>CM045767.1:68695782-69895782 GCA_025200525.1 Camellia lanceoleosa | reverse complement strand
TTCTTTTTGGAGACCACCTTTTCCCGGTCGGCAAGTTTTTCTTAACAGGTAGGTGGTCTTCCTCACTTTTGGGCCATAATTTCTGGTCTCCCATACCACCATTGTGTTGCATTCATCTGGGAGGCCACCAATCTGGTATGGCCAACCACCTTTTCTTCTTGAACCTTTTGACCCCTTGGTCTCCCTCACTTTTGAGCCACAATTTCGGGTCTCCCATACCACCATTGTGTTGCATTCACCTGGGAGGCCACCAATCTAGTATGGCCGACCACCTTTTCAACCTGACCCTTTTGACCCTTGGTCGGCCGACCAAGGCAAGTGGTCGGCCGACCACTTGAACTGGTCGGCCATCCATCTCCTTTTTTGTCTCCCTGAGTGCAATACAGCTGTGCCAACTGGGAGGCATTTGCCCCATCCTCCGAGATTTAACCCTATTGTTTTGCCTTCTTAAGGAAGATTTGGTCCCTTTTGCTTAGCTTCTAAGAGAAGCTTGACCTTTTGTCAAGCTTCTTGAGGAAGCTTGACCCCTTTGGTCTAGCTTCCTCAAGAAGCTTGACCCCTTTGGTTTAGCTTCTTTTAGAAGCTTGGTCCCTTTGCTTGAGGCTTCTCCAAGAAGCCTTGGACCTCTTCTCCTATAAGAGAGGCCCTCCTCTTCATTTGCATTGTTGAACATTTTTGTTAAGGCATTTGCATACACCTCCCATATCTCTCTACTTCAAGCTCAAATACTCCATTATTCTTGGCCATTTACACTACACCTCCAAGCACAACACCTCCACTACCATCCTAAGTACCTTGGAGCTATTTTCCAAAGGTTGAGAGCTCACTTTCTTCGTTCAGAGCTTGCTGCATTGCTGTGCTACAAGGGTAAGTCACCATTTCCTTCTTTGTAGCTTTATTTTGCTTCATTCTTTAGCCTTATTTGCAAGCATTTTTGGACTTCATCATAAACTAAAAAAATTCATATTTTGAGCTCCTCTTCAAGTTTGATTTAGGTCATTTTTCTGTTGTGGGTCATCTACCCCCTTGCATGCTTCATTTCCTTATGTTTTGAGCTTTGCATTAGAGCATTCGTGTTGGCCTTGGTTTGGCCTTTTAGCCACTGAAATCTAGTAGATTTTTAGTAGCTAAAATGTGTCTTTGAGCTTCAAAATCAGAGAGGGGTGACCCTCTCACCCCTTGTTCTCTTTACTAGCTTTGTTGGCCTTACTAAGGAGCCCCTATTTGCATGTTTCAAAGCCATGCTCCAGGCCATTTTTGATGAGTTTTGTGACCTGCATGAACTCTATCCGGAGCCCTTTTTTCCATATTAAGTGTCTATTATGCATGTGTAGAGTAATCTTCTTCAAGGCCTTTCAAAGGGGCTTTCACTTGTATGCTTCCTAGACTAATTTCAGGACCTTTTTGGTGGGTTTTAGGACCCTCATAACCTCTGTCCAGAGGTTGTTTTACCATTTTGTGTGTCTATCATATATGTGTAGAACAACCCCTTGCATGGCCCTCCAAAGAAGCCTATCATTCTTGCATGCATTGACTGAGTTTCAGTGGGTTTTTGGGCATATTTTGGCATGGCATACTTCTGTTTTTGGATGGTTTGGTGAGCTCTCATATGCTTCATATAGTTGTAGTACAACTCATGGTTCACTAGCTTTCTTTGCATGCTTTGTTGACCCTTGATTCTAGCACATTTTGACTATGCCTTAAACTGATTTTGTGCTTATTTTGGACTGCCCTAGCTTTGTTTTTGGGTCTCATGGTCGAATGATGCTTTTTTTGTATGCTTGTAGTTCAATATCCATGCTTAGCCTTGAGTTTCGAGGTCCATTACATGTATATACTGAGGCATTTTCTTGTTTTGGGGCCATTATACATCATATTTCAGAGCTTATGTGAATGTCATATCCTTATGTTTTCTCCTCTTCAAGTGTGCTTGAGAGTTGTGCATGAATGCCTTGTTTTCGGACCATCGAATAAGCTCCATTTCTTTGCATTCCGAGCCATCATTTTAGGACATTTCCCCACTATTTCAGACCTGCCTAGGGTCTGTTTGGGGTTGGTTTTGCCATTTGTGCATTGCTTTGTGTACCTCTAGTGTAACGCATTTCATTAGTTTCGGTATTTGGGCCATCTATCTTGCATTGTGTGACATATTTTCATGATTCGGGACCATTGTGCATCATGTTTTAGAGTTGGAAATTGCATGGTTGTATGCCATATTTCATCCTTTGCCATGCTTAGTTAGAGTTGCATGTTGTGCCTTAAGATCGGTCCATTGCATTCGTGAATGTTTGCATGTATTTCGGTTGTCTCATTTTCATCATATGGCCACTGATGTGAGTGTGGCTGAGGTCCACTCATATTGGTGTAAGTCCATCTTGCATTATGTATGCCATTTTAGTCCATAGCATTGCATACGCTAGGTTGCATGTTAGTGCATTGTGCATGCCATGTTGTGTCACTTGCATTGTGTATGCCATTTTAGTCCATAGCATTGCGTATGCTAGGTTGCATGTTAGTGCATTATGCATGCCATGTTGTGTCACGTGCATTATGTATGCCATTTTAGTCCATAGTATTGTGTATGCTAGGTTGCATGTTAGTCGCATTATGTATGCCATCTCATTGAGCCCTGAATTGTAGTAAGCCCAATGAACAAAACGGGATTCCCTCCCGGGACGTTCGGGGACATCTACAATCATGCATATTTTTCTAACTCATATCTTCTTGGCTTGGAGTACTAGGTGAGTTTTTGTGCTTTAGCGTACTTGCATGAGTGTGAGTGATTGCCATGATTAGCATGCTTGCCATGAGGCTAAATGCTTACTTATTAAACTGCTTGAATGCCTGTAGATAAAGGCTTGTTGTTTGAATTGGAACGATTCAACGAATGTATGTTTAAGCCCACTATGTCTAGTGGCAAATTCACTGTTTTAAGCCCACTATGTTTAGTGGCAAATCCGTGAACTGTAAAGCCCACTCAAGGTGGAAAATTCAAACCCTTTTCGCAAACAAACATGAAATTGAATTGTTCCAATTTGAGCAAACTAATCTATACTTGCTTGTGCGCATCACATAGTAAAGCTAACTTAATAACCAGAATAAGAGCACATAATGTTTATAAAAATCATATCATGATTAGTAGAGGCTGATCTTTGATCGGGCGAGCGGGGGTGCTCAATCCATGACCTTCTCCTCTCGTACCTAAGTTCCCGAGCCGAGGCAACTTTGGTGATGACGGACACGTGGCCTTTGGCACAAGTCATGGGTTTCCTAAATTTTTCAAAAAATAAAATATTTAGGTGACGACTCTATATCTAGCAAAGCTGTCCATTTTTGGCATTTTTGATTCAAAAATCGATTTTTCAAAAGATTTACCGTATTTGGACTCTTTGGTGTTTATTAATTTCACATTGCACTTGTGAGATTAGATTCAGAACCGCAGGAGTCCGAACTGTAGGGCTTTCTTTCGAGCTTCCAAAATGGGGAGCGAAAAAGCCGAGCTACACTACCACATCCAACAAATAAACGCAGGGCAAGTGGACATCAGGAGCCAAGGATATCTTTCACCAAAGAGGACCTGGACATGGTTCAGCATCCCCACAACAATGCATTGGTGGTGACATTGAAGGTAGGAGATTGCCAAGTGAGGCGTATATTGATTGATCAAGGAAGCCCTTCTGACATAATGTATGTCAGATGTTACAAGGAGCTTGGCCTCCACAAGGATGATCTAGAACAATTTGACAACCCTATGGTTGGATTCAATGGGACGCTGATGTGGCCTCTAGGAGCCACGAGTCCAAAAGTGTAGGTAGAGGTCAGGAAGGTAATGATAGAATTTACTGTGATAGATACTCTCCCCCCCCCCCACCCCCCCATACAATATCATTTTGGGAAGACCTTGGCTACATACAATGAGAGTTGTTCCCTCAACGCTGCACCAACTATTGCGATTCCCAACTGAACAGGAGATTGAAGAAGTAAAGGGAGACCAACTACAGACAAAAAATTGCTCTATGGAAACAATGAAGTACACCTGCAATGTAAGGGAACCAGAGAATGCAGAGATTGAATGCGAAGACCACGAGGTCTTGGATGATTTCAGCAAAGAACCTATCGACAAGAGCAAAGAACCCTTGAAAAAGGTTCTCGTACAAGAAGGAGATGAGGAGAGATTCTTCCTCAAATGGAAGTCTTTTTGAGAGAAAACATAGAACTGTTCGCTTGGACACCCAATGAGATGTCGGGGATTAGTACCGAGGTCACCTGCCACAAACTTAACGTGGACAGGATGGCCAAGACAGTGATTCAGAGATCAAGGAGACCAACTTGGATCCATGTGCAGGCAGTAGAAGAGGAGGTGAAAAAGCTACTAAAGGCACAAGCGATCCGGGAAGTAAACTACCCTACATGGCTGTCCAATACGGTGGTGGTAAAGAAGAAGAATGACAAGTGGAGGGTCTATTTAGGCTTCACTAGTTTGAACAAAGCATGCCCAAAAGACTACTTTCCCCTGCCTAAGATTGATCAACTTGTTGATGCCACATCAAGGCATGGAAGAATGAGCTTTCTAGACGTATACAGGGGATACTACCAGATAGCGATGTATGTCCCAGATGAAGAGAAAACAACATTTATCACCCCGAAAGGACTTTACTGTTACAAGGTAATGCCTGTTGTAGACACCCCATTTTTTACCGTCCTCAAAACTTAGACATCATCACTCGTGCACTTGATGATTGTGTGTTTGTGTTCGTTTTGAGCGCCCAAAGTCCTTGGTGGAATGCCATGTCTTTGAGCCTTTAAACCTTGTTCTTTATGTGCCTTGTTTTGGACCAAAACTTGGTATCTGGACCTCTTGGTGACCTGTCGGCCACCACCCAAGGTTGTCGGCCATGGGATGTTTTTGTCGGCCATGGGTGTGGCTGGTTGGCCACTAGTGGTGGTCGGTCGACTATCAGTGGTGGTTGATGGCCACAAGTGCCTTTTTCTATATATTTATTGACAACTGTGCTAGCTGTTGTACACTGAGCTGCATCTCCATACACGTGTATGGTGAGATGTTTCTAAGCTCAAGGGGTGGTTTTTCTATATATAGGGGGGTTTCTCCCCCATTTTGGAGGGTTAGAAAAATTAGAGCAAAAATATATATACCTCTCTCTCTAGCTTTCTCTCCCTCTCTCTCTCTTGATATTTTATACACATTTGCTCACAAGTCCTTAGCTTTTGCATACTAACCCTTAACCAAATACTCTCACCTTTGGGCTGAGATTACTTGGAGTCTTGTTTGAGCTCTAGAAGGTGGTTTCAGCTTGGATTATTGGCTATTTTGTGCTTTGCTTCAAAAGTATAGCACTTACCTTATTTATACTTGTTTTGTATCTTGGTTTTGTCATCTATTTCAACTATTTTTGGGCCGATTTTGAGCTGTCAAAGACTCTGTTTTTATGACTTAAAAGTGGTGGTTTGAGGTCTCTTTGGGTTAGGGCGTGGTCCACCCTTCTTGCTCCTTTGTTTGTTAAGCTTTTATGCCATTTTTCATCACTTTCAAACCAAATTTTTTAGGCCTTTTAACCACTAAATTTCAGAGGTTTTTCAATGGTAAAAACTTTGTTTTGAAGTCCAAAATTGGAGGGGTTAGCCTCCTCTCCTTATGTCTTGTTTGCATGCCTAGTTAGCCTCACATGTTAGCTTATTATTTTAGCTTTTTGTGGCTTAAGTCTAGCATGTTTAAAGCTCTGTTTTGACCTGTTTTGGCTTTGTTTTGGGCTGGTTAATTCATTTGAGCCTTGTATTGCTTAAGTGTAGTGTAATTTCCTTCACCAGTTTGATGTTTTAATGCTTTAATCATCATTGTTTTGAGTTAATAGCATGTTTTAGTGTTGTTTTGCACTTCATTTCAGCACTATAATCTCTACAATCTCCCTCCATTCTTCACTCTTTTGTTTGCTTTGAAAGTGGTGTTAAACCCCTTATTTGCCTAAGTGTGAAATGGAGATGTTGCACCCAATGGTTTAATCCCTTAAGGGGTTCGTTACCAACAGTGTAATTCCTCTTTCATACCCAAAGCACCTTGTTGTTTGAGCCATCTTTCCATTAGAGGACACTCACTAATGGACAAATCAATTAAAGAATGGTTTTGGTAATTAAAATGAGTAAACAAAATTGGACAAGTAAAAGAGGCAAGATAAGCATCTTTTATGTTGCATTGCATGTGTTCAAATCAGACGTTAGTTTGAACACAAGGGAAATGAGACATTTCATACTCAAAAGTGTTGAAATGTGTCATTTTCCTTGGTCTCCATTGCCCTTGATCATGCATGATAGGGTGATGGTCCTTTGGTCTCATTTTGCATTCATTGAACTTGCACAATTGGTTTCACAAACCATCATGCAATGAAATTTCTTGATTGATGGTTTGTAAACCCAAATTTTGTCCTTCCTTTGATCTCCCCATGAAAAGGAGAGGCAAAGTGTGCAAATAATTTGTGAGAATACACTGTTTTGCTCTGTCTGCTCTCTGTTGCAGCAAAAAGAGGAGTTCATGTCATCAGTGGCCAACTGGCCACCACTAGCAGCCAACCGGCCACCATTGGTAGCCGACAAACCCCCTATCGGCCACCAATGAAATTTGCACAGTTTGTTCTTGAGGTGGAGCAGAGGTATTCTGGAAGTTGGCAGCTTTTTTTTTGGTGTTAAAATGTGCAAACAGAGGCTCGCAGTAGCAAAACGGTGGCTTTTCGGGTGGAGGAACCAAGTATGCATGCATCCCTCATTTCCCGAGGCCGTTTAGTTAACTTGTCTAGTTAACTAGTTGATTAATTCGTATTGTAATTAATTAGTTTAGTTGTTTTGTAATTAATTAGTTAAAGTACCTAATTAGTTAGTTAAGTGTTGTAATATTTGATTAGCTTAGAGTAGTTAGTTAAATATTGTGTTGTAATAGTTAGCTTAATTAACAAAGCTAGTTGGTTAGCTTATTCATTCGGATTCTCCTTCGCGAGGGCATAATGTTGTAATAAGTGTGCGTGCGTGTGTGAATGTTTTCCAACCCCATGTCTTTCTCCCTCTTATTTAATCGCTTTTGATGGTTAGATTAGCATCATGTTTCAATTAGCATATCGCATGCTTGCATCCATTGATTTGTCTTGCATGCACCGCGGCTCGGCGCATCATTCAAACTGCATTGGAATTTCAATATCTTCTTTGAATACGTGTTTAATCACATGTTGTTCAAATTTAATCATATCTCATATTAGTAGCTGAGCCTATTAATTGCATTATTGCATGCGTTGCATTAGGGACTTAACATAGTTAGGATCATGCATCTTTCTAACTAGTTTTTTGTTTTGGCTTGGAATACTCGGTGAGTTTTATGCTTTAGGATACTTGCATGAGTGTGATTGCTATTTTGCCATGTTTCGCATGCTTGCAATGAGGCTATGTGCTTAAATGCTAAACTGCATGAATGCTTGTGGATGAAAGTCTACTGCTTGAATTGGAACCATTCAACAAATGTAAGTTTTAAGCCCACTTTGTTGAGTGGAAAATCATGTTTTAAGCCCACTGTGTTTGGTGGCAAATCCGCAATCTTTAAGCCCACTTGAGGTGGTAAATTCAAACCGTTTTCGCAAACAAACATGAGTTGAATTGTTTCAACTTGTATAAACTAGTCTATACTTACTTGTATGCATCACATAATAAAGCTAGTTTAATAACCGGAATTAGAACACATAATGTTTATAAAACAGCATATCATAATTAGTAGAGGCCAATCTTTGATCGGGCGAGCGGGGGTGCTCATTTCATGACCTTCCCCTCTCGTACCCAAGTTTCTAAGCCGAGGCAACTTTGGTGATGACGGACACGTGGCCTTTGGCACGAGTCAGGATTTCCTTAAATTTCCCAAAATAAAATATTTAGATGGCGACTTTGTATCTGGCAAAGCAGTCCAATTTTGACATTATTTGATTTAAAATCGATTTTCCAAAAAGGTTTTCCGGATTTGGACTCTTTGATGATTATCTGTTTCATATTGCACTTGTGAGACTAGATTCAGAACTACGGGAGTTCGAACTGTGAGGCCTTTCTTTTCAAACCCTTTCCAAAAGGCAGGGTGTGAGAAAAAGGCGAGTCCACAGTTTCTGGTGACTCTGTTGGGGAATTAGAGAACTTGACTCAAACTCATGATATGTTATTTTATTTACACTTATGTGGTTCTTTGTATTTGCATTTGCATTGGTACGCCTAAGTCATAGTGTTTGCCATCTACTATTCCTGAGCGGTTTGCCGGAGGCTTGCTTGGAAAAGCTTGCCAAAAGGCTAACCTGTTGCGGGCTCTGCCACGATGGGAACACAACCCTTGGATCTGGACTACAGCTGTTTCGTTTGATCCTCCTTTCACTTCTCGATGTTAGGTGTGAGAGGTATATTAGGTAGTCTTGCTGAGGTACCCTTTTGACCAATCGACCTAGTTGCATATTAGAAGCTGTAGAGACTGTTCCAAACTAGGACAGGTTGCTCACCCGAATGCTGGAATTGTTTGAAACTGCTTGTTTTGTGTAGTGAATCCCTAGCTCCTGACGAAATTAGGACAGGGTAACCCTACCCCATCATAGGGGTGTTTTGGCTCTCACTTGCTTGATATGTGCTTTTAGAGTGAAACTCTGCAGGAATGTATGTATCTTTTTTTTTTTGGTGAATAAGTCATAAAATAAAACAAAATATTTACAGGATTACAAGGGGCATACCCCAAGACCTACAGCAGTTATACACAACCGATAAAAGAAAAACACGAACGGAACAGCCAGAAAAAAGAAGGAAAGCCACAACAAAAAAATCTGTTCAAAAACCATATCCAAGCAAGGGAAAGGGCGGCTGAACAGAAACAACACCTAAATGAACCAACCAAGAAGGCCACAGCAAACAGAAAAGCTGAACCAGCAGGGTCCCAGCCAAAAGGAATAAAGACCACCTACACAACCCGTAAGGGAAGGAAAACAAACCCAACTACTACAATATAAAAAGGCCCAATCCCAAACACCATACAGTCAATGTAGAGGCAGACTGTTACAAAAGGGAAAAAAAAAAAAAAAAGAAGAAAGACTAAGTATTTTCTTTGTAAAGAAGTTCCACTAAGACTGGCGCAGCAGTGCAGCCTAGTCCTGGTGAACCACTCCTGAGCTGGAGCTTCAATGTAGACAACACATTGCTTACTCTACCACTGACTTCCAAGCTTCCAACCAAATCCAGCATCAGGATTATAGCAGCATGCAATCGACAGCAACAGCCATAGATGCAATGCAGATGCAAAAAAAGGTCAATAAAACAAACTGGCGCAGCATGCAACTCGGTCTGTGAAACAACTACACCACATGAGGCCTTAATCTAGACAGCTCTCAAAAATAGCCCATCTCTACTGCTACCCAAAACAGATCAGAGTAACTTGGAAAAAGCAGCATCACACAAATGAAAAAACACAATAGCTTGATCATAGAACACTGTATATATAGCAAAACTCACAATGTATAAAGACTATATCACTCAACCCTCAATAACCATACCCCTCAAAACAAACCAATGTACGGAACTCAGATAGAATCATAATAGAAATAAAGAAGTAGATAAAGATCTAACAACAATTTGTGACTCACTTCCTCACCAATTAACATTCCCTACCCCAGTACCAGCTAGGATCCCAAACCTGCAATACAAACATAGAGCAAACATTAGCACTCAGTATATGGCTAACATCACTCAACCCACATATAGTGAACTCACAACCCTCTTTTGAGAGCTGCCACATCTCAAACCTACAAAACGTAGAAGCTTATTAACAAAACCAGATGAAGGAAACTCACTATAGAACCTTGCCAAACTCAACCCACAGTATAGTGCTCCCATTCACTCGACCCACACAGCTAACAAAGCCCTCAAATTTTGATAGTATTTGGAGGCAATCTTCATTCCTGCAGAAACCACATATCATTATGGGATTTCTTAATGTTGTTGAGAGCAAGGGCCCTATATCTGACCATGCTTATGATGTTCTTCAAAATGATTTCTTCTGGTTTCCTTTCCTTGGTAAAAATATGATTGTTTCTCTCTAACCAGACATTGTACACAATACAACAAAAGGCAAGCCTTTTGACAATAGCAGCAAGAGACTTGCCTTTACAGTCTCTGGCTATCAAGTCCACCAAACCCAACCAGGTAGGGCTGTGCCAATTTGTATTGCATTTGGACAACACATTAGTCCACACCTTAGAAGAGAATGTGCACTGAAAAAAGAGGTAATCATGGTCCTCACCAGGTATACCACATAGGGGGCAAACTGGGTTAGGGTTAATACCAAATATGGCAAGCCTATCACCAGTGTTTAACCAACCCAGAATAACCATCCAAATGATAAAACCCACCCTAGGAATAGAGTGAGGACTCCACATCAGGTTAGCCCAATTAACAAGAGGCCACTTCAATCTCCAGGAATTCCAAACAGAACCAATATTGAAATTCCCATCCTTTTGAGGTAGCCAAATGGCTCTATCATGACCTCCAAAGGAGGGAATAATGTCCGGAGGGGTAAAGGCAATAATCTCCCTCACCTCCCAAAAAGAAGCATTAGACCAATTCCAACCACTAGCCCCACAACAGAGGCCACCTTAGCCTTAGCATTTAATACAGTGTCATACATCAAACTATTGCCATACTTAGACTAGAGGGATCCAAGAGGGTGCCAATTATCATACCATAAGGAAGTGTCTTCCCCATTACCAATCTTATACTTAATCAAGGGGAACATAGCCTCCCTCAAAGATAAGATTTTCCCCCACACCCAAGAGGGGTTACTAGGGACAACAACAGCCCAGAAACTATGGCCTTTCAACAAGTAAGACTTCACCCATTGACACCACCTAGATTGCTCCCCACCTGCCACTATAAACCAAATATGCTTGGATATAGCAGCTCTATTCCAAATATCTAAGGACTTAAAACCTAACCCCCCTTCATTTTTGGGGGCACAGATTCTATCCCAAGCAACCTTACCAGCAGATTTTTTAAGCTTAAGGCCAGACCAAAGAAAAGACCTACACAAGGCTTCAATCTCCTTAATGACTTTTTTAGGAAGGATAAAATAGGAAGCCCAGTAGACTTGCATAGAGAAAAAGATAGTACTAATCAGTTGGGCCCTCCCAGCATATGACAGAGTTTTGTTAGTCCAAGATTTAATCCTATTAGTGATCCTATCAACAAGACTTTTAGAATCACTAGCTGTAAGTCTAGTAGTAATGAGAGGAACACCAAGATACATTACAGGTAAACTACCTTCCTGAAATTGAGTGATCCTCAAGATGTCAACTTTAAGAGAGGGGGTACAGCCAAAGAAGAAAACATTACTCTTATTTGGATTCGGAGATAACCCAGAGAGGGATTGGAATTCCATAAGGCCATTTTTAATGATTTGGACAGAAGGGACATGCCCTTTACAAAAGACCATCAGGTCATCAGCAAAACAAAGGTTCACAATTTTGTTCCTTCCACATCTCCAGTGGAATTTGAAATGGGAGTCTTTGGATTGCTCATTAAGGATCCTAGCAAGAACCTCTATAACAATGACAAACATGTAAGGAGACATGGGGTCTCCCTGTCTAAGCCCCCTGAAAGTACCCATGGCTACTCCCGTTAATGCAGACGGAGAAACTAGTAGATGTAACAAAAGCTTTGATCCAAAGAATCAACCTAGTGGGACAGGACATAGCCTTAAGCACATCAAAGAGGAAATCCCACCGAACATTATCATAAGCCTTCATTAAATCCACTTTCATGGCACATTTAGGAGATGGGGAGAGCTTATGGTACCCCCTCATAAGCTCCTGGGAAAGAAAAATATTGTCAGCAATTCTCCCCCCATGGACAAACGAGGCTCGAGTGTACACTCTTGAAGTGATTTTGTTCCAAAAAGCATTTTGCTGGAATTTATGGCAATAGTTCACTGTTTGATTTACACTACAACATATAAGACTTTTGGCAACCAATTATTTTGGTCCCTAAAACCATTATTTTGGTCTCTAAATGGTTTTTGTGACAAAATTAAATTCGTCACTAAAAAAGTCATTAAAAGTGCATCTAGAAAAGTCTTTAGCAACGAATTTTTGAAAATGTCTCTGAAAATGACAATTAGCGACCAATTTTATATTGTCACAAAATGTTTGATTTTACAAGACTAAACATTTGGTCGCTAATACTTCGTTATAAAATGTCCCAATTTGGTCGCGAAAAAAAAAATAATGACATTTTTAACGACAATGATATTTGGTCACTAAAAGACAAATAACTTTCTCTACAACACATTTTCGTCGCTAAAAATCAAAGTTGGGATAGCTAAAAATGTACCAAAATTAAATGTCATCCAATCATTAAAAAATAAATAAATTGACATCCACACATCAAAGCCACTCTATTGCCAAATCATAATGAGTACATAGCTCTTAGTATATTCAAAATTTCCAAACTCAAAGCTTTCAAAACACTTATAAAAAGTTTCCAAATTCAAAGTTTACAAAAATTGATATATCAAGTAATTCTCAATCAACCGATAATCGTTGCTATCATGAGGAAGCATAGCAATGTCACAGCGAAACTTCTTATACTTTTCATCAAGGGACCTTTCGTTGTCAGCATCACAAACACCAAAGCTCCCTAATATAGAAAGGGACAAAATTATTTAAAATCAAAATTTCCCTTCCTGTCCAATCTGCTCCTGCCTGGCATTCCTTCATCTTCATTGACACTAGAGAAGAAAAATGTGATCCACATTAGAGAATTATCTAGTCATGAAGAGCTCTACTGCATTACACTCATCACGATTTGTCAATCGCTTAGTAAAATCTCAATATTATCATACATCTATTTTGGCTACAATGATTTCAAGGCTTCATCTCAATACTCATTCATATAGGTGACTAAAAGTAAAAATGGTACATAATCGATGAGACTAGTTTTTTCCTATGAAAGGAAGTTTTTCAAAGAAAGATAACGAAAAGAAAAAGACAAATATTAGCCTCAATATACCTGAATAGGTCCTAAGTTTCTTCAGGAACTCTGAGGTGAGTGCAACAGGTTTATCAAATACCAAGCGAAACATCTGCAAGAACAAATTGAAAGCAACCTCAGCTGTAAGTTAGAATTGGCCAAGCTTTTAAATTCCAATTGTGGTAGAGACAATGGGAAATGAAATCATAAATTAAAAACTGATTAAACATGGATGTTCAAAACCCACAAAAAGGATTTAAATGTAGAAATGAAACTGAATGTTGAAGAATTATTCTAAAACTTCATGCCAACTATTTTATAGCTTTGGTTATATGATGTTTGTTGTATATGTACTATTCAATCTAGCTATGTTTAACCAGTTTTCTGAAGTTTTATTTTAGTTGTTCTAACAAAAACAACCAAAGGTATAAGTTAGAATTGGCCAAGCTTTTAAATTCCAATCCAATGAGACAATGGAAATGGCAACCCAAGGCCTTGATCAAGCAATATGTATGTTCAGACCCCAGAAAAAGGATTTAGATTTGGAAAGGAAGCTAATCAATATTGAAAAAAGTGAGGGAATCAAACCTTAATTGCACTTGGATCTTTCAAAAACCTGACAATGTAACCACAGTATGTCAGAGAGAGAGAGAGTTTTAATATAAGCACTCACAAATGAAGCAAAGACAAGGTCAAAAAAAAAAAAAAAAAAAAAAAACATATGGAGCAAAGACATTCAACATATAGATTGAAATCATAACTTATAATTCTAAGATTGGAATTTGATAATTGATTCTGCACTGAATTTTTAACCTACTAAAAGATTTCCCGGCATAACCAAGAAGGTGATGTCCTCAAGCTTCTAGAAAATTATGTTTATAAATCTAATCCAACATTGTAGTTTTTGCTTTTCATAAGGAAGGCAATCTGCTAAAAGCACCAAGAAGGTGTAACATGGTAGGTCTATATACTGTACAAGATGACTTGCACCACTAGGAAGTTATGTAATCAAATTTAATTCCTTGTAAAACATGAAATTAATAAAGAAAACTATGCAATTGCCAAAGATAGAAAATTTGAGTTCAGCTCAAATTTAGATACCAGAAAGGAGTAGAAACTTACCATAACAAACAGCGGCATATAAATCAGGAAATCTGTAATTGATAAGTGAAAACTTTCCTAAAACAGAAAATACACAAAATTGATAGCCTAAACAAATTCATTTGTGCAAAAGCCAACTTAGGTCACAATAAAGTTGTGTGTTGTTCATTGGGCCATTTTTAGTCAACAACCTCCATAAAATTGCATAAATATGGTTTCTATTAAAGTTAAGTTCCAATAAGAACCGTTATGGACAAGGATATAGAAAACAAGATTTTAGATCAAGTCAATATTATGTTGAGTATCTCAATGAGAACCAACTTGAGTCATGACAAACTATTAAATTGATCAAACTTTAGTGTACTTATCTGGAGCAAAAAGAATACAAACCAAAAGATGGTCCCCAATTCCCAAATCAGTCTTTTTGGGAGCATAATAGCTGAAGATAACCAATACATCAAATCAGGTTATATTGTAAGATCATATTTAGAAATACAATCCAAATGAAAAGTAAACCATAGCTGGCACCCTGGATTCAAAAGATGCGTCACTAGGGAAGATAGCCATAACCACCGAGCAATGAAACAAAGGACAATTTATACAAAACCCAATGTGTCATGGCACCAATATCCCGATCATCACCAAAAGTTCCAATCTAAAAATACAAAGATCCACCTCCCAAACTCGAAAACCAAGCTGAAACAACTAAATTAGTAATTCATACATAAATAAAGAAACACATGTCTTATCCATACAATTCTAAACAGAGCAACTTGTTGAAACACACAAGAAGCACTTCAAGAGAACACAAGGCTCAAAGGCTAGAGATAGAGGCCTCACCATAGGTCAAGCAGCCTTATGCCAATCCAACTAAGAAAAAGAGACCTTGCCACTAAGCTTTGCTTCCTGCCAAGGGACAAACCTAACGGCCTAACTGAATCCTTCTCAAATATTCAGTTAAACTACATGCTCACCTTCTATATATAGAGGGTTGCACCCCTTTACATCACAAACACATTACATACTCTAGTGTGAGGTCTTGAGATCTAGATCTCCCTTGCATCTCTCTCTCTTGGTTGGACTATTATGTTTCTCTCCCAGTCATCCCCTCTGAGTGTCTCAATGTGTTTTGATTCTCAAATGTACCTACGACTATCTGGTCAACCATTACACAAGTAAACAAAAGGAGATGAGCTTAATCATACTACTACTATCTTCATCCAACCCCAACACACTTATAGTCATGTGCAGCACACTGTTTAGCATCTTATCTTATGCTACCCATCCTTGACTGCCAACTTGAAATGCTCAACAGCAACCTCCTCCCCTCCTCCCACCACCACACAAAAAACAAAAAAAACAAGATATTTGCACATGAGATTGCTTCTTTCAGATTCATGATGATTTACCCGTAAAGCCATGCACTTTATGCAAACAAGCATAGATAACAGTAACTTTCTGAATTAAGAAAGAAATTAAGAGATTATGCACCAAATCAGAAAAGAACAGGCACCCAAACTTGCAGGCACATGTTCCACAACAACACTCCTTTATTTGTTTATTTATTTATTTTTCTAGAATATATATACTAATTAGGAGTGTACTTTGGGATATGTATCAATAAAAGTTGCTTTAATTTTAAAATCAGACAACTATGGCATGATGGATAATCAAAAATAATAATAATGAAAAAAGGAAAACAAGGAAAAAGATAGGTAGAAGAAGATTACAAACAAATATTAGGCACAACATGATGCAGATCGGGATCCTTCTGTTGGTCTGTCCACAAGAACCATCCCTGCAGGATTCTGAGCAGGCTGAGCTCTTGGCAACCTCTTAGCTATTTACAAAAAAAGCCATGTAGAAGGTCATTAGTAGTCAAATTTTGACAACAAAAATTAGTATGTCAAGAACTAAGAGAAACCATGTCAACAACAATGCTAAAGGCAATATACGAATCATAGACTGGAAACTAATCTATCATATCTACTAATGACAGGGTTAAAATATGATCCATCCATTAGTAGGCAATTTTTTATCCACCTATCAAAGGCAACAAAAATTTGAACCAATTTTTAGGCATCTGGATGTATAGATGGTATAGATCTTTTGTATACAGGTTGCACCTCCTTGACACCTCTTCTTAAATAATTGTATACTGACCAAAAAACAATTAGGTAAAGCAAGGTGAGATGTTATCCTTAAAAACAAAATGATTCAAGATCAGCTCTTAATCGGCTCCATTAAAACTCATTTGAGATTCGCTCAAATGAGTGATAGGGTTCAACTATTTATTTTAAACCAATAAAAATCCCAAGTTAGAGTGCCACATGCCCATAGGCTTGCCCTAAGAGCTCTAAATAATTTTCCCTTAAAAAATGCAGTGAACTACTCTCTTTAACCCTGTAACACAACCAAATCACTTTGAAAAAGAATTGGGATTAATAAACAGAATTTTTGCCACAATCTCGTGGTGCAGTCATTTATTTTAGCTTTCTCCCATGCAAATGCCAGCTAATGGAATTGAAAATTGAGGAAATTGCAACAATGCTCCTATTCAATTATATGTACCAAGTTCAGAATCACAAAAATAAAGATCTTTTCTAGTTCAAAATGAAGTTGAAAATGTGAAATCACTGGTAATTTTCAAGACGATTGTGCTCTCTCCACACTGACTAAAAAACAACTTGAGGAATTTTTCAGCTCCGATGATATTTCATGTTATATTAGAGTTTGGCATTACTTTTATTTATTTATTTGTTTATTTATTTATTTATTTGGGGTAATCAGATCCTTGTCAAGGATCTTCACCTCTCCCCGAAGATGTTCCAGCCAACACAGAACAGGGAACATATATGGTTTAGTTCTTTTAACAAATCTGAGTTAAATTAAAATTCACATCAAAAGGATGAAGTAAACAAAAATCAAACAGAATGAGTTAAATTAATTTTATTAATTCGACATTAAAACTAATTTTTGGCTACAACCTGTATTAAAAACTCAATACTACTTGAAGGATCGAAAAATACCTTGATAGAGAGTGAATTAACTAATCGATGTCTTCCAAGTAGCAGAAATCTGCAAAAAATGAAGATGAAGGTGAAGAATCAACCTATAGAAAAACTGTATCCATGACAATGTGCAGGCCAATCAAACAAAAATGTGAACTACTTATTATGTTCTTCATAGATCTACAATATATATATAGACATATATATATATAGAGAGAGAGAGAGAGAGAGGAACGCACCAAATCAATAGAAAATGTGAAGAACAAGGTAGAACTACTGAAGCTTGTAGATCTCAAACTGATCTGCAATGGAGCTCGAGATGGACAGAGCGAAGACCTACAATGAAGCTTGGAGCTTGACATATAGAGAGAGAAGTTTTTACGCATCGTGAAGCTTGGATATGATTTTCAGCGTGTATTTGCATCAGGTGAGGTTTTGTAATTTTTCATTATTTGGTCCCTAAAAACTGCCAATAATATGTGTTGACGACCAAAATTATTGGTCTCAAAAAGTTACATAGCGTAACAGGAAATATCAAGAGTCATTTTGGTAGTTTTACAAGTAAATTATCACAAGTTTAATTTTGTCTCTATAAGATTATTTTTAGGGACCAAATTTGACTAGTCCTTAAATATTAGTCTCTAAAAGACTAATTTCTTGTAGTGTTATGGGGTTGCCATCACTCATTTTTTGATTTTTAAACGGTCTTATATCATATTGCAATTTTTTTCATCTTCTGTTTTGTTGGTCCTCTTTGATTAATTGGCCTTGTAGAGTCTCTAGTCAAGTTGTAAGGCTTCTTTCCTGTTCAGTTTGTTTGTTGTTCTTCGATAGTTTGCCAGGCCAGCCAAGTACTTCAAAATCATGGTTGTGCGGTTCTTGGAGCAGCAAGGGCATTGCCCAGGTTCTGTGCATATTTCTGTACTAGTAATTTCTTTGTTTTCATGAGCAACCCTATCAGTCAAAAAGTCAAATTTGTGCCCCACACGGTGTAGCAGATGAGTCATAACCCACAATAATTCCACACGGTGGTTGAAGCTTAATATTGCCTTTGTGGGAATCGAATCTCACTGAATAGGTATTCATGAAGAGTTTTCTCCTCAGGTTCCTTTATATTTTAGATAATAGTGAATGATCATGACAACTGTGGAATAAAAAAACGGATCAAAAGAAGGAAGGAAGGAAGGAAGAAATTTCGTCTAAAGTCTCTGCAACGATTTTGGTGTTATTTCTCTGCATATTTAGAGTGAAGATAGGCTTATATAGTTTCATGTCTTGATTATCTAAATTCCAGAGGTAGATCAAACATAAAAAAATAAATAAATAAATAAAATAAATAAATAAAGAAAGAAAGAAAGAAGTCAAAGATCATCGTTCTTGCTCTGTATTGCATAATAGTTGTTTTCTTTTGTTCATTTTTAGTTTGATTATTGTTGTGATTCTTGAGAAAACATAGCTCTACTAGTCTTTTCTGTGGATATATGGAATTTTTACTAGTCATATAAGAAAGAAACCTCTGTTGCTGTGTGCTTGTACTGTCTGTTCTGTAAAATTATTCCAAGGTGGTTAATCATTTGTGTGTGACATTTAGATTTACTTTTTGGGGTTATATATGGAGTGCGGAGGTGGAATATTGTCTTTCTTTAACACTAGACGCAGACGAGAGGAATCAGAAAGATACGAGTCATTCTTGGAAAATGGGAGCAAGGTACTGGAGGAGTTCATCACTAAATGGAGTGGTCAATGTAACATTCCTATCCGTAATTTCTCTGCTGAAGAGCTAATTAGGTCGACCAACAACTTTGACTGTCAGGATCAGATTGATGAAGATGCTTACTATAAATTGTACAGAGGCTGTTTTGGAGAACGCCCAATATTGGTTAAGCAGTATAAGTGGTATGATAACCCTACTCCTGACACTAGTACCACGGCCTGTGCTGTCCGTGACATAGCGATTACCTCACAGATGAGTAGTCAAAAGATTGTTGTGAAGCTCATAGGTTGCTGCTTGGAATTCCAATACCCAGTTCTGGTTTACCAAGGTCTAAGAAGTACTGAACAGCTTCTCTCTCGGTCCTTGTACAAAAGGGAAGGGGACATGGCGAATCATGACGATGGATCATCATTATCGTTGAAAACTAGGGTTAGGATTGCAAATGATATCGCGTATGCTTTCGTGTACCTCCACGCTGCATTCCCTACATCCATCATTCATAGGAGTCTAAAATCAAATAATGTGATCATAGACCGGTGTAGTGGTGCTGCTAAATTGTTAGATTTCTCATTCTCTATATCGATTCCTCCCGGAGAATCACAGGTGGAGGATTCGGTAATCGGGATATTCGGTCTTATGGAGCTTGAATATTGTCTCACAGGGATTCTTACCGTGAAGACTAATGTTTACGATTTTGGCATGATTCTCGTTGAACTTCTGACTGGACAGAGAATTGGGGACTTGCGCATGCAATATGAGAGCTTACAAGATTATTTACACAGTGGAGGGCTGAATGAAATTTTGGATGCTAAAATCCGAGGGGAAGGTGGAGGAGCTGTGCAAGAGCAACAATTGCAAGCTCTTGTAGAACTTGCCATGCAATGTCTTCAGAAAGAAAGAGAAGATAGGCCAGAAATGATCGATGTGGCCAAAGAAGTTAAACGAATTCAAAGGCTTGTTCAAACCCCAATCAGCTCAACCATAAATCCATTATAAGATGTTGACTTTGTGCTCCACATAGATGCACCAATTCGCGTTGTTAGTTGTTGTTGTTGTTTTTAATGCTTTGGGATCCTTTGTATTCTATCCTTGATGACCACGTTTCAATTTTATTGATGTCCTGCAACTAGTAATGCATATTCAATTCCAGAGTGTTTTCTCCCATACAGCCTTTTGTTTCGTTTTATTCCACTTGCAGGTTCAGTAAACTCAGCCCAGATAGATACATAGATACAGATTTGGAATCGACAGCTAGATACATACATACAGATATTCATTAATTTCCTTGGAGCCTCGCGCAATCGTGTGGCTTTTGAGAGCTGTTAGGGTAATGCCCAGGTTCTATGCAAATTTCTCTCCTAGTAAATTTTTTGTTTTCATGAGCAACCCTACCAGTCAGAAAGTCAAATTCGCATATGCGTCAAATTCGTGTTGCTATTGTTTTTATGCATTTTGGGGTCCTTTGTATTCTTCTGTCCCTGATTACCAATTTTCAATCTCATCCATGTCTCGTAACTAGTTCTGCAGTAATCAAATTCCTGACACTTTGTTTGTTTGTGAAAGATTAGGCCGTGGGATTGGACTATTAGTGCCACCGGACTAATAGTTTATTGTTTGTTTGAAAAATTTTGCTCCGGACTAATAGTCTCTCAGACTATTAGTCCTACAAATATGGGACTATCCTATCCTATGGGGGAGGTGGGATAAAAACCATGGGATTGGTATTCCATGGGATTATTTTGTGAAATGTCCATGTTACTTTCCATGCTATTACTTAGTAAACAATTAGAAAATGGTAAAATAGTTTTTTGAACATTTATAAATTAAATTTTTTTAATGTTGTTGAAAATTTAATTTATATATTAAATAAAATTATTTTTTTATTGTCGTTAATTTAAAATTATATATTAAATAAAAAATATAAATTATAAATTATAAATTTAATTTAATTGAAAATAATAAATTAAAAATTATGACCTTATAAATTTAATTTTTTTAGTGTTGTTAAATTATGAATTATAGATTATAAATTTAAAATTATATATTAAATAAAAATTATAAATTACAAGGGTAAAATAGTCTTTTGAACATTTATCCTTATTCAGTCCGTCTAACCAAGCATTGGATTTATTAAAAATAATCCAATCCAGACATATAATCTCATGACTAAACAAACACAGGATACAAATCCAGTTCAACTAAATAGTCCAGGGGCAATGTATCCCAAGATTAATAGTCCAATGAATTACAATCCTTCTTATCCAATTCGTCCAAGCAAACACATCATGAGTGTTTTCTTCTCTTCTCAAGTCTTATGAAATCAGTGGATGCAAAAATAACCAAAACAATTAACAGAACGTTTCGAGCTCATGGAGTTTTAATTTCCGGCTCTGGTATAAGACCATGGAGGCGACGCACTTTAGTTCTCCCTAATCTTTTCTTCAATAATGGTAGCCAGGATGAGAGATCATTGTCATGGAAAAATAAGCTTAGGATTGCAAATGGAATTGCTAATGATGTTGTATATATCTCTACACTTGCATTTTCGAGGCCTGTTATCCATTTTGGACAAATTTATTTATATTTTTAATTCCATGCATTTTTTCAAAATTTATCCATCCAAAATTGTTGACACGATTTCGAGCGCTTACTTTTTGAAAAATGTTGTTTCACTGTTTTGATTAACCGAAAAATTAGCCTATTAATTTTTTATTTTTGAAATTTCATATTCAATATTGATCTTATTTGAAAGATTTAGAAAATACAAATTCACAGATATTAATTTTATTAAAAATAAAATTGTAATAAATCTAATAGAAAATGCATGTTTTTATTTGTTTTGCGGTTTGAGTGGTCGGATTTGACTACCATTGTTATGGGTTCCACCCACAGCATGTTTGGTACCACAGCATGTTTGGTATGGAAATGGGAGGGCGAATTGATAGTCCAAGAGGCTTAGTAATCTCTCTCAGTAAAGAAATTAGATTGGCTAAGTTTTTGGTGGAATTTAGAAAATAGTGAGGGGGATTGAGTCTATTTTATATAAAATAAAAAAAAAAAATTTACCAAGTGCACCTGTTTTCTTTAATATTTGTTTTAATTTTTTTAATATAAAAATAATTTATTTTATATAAAAATAATTTGACAATGCCATCACTGAACATCTCTCATACTATCATCAAAACAAACATACTTTTACTTAATCCCTTCACTAACAATTTTCACATTAACAATTTATTCACTAATCATCCTCTCACTATCCAACCTAATCCGCCAAACAAACATGGTTTTAAAGAGTTTAGCGCCTCGAGCTATTACAAAATAAGTTTGAAAATTAAAATTTATGGCTTGAGTTTCCTTTTCAATTCATATATTTTTTTATTTGTAGTATTTTAATTAAAATTATTTACTTTTTAAATACACTTAGCTTAGATATATTTAAAAAGTATAAAATTTATAATTTTTTTTTAAAAAAAATTCAATAAATACAAAAAATTATAAAAATCCAAAATATTTTCGTATTTTTTTGTCCTTATTAAAATTTTCTTAAATTTCTTTCTAAATATTTTTAACTTTTAAGTACATATAGATTAGTTATATTTAAAAATATATATATTAAAATATTAAAAAAAATTAACTAAAAACAGCAAAACACACACACACACACAAAGAATAATTATCGTTAACCAGCTGTCTGGAGCCACATCAGTGGCCACCAGGCCGGGTCCTGTGCAGCCCCTTCGTCTCTCTTCGTTTTATCCCACTTGTAGGTTCAGTAAACCCCAGATAGATATATAAGATAAATTACAAACATACCTTTGAAATTTATTTAAAGTATAGATTATTTTTTGTAATTTGAAAAATGGGGATTTTTTTTTAAGGTCTCTGGTATTAAGATTTTATAGTATAAAGGACACTCAATATTTTCATAATGTCTAAGGTCCCTCAACATTTATTTAAAGAAAATTTGATCCAGAGAATTTCTCTGGACAAATCAAAGAGAAAATTCCAAATTTCTCTGGACACATCACAGAGAAAATCTCACAAGAGAATTTCTCTAGATTCAACCCAGAGAAATTTCCCTCTCCACCCCAAAGAAATTTACTCAATCCCAAAGAAAATCCCTCTAACCAGAGAAATTCACTTTTGTTGTGTACAATTTGATGGCTTCAGTGATTTCATCCAACATTATTCTTATACTACAAAAATAGACTTGATCCAATAACCATATTTATGTCTATATTCATAATGAATTCAACATACAAAGCAATCCTTGGAATTTCTCTAGGTTCAAGATCTTGAACATTTAAATTTCTCTAGACTAATTTCTCTGGACTAACATTCAAATTTCTCTAGACTAACATCAAATTTCTCTAAATTTCTGGACTAACATAAAAAGCCCTTGAATATTTTTCAAATTTCTCTGGACTAATATTCAAATTTCTCTGGATCTCTGGACTAATATCAAAAACCCTTGAACCTTTCACAAATTTCTCTAGACTAATATTCAAATTTTTCTGGACTAATATCAAATTTCTCTAGATCAACATTCAAATCCCTCTATCTATCTAGAGAAAATTGAACACCACAGAAAAACTTAAACAAAGCAGAGAAAATTAACCAAACCAGAGAAATTTTAGCACAAATTTCTCACACAGAGTATTGAAAAAGGTTTAACAGCAAGGTGGTTTTGTTTTCACTGCCCTAAGATTATAAGGAATGGTTCCTAATAACAAAAAGTTAAATAAGGAAGAATTTATGTAAACTTGCACTATTAGTAGCTTATGATCATAATAAACAAATTGAAAAACTAGCAAGACTACCTTGTTATTTCTTGCATCTTCAATGATATCCTCAAGCAGATCAATTCTACAAACTTGCCCAGATCATACTTGAACATGGATCTGAAAATACAACATTCCACTTGGACTTCGATCCAAACTTCTTTTAGAAGTTTCTTTTTTTGACCATTAAGGAAGCAACAATAGATAAATAACTTAATACACTAATTTAGAAGAAGTGCACATCCACTATCACACATAAATTCAATAGGGCAGAATTCAAACATGCCATTGGGTGATCTTATGGTTAACAAATCTTCTCCTCACCAAATTCAGCTGTTGCAGCAACAACAACATCAGCAGCCACAGATGCAGAGAAAAATGATGATGAGACTTGGAGCAGCAATGGATATGGGAAATATAGGCAACAATATGGTTAGGCTTGGAAGACTTGGCAATGTCATAGGTATGGGGGGTCTAAGGGGATAGGTGGAACTTCGATTTCAGCGCCATAGGGCCAAATTTCAGGCATGGGTAATGTGGGTGAGAACCTAATTAATCTGAGCCATGCTTCAAATATTAGTAATGCAATAAGCCAACAACTTTGTTTTGGGGCACTGACACAGCAACAAGCACAAATGATGGCAGCAAAGCTTATGATAGCACATAGCAATTCGAATGTGTTGAGTGGGCCTCAATCGACTATAGACGGAATTTCAGGAGCTAGACAGATGCAACAAGAAGATGTGAGGATTCAAGATCAGCTACGAACTCAGATCGACTTCACCATGCTCCGTCGGCGCTGGTCGTTAATGATGCTAATGAGAGAGAATAAAGAGAAACACAGTTGAGGGAGAGAAGAGACATAACAGATAAAGAGAGAAAGAGAGAGAGAGAGAGAGAGAGAGAGAGAGAGATTCGATAATGGAGAAGTTAGTAGAGAAAGAAGTCAAATTTCTCTGTGATATATAGGTATGGAGGTTGAAGGACCTTAGACATTATAAAATAATATTGTGGATCTCTTCCATTTCTAAAAATGGAAGAGGGACCTTAGACTAATTTTTTCTTGAAAAACTATAAATATTCTATTGTCAGAATATTTTATTTAACAAAATTAACTAAAAAAATAAAATTTATAATTGTCTCCTATAATAATAAAATTACCTAAATTATTAATTGAAATATATTTCTAACATCATTAAAAACTGTTAATTGTCTTTATAATTTATTAATAAAAGGGACAATTTGTTACAAAATTAAAAATTTCAAGGGTGAAATTTAATTTTCAGAATCACAGAAGTGATTCATATTTTAATTAAATCTCAAGTGGTGTATTTATAACTTATCCTATTTTATATAAGGGGCTTTGAGAAGTGTTTTTTTTTTTTTTTGATTTATTTTTGTTTTTAGTGAATTTTTTTTAAAATTTAAGTTAAAAAATTTAAAAATAAATAATCTTTTTTTGGTTTAATTAAAAAATATTAATGAAGTTGGATAAGATAAATCGAAAAATTATAATTTTTTTTAAAAATTTAAAAAAAATTCAAAGAAGACAAAAATAAGCTAAAATAAATAATATTTTTTGATTTATTTTCATCTTTAATGATTTTTTTCTAAAATTTTTTCAAAAGAATATACTTTTTAGATTCATCACATCGACCGAAAAGATAAATTTTTTTTTATATAATTTTGTAAAAAAAATCACTAAAAAAAAATTCAACAAAGGAGGTGATTTTCTTTCTTTCGTTTTTTTGGGCAAAATGCACCATAGAGTATGGAATGTATATATAGTTTTTTAATTATTATGCATACAGCTACAACAGTGTTAGCTTTTTGGCTTACGAAGGTTATTTTTGTAATTGGGAGCGTGCCAGATATATGTTGGCTTTTTGGCTTTCGAAGGTTATTTTTGTAATTGCGTGCGTGCCAGCAAGGATCAATCAGTCCTTACAGAAAATTAATTGCCAACCAATTATCAGATGATTGTGTTTTAGTTCTTTCAGCCTCAATGAAGAGGACTTTTACTGGCGGCTTGATTTAGAAGAATTAAGCAAGATAACAATTAAATGAAGAACAATTGAAGCATTTCATTAAAATGAAAAACTTACAATGATCCAAACTCAGCCTCGTAAATGTTTACAGCAACAATCTACTACTTGAAACTACTCCTATAAACGAAGTGCAGTGCAAGAATTTAAAGTACAGGAATGTAAAGAACAGGAATTGTAAGACTGGGAAGCAAAATAAGTAGAATAAGACTAATTTTTTGGATCTGAGTCTGGGCTCTTTTTCTGGGCTTTCTCTGCTATTTATACTTCTCAAGGATGACCATCGAACTGCATTTCCAACCGTCGAACTGCTCTTCCATGATCGCTGATCATGTTGCCTTATAATTAGCTCCACTGTGCCATCACTTACAGTTAGGCTTCCCTCCTAAATTTGAATTTAAATGTGAGTAACCGTTGAAGCCACATCACCTTGCATCTCTTTGTTGACCCACTGCTACTCAAATCTCGTAATAACCAATACTAACTGCCACATGTATGATTAGGATCGAAGACTTGAATAGTCTTCATGTATTACCCTTATTCTGCCACGCGTCGAATTGTAATTGGCTTGTACAAAATATGTAGCCAACATTACCCCCCACATTAATATACCCAATACTTGGTGATATTAATGGATCAAGGTTTTTTATCCACGTCTTAGAATGTGCATAGGCTTTGCATTCTTCTAGAAATGCAACTGTCATTCATCATCTGCATTAAACTCTCCTTCAATCTTTTGAACACTCCCACCACCTTAGTATTCAAACAGACTGATACATTTTTCATGGCCGAATCAATTTTCTCCTCCATTGATCGAGCACACGAAGAGTCATCTGATGATGTTGTTCCTCCTCGAAAGAACTATCATGCATTAATTAGCCACATTTACCCATCTTTGTATATTCAAGTCATGGATGCCTTCGCAAATTATCAACCCTTGGACTACGAACACATTGCCCTTAATCCTTTGATTCGGAAACTTACAAATATGGACATGGGAAGTTCTTCTTCTGACTCACCCTTGGACTACGAACAAACTGCTCTCAATCCTTTGATTCAGAAAGTCGCAAATATGGACATGGGAAGTTCTTCTTCACAACCCTCTGCATGGGATAAGGCTGCAGCTTCTGCTTCCTCTGGGGCTTCTGACTGGACAAGCTGGTCAAAACCCGAGGCCTATGATTTAAGGGAGCGAATCAACCATCACTTTGTCGAGGTTACTGACCCTTTAGAGTTCCCTTCCTATGCGCGAAGCTCGGTGGTCTATCCTTACGTGCCCATCGATCGTTGACGTAGTTTGGAGGAGAATCTTCTTGTAGCATGGTACACATCCTCCATGCCTACAAAGATAGTGCATACTACTTGACGCCTCGAAGAGGCACAAGGGTACAATCCATCGTTCTTAGCACAGAAGGCGAAGCTTTACTCTTCTGACTAGCTCAATTATATTAATGCCCTTGTTCCTTCTGCCCTTGCTCCTCCTCCTGAAGTGGAGGCTTCCATACCTTTTCCTCTGCCAACTCCTTGCTGGACAGAAAGACTGAGGCTTGCCCTCTCCGCGGATAAGGTCTTTCCACCTTACAAGCCTCCACCTCCCCCTACTCCAGCTGAGTGGAAGCAAGCCCAATTCTTGCTTGCGGCCTTTTCTCACTTGCCTTTCAGTGTTCTTGAGGACGAAGTCCCTCTCAAGAACCTTCGATGGGCTTGTGACATTCTAACTCGAGGTCATGTCCTCAATCCCCTTGCCCAAGCAAAGCTTCCTATGTTTTTGGACCAACTTCCATTACTTCTCCACTGGCATCGAACCTCTATAGCCACCACTTAATCTTTGGACCAACTCTCGTCCCTTCGAGTTCATGCCCAGTATGAAGCAGAGAACTTCATTGAATGATTCGAAAACTTCAAGAATAAAGATTCTGCGTACTGGGATGACTCGGATATAGACGAGTTGGAACAAGGATTGAGAGAAACAGCATTCGAAATAAAGGCTGAAGAGCTCTTTTATGAAGTGAGAGCACATCAACTTATGCAGCCAATCCTAGAAGAAATAGAGGATAGAATAAAGAAAGAATAGAAATTCATTGATCATAATTGGACCAAATTTCACGATCTTGTTATTTATTCTATTTCCTACTTTTATGAGCTTGAATTTTTACCCAAAGAGGGCCGTTCAATGCAATTTCTTTCACTTTAATACAACTAAGACTTTTTCTTTGCTTGGCATTGTTTGATCTTGTCTCCGTTTGTCTTTAAAAGAAAATTTAGGGCTTCGAACTGAACAATCTTATCCTTCGAATCTGGACTCAATCGTTTTAAATGAAACACTAAAAAGAACCAATTTGAACTTTTCTAATTTATGGAATATAGTTGACAGTTCTTGCTAATTTTCATTTAGAATCAGTGTTTCGAATTTAACAATCCTACCCCTTAAAGCTTATTTTAATCATAACCAACATATGGTCATGGTTAGTATGACCAATCAGTTTTAAATTGACCACTTTAGCTTCAAACAACAGTTCATGCTGTTTTAGTTTAAAAGACAATCTCTTTCTATATATATACAAACCAACTATTGGTTTTGATGTTTCGAACACCAATTCCCATCCTTAAGCGGTCTCAAGTTTTGCTTCGAAGGACATTACTTTCCTTAAGAAAACTAAAACAAGTCTTTAATCCCTTTGAAGTAAACAAATACTTGAGTATTCTTACATCTTTAAGTATGGAATGTGTTTCGAAGCTGGCTTCTCTATTTCGAAGCTTTTTGTTATTTGACTTTTGGTCCCAAAATCTGGTTTCGAAGTCAAATATTTTACTTCGAAGCTAGCCTCAACATCTGGGATGTGTTTTTCCCTCCAAAAGTATCAATATTGAAGGAAACTCTTCGTATCTGTACTTTTAGTACTTAACAAATTACGCGATATATTTTCCAGACACAGAGGTTTTTTTTTTAAAAAACCCTTTTATTTTGTGTTTTGAAATCACTCGCTCGTTTAACACACAAACCCTTTATCTCTATTGACCTTCCACTTCTCTCTACTCCTTTCCCAACTTCGTCCTCTAAGAAAGCTTTCAATCAATGGCTTCTTCTTCATTGAAAGTACCAGTTGTAGAGCGCGCGAGCCCGTCTATAACCCGAAAAGGATCATTAAGGCAGAATGTGAAAAGTACACGGCCGGTAAGAAAAGCGCCATCGATGGACACATCTTCATCCCTCAACGTCATGAGCAACAGGACTATGCGCTTGGACCCATCTTCAATGAGATTCTTACTGAGCTTCCAGCGTTATATCCACGTCTAGAAGACCACTGTCTCCTTTACGAAGGTGGTCTTGACTGGGGAACTTGGAGGATGAACTGTCCCCACCGATGCTGGCCCACGGTGAGATCGGAGTGGCAAGAATGGTATGATCGGGTTGTCCCTGCTAGGATTTTGGACCTTCAAGAGCTCTGCCTTCTTGATGCCCTTCGACTATCCAGGTTTACCATCTCAGAGGACCCTTTTCTAATTCCTGCTGCCCTTTGCTTCTGGAATTCTACTTTTAATTTTTTCCAATTCAAATGTGGGATGATGGCCCCTACTGTTCTTGATATCTGCCATCTATTAGAATTGTCTCCCATTGGTACCCCCATTGGACCAGATTATCCTGACTTACCAGTCCCCTTTTCCCTCCCCTCTCTTAACTCATCCTACAGTGACTTTGTCAAGGCTGAGAATAGAAGGGAGGGCCTTGTAATTGATAGGAAATTTTTTTCTTTCATACTACATTGGCTTTGCAAATTCCTTTTTTGCACTTCTTCTCAAAGAATCATACCAGAATTTGCCCCTCTTGCCAAAGCCCTTGTCTTACAGAAAAAGGTGGCTTTAGCCCCATATGTTCTAGGTCATGTATATAGAGCTTGTTCTCTTTTCTATAAGAAACCCTTAGATGCCAATCAAGGAGGTCCATTTTGGATACTTCAGCTTTGGCTTTTTGCTTATTTTGCTGAGCTACAGTCTAAGTGCCTTAAATTTTTTGAGCCAAACCCTCCTACTCATGGCATGAGGCTAGCCAATGCTTCACTTTATCCTTCTACCTTTGCTTTTTACTTCTCTTTCTTCCACCAACTTCCAGCTTCCCTTCCTTCTTACAGCTTTCATCCCTTCGAACCCATTACTATTGGCCCTTCTTGGTTGAAGAATTTTCTAAGTGATAGACTCTGTGCTTCACCTCCTCATAAAGATATATGGGCTTCTATTCTGATCCCCAGAAAGCTATTTATTGGGACTATGAACCCCAGAGCCTACAAATGCATTGCTGAGCCTTATTGTCCTGCTCAATTTGCTAGACAATTTGGCTTTTCACAAGGGGTCTCAATACCTCTCTGTAGTAACACCAATCTGAGTCTTACTAGCAGGGATTTAAAGGTTCGAAGGTCTAGACTAGAAGAAGCAACTTCTAAGTTTATACAGGACTTGATCGATTTTGAATATATCCCTTTCATTCCTCAAGGTAACCTATTGAAGAGGTACCAAAACTGGTGGGTGACCAACATGGAAGTATACTTGGCCATTGCTCATCAAGACTTATTAATGGTGCTGGATGTACCCCAATCTAAGCCCAAAGGAGCTGGAGTTGCCACTTCTTCCACTGTTCTTACCACCTCAGTTCCTGTGCCTGCCACCACACAGTCTACTTCTGCTGCTTCCACTCCTCTTAGAGTTACTCGGGCTGCTTCTAAGAAAGGTATATACCCTTGTTTCTTCTCCTTTTTGCCTTTTTTATAATGCTTCTTAGCCTTATCTTTAGTTCTTCTTTTGTGAAGGTGGCGCGGGTGCTTCACAGGGAGATTCTCCTCAGAAGACCCAAGCTTTACATCTCCTCAGGAGCAAATAGCAAAAGAAGAAAAGAAAACTCTTGCCTGATCCTAAAAAGGAAGCACCTGAAGTTCAATCAACAGCAGAAGAAGAAGAAGAAGATCAAGAGCAAGAGACACTCTTACAAAGAAGAAAGAGAGCAACTGTCTCTTCTTCTGATTTGGCTCAAGATCCCACTCATGAGACAACTGCCAGAGTAGTAGCAAAGGAACTCACTTCTGAGGAATCTGAATCTTAGATTGAAAAGAGAGAAATTGAGAAGGAGCAGGCAATACCAATACAGAGAAAAAAGAGAAGGAAGATGACTGTCTCCCCTTTTGATTTGGTCGAAGACCCTATTCATAAGGCAGCTACCAAGGCAGTAGAGCAGGAACATTCTAAGGCCATAATTGTTTTTGAGAGAGCTGAGAAGAGACGACAGCAGCAATTCTTAAAAGATGAAGCTGCTGCTACTGATGCAATCCAAAGAGAAACTGTAAGGAGGCAACATATTGCTGAGCACTATTCTCTTCACAGCCCTCCCATTGTTGTTACCACTTCTGAAACAAGTAACTTTTTTCATGTCTCTATTCTTTTCCCTTGTCCATTTCTTGGTATTTGAAACTTGACATTACTTTGTACTTCTTCTTTTGCAGCAACAACTACTGAGCCTATTCTTCCAATAAGGACTCCCTCAGTTCCAGTTGAAGTGGAACAAACTCAAGATGTGGAGACCATTCAAATAATTCTGCCACTTCCAGGCCCTATATTTTCTATACCCTTCCTAAGGCCAAGTATTCTTGTATCACTTTCTTTTGGCTTAACTCCATATCTTCCTTACTTGTCTTTTGATCTATCTCAATTTAATTCTCTTTCGAGCCTTGCTCTTCCTTCTCCTCCTAAGGAAGTTCCAGCTTCGATGGTAGCTGATTCCCCTATAGAGGGTACTGGCAGCTCTCCAACTTGTAGTTTATTACCTTTGCCTAGTTCCAGCCCTTCTTTCCTTGATTTATTGGTGGCTAGAACCATAGAGACTGCCAAAGATGCTCCACCCATTTCTCCTATCCCTATGTAGTCCTTTGTGCCTTCCACCAAAACCCTTTCTGCCCCTTTCATGTCCACAGATGAGGTAGACATTTTTGAAGCAAGACTAGCTAGTCTCTTCGACTTGCCTTCTACCTCTCCAATGGCTAGTGATGAGACTGAGCCATTAGTTTTGGCTGATTCTTTACTAGAAATTTTTGAGAGCTCTTCCTCCAGTAGTAAGCCTTCTTCACTTCTGATAGACTTGGACAACTGCCTGGAGCTATTGACATCTTTTTCAAGGATTCCCTTCAAGGCCTTAGAGAGACCTATAATAAGAAATGGCTTCCTTCAGTGCTGCAAGATTGTTGAGCAATCTGGCATGACTGTCTTAAGTCATTTATCTCAGGCAGCAGCCACTATTGACTTCTATATCAACATTTGCCATGTTGTCAAGGCTGCAAAGGAGAAATTAGTTAAAGATCAGAACTTTGTTTCCACAATGCATACTGAGGTATCAGAACTAAAGGAACAACATTCTTCTGTCTCCCACTTTCGAACTCAACTACTGGAGAAGAAAGCTCAACTTGAGGAGGAGCTATCTGCAGTGAACCAGGCCTTAATCCGAACTGACACCAAACTGCAGATCACCAAACAAGGACTAGCTAACCGAAAACAGGAAATGACCACAGCCATCCAGTTGTTCTCATCATTTAAGAATAGAACATCCATTGTAAAAGAACAACTGAGACATTGTAATGATTTCTGGGCTAATTCATGGCAAAATGTATTCAACTCTTTATGAAGAACAAATTCTTATTTATCATTTGAGTATTCTCGTGTTCTTGTACTTAGTGTTTATTTTATTCCTTGTGTTTCCCAAATGGTTGAAAAATAAGGCTTCAAATATCTGCCATTAATCTTTTTGGGATGTATGTATCTATTTAAATTTCTCAAATGGTATGCTCCAAAAGGCAGGACTCTATGAATTTGATATGGTCCTTCCCGATTAGGTGACCATTTGCTAAACTTATGGCTTTTAATCCCTATTGAGAGTATTGTCTTCCATACCAAATCACCTTCATCAAAGCCAATGTATTTGACTTTTTTATTATAGTTTTTAGCTGCTTTCTTCTTTTGAAAAAGAATGCTATTTAATGCCAGAATTCTAGCTTCATCTATGCTTTCTAATTCCAAGCACATACTCTGATGGTATTGCTCAAGATCTAACTGGTCTTGGCATCTTACCCTCAAGGACTTAACATTGATTTCCACAGGTAACACTGCATCATGCCCATATACTAAGGCATAAGGAGTGACTCCTGTGCTTGACCTTGGGGAAGTTCTATAAGCCCACAATACATCCAACAATAAGTTATGCCAATCCCTAGGATTGTCTTCCACAACCTTTTGTATTCCTTTTTTCAAGGATTTATTGGATGATTCAGCTTGACCATTGGCTTGTGCATAATAGGGAGTGGAATTAACAAGGCTAATTCTAAACTCTGCCACAAAAGACTTCACCATTTTCCCATCGAATACTGTCCCATTATCAACAGTTATAGTCTGTGGGATACCAAATCTATGGATTAAATCCTTAATGAATCCAATGACCTCAGTTTGGTCTACAGCTTTGTATGGCTTAGCTTCGACCCACTTAGTGAAGTAATCAGTGGCCACCAAAATGAAACAATGATGCTTTGAAGAAGGTGGGTGTATTTTCCCCATCATATCCATGGCCCATCCTCTAAATGGCCAAGGCTTCACCACTGCATGCAAGTCAATTATGGGCATATGCCTTATTGTGCCATGCTTTTGACATGCCTGGCAACCTCTTGTATATTCTATGCAGTCATTAAGGATAGTTGGCCAATAGTAGGAATGCCTTCGAAGCAACCATCTCATCTTCACACCAGGCTGATGAGCACCATAGATGCCTTCATGAACCTCAGTCATAGCTGTCAATGCTTCTTTTGGGCCTAAACATTCCAGCAATAAACCATCTCCCCCCCCCCCTTTTGTAGAGAGCATTACCATATATCATGTATTGCATAGATTGCAATTTAATTTTTCTATTGGCCTTTAAAGATGGGCCAGCCAGATACTGCATTATTGGATTCCTCCAATCTTATTCTTGTAAGTCATTATGATTAACTTTCAGGACCACATTCCTTTTATTTAAGGATGGTATTAATTTTTGAAATGTTCTTAGGCTTATGTCCCTTTGAACATTATCCCTTCTTTTGAAATTCGAAACTTTCTGAGCCACATCATTAGCTCTATTATTCAAGAACCTTGGGACATGAGTTACATTTGCTATTTGAAATTGAGAAAGCAGATGTAATGCAACAACATAGTATGGCAACATGCTTATACTTTGACATTTGAAAATCTCTTTCACTTGGTTAACCACCAATTCAGAATCTCCAAATATGTCAACTGCATGAACTTACAATCCAATTAGAATTTCCAGTCCCACTATTAAGGCTTCATATTCGGCTTGATTATTAGAACAAGTAATTTCATCCACTCTGAAACCATGTGTGGTTTCTACTCCTTGTGGTGACTTAATCACTATACCAATTCCAATTAGGCCATTGGCTTTTGATCCATTGAACCACATTTGCCATGGCTCAACACTAGACATACCAAGTTCCATTATTTCTTGGCTTTCTGTTTGAGATGGATGGTTTGCCAAAAAATTAGCTAAAACTTATCCTTTTACTGCCTTTTGGGGAACATATTCTAAATGAAATTCTAATAAGGCTAGTATCCATTTTCCAATTCTTCCCCTCAATATAGGTCTAGATAACATATACTTAACCAAATCTGTGGTTGCAATTACCAAGACAGTTGTAGGCAAAAGATAGTATCTTAATTTCATTATAGCAAAATACAATGCAAGACACAGCTTTTCTACAGCTGAGTATTTACATTCACAAGAATTTAAAAACCTACAAAGGCAATAAACAGCTTGCTCCTTGCCTTCTTCATTGTCTTGGGCTAAGAAAGCTCCCAATGAAGCCTCTACTGTAGCTATGTATAACTTCAAGGGCTTCTCACCCTTTGGTGGCATCAGCACTGGAGGGTTGGCCAAGTAGGCTTTGATTTCTTCGAAAGCAATTTGATGCTCTGCTATCCACACAAATTCCTCTTCATCTTTTAGCCTTAACAAGAAAGAAAATACTTTAGTTTTCCCTGCAATGTTAGAAATGAATCTTCGAAGAAAATTAACCTGTCCAAGGAACTTTTGTAATTCTTTCTTACTTGATGAAGGTCTGGCTTCAATGATAGCCTTGACTTTATTCTGGTCAATCTGTATTCCTTTCTTGTGTACTACATAGCCTAAGAAGTTTCCAGATGATACGCCAAAAGCACATTTAAGAGGATTGAGTTTCAACTTGAACTTTCTCATTCTTTCAAAAGCTGTTTCTAAGTGAAACAGATGCTCCTCCATGGATTGGGATTTAACTACAATGTCATCAATTTAACACTCTAAATACCCTCCAATGAGGTCATGAAAGATAATGTTCATAGCCCTCTGATATGTAGCCCCAACATTCTTCAGGCCAAATGGCATTTTAACCCATTCGAAGGTGCCAATATTCCCAGGACATCTGAATGCCATCTTGTAGACATCCTCCTCTGCAATGCAAATTTGCTTATAACCAGAGTGCCCATCCATCATTGATAAAATTTGATGCCCTGCTGAACTGTCTACCAACAAATCCACTATGGGTATAGGATACTCATCTTTAGGAGTTGCTAGATTTAAGTTTCTGAAATCAATGCATACCCTCATTTTACCATTCTTCTTAACTACAGGCACAATATTGGATAGCCATTCAACATACCTGGTTGTCCTAATAAAGTCTGCCTTAAGTAGTCTAAGAATTTCCTCCTTAACTTTCTGAACCACTTCTGGACTCATTCTTCTTGGTTTTTGCTTGTATGGCTTGAAATTAGGCCTCATAGGGAGCCTATGTTCCACTAATGACCTATCCAATCCTGATAGTTCATTATAAGACCATGCAAAACAATCTTTATATTTCCTCAGAACAACCAACAACTGGTCCCTATCCAGAGCATTCAAACAAGCACTTATATAGGTGGGCTATTGTATAGAACATTCCCCTAAATTTACTTCTTCTAAGGGGTCTTGTGTCTGAGAACTTACTGAAGCTTCTTCTTTGATTCCTTCTACCTTCGAAGCAATCTTCTTGCTTTGTTTTGCTCCCAGGTTCCTTAATTCAACATCTTTACCCTCTTCTTCATAGACAAAGTCTGTCCATAAGGCTTCTTCTTCCTATATCTCCTGGACTTTTGTTTCAATGTCTAATGCACAGTATTTATCAAGGGCCAAAACTCTGGCCTGTTGCTGCTTCTGCTTACAGCCAATTATCATGGCTTCTTTCTCTTGCTTTTGCACTTTCTGGACTATGGATTTTACATCCAATATTGAGAACTTAATTAGAGCTAAAGACTTGGTTTCTTGTGCTTCATCTCTTTGCCTACAACCAGGCATCATTGTCATCCTTGACGACAACCTCTTCATCAACACTTTCCTGGACTAAGTGCTTCAGGTGTGTCACTTCCTCATCAGCCGTCACTTCGGCTGAGCCATCAGGTTTCCTCAGTATACTGAGTGGTGTCACTCCCTCAATATACAATTTGGCCTCTGTGAAGTCTGCACAGACTATGAAGGGTTGAGGATCTGCATCAATTTCCTCTGTCTCTCCATTGCCCAAGGCCATCATTATTTTTTGATGCAAAGAGGAAGGCACACACTTGTTAGTGTGAATACAATCTCTACCAAGTAAAGCATTGTACTTAGCATTGCTGTCGATAACGAAGAATGTCGTCATGCAGTCCCTGGTTCCCACACTTAGGTTGATGGGCAGAATTCCCTGAGCCATCTGTTTGTCTCCAGCGAAACCAGCAATGGTTGTGCTAGTTGGGATTAACCTGGCGTTCCTTTTCCCTAGTTTCTTCAAGGAAGATTTCGATAGTAAGTTCACCGCTACCCCATTATCCACCAAGACTCGATGCAATTGTATCCCATCGAAAAAGGCCTTGATATACAAAGGCTTGACATGCTGCGTCATAGAGTTCGAGGGATACTCAAAAGGATATGAGAGGTTGATACTCACATCTTCTTCACTTTCGTATTCAGTTTCCATTGGGGTAGCCATTCCAAATTCATCTTGCACCATACTCACTTGTGAGTCTTCACTATAGACTGGAATTGGGTCAATTTCTTGATCCTCTTGGTTCTCATCTTCAGCCTGGAATTCATGCGGTAGTATGTGTACCATATTTACTGATACTAGAGGAAACGAGCCAAATTGGATGGCTGGCTGTGCCTATTTCTCTTCTTGGCCACCTTGTTTAGTTACTTCAGAAGCATCTTCCATGCTGCATTCTAGCACTTCATTACTAACAAACTCCTTCTAATGGTCTTTTTTGACTGGCTTTTCAACCAAAAACGTATGTTCAGCCATGAAGACTTCAAACATTTCTTCCTCAACCATTTCTTTCTTTTGGCCTAGGCCAACTTCTTTTTCTGTCTCGCTATCACTCTCCATCAAAGCCTTCTCCAATCCTGCTAGACTGGACTTCTCTCTGGCTTTTAGTTCAGAGTGAACTTTAGCCAATTGTTCTCTGTTACAACCCATTTTGTCTTGTAGAGTTGTTTTGGAGTATGGTCTGACTTTGGATTCTTCTTTCCTTCTGTCTAGACCAATAAGGAGCTTTCTCCACTTTCTTTCAGGCCTTTCTGGTACTGAGTGTACCTATGCTGAATCTTCCTTCTTTGTGATCTAGAAATTATGGGGACCATATCTGGTTCCTTTGTTTTTGGGTGTTTAAGCAATACCCAATTATTTGGAGCCACCAAAGGAGGTTTGACCATCCTACCTTGGTTTCCAACAACATCTCTCTGAGTGGACACTTCTCTAGGTTTGTTCTGCATCACAAACCAATCTGGAACTCCATGTACCCACGAACTTACTGACTCAGCTGTTGAACTGTTTCTTTCCTTCTTCGAAGCCATCTTTAAAGCTGGTTGTGAAGGCCACTGCTTGGCCCTGACTTCATGTTTTGGGCCTAACTCAGACCTTTGATGAAGGTAACCACTTTCTGTCCTGCGTGATGCTGGTCTAGGGGGCCAATCTCTGGCTTTGATCCCATAAACTGAGCCCCTCTCCGACCTCCTTTCAGAATGATTGCTCTCCATTCTATAATAATTAGGTGGCCTGGACTCATATAAAGGCCTCTTGCCTTTAGAATGCATTCTATCAGCTATTGGCTCAACCATTAATGGCTGCTGCCTAACACTAGTTGGGTATGGCCTTTTGTTATGAGCACTAGTTGGTTTAGGACATCTCTGCACATCCTTGTAGTATTGCTTCCTATCAATTGGGAGTCCTTTCAGCCATTTATAGCTCAACCTACACCAAGGACACATTCTTTGGATAACTACTGCCTCCAAGGAATCATCATCTAGTGTTTCTTCATCAGAGTCTTTTCCCTGACTTGTAGAGCCTTGTCCAACAACCGGCAGACTTCTAGTGTCTTTCTTAACAGTAGCCTAGCTGGCGACATGCATTTGCACATTGACCTCTTCCAATTCCTGCAAAGATAAATTCTGGAAGTCTGGTACAACAACATTAGCTGCACTTTCTCCAACTTCTGGAAATGGATTACTGTCGATCCCCATGGCCTTTTCTACTTTAGCTGGGAATTTTAGACTTCCTTTCCGAATTTGTTCTTGGATCTTGTCTTGAAAAAAAATACAATTTTTCAGTCGAGTGAGACCAAGAATTATGTCATTTACAATATATTTTTCCTTTAAGTTCATCTGGAGATGGAATTTTGACTCCTTTTTGGTAACTTAAGGAAGTTGGCCACAAGCAAATGATCAAAAATGTCATCCGCCTTAGTTAAATCGAAAGAGTATTTCCTATGAAGGTCTTTCTTTTTAAACTGTTGGTCAATTGTTGTATCCTTATGAATTAATGCTTCACAGATCACAGGTTCTTTCCCTATAATCTCTGCTGCATTGATCTCATAATTAGGATTTCTATAATATGTCTTGTACGATGCATTATTTCGATCTTGTTCCTCCTCTAGTAATGCTTCGTACCTAGACATCTTATAAGTGAGTTCCACTAAGTCTCTGAACTCAGTTGAATCAAACTTCTTTCGAAGCCTAAACTCTAAGCCATTTTGAGCCAATCTCACGAATTCTGGCTCTGGCAGGATGACTCTACATTTATTTTGAGCCCTTTTAAATCTGGCAATAAACTGAGTAGCCTTCTCATCAGGCCTTTGACTCAATCTTGCCAAGTCTGCCATGGAAACCTCTAGCTCCGATTAGAAGAATTGGGCATGAAATGCCTCTTCCATTTGTTGCCAAGTTTGGATAAAGCCAAGTATAAGGTTAATATATCATACAAATGCTCCCCTAGTTAGGGAATTTGGGAATAACCTTAACTTCATATAGTCATTATTAGTAAATTTACCGCATTGAGCAGCAAACCTAGCAATGTGCTCCACTGTTGATTGGATTCCATTCCCATAAAAAAAGGCAAAATCTGGTATCTTGAAATCTCTTGGGTATTCATGTACCTTGTCTACCCATTTTGGTTATGGTTTCCTGTACACAGGAGTCTGGACCCCCCGAGCCATCGGTCCACACATCTTTCTAACAATATCAGCAATTTGGTCCCTAAGGACTATATTTTGTACCTGCTGAACCAGTACTGGAGGAACAAACACAGGATTTGGTGGGCAAACTTGTGCCTGTGGTCCTCTTGGTCCATAGGGTGGTATATTTGGGACTGGTTGTCCCTGTGATGTAGGTTGCTCTTGGGGGTGTAGGTAACCCCTTTAAGCCTGTCCTGTGAAATGACCTGCGAAAGGTGCTGGAACTGGTGTTGTGTCTCTTCCATTTGTAGAAAAACCTTCCAACCCCCCGGGGTATAAATTCGAATAAGGGATTAGTGAACCCCCTTGTGCCAGGTATGGCTTCGAACATTGGATTTGGAGCCATTCTTATGCAATTTTCTTGTATTGGGCCAGATCCACCAATTTGCATGGCTTCACTGTTAAGCACTGAGGCATTTTGACCTGCTATAGGCCTCGAAATAGGTTCATACCAAGAGTGAGGTGATGGTCTTTCATAGTTTTGATTACTAGTTTGACCATTAGAATGTCCATTAACTTGTATAAAATGTTTATCTCTAGCCAGTCTTTGCTGAAGGACATTTGAAACTTCCTCCATGTGTCTTGCATTTGTTGGTTGGTTATTATTTATTCGAACCAAAAAGGATGTTGCCCACCTTTCCATCGTGTTCATTAACTACTGTCCCATGGCATCTACTAGGCCACCCCATGGATTTATTGGCTGAGTAGATGGAACAGTGGATGGTCCAATTCCCTGGTCTCGTCCAATATTATGAACATGTGGTACTTGTTCTGAAGTGCTGGTCTGTTTGACCATAGGTTCTGATAAAATGGGAGTTTCCACAGGATGTGTTATCACATTATCCTTTGGATTAGGTATCTCTACCTCTCTTTCCACGCCTTCTTCCAAACGTTCATTTTCTCCTTATCTGCTACGTCTAACCATTTCAATTAGTCCCACCGGGCGTGCCAAAAATATATGTTGGCTTTTTGGCTTTCGAAGGTTATTTTTGTAATTGCGAGCGTGCCAGATATATGTTGGCTTTTTGGCTTTCGAAGGTTATTTTTGTAATTGTGAGTGTGCCAGTAAGGATCAATCAGTCCTTACAAAAAATTAATTGCCAACCAATTATCAGACGATTGTGTTTTAGTTCTTTCAGCCTCAATGAAGAGGACTTTTACTGGTGGCTTGATTTAGAAGAATTAAGCAAGATAACAATTAAATGAAGAACAATTGAAGCATTTCATTAAAATGAAAAACTTACAATGATCCAAACTCAGCCTCGTAGAGGTTTACAGCAACAATCTACTACTTAAAACTACTCCTATGAACGAAGTGTAGTGTAGGAATTTAAAGTACAAGAATGTAAAGAACAGGAAATGTAAGACTGGAAATGTAAAACTGGGAAGGAAAATAAGTAGAATAAGACTGGTTTTTTTGATCTGAGTCTGGGCCCTTTTTCTGGGCCTTCTTTGCTATTTATACTTCTCAAGGATAACCATCGAACTGCATTTCCAACCGTCGAACTGCTCCTCCATGATCGCTAACCATGTTGCCTTATAATTAGCTCTACTGTGCCATCACTTGCAATTAGGTTTTCCTCCTAAATTTAAATTTAATGTGAGTAATCGTTAAAGCCACATCACCTTGCATTTCTTTGTTGACCCACTGCTACTCAGATCTCATAATAACCAATACTAACTGTCATGTGTACGATCAGTATCGAAGACTTGAAAAGTCTTCATGTATTACCCTTATTCTGCCACGCATCGAATTGTAATTGACTTGTACAAAATATGTACCCAACAAACAGCAATGTATATAAAATTACAATATGACACGCGCGCTCTCTCTCTCGATCTAGATCCCAACCTCAAATCCTCGGATCGTACATCTCAGGTATCTCTATCACTAAATAAAATTTACGTATATATATAAATATGTTTCGAAAATTGCATTTGAATTCCTTGATTTGTTTCTGGCATTTTACAATCATTTTAATTTGTTGCTCATTTATGACTTTTTTGTTCACCATTAATGGCTCTGCTTCGTTTAGTTTATACTCCTTTTCATTGTTGCACTGATTCTGAATGAATTCATGTCATGATGTTATATACTTCATTTTCCTAGTGTTCTAAAGCTTTTAATTGATATTCATGTTATTTGTCTCTGCATTGTGTATTAAATTGCAATAAAAATGTAAATAATAGGTGTAAGCTTCTCTCCATCCACTCCATTGTGTGATGATTTGAATTGTTTATTTTTTTAGGTTTCTGAGTTAGATCATTCATAAAAATTATTTTTTTTTTTTTTGATAATTATAACCACATATTTTTATAATATTACTTTTTAAAAAAGAAATAGTTTTTCAAAAAAAATTGGACAAGAAGTATGATTTTAAAAATAAACTTTTTGTTTTTTAAGGCAAATTTGATAAAATCATGTAGCTATAATTATTAGTTCAATTTGATTTTTTTTTTTTTTTAATAAATGAACTACGCACAAACTTGCAAAATGAACGAATCAAATCGTTGTTGTGAGCCCGTGGTAGGCCCACAGGTATGGAGGTATCTCCTAAAAATATTGTATTACAATTCCTTACATAGTACTTTTATATTTTTTGTCCACATTTTATGGTTGCTGTTAATTAGAATGGTTCTGGGTGTTTGGGAATCTGTGCACAGAAGCAGAAGCTAAGCAGTTATTAGTTGTAATGTAATGTAAGCAATGTATGTTTATGGTTTAATATTTCATCCTAGTTGTCTGGCTATTAAATTTGTGTGCATAAATGTAATTGAATGTTTGAGTTCTCATTTTCCGATTGGCAACAAATTATGCGAAGTTAGAGCTTTAGTTGGCATTGTGCAACAACCTTGTGCCCTTGCTAAGAAAGCAAGGAAACAGAAAGTAAATTAAGTGGCTTGCCTGTTTAAAAATGGAAGTGTGAAAACTAGAGTGTTAATTATCCCCAATTTATGTTATCGTGGGGAATTGAGATCCTCGCCTTGCACTCCCTCATTGCAGGGCCTTCGAGCCCACTTTTACGCCCAATTTTGATAATTCAAACCGTTCATATTTTAAGATTTATTCAGTATATCATATCTGTAAAAAATAAAGTTGATCGGATATCAGAAAGCCAGTGTTCGGAAAACTGTTTATTAAATTCTTTAAAAAAATAGTTTTTAGTTTGATTTTTCCGAACACATACTTTCTGATATCTGATCAACTTGATTTTTTACAGGTATGATATATTAAATAAATCTTAAAATATGAACAGTTCGGATTATCGAATTTGGGCCTAAAAGTGGGCCCGAAGGCCTTGCAAGAAGGGAGTGCAAGGGGAGGATCTTGACTCTATCGTGGGGTGAGGTAGCTAGTTTTTTTTGCCCTGGGTTACGCTATTGCTTATCATTGAAGAATTTTTAATTTTGGTTAATGTCAAAGGTTATAGAACTATATAAGATTAGAAAACCATATTTAGTTGATTTCTTCCTAATGATATAATAATTAATAATGGTGAATAATTTCTACATATTTGTATGAAGGATAAATTTTAACCATGTTTAGGGCCAATTTCATAACGCTTCATGACCTCATTTCCCAAAAACTTATAGACTTAACAGTAAACACCCACATGCACACACCCATACAAACATTTTTTATTTTATTTTCTTTGACCAGTAAAAAGAGAAATTTTATTAACGAAATGAACATACATTGCATATGACACTACATCAATAAAGAAGAGGTAAGAGCAAGGAGTATCATAGCATTACTCTCTAATTCCAACTAGGTTGGCACCAAGAAGAATACCCAATCATATGCTAGTTTAAGCCACACTATAAAAAATTAAGATTTTAGAAATCAAAATTTAGGGACAAAATTATTTTTAAGAATCAAATATTTTTATTACAAAAAGTGTCGTTATTATATTTTTAGTAACAAAAATTGAACATAAGTGATTAATTATTATCTTTTTGGTATCAAATTTTTTTGTCTAAAAAAATAAACAATTTTGAGACCAAATTATTTTGTCCTTAAAAGTCTATATATTATTGACATTTTTGAAATTTTATATTTAAAAGCCTTATTTTTGACTTTTCAGAGCGATCTTTTAGCGACTATCTTTATAACGATAGAAATTAGTCCCTAAATGTCTTTAGCAACAAAATTTTTATTCTAGCTATCAAAAAAATTAGTCTTTAAAATTCTTATATGTTGTAGTATCAGATGGTGAAAATATCATAAAATTAATAAATAATTAAATAAGTTAAAAACACAATAAATGGCTTGTCAAAAACTCCTTAAAATATGTTTGGTTAGATTTTTAGAAATTTATTTTTAATTTTTTTAAAAAAAATTAAAAATTAATTTGGTTAAGAAATAAAAAATAAAAATTATTTTTATATAATTTTATCTTTTGAGTGGTTATAAATAATTTTTACAAATTAAATAACTGAACCGGATCAATGACATCCGGCAACACACCCTTAATCCTATTAGCAATTACTTTCGCAATGCATTTATAGATGGTATTACAGCAGGATATGGGTCTATAGTCCCCAACCTTAGAGGGATTGGGAACTTTAGGAACCAAAGCTATAGTAGTACTGTTAATCTCCTTAAGCATTTCACCAGAATCAAAAAAGGACTTGATAGCCATAGTAACCTCCGAACCAACGACCTCCCAAGCACTATGGAAAAAACTCAAAGTACCCATCAGGGCCACGAGCCTTATTTGGATTGAGAGTTTTAAAGACATCCCTGATCTCTTCAACAGTTACATCTTGAGCCAAAGTAACCATTTGGTCAGTAGTCAATCTTTTATTGACTAAAGCATTAACCCTCTCAAACCCAAAATAAGTATCATCATGAGGGGTCCCAAACAAATTAGAGAAATTAGTGACAAAGGCACTGTGGATATCATTAAGGTTAGTGAGCCTAACCCCATTATCTAAAGTAACCCCACTTATTCTATTCCGATTCTAGTTATTTCTAACAGATCTGAAAAAGAAATTAGTTTTTCTATCACCCAAACTAAGCCAGTTGATTCTAGACTTTTGATGGGCTAAACTCTCTTCAGCTTTGCACAAGTCCACATAATTTCTACAAAGATTCCTCTCATTAGTTTGAAAGACCAAGTTTAAAGGGTCCCTATCAAGCTTAATCTGGACAGCTTCTAACTCAGATCTAGCACAGTGGACCCTGGCAGTCAAGTCACTTAACTCCTTTTTATTCAGATCTTTTAACAAAGGCTTAAGGGACCTCAGTTTACAGCAGGTTCTGAGGAACCCTTCACATATGTGCACCAAACACTCCTAACAATGGGAATGAAATCTTTATGGTCAGCCCATAACTTAAAATATTTGAAAGGTTTCCTGAAACTTTTACCCTTAAGAGTAATAGATAACACAGCAGGGGAATGGTCAGAAGGACCAGCAGGGCCAAATATCACATGGGACAAAAGGAAAGCTTTAAGCCATTCATTATTCCCTAAAACTCTGTCAATTTTTGAAGCAATATAATGGCCATCAGTTTGTTTGTTAGCCCAAGTAAACTGGCAGCCACTATAGGAGATGTCAACTAAAGAGGCCTGGGTGAGAGAATAATTTCACAGCTCTTTAGCCATAGACCATTTTTTGGACCCTCCAATCTTCTCGAAGGGAGATCGAATGGCATTAAAATCACCCATCCAGACAGAGGGGATTTTGGATGTTTGGGATGCAAGATCAACTAGCTTATCAAACAGAAGGACTCTTAAGTTATGTTGGTTCTCAACATAAACAAAACCAGTAGCAAAGGAAATGCCAGACTCTAAAAGATCAATTTTGCAAAAAATTATTTGGTCAGATTGGTAAATAGGGTTAATAGCACAAAAGTTGGGGTCCCAACATAACCAGATACGACCAGAGGAGTTGCCGTTGGAATTAGTAACAAAAACCCAATTATTTTTAAAGACCTTACCAAAAATAGTCTGCTCATTAGCATATTTAACCTTAGTTTTCAAAATACTCGAGATTTTAAGATCCTCCTTAAACACAAAATCTCTAATTTCTCTTTGTTTTAGAGGATCATTTAAACCTCTAATCTTCCAAGAAGATATTTTAAAATCCATGAGACAAAACAAAAAGAAGGTCCCCATTAACCCAAAAATACCAATCTTTTACCTGTACTTCTTCCTCTGACTACCAGAGGACTTCCCTGCTGCTTTATTTTTTTTTTTACTTCCTGAGCTTGTTGGAGGTGAGTTCTGTTCCTCTTTGTTCATATCCGGCTCCACACAGACTATAGGAGACTTAGCTGCCAAAACTTCCCTTTCAACTTCTTCAATAATTTGACTAGTTCTAGGGCTGGTAACCTGTGCCAATCCCAAAAGTTCATCATGAAAAGCCTTCAGAGGGGCCTCTTGGGAAACACTAGGAATAATATTGTCCTTACGAGGAGGTAGGACTTGTAGGGAATCATCACTGTGGACTTGTTGGCTTGATTGGACTCATCCTCACATTCTCCAATCTTCTTTTTACCTTTGGCCTTGATTGTCTTCCATCCGTCTTCCTTCTCATTTTCGGTTTCCTTTTGCATCAGCACCAATTTTGCCACTTGGGACTTAATACAGTTTTTTGTATTATGCCCAAATACCTTACAGATTTCACACTTAGCAGGTATTCCTTGATATTCAACCCTTATTTCAACTGCCTCATCTCCACATTTAACAAAGAAACTCTCAAGTATTACTGATTCTACACTCACCTCCACACGGACCCTAGCAAAGGAGATTCTTGTACCCAATAAAGTAAGGTGGTCCATAAAAAGAGGGGTACCAATAAAACTAGCTATCCTACTCAACCCTTCAAAATCCCAGTATTCCATAGGGACATTAAACAGTTTAGCCCAAATAGGGATCTGGAAAACAGACTCTTTTGTTAGCTTCATCATACGCTTCCATCTCTTTAACAGGAGCAGCTGATTACCTACATACCATGGCCCCCCCTTCTAACACACTTTCACAGGAGTCAGTATTGTCAAAAAAGAAAAACATGAAGCCTTCCCCATTTGTAGATACCTCATTCAGACCCATATTTTTCCATTGGTTGGAGACACTATTCTTCACATAATTATAGGGTAATTTCCTATCAAGGAAATACCCCACTAAACATGATTCGCACTTACCTAGATCCTCATTTCGAGGGGGGAGTTCCACAACATTAGGGTTATCAGAAGGAGGGGGAGGAATATACCTTAGTTTAACTGGTGATCTGCTCGGTATATTGGCTACTTCAGCCCAAGTTTTTTGTAGGCTCGCTACATTAGGATTCCTTCCTCCTTTACCCAGATTCCCCTACCACCTCTGCCACGACCACCACGGTAAGCCCCATAACCTCTACCACCACGCTCCTTTCTGGTAGGTTGGACCCGAACCTCATCATCGCCCAATCGAACATTGATAACATCGGACACTTTATCACTACCTAGAATAACTCCTTCATGGGATGGTGCAGAGATCCCTCGATTCCTCGTGAGGGGAAGACTGTCTTTAACCCCCATCGAATCGCTTTGCCTCTGTGCCTTCATTTACCACTTCACTCCATCTCGGATAGCCTATCTGACTCCGAGGAGTATTCACATTAGGACCCATCAACAATTCCACCTCAGATCGCGATTGATCTCTATTACATGTACCAGGATCATCAAAATGGATCTGTTCCCTCAACCTTTGGAGTCGATCTGCTAACTCATACATAGATGTCTGTGTTACTTTCTCCATACCACCACTACGTCTCACAATATCAACAATATTAGCAAGATCTTCCTTAGAAATTTGGTTCTGCCCTGATTTACCATCAAAGCCCAATTTTGGGGTTTTGGGGTTTGACACCTCAGAAACCAAAGCACAATTAACACGATGGTTAAAATTTCCTATAACGTTACCCTCAGAAGAGGCAACTTTAGATCCTAAAGCTCGCATATTAAATGAAGACAGATCCATGTTTACTCCGGCCATTTCAGTAAGAAAATTGAAGACTGGAATCCCTAGAAACAAGGTGTTTCTAGAGAGAAACAAGGTGTTTCAGTTGCAAGTCTAGGTATCAGTTTTGGAGCAGAAATTAGTGTTTGAGTACAATTCTCCAACTTATGATTGCAACTGCGTGTTGTTTATGTCTGAGTTGAGGTGCTGTGCGGTTTCTGATTTTTGTTTCTTTTTGCTTTATTTTATTTTTACAAGGTAGTCTTTCACCATTGCTTCAGATGATTCTGTTACCCCCCAAGTACTCTGGACCCAAGTTAGAAGGATTTGTAGATCTGGGGATCTAGTCAGGGGATAGCCAGTGTTTGTTTCACTTTCCCCGGTTACTAGACGGAGGAGGATTAGGCAGAATTCGCTAATTCAGCAATCACCGTTTACCTCGCCTATGCCTAGTTAGGCCCAATCATCTACTTCTACTCCAGACAGAGAGTATTCGCTAGTTCCGGCAGTTCAAAGTCCTCCAATCAACATGGAAGACATGCTTCACCAACTCCAGCAGACTATTAAGAACATGCAGCTAGATGCTACCCAACAAGCTGAGACCACAGCCCGCCAAGGTGAGGTTGTAGCCTGCCAAGCAGGGGTAATAGAAAGGCTCCAACAACAGCAACCGCAACCTGCCATAGCCTCGGCATCTCATGCATTCCCAGTGGGAGTTCCAGCACCCGAGGTTACAATCAATGTCTAAGAAAATGAGGGCATTCAAGCAGATCCTATCGTATCTCAGACCTCCAAGGCACCGGTTTAGCTGACAGAGGCGCTATTTGAATTCAAGGTCGACCCTACTACACTGAAAGTGAGCAAGCTGGAAAAGCTCTTCAAATGGGCAAACGGTGTGAATTCGATCCCTAACATAGAGGATGGCTATACTAATTCGGCAGTGACATTGCCAGATAGATTCAAGATGCCGCAGATAGACCGGTTTGATGGTTCCGGGGATCCTATGGTCCATCTCCGACTATTCTTAAACATTCTGCGGCCGATGGGCCTAACCAGTCTACAAAAGCTGTCGCTCTTTGGCCAAACCCTGTTGAGTATAGTGGCCATCTGGTATGCCAAACTTGAAGACTCTGTGAAGAGAAATTGAGAGGAAATGGCCGGGGCCTCCATAGCACAGTACTCCTACAATACTCAGATCGAGGTCACTACTCGTGATCTCGAAGCGACTCGCTAGGAGCCGAAGGAGGGCTTCTCGGATTTTGTGACCCGGTGAAGGGCCAAGGCCTCTATGATGATTATCCGGCCGTCTAAAAAGGACCAGATCAAAATGGTGGTCTATAACTTGCAAGGAAGATTATTACAGAAAATGATAGTCTTGCCTTTGTCTACTTTTGTTGAGCTCTACGAAATAAGGGTGCAAATTGAGGATGCAATGAAGCTAGGGCTGATAGACAGTGAGAAGGAGCAGCCCAAGAGGGCTTTCACACGCAATTCCAATGCGACTACTAGCAGTAGTGCAGCTGCGAGGCCTTCAGATGTGAGCATGGTCACCACCACACCTAAGACTGCCAACCTCTTTGCCAGCACAACCAATATAACTTCCCAAACCTTAAGCCATTAGGCCCGAGGCCAGAGGGTTTTCACCCCACTCTACATGTCTCTATCTATGGCCCTAAGGGTCCTAATTAGAAAAGGGCATCTGAAGCCATTAGAACAACGTCAAATGCCCGATCCTCTCCCTCCTAAACACAACCCGGCCAAATATTGTGCTTTCCACCAATAGCATGGTCATGATACTAATCAGTGCTTCAGACTGCGTCATGAGATTCAAGATCTCATTGACAACAAAGTGATAGCACCTCCCAAAAAGCCTAACGTCACTAAAAATCCTCTCCCACCACATAACCAAACCCCTCCACCTCGATAAATAAACCTCATCCACACACTGATTGTCCCTTACGACCCCAATATATACATCACCCCCTCCCACCTGCCTAAGTCAGCGTTGTTCATCCCTAAGAGCACAGACTTGTGCATGATGAACACATCAATAATCCAAACTTAACCCGTGGTGGTGACAATGGAAGATGGAGGGAGATCAGCTTTGGTGGAGAATGAGAATGTTAGTTCAGTGCTTAAGGGCTCCATGGATTTATCTGAGGAGGAATATAACCCATGCCGTTATATTGTACCAACCAATCAGGCCAAACCAGAGCTGGAGTTGCTAAGAGGAATGGAGGTGAGTGTGGTCCGAAAGGATGGTCCAAGCCAGGGATTAGATGACCTAGCTGTAGACACCTCATTTTTTACCGACCTTAAGACTCAGACGTCATCGATTGAGCATTCGGTGATTGTGCATGTTGTGCTCGTTTCGAGTTACTGAAGTTTTCGATTGAGTGTCTTGCCTCTGGGCTTCTGAACTTTTTGTGTTTTGGCTCAGTTCATGGACCAAACCTTGTTGTCCCTTCCCTGGAGGGAGAGAGTGGTTTGTAGACCACCCTTTTGTGGTTGTAGATCGCTTTTTGCGGTCGTAGACCACTTTTCACTCTTGGAGACTAGTTTTCGATTTTCGAAGTCTTCGGCCACGCGCATTATCTCGGGACCGCTTAACGTTCTCCATTTGGCACGGTTTTCGGACCACGCATTGTTGCCTTGGTCTAGAGGGACACTGTGGTCCGAGAGACCACTTGTTGTGGTCGTAGACCACTTTTGATGCCCGTAAACTAGTTTTTGAGACTCCCGACCGCGCGCCTTGCCTCCCGGACTTTCGTCTTACATCCCTTTTGGCTTGTTTTTGGTACAAACCTTGTTTTCCTTGCTTGGAGGTGGGAGACCAGTTCTTTCTCTTGGAGACCACTTTTTTTTCTGCCAGCCAGTTTTCTGGTCGGCCAACTGGTCTCCTTGGTCTTTGGACCATCAAAAGTGGTCAGCCACCACACCATTGGCTTTCTTTCAGTGTGTAGACCATCTCCCCCCATAGCCGACCACTTTATTTCCTGGGAGACCACTTGTGGTGGTCGGCTGCTTTTCATCACCTTTTTGGAGATATTTTCTTGCCAACTGTGACAGCTGGAAGGCACAGAAGTCATCCTCCATACACACGTGTATGGAGGAATGGCTTTAAGCCCTTAGTTTCCTCAACAACCTTGAGGCTTGTTCTCTATAAAGGAGAACCTCCCCCCTCCTTCTCCAGGTTCAGATTTTGGTGCTTGAGAGTTATACATACACCTTTGTATCTATCTTGCACATTCTCTTCATATTTGTGTTCAAAAGTGCATTTTCATCACACTATTGCACACAAACACACACTCAAACACCATCCTTTTGTTGCTGAGGATTCTTGAGGTTGATTTTGGAGTTTTTGGACTGGTTTTGATCCAAAATAGTTGCTGGAGTTGTTGCTCTAAAGTGGTTCTACAAGGATGAGTTTCTAACCCTTAAAACTCTTGTTTTTGTTTAAGCTTTTGGCCCAACTTTCATGTTGTTTTAGGCCTAACTTTCTACTGTAAAAAGGTCTGACTTTGCATGCTTAACATGTTTGTTTAAGGTCACTTTTGTGTTGGGGGTAGTCTACGCCCTCTTAGGCCTTGTTTGGCTTTGTTTTGTACCATCCTTTTAAGCTATTGGGACCACCTTGTTTTGGCCTTCTCACCACTAAAACTCAAAGGAATTTCAGTGGTGGAAATGGTGTTTTGAGGTCCCAAATAGGAGAGGGTCACCCCTCTCTTTGTGTCTTGTATGCTTGCTTCATTTGCCTCATGTTTGAGCATGTTTGTTAAGCTTGTGTTGGCCACATCTCAGCCTATTTTAGGCCTTATTTCAGCATGCCTTATACACTTGGTGTGTATTTCTCACAAACTAGTCTTGTATGTTTCATGAAGTAGCATGTCTTTCTAGCTTGTTTTGAGTCCATTTCAGCATGTTCTTGGTGTTGTTTTTCCATGATATACCTCTGTTAAGGTTTGGTTTGATAGCCCCTTGCATGCTCCATGCACTTGTAGTGAAATTCCATGAACTAGCCTAATGTGTATCATGCTTTTGATCATCATTTTAGCATGCTTTTGGCTTAACTCTAAGAAGCTTTTGTCCATGTTTTAGCATGCTCTAGCTCTGATTTATGTTGTTTTGGTCATGCATGCCATGCTTTGTATAGCTATAGTGCATTCTAGCTTGTTAGCTTTGTGTATTGAGTCCATTAGCATGCATTGCTTGGACTATTTCCATGATTTGGCATCATTTGAAATGTTATTTCAGTCCATGTAATGTTGCCATACACTCACATTTGTTACCCTTTCCATGCCTTGTAGAGTTGGTGTTTTATGCCCTTAACATGAGTCATCGCGTATGCCTTCATGCCTAAGCTTGCGAGTTATCATTTCAATGTGTTTTTGGGGTTATTTTGCCTTGATATAACTCTGATTTGTGTTTGTGAGGCCATCCCATGCTTGGTCTTGATAGGTATAGTGTAACCCTCCCTTTTGGCCTTGCATATTCCATGCTTTATGCCCTTCATGCTAGCTTGTTTTGGCTTCCTTCCATGCATGTTTTAAACTCATTTTGGCATGTTCTAGGACTTTTTTGGGTTGCCTTGGCCATATGCTTCATGTTTTGTATAGTTGTAGTACAAATGCCTATGCTAGCTTCAAGTTTTGAGCACCATAGCATGCTTCACTTGTGTTGTGTGGATGATTTGACATCACTTGACATGACATTTTAGAGCATGTAACATTGCCATGTTCTCACTTCATTCACCCTTTGAGTGCCTCTAAGGGTTGTGCATTGTGGCCTTGCTTATGGCCTTGCTTGTATGCATGCATGCTAGGACATTTGAACCCCCATCTCAGCATGTTTTGATCTTTGTCTTGACCTATTTGAGCTCTGTCCATGGTTGGTTCATGCATTTGTGCCATGTATTGCATGTCTCTAGAGTAGTCCTCTTTGGTAGCTTTATGCTTTAAAGACTCTTGCATGCCTTGCTTGTGTTGATTGAATGGTTTGGCATCATTTTATACCTAATTTCAGTGCCTATAGTGTTGTTACACTTCCACATTTGTCACTCCTTGAGCACTCTTGAAAGTTGTGCTCTTATGCCTAGTCGATAGGCCAATACATGTGCATCCTTTGTCTTGCATTTCATGTCATCTTTTCATCATTATGGCCACTGTTTTGGTATGACTGAGGTCTGTCCACATTCGGTTTAAGTCCATTTAGCATTGCGTATGCCATGTTGTTTACATGCTTATGTCACATTGCATTGAGTATGCCATGTTGTTCTTAGCATTGTGTATGCCATGTTGTTTACATGATTATGTCACATTGTATTGAGTATGCCATGTTGTTTGCATTGTGTATACCATGTTACATTACATGTTTGCATGCTTGAGTTGCATTGCATTTGTTTGGATTAAGTGTTAATCTGAGCACGAGAAACGAGGGACGTTTCATACTTAAAGTGATGAAACGTACCTCAATTCTCGGTCGCCGACACTCTTGATCACCCATGATAGAGTTTAAGGCATTTATGTGTTATGTGTGCATTCATTTCATATTGACTTGTGCAATTTGGCTTCTCGGCCATCATGCATTGAAATGCGCGATTGGTGGCCCGAGAGTCGAGAACCGCACTCCCTTGAGCTTATAAAATGATAGGGAGGGTGATTGTGCACACATATGTTGCAAATACATTGCCATGCCCCTTCTTGTTCTCTGTTGCAGCAAACTGAAGAAGTGCAGCAAAAAGTGGTCGGCAAACCAGTAAAAGTGGCTGGCCAACCATTTTATATGGTCTGCAGCAAAGAAAAGTGGTCGGCAGATGGTCTCCTACATCAACAACTGGTCGGCCATGTTCCTATAGGTCCCCCAAGGTGAGTTAGAAGCTATCTGGAGCTTGGTGCAAGGTTCTGAGAACAGTTGCAGACAGAGGCAAATCGGGGCATCGCAACGGATTTCCGAATGAGGCGACCGAGCATGCATGCACTCCTCATCCAGAGGACCACTTTTTACTGCTTTCCTTAGCTAGTTTATGCTTTGGTTCTGTACCTAAGTAGTTAATGCATTTAGCTGTTTATTTGTGTTGTAATAACTAGTTTGTTAACTTGCTAGTTAATTAGCTTCGTTTTATACTTAATTAGTTGACTTGTTAGTTAATTAGTTGGCTTGTAATAATTATTTTAATTAGCTTAGATTAGCTAGTTAGCTATTTATTCGGACCCTCCGTCGAGAGGGCCAAATGTTGTAATAAGCGTGCATGTGTGCGATGCATGTCTTCCAACCTCCATTTCTTTCTCCCTTTTACTTAACCGCTTACGATGGTTAGTTTTAGGGCATATTTCAATTAGCATCCTTATGCTTCACACGCGTGCATCATTCATCTGTTTTGCATGCACCGGGCTCGACGCGTCATACTAACTGCATTGTACTTTAATACATTTACTTGAATACGTGTTCAACAACATGTTATCAAGTGTTGCATTCACATAACATTCTAGATAGCTGAGCCTATCTTAGTTTCATTTTTGCATGGGTTGCATTAGCCATCTTAACATGAACTAGGATCATGCATGATTTCTAACCAGTTCTCTATTTTGGCTCGAAGTACACTGTGAGTGTTTACGCTTTAGCATACTACATGAGATGTGTATGTTGCCATGTTAGCATGCTTGCTATGAGGCTAACTGCTTAAGTGATTAACTGCTTGAATGCCTATGGGTGAAGGTTGGATTACTTGAATTGAAACAATTCATCAAAATCTACGTCTTAGCCTACTTACGAGTAGCACCTCTAAACCATTTTCAAACAAATGAACATGAAATGTTTTGTTACAACTTAGGCGATCTAGTCTATACTTGTATGCTGTGCGCATCACATAGTAATTCTAGGTTAGTAACCGGAATAAGAACACATGTGTTTTCTAAAACAAAATATCATGTTAGTAAAGGCTGATCTTTGATCGGGCGAGCGGAGGTGCTCATTGCATGACCTTCCCCTCTTGTACCCAAGTTCCCGAGCTGAGGTAACTTTGGTGATGACGGACACGTGGCCTTCGGCACGAGTCAGGGTTTCCTAAATTCCCAAAGTAAAAACATTTAGGTGGCGACTCTATATCTGGCAAAGCAATCCATGTTTGGCACTTCTTTATAAAAATCAATTTTCCAAAACAATTTGCCAGATTTGGACTCTTTGGTGATTTATCGGTCTCACATTGCACTTTGTGAGATTAGATTTAGAACTGTGACACGAGTCCGAACTTGTAGTAGCTAAGAACAAACAAATTCGCGCCTTCGCGCGCGGAGCTGGGAGTTCTTGGGCAGTCTACACTAGCCGACTTGGAGAAAGACATCAACAATCTGCAGTTCTTCGATGAGCAAGATTTGGGAGATGTGCACATTAACTGGTTCGATCCGAACGGGTCAACAGACAACTCTGGGTGGCTCAGTGATGAACCTGATGTAGATGAAGGGCTTCAACCAAGGCTGGAAGAGCAGGAAGCAGGAACTGCTATAAGGGCCTGAACGGCCGAGGACAAGGAGAAGTTGCCGGAGAGCGTCGGTATTAAGAATTTTGCTCAAGAAATGGGCATCATTAGCACTGCTGATATGGAACAAGAAGCCGCGCTGAAGCAGTTTGAGCAAGAAATGGATGAGAATAGTCAGAAAATTGGAAAAGTGAAACACCCTGCGGGGGATGACTGTGATGTAAGAATAATTACAACGGAATCGGACAATTGCCTGTTGGTTGCCAGAGGAGTATGGTGGGAAGATGATGATCTGCATCTTGCCCACATCGATGAGGATTGGGGTCAAGACCTGCCAGACGACACTTGGTACTTTGAGAAGGTGGATCATATGACTAGAAGCAGGCGGTACTTCAAGCCCCCACACTTAGGCCAACCCGAAGCATTCGAAAAGGATAAGGAGGTTGAAAAACAGAGGGAAAAACTGCTAGAGGAAGAGGCTGTGCTGAAACAGTTAAAGAAGATCCAAGCAGACATATCTATCTGGGGGTTGCTTATGGCTTCGCGTGTGCGCCGGGAAGCTATATTGTCGACAATGGATAAAGCCAAACTGTCTATCGACACAACTCCAGAGCAACTAGTGGGACTTGTCTTCCCAGGAGGTGCTTCACCTACTTTGACCTTTTCGGATAAGAAATTGCCGCCCGAAGGCTCCGCACATAACAAACCGCTATACATCTCAGTTGAGTGTAGAGAGAAGTGGGTACCAATTGTATTGGTTAACACTGGGTCTACAATTAATGTATGTCCATGCCGCACAACTTATGCTATTGGCCTGAAACCGGCCGATTTTGTACTAACGGTCCAGGTGATCCGGGCTTATGACAACACAAGCAGAGAGGTGATGGGAATAGTTCAGATTAGAACACAGGTCGGGCTGGCCCAACAGGATATTGAGTTTCACGTCTTGGATGTTCCAACTACTTTCAACTTGTTACTTGGGCAACCCTGGCTGCACCAAGTAAAAGCTGTTTCTTCCACCTTGCATCACATGCTGAAGTACCCTCTTAGAAATGGGGTACCCATTGTGTTCAGGAATTCATCTATACATCCTCCGCTAGAGGTTACTACACCCGTACTGGAGATTGTACATAGCGACGAGGATGTTTGCTTGTTTGGTTTTACCTTGGCTGAGGCCCAGATGATGTAAAATATCTTAGCTATTGATGAGGGCTTATATGTCAATGTTCAATCAGTGTATCTCATGAACAAGCTACAGCATATACCCGAGATGGGATTAGGAAAAAGTGGCCGGAAGGGCGTTACTACACTGGCTGAAGTGCTACATAACCCTCATGCCTTTGGTTTGGGCTATACACCCACCAAAGATGACTGAGTTCGAAAAGGAAAGGAAATGGCCGGAAGAGCCAGAGCAAAGCAAAGTGGGAAGCACTATGAGCTTGTGCATAGGCCAATTCAGGGAACTCTGAATGGCTGCTTTGTCCGGGAGGGGGAAGACTTCCCATTTTGCAACTTTTCTGAACAATGGTTGAACTTTGAGAAGTGGCGTCTACCCTGCTTCGAGATTTTCTTCGACTTACAGCTACAAGAGGGTGAAGCCACAGAGGAACAGACTGAATTAACTCCTGAGGCTGAACAGAGTACAGAGGGTGAGTCCAACAACAGTGAACTTAAGATAGGAGCAGCACTGGCATGTCTCCTTTCGGATCCTCAAATCAACCCGGAGAGCTTGGGGGATGACCTAACCATTTCCATGATCGGAGACCAATTAGGTGTGGACCCTTCCAATGGTATTCTGGATGCATCTAACGCACCCTCTCCCACTTGGCAGCTGGAGAAGGGCTTTTTGTCCAGCAGTTCTGAATCAGGTAGTGAGTCAAAATCTAATTCCATAGAGTCTGTGGAGTCGGAATCAGATTCCAGTTCCTCTAAGTCGGAGTCCGGTATTCCTAGGGTTGATAACTCGGATGCCGATGTTGTGTCCAGGTCGTCTTTTTCCTTTTCTTTTAAGTCGGTTGTAACCGAGAAATTGGATAAGCTGGATCTTTTGAATGAGAATGTTACAGCAGATTCTGAGTACTTTTCTGTGCCTCTTGTGTATTGCGTTGATCATGATTTTCAAAATTTTGATAAAAATGATGAGGAAGGAATTTCTCTGGTTTTGAAACATTTGATTGATCAAGAGGAAGAGAGGTTTGTAAAACCCATTGTTGATGAAAGCATTCCAATTAATGTGGGTACTGAGAAGGATCCGCGCCTAGTCCAGATCGGGTCCACGTTGTCTTCAGAGGAGTGCGAACACTTAGTTGCTTTATTAAAAGATTTCAAAGATGTTTTCGCGTGGTCCTACAAAGACATGACTGGAATCGATCTTAAGATTGTACAGCATTGGATCCCTCTTGACCTCGAGGCCCAACCCGTCAAGCAGAAGCTACGGAGAATACGCTTGGATTAGGCTTTTGAAGATTAAGGAGGAGGTCACCAAGCAAATAGACGCAAGGTTTTTGCTAGTATCTGAGTACCCGACTTGGTTGGGCAACATTGTTCCAGTGCTGAAGAAAGATGGCAGAATTCGAGTGTGTGTGGACTTCAAAGATCTGAATAGAGCTAGTTCGAAGGACGACTTTCCTCTACCACACATCAATGAATTTGTGGATTTCACCGCAAGCCATGCACTACTCTCCTTTGTGGATGGATTTTTCGGGTATAACCAGATTTTGATGGCACCTGAGGATAGAGAGAAGACTACCTTCACCACGCCGTGGGGAACCTACTGCTATAGGATGATGTTGTTTGAGTTAAAGAATGATGGGGCCACCTATCAACATGTTGCAACCACAATTCTGCATGACATGATCCACAAAGAGATTAAGGTGTATGTGGACAACATGATTGTCAAGTCCAAGGAAAGAGAGAGCCACTACAGCGCCTTGAAGAAATTCTTTCAATGAATTAGAGAGTACAGATTGAGGTTGAATCCACAAAAGTATACATTTGGTGTAATAGCAGGGAAAATGCTGGGTTTCTTGATCACACAGAGGGGCATCGAGGTTGATCCTTCCAAAATCAAGGCCATACTAGAAATGCCACCACCAAGGACTAAAAAGGAGGTGCGAGGCTTTCTGGGTAAAGTGCAATTCATAAGACGGTTTATTGCAAAACTAACCTTGACTTGTGAACCATTATTTGGTCTCCTGAAGAAAGGAAAAAAATTCCAATAGGATGACCGAGGCCAGTTTGCTTTTGAGCAGATCAAACAGTATCTTCAGAACCCGCCCGTGTTCTCGCCGCCAGAGCCGGGGAAGCCGTTGATTCTGTACGTGTCAGTATCAGACACAACAATGGGATGCATGCTTGCTCAAGAATCTGAGGATAGAGTAGAGAAGGGCATCTATTACCTGAGTAAGAAGATGCTGGATTATGAGACCTGTTACACCCCACTAGAGAAGGCTTGCTTAGCCTTGGTATAGGCTACCAGGAAGTTAAGACACTACCTGTTAGCTCACTTTGTAATTTTGGTTTCGAGATTAGATCCCATCAAATATCTCTTTGAGAAACTAGCGCTTACGGGTAGGCTAGCCCGTTGGTTGCTTCTCCTTTCCGAATTTGATTTGAAGTATATGACTCGCAAGTCTATCAATGAGAGAGCAGTAGTGGAGTTTCTCGTAGATCACTTGGTGGAAGGGGACGAAGCAGTAGAATACCTATTCCTAAATGAGGCTATTCTGCAAGTCGAGGAAGAAACCTAGACAATGTACTTTGACGGAGCATCTAACCAGTACGGTTATGGGATAGGGGTGTTGCTAATAGCACCCGACAATTCCCATATACCCTTAGCCTTCAAACTCCAGTTCAAGGTATCTAACAACGAAGTAGAATAGAAGCGTGCATCGTTGGTTTGGAAGCCGCCTTGGAACTAGGGGCAAAAAGGTTGGACGTCATTGGGGACTCGAACCTGGTTGTGGCTCAAGCAAAAGGAGACTGGAAGGTTAAAGAAAAAAGGATGAAAACCTATCACCAAACCCTGGACATTTTAATTCCTAGGTTTGACAAGTTGACCTTCACGCATCTGCTAAGAGAGAACAATAGGTTCGTTGATGCTTTATCAACTCTATCTTCTATGATAAACATCCCTTTTGGAGTCCGGATACGTCCGATCATTATCGAGCAGTGATATGTGCTGGCCTACGAGTTTATCACCACAATAGATGAAGTACAAGATCAAAACCCCTGGTATTATGCTAATTGAAACTTCTTAGAAAATGAGGTTTATCCACTAGGGGCAAATGCCAAAGATAAGAAGGCAATACGGCGGATGGCCGTTCAGTTTATCATCTACGGGGGTAAGTTGTATAAGAGGCGTCATCTGGCGATGCACAAGCTGTGTGTTGACACAGAAAAGTCGAAACACCTAATGGAGGCCATACATGGAGGAGAGTATGAAACGCGCATGAGCGGAGTAATGCTAGCCCGAAAGATTCTCAAGCAGGGTTACTACTGGTCTACCGCGGATGAGGATTGTATCGGTTTTGTTCAACAATGCCACAAATGCCAAATTCATGCAAATCGTATGAATATCCTGCCGTTGAAGCTGTACAACATGACTTCACCATGGCCTTTCTCAGTTTGGAGAATTGACATCATTGGGGCAGTTACACTGAAAGGGTCGAATGGGCATGAGTATATCCTAGTGGCAATAGACTATTTTACAAAGCAGGTAGAAACTCAGTCTTATGCAATGTTGAAAGCAACGCATGTGGCTAAGTTCATCTGTAACAACATTATTTTCCGTTATGGAGTTCCAAACGAGATCATTTCAGACAATGGCTCCCATTTTAAGAAAGAAGTGATCGACTTGTTAGAGAAATACAACGTGGCTTTTCATAAGTCATCCACATATCGGTTGCAAACCAACGGAGCTGTTGAGGCCGCCAACAAGAACATCAAGCACATTTTGCAGAAAATGGTTGAGACTTATAGGGACTGGCCAGAAAAATTGCCATTTGCTCTCTGGGGCTATAGGACTTCAATTCAGACATCTACTGGGGCAACTCCGTATTCTCTGGTATATGGGATAGAGGTTGTTCTGCCGATCGAAATAGAGGTTCCGTCACTGCGGGTTATGGCTGAGTACCAGATAACAGAAGCGGATTGGCAGCAGAACAGGTTCGAAGAACTGATGTTGTTCGATGAGAGGAGGCTGAAAGCACTGTACCATGTTCAAGGTTATCAACGCAGGATTGCCAAGGCTTTTAATAAGAAAGTTAAGTCCAGGAATCTGAAAGAACGGGATTTGGTGCTGAAGGACAACCGAGCTCCCATCCATGACCCTAGGGGCAAGTTCATACCCAATTGGATTGCTCCTTACATCATCAAATCAATCTGGTCAGGTGGAGTTGTCATTCTTATGGACCTAGATGGCCTAGACTTCTCCCAACCAATCAACATGGACAAGTTGAAGAAATACTATCCTTAAGTGGCTCACTAGGCTGAAAATCCAGAAGGGCAACCTAGGCAAAAGTTAGAGCACAAAAAATTAGAAAAAAGAAAAACTAAGCTCACAAGGTTGAAAACCCATAAAGGGCAGCCTTGGCAAAAGTTAGAGCGTAAAAGGAGAGTGCTAATACCCGAGTGAACCCGAACCGAACTACGTAAGGCCTGATTCCCATCTTCGGGATACGTAGGCAACTTCATTCTGAAGTCCGGCCGTAAACACTTCCAAATCAACCGTGTCCATGTGCTTGATGAAGACATCTTTGTCTGCTCATTATCTGAAAGATCAGTTGTGATCCTTACCCTGAGAGAAAAGCTGGTTACAGTGCTGAGTAGTGCTATTCAGTCTAGGGGCAATCTTCTATTTCTGGATTCGGGGTTGTACATCTCGAGGATAGATCCCATGTGTGTCAAGTTGTGATCCTTATCGAAAATGGTTTTGAAAAGTTTTAATGAAAGTTGATTTTGTTCAAATTAATCTTTTTACAACCTAGACCATTTTTGGATCAAAAGGAAAATTTTCAACACCCACAACTTCAATTTCATTGATTTTAATACAAAGTTCTCCAACTCTCAATGCAAATTAAAGTTGCTTTTATTACATTCGAAAAGAAAACTTGAAAAGTTAGATCAAAGCAATAAACTTGGGGCATAGATGAGTCAGATGTTCTTGCGTCCCCTCCCTGCGCTTGTGGAAGCTTGAGATGCTAAAGTGCTTGGGCTTCATCTTCAAGCCAAGCCAAGCATTCGCTAGAAAGGGTACAACTGAAATTGGAAGCAGGAGCTAGAAGTTCTCTCGTCCTCCAAGCAGTGGGATATTGAACTAATTGTGAACCTCGGATTAGAAATAAAGCCGAGTACTCTACACCCTCTTTTGGGCAGGTCTGGTCGTGTTTGAACTGATGTCTGAACCAGAATGGGAAGTAGAATGCGCAGTGTGTCAAGCTAATAGTTGAATGCCAGGTTACAGAGCTATGCTGTAGCTCATCTCGGGCAGATCAAACCAGGGGCAATGCCAAGCAAAGTCAACAGCAGACTTGTTACACATCCAATGGCACCACCACCCTTTATTTGGGAAATCAACTAGCCGTTGGGGAAAGAAATAGCCTCGTGCTGAATATGCAGGGCAAGAGTCCACTCCTTTCAGTTTATCCATGAGCCATATCTGGGGAGAGATGAAAGAAAAGAGAGATTAAATAATAGAGAGGTGTATGTGGAGAGGAAAAGTGAGAAAGGGTTTTGAGAGAAAAACAGAGCCTAAGTGTTGAGAGATGTGAGAAACACATATGAGACACTTTCTCCTCTCGCGTGCGGCGCGTTAGGATGCTTCTGTTTCAAATGCACGGGTGCGTCCCGGTGTTCACCTGACTTTCTCCTCTCGCGTGCGACGTGTTAGGACGCTTTGGTTTCAAACGCGTGGGTGCATCCCGGTGTTCACCTCACTTTCTCCTCTCACATGCGGCGCATTAGGACGCTTCGATTTCGAACACGTGGGTGCATCCCGGTGGTCACACCATCTCTTCTCCTCTTATGTGCGGCACGTTAGGACCCCTTCGGTTTAAAAACACGCAAGTGCATTCCGATGTTCACCACTCCTTTTTGGTTAAAAGCATTAGGGTGCGTTCTGGTGTTTACACCAATCCTTTGGTTAAAGACATTTGGGTGCGTCCTGGTGTTCACACCATCCTTTTCTCCTCAAGTGTGCAACGCGTTAGGATTTTGGTAGTGGCCTCGAGTGCGCTCAATGGTTGTGTCGTTTTTTGCCTTTCCTGCGCGTCGCGTAGTTAAGCTTGCATAATTTTTCTACATCCTTTCTGCATGAAATGTGGTTTGGTTCATGTTTACTTACTTACTTTCATGTGTGAGATTGCTGTACCTTGTTTTGGTTTGTATGAATGTAGCATTTCTTTGCATGACATTTGCATCTGGATGTTTCATTACAGCCTCATTGCATGATCATAAGTTATGTTCCTGCATCGTGCATATCACTTGTATCTTGCCCTAAAACTACGCTGGTTTGATTCCTTGCAAAGGGCTACGTAGGCAGCCTACGAGCGCAAGGATTTTTGTCTTGTCTTTAGCCTTGACAAAAATGGGTCGTCTCTAGGCTTTGACATTCACTCCCATCATTTCATGACTCCCGAGTTCTGTCAAATAGGGGCAACTGCAGACACCCCATTTTTAACCGTCCTCAAGACTTAGACGTCATCGCTCATGCACTCGATGATTGTGTGTTTGTGTTCGTTTTGAGAGCCCGAAGTCCTTGGCGGAATCCTCTGTCTTTCAACCTTTAAACCTTGTTCTTTTTGTACCTTGTTTTGGACCAAAACTTGGTGTTGGACCTCTTGGTGACCTGTTGGCCACCACCCAAGGCTGTCATCCATGGGATGTTTTTGTCAGCCATGGGTGTGGCCGATCGGCCACTAGTAGTGGCCAATCGGTTGTCAGTGGTGGCTGACAGCCACCAGTGCCTTTTTTCAAATATTTACTAACAGTTGTGCCAGCTGTTGCGCACTAAGCTGCATCTCCATACACGTGTATAGTGAGATGTTTCTAAGCTCAAGGGGTGGTTTTTCTATGCATAGGGGGGTTCCTCCTCCATTTTGGAGGGTTAGAAAAATTAGAGCAAAAATATCTCTCTCTTTCTCTTGATATTTTGTACACATTTGCTCACAAGTCCTTAGCTTTTGCATACCAACCCTTAACCAAATACTCTCACCTTTGGGTTGAGATTACTTGAAGTCTTGTTTGAGCTCTAGAAGGTGGTTTAAGTTTGGATTATTGGCTATTTTGTGCTTTTCTTCAAAGGTATAGCACTTACCTTATTTATACTTGTTTTGTATCTTGGTTTTGCCATCTATTTCAACTGTTTTTGGACTGATTCTTAATTGTCAAAAACTCTATTTTTGTGGCTTAAAAGTGGTCGTTTGAGGTCTCTTTGGGTTAGGGGGTGGTCTACCCTTCTTGCTCCTTTGTTTGTTTAGCCTTTGTACCATTTTTCATCACTTTCAAACCAACTTTTTTGGGCCTTTTAACCACTGAATTTAAGAGGTTTTTCAGTGGTAAAAACCTTGTTTTGAAGTCCAAAATTGGAGGGGTTAGCCTTCCCTCCTTATGTCTTGTTTGCATGCCTAGTTAGCCTCACATGTTAGCTTATTATTTTATCTTTTTGTGGCTTAAGTCCAGCATATTTTAAGCTCTATTTTGACCTATTTTGGCTCTGTTTTGGGCTGGTTAATTCATTTGAGCCTTGTATTGCATAGTTGTAGTGTAATTTTCTTTACTAGCTTGATGTTTTAATGCTTTAATTATCATTGTTTTGAGTTAATAGCATGTTTTAGTGTTGTTTTGCACTTCATTTCAGCACTATAATCGCTGCAATCTCCCTCCATTCTTTACTCTTTTGTTTGCTTTTAAAGTGGTTTTAAACCCCTTGTTTGCCTAAGTATGAAATGGAGGTGTTGCACCTAATGGTTTAATCCCTTAGGGGGTTCATTACCAACAGTGTAATGCCTCTTTCATGCCCAAAGCACATTATTGTTTGAGCTATCTTTCCATTAGAGGACACTCACTAATGGACAAATCAATTAAAGAATGGTTTTGGTAATTAAAATGAGTAAACAAAATTGGACAAGTAAAAGAGGCAAGATAAGCATCTTTTGTGTTACATTGCATGTGTTCAAATCAAACGTTAGTTTGAACACAAGGGAAATGAGACATTTCTACTCAAAAGTGATTAAATGTGTTATTTTTCTTGGTCTCCATTGCCCTTGATCATGCATGATAAGGTGATGGTCCTTTAGTCTCATTTTGCATTCATTGAACTTGCACAATTGGTTTCACAAACCATCATGCAATGAAATTGCTTGATTGATGGTTTGTAAACCCAAATTTTGTCCCTCCTTTGATCTCCCCATGAAAATAAGAGGCAAAATGTGCAAATAATCTGTGGGAATACACTGTTTTGCTTTGTCTGCTCTCTGTTGTAGTAAAAAGAGGAGTTCATGTCATCAATGGCCGACTGGCCACCACTAGCAACCAACCAGCCACCATTGGTAGCCGACAAGCCCCCTGTCGGCCACCAATGAAATTTGCACAATGTGTTCCTGAAGTGGAGCAAAGGTATTCTAGAAGTTGGCAACTTTTGTTTTGGTGTTCAAATGTGCAAACAGAGGCTCACAGCAGCAAAACAGTGGCTTTTCGAGTGGAGGAACCAAGCATGCATGCATCCCTCGTTTCCGAGGCCGTTTAGTTAACTTGTCTAGTTAATTAGTTGATTAATTCGTGTTGTAATTAATTATTTTATTTTATTTTTGTAATTAATTAGTTAAAGTACCTAATTAGTTAGTTAAGTGTTGTAATATTTAATTTGCTTGGAATAGTTAGTTAAATATTGTGTTGTAATAGTTAGCTTAATTAGCGTAGCTAGTTGATTAGCTTATTCATTCGGATCCTCCTTCGCAAGGGCATAATGTTGTAATAAGTGTGAGTGCGTGTGTGAATGTCTTCTAACCCCACGTCTTTCTTCCTTTTATTTAATCACTTTCGATGGTTAGATTAGGGTCACGTTTCAATTTGCATATCGTATGCTTGCATCCATTCATTTGTCTTGCATGCACCGATGCTTAGCACATCATTCAAACTGCATTGCAATTTCAATATCTTCTTTGAATACGTATTTAATCGTATGTTGTTCAAATTCAATCATATGCCATATTAGTAGCCGAGCCTAGTAATTGCACTATTGCATGCGTTGTATTAGGCACTTAACATAGTTAGGATCATGCATATTTCTTACTAGTTTTTTGTTTTGGCTTGGAGTACTCGGTGAGTTTTATGCTTTAGCATACTTGCATAAGTGTGATTGCTATGTTGCCATGTTTCGCATGCTTGCCATGAGGCTATGTGCTTAAATGCTAAACTTCATGAAATACCTGTGGATGAAGGCTTGTTGGTTGAATTGGAGCGATTCAACAAATGTAAGTTTTAAGCCCACTTTGTTAAGTGGCAAATCATGTTTTAAGTCCACTGTGTTTGGTGGCAAATCCGCAATCTTTAAGCCCACTTGAGATGGCAAATTCAAACTGTTTTAACAAACAAACATGAGTTGAATTGTTTCAATTTAAATAAACTAGTCTATACTTGCTTGAGTGCATCACATAGTAAAGCTAGTTTAATAATCCGAATAAGAACACATAATGTTTATAAAACAGCATATCATGATTAGTAGAGGCCGATCTTTGATCGGGCGAGCGAGGGTGCTCATTTCATGACCTTCCCCTCTCGTACCCAAGTTCCCGAGCTGAGGCAACTTTGGTGATGACGGATACGTCTCCTTTGGCATGTGTCAGGGTTTCCTAAATTTCTCCAAAACAAAATATTTAGGTGGCGACTCTGTATCTGGAAAAATAGTCCAATTTTGGCATTTGATTTAAAATCGATTTTTCAAAAAGGTTTTCTAGATTTGGACTCTTTGGTGATTATCAGTTTCACATTGCACTTATGAGACTAGATTCAGCACCGCGGAGGTTCTAGCCGACTTTGCGGCAGAGTTCACTCCAGGCGCAACTCCGAGGCAAGCACCAGTGAACCTCGGCCTCGAATGCCCAGGAGAGAAAGAAGAGAATCAATTGGGCCCATGGAACCCACGTCGGGAAAATAGAAGAAGGGTGAAGAAAAGTTAAAACCCTGCATCAACGATTCCTTTTGTCTCTTTGTTGATGGCAATTCAAATCGATAAGGAGCAGGGGCAAGAGTAGTTTTGGTTTTGCCAGATGGGCGAATGATAGAACAGTCTATCTGGTTGGGGTTCAAGGCCTCCAGCAATGAGACAAAATATGAAGCACTAATTGTTAGATTGAAACTAGTAGCAATTGTGAAAGCCGACAAGGTGTTAGTTTCTGCAGCTCCCAACTAATTGTAAATCAAGCAACGAGAGACTACACAGCTCGAGATGAGAAAATGGTAGCCTATGTGAAGAAGGTCATCAAATTACACAATTCCAAAGTTGCCGACTGAAGCAGGTAAGCTAAGATAACAACAGTCATGCTGATGTCCTAGCAAACCTAGCAAGTGCTATAAAGTCAGGTGAGCCATGGATAATCATGGTGGATTACCTATCTGGCCTAAGTACTAAACCTCTCATAACAGAGTATGAAGCAATATGCGTAGAGTTGGGTCCAAGTTGGATGGATGCCATAGTAATGTTCCTAAGAGATGGCAAGATCCTAGAAGATAGAAAGAAAGCCCACAAGATTAAACTGAAGTCGGCTAGGTTCTGTCTGTCAATAGAAAGCCATCTATACAAGAAGTTTTTTTACTAGACCTCTACTGTGATGTGTACACCCATCCCAAGTAGAGCACTTTTTGTATGATATCCATGAGAGAGTATACGGAAGCCATGTAGAGGGCAGATGCTCACAGGGCTATATCGCAGGGATATTGGTGGCCTTACATGCAGAAAGATACCAAAGCCTATGTAAGGAAGTGCAAAAAGTGTCAAAGGTTTGCATTTTTGATACACCAGCCTGTTGGAGATTTAAATCCAATATCCAATCGTTGGCTATTTGCCCAGTGGGGCATAGACCTTGTTGGACAATTACCCCAGGCAACTGGACAATTACCCCAGTGGGGCATGGACCTTGATAACCCTGTTCCGTATTATGTTAATTGATCTTAATTATGATTGTGATTATGTGTTTAATATGATTTTGAGTGCCATTTATATGATTTTATGTGGTTTTGAATTTCTATCTGTTCACCATAGGAAAATCTATTCAACTTACTATTATAAACTGAAAATTGAAGGTCGTATCGGCCACAGAAATTGAAATTGACTTTATTACTATGATTGGCATAATTTTTAAAGCGTATGGTGAAAATTAATTAGAAATTGATTCGGATCAAAATAATTTGAGTAAACTGATTGAATTAAGCACTATTATTTAACCTTAATCAATTTGATTAAGAGAGACTATAAAAGGGCCAATATACACTCATATTCATCTTCCTTAGAGCTCAAAATCTAAAACAAACACTCTAGAGAGAGAGTGAATCGAATGTAAAGGGAGAGGGAGCACAAAATTGGAGATTTGAGTTTAGAACTTGGGAATTTGGAAGCTACTAAGCTCAAGAGCTAGCTAGATTATGGGAGATTAGAGCTCCTAGGTAAGCATTTGAGCATAAATTCAAGAGTATAAGTTTGTAATTTTGTGTATTCAAGCTAGTTGGGTAATCAAGAACATAAATTGAGATGAATTTGATGAATATGAAGCTTGTATGTACATGCACGTATATGATTGCCGTGATTCTATACACTCAAGCATAAAGCATGTTGAATATGAAGAATTGAGCACCAAACTTTGCATGCATGAGTAATTTTGTGTAGCTTCATGATTTTAATCACCACTTGTACTATTTGAAATGGAATTAAGTTAACATTTTACATGCATGCAAGATCCATGTAAGTAAGGAGCTTGATTATTTGAGTTTTGAAACCAACAAGAACAATTTGAAATGATTTGGGAAATGAACCATGATTTTATGCAATTGGTTCTAAATTAATTATGTCCTTGTGTTATATGATGTCCTTCCATGCTTTTTCATAAAAAAATATGAGTTTTGGAGCCTTTGGGATTGAGTTTGAAGTTCAAACAGAGTTCTGGAAAACCCAGAATTCGACATGTCCACTCGAGCGAGGAAAGCGCCGCTCGAGCGTGAAATATTAGCTCCTAAAACTTTTGCAGACATTGATGTCTGCTCGAGGGGGAGAATCACGCGCAAGCGCCCTGTTACATGTTTTAACTTTCAGCTTGAGCGTCCAAAGTCACGCTCGAGCGTAAATATAAGGCAACCAGTACTTTTGCAGACTGGGGGGGTCCACTCAAGCGGCAGAAACCGCGCTCGAGCGGGAAGCCCTATTTCAGAAATTTTGTAAAGTTGATTTGAGTTTTGTTTTCCATTCTCTTTCATTTCTAAATACTCTTAGGCATGCGTTGAACATTATAAATGAGTTAAAAATGATAAGAAAGAAGCCTAAGAGGGATGTATGAATTAAGAACGGATTAAATCGTTTGTGACCCATATATGTGTTATGTATTATGTAGGGTCGAGCACAAGAACGAATCCACCAGCAGAACACTGTGAGTAATATCTTAATAAAGATATTTTGAAGTATGCTATTTGTCCAATTATTCACTCCTATTTGAGTTTCGTAAGCTTGTTAATCTGAAAGGTGGACAATATTTGTTATGCCATACGATTGGGCCAAAGGCCGTTGGATGTGAATGATTAGGCCAAAGGCCGTTTGACACGAATAATTGGGCAAAAGGCTGTCGGACATGAATGATTGGGCCAAAGGCCGTTTGACATGAATGATTAGGCCAAAGACTGTTTGACATGAATGATTGGGCCAAAGGCCGTTAGATATGAATGATTGGGTCAAAGGCCGTTGGATATAAATGATTGGGCCAAAGACTGTTTGACATGAATGATTGGGCCAAAGGCCGTTAGATATGAATGATTGGTTCAAAGGCCGTTGGATATAAATGATTAGGCCAAAGGCCGTTTAACATGAATGATTAGGCGAAAAGCCGTCGGACATGAATGATTGGGCCAAAGGCCATTTGATATGAATAGATGGGCCAAAGGCCATTTGAAACGAATGAATTGGGCCCGAGGCCGTTTGATACGTTTGGATTTGTAGTCATTTGATACACTAGATAGAAACACGAATTGGACCCAAGGCCGTCCGATGTATCTATTTCAAATTTCGTTCATGTATCTTCTTCATTTGATATTATTCACTGGGCTTTTGCTCACTCTCATTCATGTGTCTGTAGATAAGCCAAGAGATGTCCAAACCCAGCCCCAGTGAAGTATGTGAGAAACAGTCAAAGTTTTGAGGAGTCAGCCTATACGTCTCACACACGAGATTTGTTTTCACCCTTTTGTTCTTTTGTTATATTTTTGCTATGTTGGCGAAAACTTTGGATCACCTTTGTATATAAGCTTTTGGTTTGGCTGACTATGACTTGAATGATCCTGTTGTGTAAAGCTTATATGTTAATTTTCTTTGATGTGGGTTATTAATGAATATGTGTGAAATGTTATGATGTGCCATGTAAGCACAACTCTATGGACAAAAGTTTTAAATTTGCTTCCATTTTGGCCCCTTAACTCTGTTGAAATATATCTAATCTGGTTTGAGGCCGTAGGTAATCTCTTGATTATTGGCCGGTTATGACCTTAATCGATGAGGGCGGGTTCGGGTCATGACAGATGTCTTAGGCAAGAATCAGGTGATAGAACCTTAATGTGAACATAAGTAATACTTAGGTTCACATTAGGGGGCAGGAAGCATGAGGGAGTGTAACACTTGTGAAAGCATGAGTGAATGTAACACTCGTTAAAAAATTTAGGAATTTTACAAGTTGAAATTACCCGAGATAATAATGTTCAAATTTTTTACAAGTTGAAGTTATCTGAGATAAATGTCAAAAACACTACCGAGATGTTTGATGCCGACATGTTCTAATCCGAAGTGATTATTGAAGAAAGTTTTACTTAGAAGAACTTTAAAAGATTTGAAGTATGGAAACATACAAGGCAAGGCAGTGAGCATACAACAAGAGGCATAACACTTAGAAGAAAAAAAGGAATTACATTAAAGGAAAACTTGTTCGATTACAATCAAAAGGGCACATCGGCCAGAGATAACAAAGATTATTCAGAAGACTACAACTATTGGAAAGAAAACAATTCCTAAGTACTAGACTCAGGGACAGTGTCTCCATTCCTCTTGGCCTCAGCCTCCGTTACTACCTCGGCATCAATCTCATGGAGACTTTGATCTAGCCTCTTCTCTATAGCAACGACCTCGGCATCGGAGGTGTCAACTCTCTTTGGCGAGGTGCTTTTAGAGACCTCATCCCCTTTCTCTTCAATCAAATCCAGGACTTGAACATTTAGAGTTGAGGACTTTGCCCTAACAGCGACTTTGGCCTCAACTGCGTCTTCGGTCTCGGATTCTTCACCTCTAGTTGACTGATGTCTCGAAGTGGTGAATCATCGGGGATCGATAACTTTTTGAGCGCAGCCATCCAACCTAAGTAGTAGCCTTTGTTGCATACTAGATTGACTTGTCTCTTATACTAGTTGCACCCGGCGGTTTGCCCCTCCTCGAAAAGCCTTCTCATCGGCTGCCTTTATCTTGGCGTCCTTCATTTCTAGGGCTTCAATAAGTTTGGCCTCAGTTTCAACCACTGACTTTGGCAACCTTGGCATCAGCCTTGGCCGCTTCAGCTGCCTTTCTCTTGGCATCCTTCGTTTCTAGGGCTTCAGTAAGTTTGGCCTCAGTTTCGACTACTCTAACTTTGGAAACCTTGGCATTAGCCTTGGCTGCCTCGGCAGTAGCCTCAGCAGTTTTGGCTTTGGCCTCGGCTTTGTTATAAGCAGTTTAGCAGCTTTTGCTTTGTCGATTAGACTTCGAGTGCAGGTCTCAGCTTCGTTGAGTGAAGCAATGAGACCTGCAATTTCTTGTGTCTTTTTAACAAGGTCCTTCTTCACCAGCTCGGCCTTGACCACATGGGAATGCGCGTGCTGGATGGCCTGTAAGAGAAAATGAGCAAATTAGAAAAATTGGCTAAGTATAGAAACTAAAAAACGAAAAAAATAAAGAGGAAGTTAAGAAACTTACCAAGACTGAATAGCGCATCATCATCGCGAAGTTCTCATACTGGTTGAACTCGGTGAGTTGGTTCATGTCGGCTGGAAAAAGAACGGCCATAAATAACGTGACGCCGACTTCGAGACTCTTTACTTCATTGTCGCCGGCTTTAAGAGGCCTGTTGTTGCCAATAAGGACCTCGGGCGCCCAAGTATCGTCGAGGTGGAAACTACTCCCACCCTCTAGGTCTTTTGATCTCAATTTTTTTTTTTTTTTTTTGCAACAGTACATCAGATGATTCAGCCTTGACTGGCCTTTTTTGGGCATCGGCTAATTTGGATATGGAGAGTGTATCTTTAGGATCCTTTTCAAAATCTAAAGGTATGGTGGTGACCTTGGCCTTAGCCTTGGCCTTCTTCACCATCTTTAGCTTCTAAATAAGTTGAGGAGAAGGCGTGGACTGAACTGTGACAATGTCGGCCAAGATGTCCTTGACAACAGGAGCTTTGTGACCTATCTCTTTGGAGGTGGCGGCGACGATTACTTCGATGCCGAGCTTAAATACCGGAAGGACAAGTAGAGGATTCGCCGGATCGTGGCTTGGCGTGTTTGAACCTCAACTTTTTCGACTTCGAATTCTGCTGGCTGGAGTGTTTAGAGGTCATCGGTGGCATTGACGTTGGGATGGTGGAAGATGTTAAGCGGGAGCTGATGTAGATAGCTCGTTAGCTGGATCAGATGTTGATGCTTGATCTAGCCTTGGTGAAGAAATGGCTAGTTAAGTGGATGCTGATGCCTTAGTCCTTCTAGGGACGTTGGGGAGCAATGACTGATAGGTTGGCATGTAGTTTAGTATGATGAGGGCCTTATAGGCCTTGACAGGTAGGCCAAGAAGCTGGATGAGATCTCGGCTTGGGATGTGTGTTTGGAAAAAGTTCTTTGGTGGCTGAGAAAGAACTGCAAAAACAATAAGAAAACATTAGAACGGATAGAAGGAATAAAATTGCTAAGTGTTAAGAAGAAGAAGGGCCTTTGGGTAGCTAAAGCCTTACCCTTATCTTTCCTCAAGACTCCTCGGCGTAATGGGTAGAGATGAAGATCGTCGTCTGGCGCGAATTCCCAGTTGCCCGAGACAATCAAGTAGTCATCTCCAGCACCTTTGTTGGAGTCAGGGAGGTCGACTATAAGTTTGTACTTGGTGGATCTAGGTTTGAGGTAGTATGTGTAACCGCTGGTGGATTTAAAGCCACACATAGTATAACAGTACTGGAGGTCAAATAGTGTTATCCTAGCTTTCTGCCGGTGTGCCAACTCGATAACACCATTGATAACCCTAAAGGTATTTACTACTAACTGCATGGGGTTAAGCTTGTAGAAGTGGATCACTTCCCTAAAGAAGATGTGAAGGGGGAATCTGATTTCACCCTCAATGATAGACACTACAGGGAAAAGCATATAGGTTTCTCCAGGCATGATAAAGTCCTCTCTTCCAGCTAACCTGAGCTGAATGTTGGCTGGAATGGAGAACTCCTGTCGAAAATATTCTAGTTTGTTGGGTGAATCTACTCTCCATTTGAACATACCCATGACCTCGGCTAGGGTGAATTTGATATGATTTACTATTGAGAAAGAGGATTGTGTAGGTAAAAGACCTCGGCAAAACCCTAGTGAGCACTAGGGAGGGAATTCTGGAGATCTAAGGAAGGTTTTGTTTCAGCTTTTCCTAAGTATGATTTCTAAGCAAATCCCAAATCCTAATTCTATACAAGAATTACTGGAATGAATAAGACTCAGGGGCAGGAATCTGGAGACAAGCAAGAAAATCAAAATAAATGAGATTCAAAATCAACTCATTGACAAATTGAGCACAGATGCAAAGGCAAGTATTCAAGAACACATTCAAAGTGAAACCGTGAGTGAAGAAACACAAAAATATGCTCAATAGCATTCAAGAAAACCCCACTCAGTGCCAATGTGCAAAAATCACAGAAAGCATGTAGAAAATTCAAATGAAAACAGAGCACAAAATCAAGAATGTGAAGAGTAGAGAACAAATAAAAAATGTACGGAACAGTAAGATTTGAACATGAGTACAGATTCAATGCAGAGTAAAAACAAGGTGTGACAGATGAATAATCCACAAAGGAGAGGTACTAAAAGAAAACCAAAGCAAAGCATAAAGGGATTCGAAGACTTACAGAGTAATACTGGAGAAAGTAACGTCGAAGTCGAGTACGCCGAAGTTAGACAACACTTTTGATCAAAGCAGAATGGTCACAGGCTAGCCAGAGAAGACAAACGGTGCAGTTGCAGAGCTTTGAGAAAACAAGAATGGCGGTTCGAGAGGAAGATTGTAGAGAGAGAGAGAGAGAGAGAGAGAGTTTAAAGTAAGAGAGATATTAGAATGGCAAAAGTGAAAAGACGGAGAGAGAAAGAGGAATAGTTTTGTTAGACTGGAAAAATGTGGCAAAACATAATGAAATTGCCTTAGATGACGTGCTTGTCAGGCGGTGTAGATAGGATTGATATGACTTGATGGCTCGTGATAAGTATGGACCAATAAAAAAGTGACACGTGGATAAAACGGTTGGGGTAATGGAGCGTAACAGCTCATGCGCAGAGAGGGCTCTTGAAATTCTTGAACTAGTGGGGTAATGACCTCGGCTAGAGAAATGATCTCGGTTGAGATGATGATCTCTATTGGGATGTTGAAAGAACTTGGTTCCTGATCCTTGATTATTAATGAAGTGGACACTTGAGTCCTTGTTTCTTGGCACCGACGAGTCACGATCTTGGTAGGAGAAGTACATGTATAAGTTCCATCACCTCAGTTTGCCGAGATAATAGAACCTAGGTGTAGCTCGGCTTTTCATGCTCCTTTCGGAACGCGAATAGCCCTTACAGTTTGGACTCCACTCTTGTGGTTCTGAATCTGATTCCACAAGTGCAATGTGAAATAGTGGAAACACAAAAAGAGAGTCCAAATCCGGCAATTTCTTTTGGAAAATTGATGTTTTGAATCAAATACCAAAAATGGACTGCTTTGCCAGATATCAGAGTCGCCACCTAAATATTTATTTTGGGAAATTTAGGAAACCCGTGACTCGTACCAAAAGCCATTAGTCCGTCGTTACCAAAGTGTCTTGGTTCGAGAACTTAGGTATGAGAAGGGAAGGTCATTAATTGAGCACCCCACTCACCCGATCAAAGATCGGCCTATACTAATTATGATGTGATTTTTATGTACAGAATATGTTCTTATTTTATCTTTAACATACAAGTATAGACTAATTTCATGAAACGTTAGAACATTTGATTTCATGTTTGTTTTGAAAACAAGTGTTTTGCATATGTACCACTTGAAAAAGTGATCTCATATATATACATTAATCAAAGTATCCCAATGTTAGTGAATAGCCTTCATCCACAAGCATTCAAATAGGTACATCAAGTAAGCATTTAGCCTCATGGTAGTATGTTTGATATGGCAGCATGTTTGATATGGCAGCAATCACACTCATGCAATATACTAAAGCAAAAATGCTTACCTTATGTCCGAAGGCGAGTCAAAAGAAAGCAAATAGTTAAAAAAAAATGCATGATCCTAATTAATGCAACATGACTAATGTAACACATACAACGTGCAAGTAATAAGCTCGGCTACTAGTATGGCATGCGAGTTAATTCAAGGTATGTGATAACGCACATATTCAAATAAAGAGTTTGAATTTGACATTTGAATTATATAATGGGCCAAACTTTTATGCATGCAAAACGAATGGATGCAAGTCATAGAAATGCTAATTTGAAAATATCATGTCCCTATGCTAACCATCAAAAGCAAATAAATAAAAGGGAGAAAGAATGGGGGTTGGAAAACATACAACTTATTACATATTTGTTCTTCCTAAAGAGGGTCCGAATGTCCAAGTGTCCAAATAAATAATTATTACAAATCCGAATGAATAATAATTAAAAGGGGCTATCTAATTTATTACAACAAATATGCAATGATTGCGCGATACTCCTCAAGAATTACTCTGTCTACCTTGTTGGGAACTATTTTGTTTTACCCTATCATTGCTTTCAACCAAAAGTGTATTGTTTGCAATTTATTGGAGCCTTGCCGACCCAGAATGCAACTCAGTCGAGCCCCAAATAAATCCAATCATACCTTGTTTTCTTGCAAAAATCTATTTTTTTGTGCCTGAGGTGAAACAGTGCTGTAGACAACCCATTTTTGACCGTCCTTAAGACTTGGACGTCATCGTTTGAACACCCAATGATTGTGCATGCTCGTGTTCATTTTGAGTCTCTAAAGGTCTCGGCTGAGCGCCTTGCCTTGGCATCTCTCAACTTGTCTGTTTGTGCTTGGTTGTGGACCAAGAGCTTGTTGCTTTGAATCTAGAGGAGAGGGTGGCTTGTCGGCCATCCCCAATGTCCATCAACCATGGCTTGTCCCTGCCGGCCATCAGTGGTGGTCGGTTGGCTACAATGATGGCCAATCGGCTATATTTCTAGCCGGTCGGCCACTACTGATCGCCGACGGCCATTTTTCTCTTTTTTCAGATATTTTATGTGCCAACTATGCCAGCTGTCGATCACTGAGTGTATCCTCCATTATGGAGGGATGAAGCCAAGATTTTGGCTTGTTTTTCTATATAAGGGGAGGTCCCTCCCCCATTTGAGGGTTCAGAAAATTTTGTGAGCAAAATTTCTGCCTCTCTCTCTAGAATTCTCTCTCTCTTCCTATTTAGTGCTTGAAAGTGAGTTTTCACTACATTTTTGCATACAACCCCTTAACCAAATTAGACTATCTTGTAGCTGAGGTTCTTGGAGGTCTTATTTGAGCTCTTAAAGCTAGTTTTCGCTCAAAAAGTGGCAGTTTGTTGCTATGCTTCAAAGGTATAGGCTTAACCCCTTTTCAGCTTATTTTTGCACACTTGTTTGGCCACCTTTGCATATTGTTTTTGGCCTACTCTTCAACTACAAAAACCTCTATTTTTAAGGTTTAAAAATGGTGGTTTAAGACCTTTTTGGAGTTAGGGGTGGTCCACCCTCTTTTGTAGCTTATTTGCTAAGTGTTGAGCCATCTTTTAAAGCTTTTCAAACAACTCTTTTTTTTTCCTTTTAACCACTGAATTCCAAGGGAATTTCAGTGGCAAAAAGTTGTTTTTGAGGTCCAAAATAGGAGGGGGTGGCCTTCTCTCCTTGTGTCTTGTTTGCATGTGTAAATGGCCTAACATGTGAGCATGATTTTCTACTCTTTTATGTCTTGGTCTCAGCTTGTTTTTGCTACTAATTTAGCATGCTTTAACTCTTTTTTGGGCTACTTTGATCATATGAGCCATGTTTTGTATAGTTATAGTGCAAGTGCCTTCACTAGCTTTGTGTTTTAAGGCCTCTAACATGTTGTGCATATGTTGATTGCATGTTATAGCATCATTTTATATATGATTTCAGTGTGTATAGCCTTGTCACACTGCCACACACTTAACTCTTTCATTGCTTTTGAGAGTTGTGTTTTGAGCCTAGCTTGCGAGCCAACACATGAGCATGTTTTTTATAGCTTTTTGTGCTTCAATTCCAACATGATTTAGCCATTGTTTTAGCATGTTTAAGCTCTGTCCAGAGCTGGTTTGATCATTTGAGCTTGATATTGCATGCCACTAGTGTAGTGCTCTTCACTAGCTTTGATATTTTTGGCTTTTAATATGTTGTGTATGTGTTGCTTGCATGTTGTAGCACTATTTTTCATGCCATTTCAGCACTGAAAAATCTGCAACCTCTCTCATTTCTTCATTTTTCCATTTGTTTTGAGGGTTGGTTAACCTTATGTTGTAGTTAAACTTGAGATAGAGCTTGTTCTCAATGGCTTTAACTCTCTTTTGAGGGTTTCAACTAGTCAAAGGCATGATCTCTCTCATGTCTTAAACCATCTTTTGGTTGACCCCTCTCTCATTAGAGGACAATCACATTAGACTTAATCGGTTAAAGGATTAATCGGTAATGCTAAAATGTGTAAATAAAATGAGCAAAGTAAAACTTGTGCAAGATAAGCATTTGTGTTGCATTGCATGTGTTTGGATCGAACGTTAATCCAAACACAAGAAATGTGGGACGTTTCATACTCAAAGTGATAAAACGTGTCACGTTTCTTGGTCGTCGTCACCGTTGATCATGCATGATAGGGTGGTGGCCATTTGAGTCTTATGTGTGCATTCATTAAGCTTGTACAAGCTAGGTTCCTCGGCCATCATGCATGAAAATGTGTAAATTTATGGCTTGAGAGCCAAGTGCCACACTCCTTTGAGCTTAAAAAATGATGAGAAGGGTGGTAGTACACCCATTTCCTTACAAATACATTGCTTTGCCTCTGTTGCAGCAAAAACAGAATTTTAGAAAAAATGGGTGGCCGACCGACCACTTAAGGTAGCCGACCAGCCATTAAACTAGCCGACCGGCCAGTGTTTGTGGCCGACAGCCACCTTTTGTGGCTGACTAGCCACCAGTGAATTTTTGTGCAAAAGTGTTCCTGTTTTGGAGCTGTGGCAGTCTGGAAGTTGGTTCGATATTCAGAAAATAGAAAAGGTGCAAACAGAGGCAGCTTGTGGCAAGGTGATGGATTTTCGAAAGAGGCAACCATGCATGTCTCCCTCACCCGCGAGGCCAATTCATTGCTTTATTAGCTAGTTGTAGCTGATTAATACATGTGTTGTAATTAATTAGTTTAATCTGTTTTGTAATATTTTAATTAGCTTAGCATAGCTAGTTAATTGTGTTGTAATTAATTAGCTAGAATAGTTAATTAGTTGGTTTGTAATAATTAGCTTAGCTTAGTGTAGCTTAGCTTAGTGTAGCTTAGCTTATTTATTCGGACCCTCCTTCGAGAGGGCACAATGTTATAATAAGTGTGCGTTTGTGTGTGCATGTCTTCCAACCCCACGTCTTTCTCCCTTTTACTTAACCACTTTCGATGGTTAGTTTTAGGACACGTTTTGATTAGCATACCTTATGCTTGCATGTTTGCATCATTCATTTGTATTGCATACACCAGGCTCGGCGCATCATTTAAACCACATTGTATTTCAATACTTATTTGAATATGTGTATCAAATCGTTGCATTCATATGCCATCTTAGATAGCCGAGCCTATTAGTTGCATTATTGCATGTGTTGCATTAGGCATCTAGCATAGTTAGGATCATGCATATTTCTAACTAGCTTTTGTTTTGGCTCGGAGTACACTATAAGTGTTACGCTTTAGCATACTTGCATGAGTGTGAGTATTGCCATGATCGCATGCTTGCCATGAGGCTATTTGCTTAAGTGCTTAACTGCTTGAATGCCTATGGTTGAAGGCTTTGTTGCTTGAATTAGGACAATTCGATGAATGAATGTTTTAAGCCCACTTTGCAAAGTGGCAAATCATGTTTTAAGCCCATCATGTTTGGTGGCAAATCCACGCTTTAGCCCACTTGCGAGTGGCACTTTCAAACCATTTTCGAAAACAAACATGAATCGAAATGTTCCAATTCTCACGACTTAATCTATACTTGTATTTGTGTGCCACATAGTAAAGTTAGATTAATAATCCGGATAAGAACACACGAGATTTATAAAATAACATATCATGATCAGTAGAGGCCGATCCTTTGATCGGGTGAGTGGGGGTGCTCATTTCAGGACCTTCCCCTCTCGTACCCAAGTTCTCGAGCCGAGGCAACTTTGGCGATAATGGATACGTGGCCTTTGGCACAAGTTAGGGTTTCCTAAATTTTTCAAAATAAAATATTTAGGTGGCGACTCTGTAATCTGGCAAAGCAGTCCATGTTTGGCGCTTTTTGATTCAAAATCGATTTTTCAAAACGATTTGCTGGATTTGGACTCTTTGGTGTTTATCAGTCTCACATTGCACTTTATGAGATTAGATTCAGAACCGTGACAGGAGTCCAAACTGTAGGAGACCAATTTGCGCCTCTTCGAAAGGGGGGCGCGCGAAGAACGTCTGATCTACAGTTTCTAGCGACTCTGCTGGGGATTTAGAGAACTTGACTCGAACTTATGATATGTTGTTTTATATGCATTCGTGTATTTCTTTGCATTGCATTTGCATAGGTGCCCCTAAGTCACAGTGTTTGCCATATGTTATTCCTGAGCAGTTTGCCAGAGGCTTGCTTGGAAAAGCGTGCCATATGGCTGACCGGTTACGGGGCTCTACCACGATAGGAACACAAACCTTGAATCTGGACTACCGCCGTACTGTTTGATCCTTCTTCCACTTTTCAGTGTTAGGGGTGAGAGGTATATTAGGTGGTCTTGCTGAGGCACCCTTTTGACCAATTGACCTAGTTCTATATCGGAAGCCATAGAGACTGTTCCAAATTAGGACAGGTTGCTCACCCGAATGTAGGATTGTATGAAATCGCATGCGTGCATAGTGAATCCCTAGTTCCTGACGAAACTAGGACAGGGAAACCCTACCCCACCATTGGGTTGTTTTGGCTCTCACTTGCTTGATATGTGCTGTTAGGGTGTGTCTCTACAGGAATGTATGTATCAGTTGCAAGTCCAGGTATCAGTCTGAGGACATCAGAGTTTGAGAATATCAGTTTTGAGGTAGAAAATTTAGGGGCATAAATCAATGTTTGAGTGCAGATTGTCCAGCTTATGATATCAACTGTGTGTTGTCTTTATCTAAGCCGAAATGCTGTGCGTTTGCTGATTATTGTTTCCTTTTTGCTTTATTTTTCTTTTTGCATGGTAGTATTTTCATCATTGCTTCCGACGAGGCAGTTACCCCCTAAGCACTCTGGACCAGAGTAAAGAGACTTTATCGATCTAGGGATCTTGTGAGAGGACAACCGGTGTTTGCTTCGCTACCCCCAGTTACAAGACGGAGGAGGGTTCGGCATAATTCACCAGTTCATTAGTTATCTGTGCTCAGCGAAGTCCAGTTTTCTACTTCTACCTCAGAGAAGGAATATATACCGGTTCTGTCAGATCAACACCCCTTAGTCAATATGGAGGATATGATGCGTCAACTCCAATAAACCATCAAGGCCATGCAGCAGGACGCTGCCCGTCAAGCGGAAGTTACTGCTCGTCAAACAGAGGTTGTGGCTCAGCAAGCTAAGCTGATTTCCAAGCTTCAACAACAACAAGCAGCAGCATCTGCTTCGCACCCATCCCCACCTAGGGTTCCAATACCCAGGGATGCAACTAATGTCCAAGAGAATACGGACATTCCAGTAGGGCCAGTCCCACCTCAAACCTCCAAAGCACCGGCCTACCCAACGAACACACCGTTCGAGTTTGAGGTCGATCCAACCGCTCTGAAAGTGAGCAAGCTCAAGAAGTTGTTCAAGCGAGCCCAAGGAGTTAACTCGATCCCAGACATGGAGGACGGCTACACAGATTCGGTGGTGACATTGCCGGATAGATTTAAAATGCCTCACAGAGACCGCTTCGACGGCTCGGGTGATCCTATGGTCTACTTGAGGCTGTTTTCAAATATTCTGTGCCCGATAGGCCTGATTAGACTGCAAAAGCTATCCCTTTTTGGTCGAACCCTGTCACGACCCAAACCCGCCCCTAAAAGTTTGGGCATGACCCATTCGAAAACAGACACAAAACCTGTTATACATATCTTATGGGGCCTGAACGGAAGCATTTGATAATATAAAATACATAAAATATCATCCATTGAGCTACTACTACTATGCCAGGACCGCACACATTACACTAAATAAATATGATACAGATAATTTACACACATATGCCTCGACTCATTCTCGTAAATAGGCACATAACACAAAAACTAATGAAGAAGAAATTATATACAATCAACCCAAAATAGACATCTAAGGTATAAATCGGAACTCGGCAAAACTTTGCAAAGCAAGCGGCTTGGTGGTGCACGGCGCCTCAAGGTTGATAAGAAAAACACAAGCTTCAAAGGTTGGGACTGAACTCCCGATTGGTTACCTCTGACAGAAGCATGACAAAATACGAGAATGAGCGAACTCGGTGAATAATAGTGCATAAATAATGTATTGACTAACTTGAATAATCAATTATAAAGCGTAGATACACATGATTAACTATTTTCCGTAATTAGTTCCAAAATGACCATAAGACCAATTTCCATAACGAGCAGATTTAAGCCAATATATACAGATGACCATAGGCCTCTGATCTTGAGCGACCATAGATCCGTAAATATCGATGCAGCGATAATAGCAAAAATAATGATGCGACCGTAATAATAGAAATACGGAATGGCTTAACAGCCCAGAAATAACAAATTGGCTTAGCAGCCCAGAAATAACAGAACATAATCTTATCAAAACAGAGTCTTATGCATTTCCAGATTCCAAACCATTTCGTAATCGTTTTCATAATTATTTCCATATTCAGATTTTACATAAGATTCTATGTGGTACACCCATTAGCCATCAGAACAGATAGGTCCGAAGACCACAACGGATAGGTCCAAAGACCACAACAGATAGGTCCAAAGACCACCACAGATAGGTCCAAAGACCACAAAGTTGGTACCAACAGCCACGGTATTGTTACCCCCGGGCGAGGGCCATAGGCCGCGGTATTGTTACCCCCGGGCGAGGGCCATCCGGACTAAGGGTGCCACAAATACTTTTCGTAAAAGCGGCGTTAGATTCGTTCATTTCAAACATATCATAACTTTTCAAAAATCAATCATTTGGTATCATGGTGTTGAAAATACATAGCATAAGTTTAATGAGCGTTCTTGATATTTATTAGCAAATGTTGAACATGTTTTCTGGATTGAACACTTTCGAAATATAAAGGTACCATAGTTCCATACTTTAAATCACTACATAAACATCATTGTTCCATTTATTCACTATGAATTATTTAGGTTAATCTACGGATATGAGAATGTTAATAATATTCTTTAACGGTAAATAAACACGATTACTATATAAACGATAGCACATTACCAATAACCATTAATCGTAGACGGAATACGAGAATAGTTTCAGAGTCATCCCAACGGATGCCAAATCCTTCCATGTTCACACCAATTCTCAAATACAACCATGTTAGCATAATTGTCATGGAAAAAGCAATGTGAATAATAACAATAAGATTGATGTACATATGTAGTACTATTACTCACGGTGTTCAGTGCTTGGTCCACCCTCAAATGACCCTACACAATTGTAATACACAAAGAAATCGATCACATAACTTATTTCGTTCTTAATTAATTCTCTTTATTCCATCACATATCACTTTGCGCTTCAACATAATTCAAACTAAATCTTTGAATCTCATTTCAACACTCCACAATTGAGTTCATGTCCTCCAGATCTTTACTAAATTATTTCCCTAATTTTTCCTTTACCTTATTACATGAATTCCAACATATTATAACAAGGTTCAATCGCTAAATTTAAACATAATTTCCAAGTGTCACCAAATACCAATTAAACTTGCACACATGAAATTCAACCCACTAATTTCATGATTTTACTTCCAATTTGGCCAAATCATCAATTAACATCATTACCCAACCTAGGGTTTCAAGAAAACATTAAGATTCAAGACAAATTCAAACTTACTAATTCATCACTTTCTATTCCAATTTTTCCATCAATTACACATCTAGGGCTCATAAATTAACTCCCAACATCTTCAAACCATAAAACCCCAATGCTCAAACCCCAAAATTCCCAAAATCTCATAATTTCCTCTATATACATAACATAAATGGAATTTGCACCAATATACAATGACAATACCTCAAATCTATCTATGGATGTAAACATTAAAGAGTCTTAAAACCCTTACCTCCATAATCAAGCAAATGGTGAGTTTGAGAAGAAACTTTCACCAATCCAAATTCTAATCGGGTAAAAACTTTGATCTTTCTTAGTTCTCCATCCCACATGCCAAAACCATGGTGGATTGTTGATAGAAATGGGTGAAATCAAGGTTTTGAGAGTTAGGGTTCGGACTAAGGCAAAGAGGAAAGAAGAGGGTTGAAGAAAATCTATGAAATGATCCAAAAATCTCGTTTTTAACGCTGCTGTCCCGTAATTCCCGCTCGAGCGCACCTTTTCCCGCTCGAGCGGACCTACTCACAACCAGATTCCAAAACTTCAAACAGGTGTAACTTTCCGTCCGGACTCCGTTTTAGGTCGTTCTTGTGTCCAAATTGAAGCCCCGAAATAAGCTTTCCAATGGTTCAAACCTCACATCCAAATTCAAAGTGTGGCAAAAGAAAAGGGCAAAAGAGTGGCAGCTGAACGTAAAATAACTAACCAAATTAAATTGTGTGATCCAATCTTACCTTACCATCATATTACCACCCCAAGCAACACTCTAAAATAAGATAAGAACATTCCAAATCGTTAATTAAAGGATAAAAACAAGCCCACGTGCCTCGAAGTACAACTCAACTGGAGACCCGCTCGAGCGTGCAGACCAGCAAGCCGTCGCTCGGCGTAAACTCTCCGCCGGCGGAGAATCACAACTCCCAGAATCTCAGGCCGTCTGAAAAATTGCTGGAAACCCCAAAAATGCGCTCGGCGTAAAATACTCCGCCGGCGGAAGGACAAATTCAGATTGTTTGGTAAAGATCACCAATTCCAGTTTCAAAGGCATAAACCAACGGATAGTTCTTTAATTCCAATAGTAAACACATTAACCCCTAATTAAATAAGGATGACTTTCTATATGCACTTTGGGGTCGTTACACCCTTCCCTCCTTAAAAGAATTTCGTCCTCGAAATTGAAGAAAACCAAACAGAGGATAGTTCAAACATAACCAGAAATCCACACTTAATATAAAAAGGAATCGCAAATACTTCAATCAATATACACATATCAGAATTTCAACGGCAATGAGCCATTATAATCCCAAAGTCCATAACAACTAAGCGAACCACGTCAAATGAATGCTCAAACTTCAATTCCAATTCCTTGCCCAATAGTTCTAAAATTTCTCGTTAACTTTCCCAATAACACCAAAGCTTCATCTCATTATTCACAATCCTCGTATATTTCATACCTTCCAAATGCTATAACAACTTAAAGATATTACACATGGGTTTACTCAAATATTTGGTCACATATGACTCATAAGCTGTGGCAACCTCTTTAGGTTCACAAACAAATTCTAACTCAATGCCTTTGGGGCTCTTTGCTCACTATCAGAATTAGACTTATTAAGCCAAATCAGATTTCGAACAAACTCTAATAACCGCTTAAATCTCATATCAAGGAATTACACGTTCAGATTCGAGTATTAATAAAATCAAACACGGATCAAACCTTAGTGATCATGCTTTCCAAATTACAGTAAAATAATACTCATTTCATTACTAGTTTTCCAAAACAGATAAGACAGAATAGTTTGAAGCTCAACATAGAGTTTTCATCGATTATCCAATTCAGACAGAGTAAAATGTTTCTTTCAGAAGACTTGTCATCTTGGGAAAATTATCCAGAAACTTATCATATCGTACACTTCGTAACTCGAACTATGAATTTCCTTAGACATTGAATAGCATAGTTATAGATACAATCACTTATGTCAAATCAATTCTTCAAGTACAACAGTATCAACACTAGCAGTATATATGTTGCCTGAAGCACAAGGTACAAGACTATCGAAGCATATGGTTGATTACATTACGTAATTATGTCCATTACGATCCGCGGATTGATTTCCTTAGCAGAATGACTTGAAGTTCAATTTATACTGGGCAGTCATAATCCACAGATACAAAATGACCATGAACCCAGAAATATACATACATATGTAACTGTAGAACTCAAAAAGTTAGTCTAATACCGTTGTATTTTGAGCGGCCTTAGGCAGGAAATACCGAATGAGTTACTAAATGTACACAGACTTATAGCACAGAAAAGGTTTCTCAATCTTAAATTCTTATTACACAGAGGCAGGATTCTAATTCTTACAATAACTTATTAGAGTACCACCCATTTGGTTAGTCAGTAATTATCTATTACTTTGCAAGTGTCATATGGGCGAACACGTATTATAGGCGGGGTTCCTTATGTTATTCAACTCTTTCCTATAAGGAGCCTCAATAACAGATCACAGGATATACGTAAACAAAACAGATAACAGATCACAGATTTCAGATTTCAGGTTACAAGTACAAATTTCAGATTTCTAATTTTTAATTTCTGATATCGGATACGATTTGATTACAAGAAACAAAGCACGCAATGAATACAAATGATGATTCGTAACTATAAAAGAACATAATCATATTACTTAGTTCAATATTTCCCATCGGAAGTTGTCGATAATTTCTCGGTTCACACAATCGTATGAAGTACATACTGCTTCAAGGTTAATAACTAATTCCCCAACATAGCTTATAATGCATAACAACGCATTCATAGAAACATGAGATCCAATAGTGACTCTAATATTAATTTACTTCCAGAACAGCTTTTGGTCCAGTATTACAATTATTACAGAGCGGCCTATTGGCCTAAAATAATCAGAACGACCTTTCGGTCCAAAATAGCCTTTCGGCCCAGAATAGCCTTTCGGCCCATTTAAATCGTCAGCCAGAAACAAATTCACAATTTTAAAAGGCCACGACATGCGAAATTTCTTCTTATGGTCATCATACTTAACACAATCTCAATTTCACATAGAACACATCTTATCAAAATATTCCAATACAGTAGCTTCTTAGAATTATTGATCTAAGCATTGTTACAACAAGGAAGACATAACAAACCATCAGGTAACACACATATATTATTTCTTTTAATCTCAGATATATCCGATACTTAAAATTTAAACAATTTACTCAAATCTAACCATTTATAAATAACGAACTTACCGATCAGATCAAATTCTTACCACACCTCTGTAAGGCAATTTCCACGTTGCATGTCTTGCACTCTTCACCAGCCTATATAAAATAAACAGAGGCAAGAAAAGGACATATAACAGATATAAATTGTAGCCATCAGAGTTAACAACAGACAGTTAACGTTGCCATCATTCTTTTCTTTTCATGTTCTTGCAGGATATCGTGCATGATGCCTAAATCTTTCTAGACATCCTAAAGCTCAATGGATTCGTGTGTGAGATGGCAACTCGTGCTCTGATACCATCTGTCACGACCCAAACCCGCCCCTAAAAGTTTGGGCATGACCCATTCAACAGACACAAAACACATTATACATATCTTATGGGGCTGAGCGGAAGCATTTGATAATATAAAATACATAAAATATCATCCATTGAGCTACTACTACTATGCCAGACCGCACACATTACACTAAATAAATATGATCTGAGATAATTTACACACATATGCCTCGACTCATTCTCGTAAATAGGCACATAACACAAAAACTAATGAAGAAGAAATTATATACAATCAACCCAAAATAGACATCTAAGGTATAAATCGAACTCGGCAAAACTTTGCAAAAGCGAGCGGCCGGTGGTGCTCGGCGCCTCAAGGTTGATAAGAAAAACACAAGCTTCAAAGGTTGGGGTGAACTCCCGATTGGTTACCTCTGAAGCAGACGGACAAAATACGTAATGAGCGAACTCGGTGAATAATAGTGCATAAATAATGTATTGACTAACTTGAATAATCAATTATAAAAGCGTAGATACACATGATTAACTATTTTCCGTAATTAGTTCCAACGACCATAAGACCAATTTCCATAACGAGCGGTTTAAGCCAATATATACAGGAATGACCATAGGCCTCTGATCTTGAAGCGACCATAGATCCGTAAATATCGATGCGAGCGATAATAGCAAAAATAATGAGCAACCGTAATAATAGAAATACGGAATGGCTTAATGACCCGAAATAACAAATTGGCTTAGCGACCCGAAATAACAGAACATAATCTTATCAAAAGCAGTCTTATGCATTTCAGATTCCAAACCATTTCGTAATCGTTTTCATAATTATTTCCATATTCAGTTTACATAAGATTCTATGTGGTACACCCATTAGCCATCGTAATGATAGGTCCGAAGACCACAACGGATAGGTCCAAAGACCCACAGAGATAGGTCCAAAGACCACCACAGATAGGTCCAAAGACCACAAAGTTGGTACCAACACCACGGTATTATTACCCCGGGCGAGGGCCATAGGCATGATATTGTTACCCAGGCGAGGCCATCCGGACTAAGGGTGCCACAAATACTTTTTGTAAAGCGGCGTTCGTTCGTTCATTTCAAACATATCATAACTTTTCAAAAATCAATCATTTGGTATCATGGTGTCTTGAAAATACATAGCATAAGTTTAATGAGCGTTCTTGATATTTATTAGCAAATGTTGAACATGTTTCTGGATTGAACACTTTCGTAAATATAAAGGTACCATAGTTCCATACTTTAAATCACTACATAAACATCATTGTTCCATTTATTCACTATGAATTATTTAGGTTAATCTACGGATATGAGAATGTTAATAATATTCTTTAACGGTAAATAAAACCACATTACTATATAAACGATAGCACATTACCAATAACCATTAATCGTAGACGGAATACGAGAATAGTTTTGAGTCATCCCAACGGATGCCAAATCCTTCCATGTTCACACCAATTCTCAAATACAACCATGTTAGCATAATTGTCATGGAAAAAGCAATGTGAATAATAACAATAAGATTGATGTACATATGTAGTACTATTACTCACGGTGTTGGTGCTTGGTCCACCTCGTAGGTGACCCTACACAATTGTAATACACAAAGAAATCGATCACATAACTTATTTCGTTCTTAATTAATTCTCTTTATTCCATCACACATCACTTTGCTTCAACATAATTCAAACTAAATCTTTGAATCTCATTTCAACACTCCACAATTGAGTTCATGTCCTCCAGATCTTTACTAAATTATTTCCCTAATTTTTCCTTTACCTTATTACATGAATTCCAACATATTATAACAAGGTTCAATCGCTAAATTTAAACATAATTTCCAAGTGTCACCAAATACCAATTAAACTTGCACACATGAAATTCAACCCACTAATTTCATGATTTTACTTCCAATTTGGCCAAATCATCAATTAACATCATTACCCAACCTAGGGTTTCAAGAAAACATTAAGATTCAAGACAAATTCAAACTTACTAATTCATCACTTTCTATTCCAATTTTTCCATCAATTACACATCTAGGGCTCATAAATTAACTCCCAACATCTTCAAACCATAAAACCCCCAATGCTCAAACCCCAAAATTCCCAAAATCTCATAATTTCCTCTATATACATAACATAAATGGAATTTGCACCAATATACAATGACAATACCTCAAATCTATCTATGGATGTAAACATTAAAGAGTCTTAAAACCCTTACCTCCATAATCAAGCAAATGGTGAGTTTGAGAAGAAACTTTCACCAATCCAAATTCTAATCGGGTAAAAACTTTGATCTTTCTTAGTTCTCCATCCCACATGCCAAAACCATGGTGGATTGTTGATAGAAATGGGTGAAATCAAGGTTTTGAGAGTTAGGAGTTCGGACTAAGGCAAAGAGGAAAGAAGAGGGTTGAAGAAAATCTATGAAATGATCCAAAAATCTCGTTTTAACGCTGCTGTCCCGTAATTCCGCTCGAGCGCACCTTTTCCCGCTCGAGCGGACCTACTCAACCTGATTCCAAAACTTCAAACAGGTGTAACTTTCCGTCCGGGCTCCGTTTTAGGTCGTCCTTGTGTCCAAATTGAAGCCCGGGAAATAAGCTTTCCAATGGTTCAAACCTCACATCCAAATTCAAAGTGTGGCAAAAGAAAAGGGCAAAAGAGTGGCAGCTGTTCGTAAAATAACTATCCAAATTAAATTCTTTGATCCAATCTTACCTTACCATCATATTACCACCTCAACCAATACTCTAAAATAAGATAAGAACATTCCAAATCGTTAATTAAAGGATAAAAAACAAGCCCACGTGCCTCAGAAGTACAACTCAACACGAGACCGCTCGGCGTGCAGACCAAGCAAGCCGTCGCTCGGCGTAAACTCTCCTCGGCGGAGAATCACAACTCCTGAATCTCGTGCCGTCGAAAAATTCTTTGGAAACCCCAAAAATGCGCTCGGCGTAAAATACTCCGCTCGAGCGGAAGGACAAATTTCAGATTGTTTGGTAAAGATCACCAATTCCAGTTTCAAAGGCATAAACCAACGGATAGTTCTTTAATTCCAATAGTAAACACATTAACCCCTAATTAAATAAGGATGACTTTCTATATGCACTTTGGGGTCGTTACAAACCCTGTCGGGTATTGCGGCCATCTGGTATGCTAAATTGGAGGATTTAGTGAAGAGGAGTTAGGAAGAGATGGCCAAGGCCTTTATCGCCCAATATTCTTACAATACTCAAATTGAGGTCACAACTCGTGATCTTGAGGCAACCAAGCAAGAGCCGAAGGAGGGCTTCTCTGACTTTGTCACCCGGTGGAGGGCCAAGGCCTCCATGATGACCACCAGGCCAGTTGAGAAAGACCAAATAAGAATGGTCGTGCGCAATTTGCAACCGAAGCTGCTGCAGAAGATGATTATCTTACCCCTCCCTACCTTTGCTGATCTTTATGAGATTGGGATACAGATAGAAGATGCTATGAAACAGGGTCTGATTGACCAGGAGAAAGAGCAGCCCAAGAGGGCCTTTACCCGCAGTTCGAATGCAGCTACGAGTAGCAATGTAGCTACGAGGGCCTCTGACGTTGGTATGGCCACCACCACACCAAAAACAGCCACACTCTTTACCGGCACATCTGGAGCCACCTCACAACTTGCAAAGTACCCACCCCGGGGCCAGAGGGTTTTCACCCCACTTTACGTGTCTCTGTCTGCGGCCTTGAGGCTCTTGATTAGAAAAGGGCATCTAAAGCCCCTGGAACCATGCCCATTGCCAAATCCCCTCCCTCCTACACACAACCTAGCCAAGTATTGTGCATTCCATCAGCAGCATGGGCATGATACTGATTTATGCTTTAGACTTCGTCATGAGATTCAAGATCTCATTGACAACAAAGTGATAGCACCTCCTGAGAAGCCAAACGTCACTAAAAATCCCCTACCACCATATAACCAAGACCCTCCTCCACCCAGGCAAATAAACCTGATCCAAACAATGGTCGTTCCATATGACCCCAGCATATACATCACTCCCTCCCACCTCCCTAAGCCGGCGTTGTTCATCCTAGAAAACACAGACTTGTGCATGATGAGCATGTCAATATCCTAACCTGAACCCATGGTGGTGGCTATGATAAAAGAGGGTACGCCTGAGGGCTCTGCGAGCTTAATTGAGGAAGCATACAACCCTTGCCATTTTATTGCGCTAGCTGATCAAGCCAAGCCGATAGTGGAATTGCCGGAGGGAGCTGAGGTGAATATAGTCCGAGAGGATGGGCCAAGTCAAGGGCTAGATGATTTAGCAGAGCTTGAGGAGGACATTGCTAATCTACAGTTCTTTGATGAGCAGGATCCGGGGGATGTGGGCATTAACTGGTTTGACCTGAATGGATCAACAGACAATACATGGTGGCTTGGTGATGAGCCAGATATTGATGAGGAGTCTCATCCGAAATAGGGACAGTAAAAAACAGGGACGTCTACAATGGTTGGAACAGTCAACAACAAAGGGGAGTTGCCGGAGAGCACTGATACGAAGAATTGTGCTCGGGAATTGAGCAGCATTTGTACAGCAGATACAGAATAAGAGGTCGTGTTGAAACAGTTCGAACAAGAAAGGATCGAGACTGATCAGAGGGCTAGAAAAGCTAAGGCCCCTGCGAGAACAGAATGTGTTGTGAACACAAGAACAACTACAACAAAACCGGACAGTTGTTTGTTGGTTGCCGAGGGAATATGGTGGAAAGACGATGATTTGCGTCTGGCCCATACTGATGAGGACTGGGGACAGAATCTCCCAGATGATACGTGGTATACCGAAGAAGTTGACCACATGACTCGGAGTGGGCGGTACTTTAAGCCCCCACACTTGGACCAGCCGGAGGCATCAGGGAAAGATAAGGAAATAGAGAAGCAGAAGGACAAACTACTAGAGGAGGAAGCTGTACTGAAGCAGCTGAAAAAGATTCAAGCAGACATCTCCATCTAGGGACTACTCATGGCCTCACGGGTGCATAGACAAGTCGCCCTATCAGCAATGGACAAGGCTAAGCTTTCTATTGATACAACCCCTGAGCAGTTGGTGGGACTGGTGTTCCCGGGTGGTGCTTCACCAACTTTGACATTCACAGATAAAGAATTACAACATGAGGGCTCCGAGCACAACAAGCCATTATACATTTTTATGGAGTGTAAAGAGAAGTGGATACCAATTGTCTTAGTCGATACGAGATCTGCAATAAATGTGTGTCCATCGCGTACGGCTTATGCTATCGTGTTGAAGCCCGCAAATTTTGTACCAACAGCCCAGGTGATTTGGGCTTATGACAATACCAGTCGGGAAGTGATAGAAACAATACAAATCAGAACTCATGTTGGCCTGGCACAACAGGACATCGAATTCCATGTTCTGGATGTTCCAGCCACCTTCAACTTACTCCTTGGACGGTCGTGGCTGCACCAAGTAAGAGCTATCTCTTCCACTTTACATCAGATGTTGAAATACCCCCATGGGAAGGGGGTAGCAATTGTTTTTGGGAACTCTTCCATACATCCACCGTCGGAGGTTACTATGCCAATCTTGGAAATTACGTATGGCGAGGAGGATGTCTTCCTATCTGGGTTCACCTTAGCTGAGGCTCGAGTAGTGCAAGATCTTCTAGCTATTGATGAGGGACTGTATGTCAGTGCGCAATCTGTTTACCTTATGAATAAGCTTCAACATGTACCTGGAATGGGACTGGGAAGAAGTGGCTGGAAGGGCGTCGTTGCATTGGCTGAAGTGCCACACAACCCTCATACCTTTGGTCTAGGTTATACGCCTACCAAAGAGGATTGAGTAAGGAAGGGAAAGGAGATAGTTGGAAGAGCCAAGGCTAAACAAGCTGGAAAGCACTATGAGTTAGTGCATAGACCTATCCAAGGAACCCTGAACGACCGCTTTGTCCGAGAGGGGGAAGATTTCCCGTTTTGCGACTTTCCAGTGACATGACTGAATTAAGAGAAACGGCACTTGCCTAGTTTTGAGATCTTTTTTCACTTACAGTTGCAAGGGGATGAAGTTGCAGAAGAATAGACTGACCCACCAACTGTGGCTGAACAGTGCAAAGAGGATGAGTCCGATGGCACAGAACTTGAAATGGGAGCAGCGCTGGCTTGTCTCCTCTCGGATCCTCAAATCACACCAGAATGCTCGGGGGATGATTTCTCTGTTTCCATGATTGGAGATCGATCGGCTGTGGGCCCTTCCTCCAGCATTCTGGATACATCCATCGCACCCTCTCTCATTTGGCAGTATGAGGAAGGCTTTTTGTCTAGCAGTTCTGGGTCATGTAGTGAACCAGACTATGATTCCACAGAGTCTGTGGAGTCGGAATCAGATTCTAGTTCTTCTGAGTTAGAGTTCGGTATTCCTGGGATTAATAACCTAGATACCATTGTTTTGTCCAAGTCGTCTTTTTCATTTTCTTTTGAGTCGGTTGTAACCGAAGAATTAGACGAACTGGAAGTTGTTAATGAGAATGGTACCACTGCGACTTTTGAGTACTTTTCTGTGCCTTTAATGTATTGCATTAATCAGGACTTTCAAAACTTTGATGAAAATGGCGATGAAGGAATTCCTCTGGTTTTGAAACATTTGATTGATTGAGAGGAGGAGAGGTTTGTAAAACCTTTGGTTGATGAAATCACTTCAATTAATGTTGATACTGAGAAGGATCCGCATCTGGTCTAGATCGGGTCCACGTTGTCATCGGAGGAACGCGAGCGTTTAGTCGCTTTATTAAAAGCTTTCAAAGATGTTTTCGTGTGGTCCTACGAAGACATGCCTAGAATCGATCCTAAGATTGTACAGCACCGGATCCCTCTTGACCCTGAGGCCCGACCCATCAAGCAGAAGCTTTGGAGAATACGCCCGGATTGGGCTCTGAAAATCAAGGAAGAGGTCACCAAGCAGATAGATGCAGGGTTTCTATTAGTATCTGAGTGTCCTACTTGGCTGGCCAATATTGTTCCGGTGCCGAAGAAAGATGGCAGAATTCGGGTGTGTGTGGATTTCAGAGATCTAAATAAAGCCAGTCCGAAGGACGACTTTCCTCTACCGCACATCAACGAATTGGTGGATTTCACCGCGGGGTATGCGCTACCCTCGTTTATGGATGAGTTTTCCGGGTACAACCAGATCTTAATGGCACCCGAGGATAGGGAGAAGAATACCTTCACCACGCCGTGGGAAACCTACTGCTACAGGGTGATGCCGTTCGGTCTGAAGAATGCTGGGGCTACTTATCAACGGGCTGCAACTATGATCTTACATGATATGATCCACAAAGAGGTTGAGGTGTATATGAATGACATGATTGTCAAATCCAAAGAAAGAGAAGGCCACTACACCACCTTGAAGAAGTTTTTTGAACGGATCAGAGAATATCGATTGCGACTGAACCCTTAGAAATGTACTTTTGGTGTTACAACAGGGAAAGTGCTAGGGTTCTTGATTACACAAAGGGGCATCGAAGTCGATCCTTCCAAGATTAAAGCCATCTTAGAAATGCCACCACCAAGGACTGAAAAGGAGGTGCGAGGTTTTCTGAGTAAAGTGCAATTCATAAGACGGTTTATTGCAAAATTAACCTTGACTTGTAAACCACTATTTGTTCTCCAGAATAAAGGAAATAAATTCCAATGGGACGCCCAATGCCAAGTTGCTTTTGAGTAGATCAAGCAGTAACTACAGAACCCACCCGTGTTGTCACCACTAGAGCCGGAGAAGCCGTTGATTTTGTATCTATCAGTAACCGACACAACTATGGGCTGCATGTTTGCGCAGGAATCTGAGGATAAAGTGGAGAAGGCTATCTATTACCTGAGCAAGAAGATGCTGGAATATGAGACCCGTTACACTCCGCTGGAAAAGGCTTGTTTAGCCTTGGTATGGGCTACCAGGAAGTTGAGGCACTACCTGTTAGCTCACTTCGTAATTCTAGTTTCGAGATTATATCCCATCAAATATCTCTTTGAGAAACCAGCACTTACAGGTAGGCTAGCCCGTTGGTTGCTTCTTTTCTCTGAATTTGATTTGAAGTTCATGACTCGCAAGTCTGTGAAAGGGAGAGCGGTAGCGGAGTTCCTAAACGATCACCCAGTGGAGGGAGACGAAGCAGTAGAGTATCTGTTCCCAGATGAGGCCATTCTGCAGGTCGAAGAAGAGATTTAGACTATGTACTTTGACGGAGCGTCTAACCAGTACGGGTATGGGATAGGGGTGTTGCTGATAGCACTCAACAATTCCCATATACCTTTAGCTTTCAAACTCCGGTTCAAGGTATCAAACAACGAAGCAGAGTACGAGGCATGTATCGCTGGCTTGAAAGCCGCCTTGGAACTAGGGGCAAAATGGTTGGATGTTATTGGGGACTCGAACCTGGTTGTATCTCAAACGAAAGGAGACTGGAAGGTTAAAGAATAAAGGATGAAAATCTATCACCAAACCCTGGATGTTCTGATTCTTAGGTTTGAGAAGCTAACCTTCACGCATCTGTTAAGAGAGAGCAACAGGTTCGCTGATGCTTTATCAACTCTATCTTCCATGATAGACATCCCTTTGGGAGTCCGGATGCATCCAATCATTATTGAATAGAGGTATGTGCCGACTTATGAGTTGATTACCGCAATAGATGAAGTACAAGATCAGAACCCCTGGTATCATGACATCTGAAACTTCTTGGAAAATGAGGCTTATCCACTAGAGGCAAATGCCAAAAATAAAAGGGCGATACGACGAATGGCTGCTCAGCTTATCATCTGCGGGGGTAAATTGTATAAACGGGGCCATCTAGGAATGCATAAACTGTGTGTTGATGAAGAAGAATCGAAGCGCCTAATGGAGGCCATCCATAGAGGAGAGTGCGGATCGCACATAAGTGGAGTGATGCTAGCTCAGAAGATTCTCATACAGGGTTACTACTGGTCTACCATGGAGGAGGATTGTATTGGTTTTGTTCGACGATGCCACAAATGCCAGATCCATGCAAATCGCATGAACATTCCGCCATCGAAGCTATACAACGTGACTTCACCGTGGCCATTTTCAGTCTGGGGAATTGATGTTATTGGGGCAGTTACTCCAAAGGGGTCAAACGGGCATGAGTACATCCTAGTGGCAATAGACTACTTTACGAAGTGGGTTAAGGCCCAATCCGATGCAGTGTTGAAGGCATCGCATGTAGCCAAGTTCATCAAGAATAACATCATTTGTCATTATGTGGTCCCGAATGAGATCATCTCGGACAATGGTTCCCACTTCAAGAAGGAAGTGATCGACCTGTTGGAGAAGTACAACGTGGCTTTTCATAAGTCATCCACATATCGGCCGCAAACCAATAGAGCTGTTGAGGCTAGGGGTGCAACTCGGGCGGGCTCAACTCGAGCAACCCGAGCCCAGCCCAAGTTTTTTTAGGGCTTGGGCAAGTATATCTTGTAATCTGGACGGGCCTAGGCAGATTTTTGATGCCCGAATTGTAATTCGGGCCGAGCTTGGGCAGAACCAATGGCCAACCCGAGCAACCCGAACCCGAATTGAATTTAATATATTATATAAATTATATAATATATAATATATATAATTTAATAAATTATATAATATATATATATATTAAGTAAAAGCGTTAGTCTTAATTTTTATTTTTTATTTTTTTTTTGGTTAGTCTTCCACCGTTAGATTAGCATCTTTTATTTCCACCCTTAGATTAAATCTAAAGAAACCCTATCTATCTACCTTATCTCTCTCTCACAGACTCATTTGATTATTTCTTCAACTTTGAAGAACTTTGAAGAAAGAACGGCGGAGGCGAAACCCTATCGTCCCCGATCTCCTCCTTCATTCACTTCCTTCTTCTTCAGCCCTGGTAGATCCGCCTTGGGTAAGCTTCCTCCTTCTATGTTCTTGCATCAGGAATATGTAACTGATTTATATATAAATATATATATATAATCTGGGCAGTAGTCTGCTGTAATGGATGTATCTTTTGGTTGGCCTTTTATCTTTTGGGTTTTGCCAGTCTGCTCTAATGGATGTATTGTTTTGCTCCTGCTGGTTATTGATTAATAGAAACCTCTAATTAAAGGGAAGTTGGGTTCACTGTGCTTCACTTATATTTAATTGAACTTTGAATTATTCTGGTTGCTTCGAAATTATTTTGTAATCCTCTAATTAAAGGGAAAAAAAGAAGGTTATGGCTAAATCTTTAGGGTTCTGGACTGAGCTTTGTAATTCTTTTTGTTTTTTATATTTTTTGTGGATGGGGGGAGAAGACATGATGTTTTTACTTTCTTCAATCTTGTTACCTTCTTGTTGCTTGTCAAAGCACAACAGAGCTTTCTTTCTAGAATCCAGTATTCCTCTCCATGCCTAAACTCCTCCCTTATCCTGAACATATAAAGCAGACTATAAAAACAAAATCCACTGTGGGCCAAGTAATAGCTTCCTACATCCAGTCAAAATAAATGGGCCAAGTAATAGTTGATGAACTACTTAACAAAAATTGCACTTTATTTTTTTTTCCTTTTAAAGTTCTAAGTATTACCAAATGAAACCCTCTTTCTAAAACTGTAATATTTGTTCTTGTGTTTCTTTGGTTATGTTATACATGTTTGTAAATATCATTATCTTTCTTTTTTCAGTGTAGAGGAAGCTCTTGCAAGATTGTATGTTAGACATGATGAGGGAAACTGATAGAGAGAATAACAAAGAGAAAGATCCAGTTGGGGGTGGTGCAAAACCAAAGGAAGGTAAGCACAAGAAACCATATAAATCTAAGTCTCTAGTATGGGATCATTTTACAAAGATTAAACAAACTAATGAGAGTAAAGCAGAACGAGCAAATTGCAACTATTATGGATGTGAATTTGCTTGTCCAAGTGTTTTAGGTACTAGCACACTTTGGAGACACCTTAAGCAATGCTCTTATTATGATGGTAATAAAGACCCAACCCAACAACATTTGTCTTTCTCCTCAACAGTTGATAGTCAATCTCAAATTGTGAATTGGAAATTTGATCAAGAACATTGTCATAGGGAACTTGCTTGTATGATTATCATTGATGAACTACCTTTTAGTTTTGTGGAGAAAGAGGGTTTTAAAAGGTTTGTGAATGCCTTGCAACCAAAATTTCACATTGTCTCAAGAACCACAATCACCAAAGATTGCATAGAAATTTATAATTTTGAAAGGAAACTTTTGAAAGCAATCTTTCAGAGTTTAGCTTCACGAGTTTGTCTCACTGCAGATTTGTGGACTTCCATTCAAAACCTTGGGTACATGTGTCTCACAGCACATTATGTTGATATTGATTGGAAGTTACAAAAAAAAATTATCAATTTTCGTGTTCTTCCAAGTCCACATCGTGGTGAGGTAATTGCACAAGCTGTGGAAACATGCTTACTAGAGTGGCAACTAGAAAAATTAGGCACACTTACGGTAGATAACGCAAGCTCCAACGATGTAGCAGCTTTGAGTTTAAAAAGGAGGCTTGTTAAGAGGGATGGGTTGTTATTAAATAGTGATTTTTTTCATGTGAGGTGTTTTGCTCATATCCTAAATCTGATTATGAGGGATGGAATTGAGGAGGCTAAGAGTTCAATATTGGCTCTTAGAGATTATGTGAAATATGTGAGGAGTTCCCCATCTCGATTGCAAATGTTCAAAAAATGTGCCGTGGAGGAAAGAGTTTTGGATAAGAGGGCTTTGTGTTTAGATGTACAAACACGATGGAATTCAACTTATGTCATGTTAAACAATGCAATTGAATATCAATTAGTATTTGAGAGATTGGAGGAGAAGGATGTGTGTTTCAAAACTGAGGTTAAGAATGTTATGACGGAGGAGGATTGGATGACAGTTAAAAGTCTTCACAAGTTCCTTGAGAACTTTTATGTGATAACAAAGCGTGTCTCCGGTTCCAAGTATGTGACTTGTAATTATTTCTTTCTTGAGACCAATAGGATTCAAGCTCTCCTCTTGAGTTGGGCAAATCATGAGAACGAGTTCTTTTCTAGCATGGCCATGAAAATGAAATTGAAGTTTGAGAAGTATTGTAACATTGAGAAGATTAATCCTTTGTTGATTGTTGCTGTGGTTTTAGATCCACATTACAAGTTGAAGTATGTTAAGTTTTCTTTCACAAGATATTATTCCATTAGTGATGTTGATTCTATGATTGAAAAAGCGAAGCTTATCATGAAGCAACTTTATGAGCATTACTTCACCTCTGTGTTAGAACCTATGGAAAATGTGGGTGTCTCCAAAGGTGGAAATGATGTTAGAATGGATGATCTTGGGGTTTCAAGTGTTGGGATTGATATGCATAAACAAGATTGGCATCAATTCTTGAAAGCTGAAGAAACAATGGTCATTAAATCCGAGTTTGATCGTTATTTGGAAGATGGGATTGAAGAGGAATCCGAACACTTTGACATTTTAGCTTGGTGGAAAATGAAAGCTTCTACATATCATGTGCTTTGTCTTATAGCACGTGATATTTTATCCATTCCTATATCAACTGTTGCTTCAGAATCGGCATTTAGCACCAGGGGTCGAGTACTTGATCAATTTCGCAATTCTTTAACTCCTAAAATTGTGGAGGCTTTGATTTGTGGACAAGATTGGTTAAGGGGTTCATCAAGTCCAATTGATGTTGAAGAAAAATTAGACGATCTTGAGAAACTAGAGTCAAGTAAGTTAGTCTTTACACTTGTGCTTTGTTTTTAATTTACAAATCTTATTGTATTATCTCAAGTATTTTAATTTTCGCAGCCATAAGGGATGAAATTGGTACTCTTTCCATATCAAGTTCAAGTAATGTTTGACAGAAATTTTACCACGAGGTAAGAATAATTTAATATTTCATTTGACTTGTAGTATTTTATTGGAGTTATTTGTAATTATGTTCTTTTTTTTTTTTAGGACATGATTGCATTGAGATGAAGATGTGAAGATCAAAATATGAAATTTCTATTGGATTGAAGTTTCTGCTGGACTGCGACTTGGATCACTTCTTTTTATTTTGTTGTTTTCAATTTATGTATGAAATAATGAACCACTGTTGTTTTCAGTTTATGTTTGGCATTTGAGATGATGTTGAAGTTTGTATTGAAGTTTGATGATGTTGAAGTTTGTTGTGTGGAAGTTTAATATGTACTAGTGTTTGTGGTTGTTTGATTTATGCACCAGATGTTGAAGTTTGTTGTTTAATTCTTTGTTAATTCTCAATTGTCTGGTGGACAGCAGCGAGTTTGATTTGGTGACCACAAAATAACTTTGAATAATTAATTACAGGTTTCAAAACAGGTTTCTCAATTCTACCTACAGGTTTCTAAACAATTATACCTACAGGTTTCTCATTTGGTGACTAGAAAATAACTTTGAATAATTCTCAATTCTTTGTTAATTCTCAATTCTACCTACAGGTTTCAAAACAAATCTACCTACAGGTTTCTGGACTCGGGCAATTCGGGCTAACCCGAGTTCAAAATACAAAGCTTGGTCCGAGCTTGGGCAGCAATGCTCGGGTTCATGGTCGGGCTTGGGCGGGCTTGGGCAAACCCCCAACCCGACCGAACCCGCCCGAGTTGCACCCCTAGTTGAGGCCGCCAACAAGAACATCAAGCACATTCCACAGAAGATGGTGGAAACCTACAAGGACTGGCCAGATAAGCTGCCACTTGCTCTTTGGGGATACAGAACATCAATTCGGACTTCTACTAGGGCAACTCTATATTCTCTGGTTTATGGGATGGAGGCTGTTCTGCTGATCGAAGTTGAGGTTCCGTCACTAAGGGTTATGGCTAAGTGCCAGATAGCGGAAGCAGATTGGCAGCAGAGTAGGTTCAAGGAACTTATGTTGTTCGATGAAAAGAGGCTGAAAGCACTGTACCACGTCCAAGGTTATCAACGCAGGATTGCCAGGGCTTTCAACAAGAAAGTTAAGTCTAGGAATCTGAAAGAAGGGGATTTGGTTCTCAAAGACGACCGAGCTCCCATCCATGACCCTAGGGGCAAGTTCAGACCCAATTGGACTGGTCCTTACATCATCAAATCTATTTGGTCAGGTGGAGCCGTCATTCTTATGGACTTAGATGGCCTCGAATTCTCCCAGCCAATCAACATGGACAAGTTGAAGAAATACTATCCTTTAGAGGCTAGCTAGGCCAAAAACCTAAAAGGGCGACCTAGATAAAAGTTAGAGCACAAAAAATTTGAAATAAGAAAAATTGAGCTCGCAAGGTTGAAAACCCAGAAAGGGCGGTCTTGGCAAAAGTTAGAGCGCAAAAGGAGAGTGTTAATATAATACCCCGACCCTCATATCTGATTCTGCTGTCTTTATAATTCCCTATTCTGTGTCTTTGAATGTTATTGTGAAAATCTATGTGAAAATATAGTAAAAGAGCATGGAACTTAGAGATATGAGTTTCTATCTGTTGAGTTAGAACGTATCTGTTACACTTGAATTACTTAAAATGGAAATTGAGCATCTTAGAGATTTAATTTGCAGAAATTGATTTGATATTTGGAATCTGCATGATTTTTAAGCTATAATGGGATGTTCTGTGAAATTTTAATTTCGGCACCATAAAGCGATTGATTTTCGTCTTTTATGCTCTTATATATATTGCTATATCTATGTTTAAGACTTGTGGGACTTGTGATCAAAACGTGGGACTCTAAGAGGGAGAGAAGAGAGAAACGTGGGTGAGCAATTGGGGGAAACTTGTGGTTCACCAAGGGAAGCTAATCAATTGATAGAAATGAAAGAGGCAAGTTAAGGTAACTCAATTCCCTTGTATAACTCTTCAAGAATTTTAACCCATGTTTGTGTTGGGTTCATGGATAAGAATGTTTGATTCATTAGGGGTTTTCACCTATTGAGCATGTTGACACTACTTTGAGTGTTGTATGAATCTATGCTTCAAATCCTTGCTTTTGAATCATCTAATCTTGCATATATGTTGATTTTGGGTGGTATGTTTAAAGAACTTGAAGTTAGATTGAAATTTGTGAAAGTGTTGGCTTGTTGAAGCCCTTAACTTGGTTCAACTTGATGTGATTAAGCTTTAATTCATGTTATGGTGTTGTTAAGTGGCATGTTTGCATGAATTTTACCCTTGATTGCTTGAAAAGTTGGGTTTGAAAGATGAAATTTTGGCTTGAGATCGGGCCGCCTGAATCTGGTAGTCGCCCGCCGAGGAGGTCAAGACTGCCGGCGTGAAAATGCACCTTCCAAATAGCTTCGAAATTTACCCTGTCCGCCGAAAGGAGAATCAGACGCCGGCGTGAAAATCGACCATCCAAGATTTTTGGTAGCACTACCGTCGCTCGGCCGAGGACAAAGCTACGCCGAGCGGCATCGTTTCAGTGAGAAAACTCGGTTTTGCTCGCTTTTCATGCTTGACTCTTTGGTGCTATTAGAATGTTTTTCCGATGAGTTTATGATAGTGATATGACATATGGAATGACCGATAAGGATTTAAAAGGAAGGATACTAATTTATCAAGATATTATGTGCAGGAACACCCGTATGAACTAGTACGCCGCCCAACGCTAGAGTAATAGTGCATTACATACATATTTATGTATCTGTTTCAGAAGACATAATTGTAAATTATGAAATGATCTGGGAATGCAAAGTGGAAACCATATTCGTATACTTGTGCCGAAAGGCTACCTTACAGCCGAAGGCTACACAGCCGCAAGGCTACCGAGTCGAAAAGACTATCTCAGGCCGCAAGGCTACCGAGTCGAAGACTATCTGTGCCGCAAGGCTACGAGTCGAAGACTATCTGCGCCGCAAGGCTACTGTTGCCGCAAGGCTACTGTTGTGCCGAAGGCCATCCGAGCCGAAGGCTATCTGCCATGAGGCTATCTGGGCCAATAGGCCAATCTGCTATCTCGGTGTTTGATTTTGATACATATACTACTGTACATTGTGATTTTATTACTACGCACTACTATTCACTGAGCTTGTCTCATTCTGTAATTTTGTTTGATTCTGTAGGAACCAGCTTGAGGAGCCGATCTAGCACACTTCATGCATTTTTGTCAGCCTAAGGATAACCAGGCACTGGAGGAAACCCTTACATATTAGATCAGTTTACCTTGTATATGTAACTTTTGGCGTCCACATTGCTGGTTAGGGATATGTATTTATTGTTTTGTATGCCTAAGACTTGGGCTGGATTGTAAATGTTTATGTAACCTCGTTTTGTGTGCATGTTACCTTATGCTCAATGTTAAGATGGTCCTGGCTTGTTGATAGTTGCTCAATGGATATTTCTGGATGTTGTTTTAAATTTAATGCTTCCGTTCAGGCCCCCAATGAATACCATACAGGTTATTCTGTCTGTTTCTGTTTTAGTCATGCCCAAACTTATAGGGGCTGGGTTGGGGTGTGACAAGTGGTATCAGAGCACGAGTTGCTATCTCACACACGGATCCATTGAGCGTTAGGATGTCTAGTGTGGTAGGCATCAAACAGGAAGGTAGGAATGATAGCAACGTGATGTAAATTCTGCTAATACTAATGCTAATAATTTGATTTCCTTGTACACCTTTGTGTATGGTATACTGATTTGTTTTGTAGATTATGGTGAGAACAAGGGCTGATGAGCCAGAAGATGCTACCTCGGTGCGGTTGGATAGGATGGAAAGAATGATGAGAGATATGGCTGAAACTCTACGACAACAACAGCAACAACAACCTCAGCCGCCACCCCCGCCAGTACCCCCACCTGTAATGCAAGATATTCACGCTGAGGATCGTACCATTACACTTACACGGGAGTTTAAAAAGATGAAACCACCTTCGTTCAAAGGAGGAATTGAACCGATGAAGGCGGAGGCATGGGTGCTAGGGATAGAGAAACTATTCGAAGTCTTTCCTTGTACTGAAGTTCAGAAAGTGCAGCTTGCCGCTTTCACGCTTGAAGAAGAGGCGCGGAGGTGGTGGATGCTTACCAGAACAATGCATCCTGAGTTGACTTGGGACAGGTTCTTGGTGTTATTTTACGACAAATATTTTCCTCAAAGCATGCGAGACAAGAAAGTAACTGAGTTTGAAACGTTGAGACAAGGAAACAAAATCAGTAGTAGCACGAAGCCCGGTTGTTTAACTAGCTCGGTTCGCACCTCACATGGTAGACACAGAGTACAAAAAGGCGCGGAAATTCGAGGGAGGATTACGGAATGCCATCCAGGATCGGATCAATGTGTTGAAGTTACCGACGTACGTTGATGTCTTGGAGCGGGCTGTCATCGCAGAAGGAAATTTGGCTACTCAGACTCGGATTTCTGAATGGAAAGGGAAGAGGCAAAATACTCAATGGTCTAAGGGATCAACAACTACACCAAACAAAAAGCAGAATTCGGGAAACTTCACCAGTACAACATCTCAGAATTCGACCCCTGAGTGTCAGGAATGCGGGTTGAAACATCGTGGGGTTTGTCATAGGTTGACTGGAGCTTGTTTCCGGTGTGGAAAAACAGGACATTTGATTAGGGACTGCCCACAAAGGAATCAACAACCCGGTAGTAAGGCCGCCACAAGCTCAGCTGGGTCTACACCGACTCCTAGTGTCAAATCCATTGTCAAACCAAATAATAACAAGGACACCATGAAGCAAGGTAGGGTGTTTGCGTTGGTTCCGGGAGATATACAGAATGCAACAACAGTAGTGTCAGGTACATTTACAGTTTATGGCCACTCTGCTTATGTTTTGTTTGATTCTGGCTCTACCTGCTCCTTTGTGTCAAAGCAATTTGCAAAAAACTTAGATACACCTGAAATAGAATTAGCCTATGTATTACGTGTTACATCGCCTATGGGGACTTCCTTGATCTGTACTTCTGTCTATCCTACTTGTGAAATTCTCATTGGAAATGCTCGTGTATATGCTAATTTAGTTCCACTTGATATGACTTCATTTGATATTATTTTGGGGATGGATTGGTTGGGAGAATACGGGGCTACCATAGATTGCTTGATGAAACAAATTAAATTCCATCCTCCGGGCCAGTTAGAAATTATTTTCCAGGGTCAAGAAGTGACATCACCACCGTATGTGATCTCTGCAACTAAGGCTTATAAATTGATTCAAAAAGGATGTCGGGGGTATTTGTGTAATGTTCTGGGAGGCCCAGTAGAGAATGAAGATGTTGATACGATTCCAGTCGTTTGTGACTTTCCGGACGTCTTCCCAAAGGAACTGCCGGGAGAGTTAGTGGACCGTGAAATAGAGTTCACAATCGATGTGTTACCTGGAACTCAACCCATCTCTAAAACTCCGTATCGAATGGCATTAGCTGAAATGAAGGAATTGAAGGGTCAACTTCAAGATTTACTGGATAAAGGGTTTATTCGTCCAAGTGTCTCTCCCTGGGGTGCACCAGTCCTGTTTGTGAAGAAGAAAGATGGGACACTTCGGTTATGCATAGATTATCGGGAGCTTAATAAAGTAACGATCAAAAACAAGTATCCTTTACCGAGAATTGATGATTTATTTGATCGCCATAAGGGCGCAGTTCTCTAAGATTGATTTGCGGTCCGGGTATCACCAATTGAAAGTCAAAGCCGAAGATGTCGAGAAGACAGCCTTCCGAACCCGCTACGGTCATTATGAATTTTTGGTTATGCCCTTTGGGGTTACAAACGCACCAGCAGCATTTATGGATCTGATGAACCGAGTTTTCAAACCTTATCTGGATGAGTTTGTAGTGGTCTTTATAGATGACATCCTTATTTACTCTGGGAATGTAGAAGCTCATGAGAATCATCTTCGTCGAATCCTCCAAACTCTCCGAGAAAAGAAGCTGTACGCAAAACTGAAGAAGTGTGAATTTTGGCTACATGAAGTGGCATTTCTGGGTCATGTCATAACTAAAGAAGGAGTTTCTGTTGATCCAAGTAAGATTGAGGCAATAGTAAACTGGCCAACCCCGACTAATGTAACTGAAGTGCGCAATTTTATGGGACTAGCAGGTTATTATCGGAGATTTGTCCAAGACTTTTCTAAGATTGCTGTACCACTTACGCAGCTAACGAAGAAGGGCATTGCGTTTGAATGGACTGAACCGAGAGAATTTGCTTTCCGGGAGTTAAAAACGAAGTTAACTACCGCCCCGATTCTTGCATTACCATCTGGTAACGAGGGATTTGTAATTTATAGTGACGCCTCACATAAGGGACTGGGTTGTGTTCTTATGCAGAACGGAAGAGTTATCGCCTACGCCTCTCGCCAGCTTAAACCCCATGAGAAAAGTTATCCCACACATGACCTTGAATTGGCAGCAGTTGTCTTTGCGTTAAAGATTTGGCGACATTACCTGTATGGGACTTCTTGTGATATTTATACTGATCATAAAAGCCTCAAATACCTCTTTACCCAAAAGGAGTTGAATATGCGCCAACGGCGGTGGCTAGAACTTATTAAAGACTATGATTTGCAGCTTCACTATCATCCTGGCAAAGCGAACACGGTAGCAGACGCACTCAGTCGGAAAAATACGGGAAAACCGGCGAGTCTATTGACAGAAAATAAAGAATTGATAGGGGACCTGAATAAGATGGAAATTGACTTAATACTACCTGGGCAAAGAGCAACAATAGCGGCAATGATGGCTCAACCGGCACTACTGGAAGAGATCAAGCTACGTCAAATGGAGGACGACGCCCTCAAGAAAATATGTAGTGAAATGGAGACAAAACCAAGACTGGGATTTACTTTGACCGATTCCGTACTTAAATTCCAGAGTCGAGTGTGTGTCCCTAATGTGGTAGAACTTAAACGAAAGTTGATGAAAGAAGCACATGCCTCGAGAGTCTCAATACATCCAGGAAGTACCAAAATGTACCAAGATTTGAAACAACATTTCTGGTGGCCAAGTATGAAGAGGGAGATTGCGAGTTTGTATCTAAATGTTTGCAGTGCCGAAGTTAAAGCAGAACATCGAAACCCGCAGGTTGTTACAACCCCTTCCTGCTTCGAGTGGAAATGGGAACACCTAACGATGGATTTTGTAGTAGGATTACCACGGACGCCTCGAGGTATGAATTCGATATGGGTTATTGTTGACCGATTAACCAAATCCGCCCATTTCTTACCTGTGAAGACTCAATATAACGCCGACAAACTTGCTTTGCTCTATATAGATGAAATTGTAAGGCTTCACGGAGTCCCGGTTTCAATTGTGTCGGACAGAGATCCAAAATTTGTATCACGGTTTTGGCGAGTAGTCTGAGAATGCAATGGGTAGTAATTGAAGTTCAGTACAGCTTTCCATCCTCAAACCGATGGACAGTCCGAAAGGACGATTCAGACGTTAGAAGATATGCTTCGCATGTGTGTTCTGGATTTTCAAGAGAGCTGGGAGACTCACCTACCATTGATTGAATTCGCGTATAACAATAGCCACCATTCGAGTATTCAAATGGCACCTTATGAAGCCCTGTATGGGAGACCGTGTCGCTCACCAGTGTGCTGGGCTGAGGTAGGAGATAGGCCTTTGTTAGGGCCAGAGATCGTTCAGTTAACTACCGAGAAAGTGAAGATTATTCGAGAAAGGTTGAAAACTGCTCAAAGCCGGCAGAAGAGTTACGCAGATAACCGACGAAGGAATTTGGAATTTGATGAAAACAGTCATGTCTTTGTGAAAGTCACCCCAATGAAAGGTCACCCAAGATTTGGAAAGAAGGGTAAACTAACACCCCGATATGTCGGTCCCTTTCAGATTTTACAGAAAGTTGGGACAGTAGCTTACCGAGTCGCCCTTCCGCCACATTTGAGTCAGGTTCATAATGTATTTCATGTTTCTATGCTCCGAGAGTACCTTCCAGATCCATCCCATATTATTGACCATCATCAGATTGAGCTAACCGACAGGTTAACATATGAAGAAAAACCACTCCGAATTCTGGATCGTCAGGTGAAACAGTTACGGAACCGGGAAATTCCAATGGTAAAAGTGGAGTGGCAAGAGCACTACGGGACTGAGGCAACCTGGGAAAAAGAGGATGAAATGCAAAATCAATATCCGTATCTATTTTCGTCCTAAGGTAAAAGCAAGTTTGGAGGACCAAACTTAAATAAGGGGGGGAGAGTGTAATACCCCGACCCTCATATCTGATTCTGCTGTCTTTATAATTCCCTATTCTGTGTCTTTGAATGTTATTGTGAAAATCTATGTGAAAATATAGTAAAAGAGCATGGAACTTAATGATATGAGTTTCTATCTGTTGAGTTAGAACGTATCTGTTACACTTGAATTACTTAAAATGGAAATTGAGCATCTTAGAGATTTAATTTGCAGAAATTGATTTGATATTTGGAATCTGCATGATTTTTAAGCTATAATGGGATGTTCTGTGAAATTTTAATTTCGGCACCATAAAGCGATTGATTTTCGTCTTTTATGCTCTTATATATATTGCTATATCTATGTTTAAGACTTGTGGGACTTGTGATCAAAACGTGGGACTCTAAGAGGGAGAGAAGAGAGAAACGTGGGTGAGCAATTGGGGGAAACTTGTGGTTCACCAAGGGAAGCTAATCAATTGATAGAATTGAAAGAGGCAAGTTAAGGTAACTCAATTCCCTTGTATAACTCTTCAAGAATTTTAACCCATGTTTGTGTTGGGTTCATGGATAAAAATGTTTGATTCATTAGGGGTTTTCACCTATTGAGCATGTTGACACTACTTTGAGTGTTGTATGAATCTATGCTTCAAATCCTTGCTTTTGAATCATCTAATCTTGCATATATGTTGATTTTGGGTGGTATGTTTAAAGAACTTGAAGTTAGATTGAAATTTGTGAAAGTGTTGGCTTGTTGAAGCCCTTAACTTGGTTCAACTTGATGTGATTAAGCTTTAATTCATGTTATGGTGTTGTTAAGTGGCATGTTTGCATGAATTTTACCCTTGATTGCTTGAAAAGTTGGGTTTGAAAGATGAAATTTTGGCTTGAGATCGGCTCGCCGCCTGAATCAGCGGAGGTCAGGACCGCTCGAGCGTGAAAATGCACCTTCCAGCAGTTTCCTGAAATTTACCTGTCGCCGAAGCGAGAATCAGACGCTCGGCGTGAAAATCGACCATCCAATATTTTTGGTAGCATTCTGCTGTCGGCCGGCGGACAAAGCTACGCCGAGCGAGTATCGCTTTGAGAAAACTCTGTTTTGTTCAGTTTTTCATGCTTGACTCTTTGGTGCTATTAGAATGTTTTTCTGATGAGTTTATGATAGTGATATGACATATGGAATGACTGATAAGGATTTAAAAGGGAAGGATACTAATTTATCAGTATATTATGTGCAGGGCACACTCGTATGAACTAGTACGCCGCCCCAACGTTGTGAGTAATAGTGCATTACATACATATTTATGTATCTGTTCTGTAAGACATAATTGTAAATTATGTAATGATCTGGGAATGCAAAGTGGAAACCATATTCGTATACTTGTGCCGCAAGGCTACCTGAGTCGAAAGACTATCTGTGCCGCAAGGCTACCTGAGTCGAAAGACTATCTGTGCCGCAAGGCTACCTGTTGTGCCGCAAGGCTACCTGTTGCATCTGAGCCGAAAGGCTATCTGTGCCGCGAGGCTATCTGGGCCAATAGGCCAATCTGCTATCTCGGTGTTTGATTTTGATACATATACTACTGTACATTGTGATTTTATTACTACGCACTACTATTCACTGAGCTTGTCTCATTCTGTAATTTTGTCTGATTCTGTAGGAACCAGCTTGAGGAGCCGATCTAGCACACTTCATGCATTTTTGTCAGCCTAAGGATAACCAGGCACTGGAGGAAACCCTTACATATTAGATCAGTTTACCTTGTATATGTAACTTTTGGCGTCCACATTGCTGGTTAGGGATATGTATTTATTGTTTTGTATGCCTAAGACTTGGGCTGGATTGTAAATGTTTATGTAACCTCGTTTTGTGTGCATGTTACCTTATGCTCAATGTTAAGATGGTCCTGGCTTGTTGATAGTTGCTCAATGGATATTTCTGGATGTTGTTTTAAATTTAATGCTTCCGTTCAGGCCCCCAATGAATACCATACAGGTTATTCTGTCTGTTTCTGTTTTAGTCATGCCCAAACTTATAGGGGCTGGGTTGGGGTGTGACAGTTAACACCCGAGCGAACCCCGAACCAAACTACGTAAGGGTTGATTCCCATCTTTAGGATACGTAGGCAACTTCATTTTGAAGTCTAGCCACAAACACTTCCAAATCAACTGCGTACATGTGATTGTTTTGGTCATCTTTGTCTCTTCTGTATTCAGGAGTTCGGTTGTGATCTCCAGTGTAGTGCTATTCAGACAAGGGGCAACTTTCTAGTTATCGGATTTGGGGTTGTACATCTCAGTGATAGATTTCGGGTGTGTCCAGTTGTGATCCTTATCGAAAATGGTTTTGAAAAGTTTTAATAAAAGTTGATTTTGTTGTGATAGATTTCGGGTGTGTCCAGTTGTGATAGATTTCGGGTGTGTCCAGTTGTGATCCTTATCGAAAATGGTTTTGAAAAGTTTTAATAAAAGTTGATTTTGTTCAAATTAATCTTTTTACAACTTAGACTGTTTTTGGACCAAAAGGAAAATTTTCAGTACCCACAACCTTCAATTTCATTGATTTCAATACAGAATTCTCCGACTCTTGATACAAATTGAAGTTGCTTTTTATTACATTCAAAAGGAAAACTTGAAAGTACAGATTAAAGCAATAAACTTGAGGCAGAGTCAGGTGTTCTTGCGCCACCTCCCAGAGCTCGTGGAAGCTTCAGATGCCAAAGTAGGCCCGGCTTGTGCCTCATCTTCAAGCCAAGCTATGCATTCGCCAGAAAGGGCACAACTAAAATTAGGAGTGGGGCCAGAAGTTCTCTTATCGTTCATGCAGTGGAATACCGAGCTAGCTGTGAGCCTTGGATCGGAAATGAAGCTGGGTACTCTATCCCCTCTTCTGGGTAAGTCTGGTCGTGGCCGAACTGACGCCAGAACTGAAATGGAAAGTAGAAGACACAGTGCGTCAAACCGATCAACTAAATGCCAGGTTGGTGAGATATGTTGTAGCTCATCTCGGGCAGATCAAACCAGGGGCAACGCCAGGCAATGTCAACGGCAGACCTAGTGCACATCCATTGGTACCACCATCCCTCGTTCGGGAAATCAACTAGCCATGGGCGAAAGAAATAGCCGTGCACTGAACATGCTGGGCAAGCGTCCACTACTTTCAACTTCTCCATGAGCCAAACCTGGGAAGGGATGAAAAATAAGAGAGATTAAAGAATAGAGAGGTGTACGTGGAGAGAAATGTGAGAAAGGGTTTTGAGAGAAAAATAGAGCCTGAAGGCCAAGTGATGTGAGAAATATATATGAGAAGGGTGGGAAACATTACCTGCAAGAGCAGTGGACTCCCTGCAAACCTAGTCATCTCCCGGCGATGGAAAGCATCCAAGCCCATCAAAGTCTCGGCTAGTGTCAAGCTAATGCAGCTCTTGCCCTCCTTCAAGCCTTGGGAAACTTCAATCAAGTGAATGCTAGACCCCCCGAAGCTAGGGGCAAGCAGGAAATGGGCCAACATGCACAAGCAGAGGGCATGCTGCCGAAAACCTCGCCAAAGACGATCGTCGCGGTCGCCAACATCAGAAAATCAATGAATCAAGCTTGGAATATCCAACTCCCCGTTGTGAACTAAAAACCGAGCATCATGCAAAGTGAGCCCACACATCTTTCCTAAAGCTTGGATGTGGCCAAAACGGAACTGGGGGAGGATCTCCTCGTCACATCGGGATTCCATCAAAGCTTGGAACTCTTCAATTGTGGGGCACATCTCTTGTCCGCCAAAGCTAAAAACATGTGTAACCGGATTCCAGCATTTAGTCGCGGCATGGAGGAATGGAAAACATAGCAGAGTACGGCTCAGCGGGAATAGTGCATTTATCCCGAAGCCCCGAAAATTCAACTTTTTTGAGCCATCTAAAGTTGCAATCCAATTGGAGAGTTTTTTGGCAAAGAATGGTTCCATTTGGGGCAAAAATGGAGCTGAAATGAAGAAACCACGAAGCTAGCGCTTTTGTAGAAGATAAGGTGTTGAGTGGAAGACAGGTTGCAACAATCTGGAGGTTCTTTGCATTGCTGGCTGACCGGCCAGTATTGGTGGCCGACCGGCCACTTTTGTAGCTGACCGGCCAGTTCTAGTGGCCGATAACCATTCTTGATGGCCGACAACATCTACATATGGCCGGTGGCCTCTTGTTTGGCCCTTTGGGCCATCTATGTGTTGAAAGTGCTAAGAACCTGTGTTTTCTTCCACTCTTGGTGCATCTTTTCGGTCTCTCTTTAAGAATTTTGTCAAATTGCTTATCGAGTTGTTGGTTTTGCTTATCAAGTTGTTGCATTGCTTATCAAGTTATTGGTTTTGCTTATCGAGTTATTGTATTGCTTATCGAGTTTTTGTTTTACTTATCGAGTTGTTGCAATGTGCTTATCGAGTTGTAATTACATTGATTAACCTGTTAAGGCCTTGTGTTGTTTATCGAGTTTTTTTGTTCTTTCAGTTGTTAGTTGGTTCACTACCTGATTAAGACAATGCAATTTGAACGTGCAGCTTTCAACCAAAAAATCAATCTCATTTTCATGCTATGGGATGTTATGCGATGCTCAAAATATAAAATGCAACACTTTTTAAAACAAAAAGTTGTTTTCATTCCAATCATGGTTTCTTTTTACAGAAAGTACAAGTTTTTAAGAAAATAAAATTGCCTAAGGCTATACAATGTGCTCAAACTACTAGCAAAAAGAAAACAAAGCAAAAAGCATCTGAATCTGCACCAACCACCTCAGGATCGGGAGGCCCTCTTAGTCCTCTTCCGCGGCTGAGCAGACTCTGAGCTGTCGCCATCAACCCCACTATTTGAAACTGAGCCGGAGCCCTCCTCAGCATCTCCGCTCCCCTCCTCGGAGCCATCTTCAGCATCGCTACCGCCCTCAGAACCCGAGCCGGTGCCATCACCTCCACCCTCAGATGACTCTGACTACGGGCTCGCTGGTTCCTCGTCCTCGTTTGTCTCATCATCCTCCGAGATAGGCTCTGGTGGACCACTCGCAGCATGAGTACGTCTAGCTCTGCCTAGGCTATGTGCCGGAGTCCCTCTTCTCTCTCTCCCTGCTATCGGAGGAGGCACTGAAGGTCCTGTTGCAGCTCTCGCTGGGGCGCCCAGTGGAACTGGCATCTGGAAAGGGACCTGAAAAGGACAGTTTGTCAAATGCATCAGTTATAATATGCAAAGATGAGTATAGTACAAAATACAGTGTGTGGGAACAGTGTATTAATGCTGTGATGTAATGAATTCAGATCAGTACGGGGTAAATTGCAGTTGAAATGCTAATGTATCAGCAGAAAATTTCATGATATGAAGTGCAAACTGAAAGAAAACTTACTGGAATCCTGTACAGACTGAGTAGGTTCAAACTAGTCTGAACCATCCCCATCAGAGAAGCTGCCAGCTCGAGAGCCTGTCCGGTGTACTCTATGGATGCCTGCAAATGTGTTGAAATGATCAGTGGTCTACAAAGCATGACTAAAATGAACTGAATGTGCAAAATGTAAATTATGGTACATACCGGGGTCGGGCCTCGAACTCCAACAAGCTCTTGACCAGCTAGTGCAGGCTCGATGGGAACCTGATAAGTCTCCCCTCTCGATCCCCAGCAGGTCAGTGTGGTAGGCAGCTCTGGCCACCCGGCCCTCTGTCTCGTCTGGGAGCCTCTTCTGTCATGGGCCTGAGTCGCCCTGGATCCCCCGGCTCTCCCTCCTGTAGCTGGAGCTCTAGCTCTCTCACCTCTACGAGCACCAGTCAGCAGCAGCATGTGATATGTCTGAATGAAGGCAGTGTAATCGCCGTTAAGCCTAAAGAAGTTGGCGTCCTAACCTCTCGTGAAGTCAATCATCTCCTGTGGGGTATATCTCTCTATGACCCTCATGTATGAAGGAAGCGGCATCGAAACCACCGACTCAGGCAAGCCGAGGCTCTGTCGCAGGAATCACTCCCCTAGGAACCATACTCGACAAACTGGACCCTCAAGTAAATTTCGAAATTAGGATGCCTCCCGAGCACCGACAAACTGATCTCTGACCCCGGCAGGCATCACTGCCCACGATTACCAAGTGATCTGCAAATAGTGAATATACAGGTTATTAGCTGCCATCAGAGATGTAATATGAAGTAAAGCTTAAATGACTGAAAGGTTTGAGTTACCTCTGCTGCGGTCACAATGTCGAAAAATTGGCAGAAGAAGGAGAATGACTCTCGGGGCCTCCGCTGGCATCTCCCGTCATATCTGTGCGAGTACGGCACCATAGAGGTATCTCTACCTCTGGCTCTGGGGCGAGCCTCGGGAAATAGGCATATACCCATAACTGTAGAAAGTGGCAGGATAACAGTGAGTGTATATCAGATGAGTATAGATAATGTAAAGCAGCGGTGTGTCGTCTGATTATGCGGTGGCAAGGTTGTGTACAGATAAAGCAGTGTATAGTGTGTGCAGTGTATAGATAAAGCGAAAGCAAAGGTATGTATGCAGGTATGCAGGTGTGTGATAAAGCGAATTAGAGGGTTTGCGGGCAAAGGTAAAGTGTGTGCGGTATGTGATAAAGCAGAAAGCAGATTGTGTACAATACAATGTACAGTGTGTGCAGTGTACAGATAAAGCAGAAAATAGAGGGTTTGCAGTACAGTGTACAGTGTGTGTGGTATACAGGAAATGCGAAGTAGAAATGTAAAGCAGAAGGGTAGAGTGTACCTCCCAAGCTCTCCAATAACCTCCTAGCAGATGCTCGCTCTAGCGAGAGGAGGAGCTCATGTATCCATATAATGTGGCCAAGCCTACGCCGCCCCAGTCGTAGAATCGAACGCGAGACAGGTCCACCAAAGCGCTCATAAGGTAGAGTCCAACAGTGTTTGCCCAGTCGGCAAACAATGTAGTACCAAACAAGAACATGAGGAACCGCCGGGCGTTGTACTTGGTCTCCTCGTGGGTCGTTGGCATTGTCCCTCTGAAATGGTCGGCGAACCATGTATATCGCACCATCCCTGATCGGGAAATGGGTGGGCGAATCCCCAATAGATAGATCTGAGTGGCCTCCCACTCACCCATGTCGGTGTCGTAAGGAATCGGATGACCCCCTACTGCTATGCCAGTGAGTATAAAGAAGTCAAAGGAAGTCATCATCATCTCCCCTGCTGTAGAAAAATTGAGGGAATCGGTGGTATCCCACCACCTCTCTACTAAAGCACCCAGTAGAGGCCGGCTCACAATGAGACGTGTGAGCCCCATGCAAAATGCACCGAAGCCAGCCTCATCAACGATATGACGTACTGCGTTAGGAAGCTCCATATACCACTCTCTCGAGGAGATGGTCCCGTATCCGCGAAAGGCATGCGAATCCCCCTATGAGCAGGACAAACAGATGCAAGGCAGTGTAAGAAATACAGTGCACAAGTGTGTTCGGGATGAACAGGTGAAAAGTAGTGAGAACTATACAAGAATTGTAACCTACATTGCAGAAAATAAAAAGGAAGTGTATACCTCAGAGGCACCGTTGGATAAATGGGACTCCGGCTCGCATAATAGGAGGTCCTCTGGTGCACCTCGCGTAAACCCCCTGAACTTGCGGATGCCATTGGGAGGCAGCACGTGTACCTTGGGATGGTGCGTCGCTGGGTCGAACGGTTGAATGCTAAGTGGCAAGGGCTCGAACTCGAGATCCATCTCCATCTCCGGAGGAGCTCCGTTGTGTAGAATGTCGTCCGCCATCTCAAGAAATGATAAAAGAATGGTCGCAAGTGTGGAAAATGGGCAGGAATGCCAAAAGTTAACTCTAGGTGAGGAAAAATGGAAGAAAAGGTCAAGGCTCAGAAGAGGGCACCGAAACCAAGGGTAACTCGGGAGAAGCGAACCCCAAGTGGTGGAAATCAAGAAAAGGGCACCAAAACCACTTTTCAATCGGTTCAAAGTATTGTGAACTAGGAAGGTTTCGCGAATCGGATGTTTGTGGGATGATCGAAAACGCGTTTGAAGCTCGGATCGGGAGGAGGAAAGTGGTCTAGAGCACAAGGGGGATGTTTTTTGGCAAAGGAGAAGTGAGGAAATAGGGTTTACAACCCTATATTTAAAGACCCGTGGTGAAATGCCAAAAATGCCTCGAATCTACCATCGGTGGCCGATAAGTTTAATTTGTGGCTGATGGATGGCCGGTGGCTTCCCAAGGTGGCCGGCAAGCCTCTGGTACTCTCATTGGATGTTGTTTTGTTGTTTTGTGCCTTGATCCCTCAAGAAAGTGCAAGGGAAGTACATTTTTTAACTTCAAGTGGCCTCTGCCAAAGATTCGGACTGTGTTTTCAGTATGAGATGCTCAGCACGTACGAGGTGTATCCTTTTAACTTGCTGCAACCCCTCCGAGAGGTAAATCGGAGGTTACATTTGAGTTGGTCTTTTTAAGACGCGTGTTTCTTTGGTGTGTTGCATCGAATATGCTATTGATGTTGCATTGCATAATGCATTGTTGTCATTATGCACAGAAGACGTATGCCGTGTCGCATTGTATTAAACATACTCTCATATTTGAATATGCATGTTGCATTGTATTGCATTGTGCATGCCCTTACATTCGCATAAAATATGTTCTTTTCACGTTCGCATAGAACATGTTGTCAATCTTGCATAGAACATGCATTCCTATCTTGATGTATCTGTTAAGGTTCTTTCCTGTGCAGGCATGATATTGTATGTATGGTTCATTCAGAAGAATTCCGGGTAAGATCATTCCTGTCCTTTGAATACCTTGTTTTGGTTAGAAGCATTCGGGTACGCCCGGTGCTTACACCACACCTCGCTTTGGTTAGAAGCATTCGGGTACGCCTGATGCTTACACCACTCCTTGTTGGTTAGAAACACTCGGGTATGCCCGGTGTTTACACCGACACTTATACCTTGCTTTGGTCAGAAACACTCGGGTATGCCCAGTGTTTATACCTCCTCTCTTTGGTTAGAAGTGTTTGGACTGTGTGCCTGACGCTTATACCTTGCTTTGGTTAGAAACACTCGAGTACGCCCGATGTTTATACCACCCCTTCGGTTAGAAGCGTTTAGGATGTGTTTCCGACGCTTATACCACCTCATTGGTTAGAAGCATTTGGGACGTGTGCCCGATGTTTATACCATTCCCCTTTGGTTAGAAGCATTGGGTTGTGTGCTCGATGTTTATATCACCCCTTCGGTTAGAAGCGTTTGGGACGTGTGTCCGACGCTTATACCATCTCGTTGGTTAAAAGCATTTGGGACGTGTGCCCGATGTTTATACCACTCCCCTCTGGTTAGAAGCGTTTGGGACGTGTATCTGATGCTTATACCGTCCCTCTAGTTAAAAGTATTGGGATGCGTGCCCGATATTTATACCACCCTTCTGGTTAGAAGCGTTTTGAATATGTTTCGATGCTTATACCTCTCTGTTTTGGTTAGAAACATTGGAATGTGCTCCAATGTTTATACTACCCTCCGGTGTTTGCACCGCTCCCTTTTCCCTCTCGCGCGTGGTGCTTTAAGATGCTTTGGTTAAATGCATTTGGACGGAATCCAATGCTTATACCGCTCTTTGTTTCAATTGCATAATAGTTGGATGTGTTTCACCTGTTATTATTGTTCTCTGTGGCTTGGAACCTTAGGGTGTGTCCTAAGGTTCGCACCACTTCTCTCCTCGCGTGTGCCACGCATTGAGATCTTGTTTGCCGCCTCAGGTGCACCCGACGGTTGTTGCTCTTTATCTTTTCTACGTGAAGCGCAGTTAAGATGTCATAATTTTCTTACATCCTTTCTGCATGAGATATGGTTTGGTTCGTGTTAACTTGCTTATGTACGAGTTTGTTGTAACGTTTCTCTGCACAACCTTTGCATCTAGATGTTTCATTACAGCCCTCATTGCATGATCATAAGTTATATTCTGCATTGTGCATGCCATTTTGCATTTTGCCCCTACCTGCGGGTGCATCGATATTGCTATCTTGCTTGTTTGTCTAAGTCTTCGACCTTGTCAAAAATAGGTCGTCTCTGAGCTTTGACATTCACTCCCGTCATTTCATGACTTCCGAGTTCTGTCAAAGAGAGGCAACTGTAGACACCCATTTTTTACCGTCCTCAAGACTTGGACGTCATTGTTTGAACACCCAATGATTGTGCATGCTCGTGTTCGTTTTGAGTCTCTGAAGGTCTCGGCTAAGCGTCTTGCCTTGGAGCCTCTCAATTTGTTTGTTTTGTGCTTGGTTGTGGACCAAGAGCTTGTTGCTTTGAATCTAGAGGAGAGGGTGGCTTGTCGGCCATCCCAATTGTCCATCAGCCATGGCTTGTGCCTGCCGACCATCAGTGGTGGCCAGTCGGCTACACTGATGGCCAATCAGCTACATTTCAGGCCGGTCGGCCACTACTGATGGCCGACGGCCATTTTTCTCCTTTTTCAGATATTTTATGTGCCAGCTGTGCCAGTTGTTGATCACTGAGTGTATCCTCCATACATGTGGAGGGATGAAGCCAAGGTTTTGGCCTGTTTTTCTATATAAGGAGAGGTCCCTCCCCCATTTTGAGGCTTCAGAAAATTTTGTGAACAAAATTTCTGCCTCTTTCTCTAGAATTCTCTCTCTCTCTTCCTATTTAGTGCTTGAAAGTGAGTTTTCACTACATTTTTGCATATAACCCCTTAACCAAATTAGACTACCTTGTAGCTCAGGTTCTTAGAGGTCTTATTTGAGCTCTCAAAGTTGGTTTTCGCTTAGAAAGTGGCTGTTTGTTGTTGTGCTTCAAAGGTATAGGCTTAACCCCTTTTAAGCTTATTTTTGCACACTTGTTTGGCCACCTTTGCATGCTATTTTTTGCCTACTCTTCCACTACAAAAACCTCTATTTTTAGGGTTTAAAAATGGTGGTTTAAGACCTTTTTGGAGTTAAGGGTGGTCCACACTCTTTTGTAGCTTATTTGCTAAGTGTTGAGCCATCTTTTATAGCTTTTCAAACAACTCTTTTTTTGCCTTTTAACCACTGAATTCCAAGGGAATTCAGTGGCAAAAACTTGTTTTTGAGGTCCAAAATAGGAGGGGGTGGCCTCCCCTCCTTGTGTCTTGTTTGCATGTGTAGATGGCCTAGCATGTGAGCATGATTTTCTACTCTTTTACGTCTTGGTCTCAGCTTGTTTTTGCTACTAATTTAGCATGCTTTAACTCTATTTTGGGTTACTTTGATCATATAAGCCATGTTTTGTATAGCTATAGTGCAAGTGCCTTCACTAGCTTTGTGTTTTAAGGCCTCTAACATGTTGTGCATGTGTTGATCGCATGTTATAGCATCATTTTATATATGATTTCAGTGTGTATAGCCTTGTCACACTCTCATATACTTCACTCTTTCATTGCTTTTGAGAGTTGTGTTTTGAGCTTAGCTTGCGAGCCAACACATGAGCATGTTTTTTTATAGCTTTTTGTGCTTCAATTCCAGCATGATTTAGCCATTGTTTTAGCATGTTTAAGCTTTGTCCAGAGCTGGTTTGATCATTTGAGCTTGATATTGCATGCCTCTAGTGTAATGCTCTTCACTAGCTTTGATGTTTTTGGCTTTTACCATGTTGTGCATGTGTTGCTTGCATGTTGTAGCACTATTTTTCATGCCATTTCAGCACTGAAAAATCTGCAACCTCTCTCATTTCTTCATTTTTCCATTTGTTTTGAGGGTTGGTTAACCTTATGTTGTGGTTAAACTTGAGATAGAGCTTGTTCTCAATGGCTTTAACTCTCTTTTGAGGGTTTCAACTAGTCAAAGGCATGATCTCTCTCATGTCTTAAACCATCTTTTGGTTGACCCCTCTCTCATTAGAGGACAATCACATTAGACTTAATCGGTTAAAGGATTAATCGGTAATGCTAAAATGTGTAAATAAAATGAGCAAAGTAAAACTTGTGCAAGATAAGCAATTGTGTTGCATTGCATGTGTTTGGATCGGACGTTAGTCCAAACACAAGAAATGTGGGACGTTTCATACTCAAAGTGATGAAACGTGTCACGTTTCTTGGTCGTCGTCACCGTTGATCATGCATGATAGGGTGGTGGCCATTTGAGTCGTATGTGTGCATTCATTAAGCTTATACAAGCTTGGTTCCTCTACCATCATGCATGAAAATGTGTAAATTTGTGGCTTGAAAGCCAAGTGCCACACTCCTTTGAGCTTGAAAAATGATAAGGAGGGTGGCAGTACACACACTTCCTTGCAAATACATTGCTTTGCCTCTATTGCAGCAAAAACAGAATTTTAGAAAAAATGGATGGCCGACCAGCCACTTGAGGTAGTCAACCGGCCATTAAACTAGCCGACCGGCCAGTGTTTGTGGCCGATAGCCACCTTTTGTGGCCGACCGGCCACCAGTGAATTTTTGTGCAAAAGTGTTCTTGTTTTGGAGCTGTGGCAGTCTAGAAGTTGGTTCGATATTTAGAAAATAAAAAAGGTGCAAACAAAGGCAGCTTGTGGCAAGGCGATGGAAGAGGCAACCGAGCATGCATGTCTCCCTCCCCCGCGAGGCCAATTCATTGCTTTGTTAGCTAGTTGTAGCTGATTAATACATGTGTTGTAATTAATTAGTTTAATCTGTTTTGTAATATTTTAATTAGCTTAGCATAGCTAGTTAATTGTGTTGTAATTAATTAGCTAGAATAGTTAATTAGTTGGTTTTTAATAATTAGCTTAGCTTAGTGTAGCTTAGCCTATGTATTCGGACCCTCCTTCGAGAGGGCGCAATGTTGTAATAAGCGTGCATGTGTGTGTGTATGTCTTCCAACCCCACGTCTTTCTCCCTTTTACTTAATCGCTTTCGATAGTTAGTTTTAGGGCATGTTTTGATTAGCATACCTTATACTTGCATGTTTGCATCATTCATTTGTATTACATGCACCGGGCTCGGCGCATCATTCAAACTGCATTGTATTTCAATACTTATTTGAATACGTGTATCAAATCGTTGCATTCATATGCCATCTTAGATAGCCGAGCCTATTAGTTGCATTATTGCATGTGTTGCATTAGGCATCTAGCATAGTTAGGATCATGCATATTTCTAACTAACTTTTGTTTTGGCTCGGAGTACCCTGTAAGTGTTACGCTTTAGCATACTTGCATGAGTGTGAGTGTTTTCATGATCGCATGCTTGCCATGAGGCTATTTGCTTAAGTGCTTAATTGCTTGAATACCTGTGGTTGAAGGCTTTGTTGCTTGAATTGGGACAATTCGACGAATGAATGTTTTAAGCCCACTTTGCGAAGTGGCAAATCATGTTTTAAGCCCATCATGTTTAGTGGCAAATCCACGTTTTAACCCACTTGCGAGTGGCACTTTCAAACCATTTTCGAAAACAAACATGAATCGAAGTGTTCCAATTCTCGCGACTTAGTCTATACTTGTATGTGTGCACCACGTAGTAAAGTTAGATTAATAATCCAGATAAGAACACATGAGGTTTATAAAACAACATATCATAATCAGTAGAGGCCGATCCTTTGATCGGGCGAGCGGGGGTACTCATTTCAGGACCTTTCCCTCTCGTACCCAAGTTCCCGAGCTGAGGCAACTTTGGTGATGACAGACACGTGGCCTTTGGCACGAGTTAGGATTTCCTAAATTTCCCAAAATAAAATATTTAGGTGGCGACTCTGTAATTTGGCAAAGCAGTCCATGTTTGGTGCTTTTTGATTCAAAATTGATTTTTCGAAACGATTTGCCGGATTTGGACTCTTTGGTATTTATCAGTCTTACATCGCACTTTGTGAGATTAGATTCAAAATCGTGACAAGAGTCCGAACTATAGAAGACCAATTCGTGCCTCTCCGAAAGGGGGGCGCGCGAAGAAAGTCGCGTCTACAAGTGCAGACAGGGTATTCCTAGCCATGTTTGTTTCTTCTACCCTTCTCAATCATAAAAAATACTCAAGAGAGAAGTGAACTTGGTTCCCAAACCATCTATGGTTGCAAGTTGATTTGCAAGATGATTTTGGACACGATCGGACAAAGATCAATAAATGCAATACATAACAACCACCCATCCCTCCTATCATGAAGTGAATTTAAGAAGGGAAGTAGAGATGCTTCAAAGTTCATCAAAATATCATAAATTGATGTAAGATAAACCTTGACACAATAGACTCCGGCATAACGTATGGCCGCAAAGACACTTCAAGATTCATCAAAACATCATGAATTGATGTAAGACAAGCCTTAACACAATAGACTCGGTATAATTTTCGATCGAATCCAATATTAGTTCTTTATGTCGGTTGTAATCCAATTAACCAATTTTATTAGCCTTTTTTATTACCTTTCCATTTCTTTATCTTTTCTTCTTTTTGTCCAAAAGTGATATACGTCCATTAAGTCCAAAACATAATAAAGAGAAACAAGCATCAACTTAACCTGAGAAATAAACCATATTTTCTTCGGGGGGAAATTACAAAGGAAGAATCAAACTTATTTACAAGTTAGGGATTTCAAATCAAACCCAAGATGCGCCATAAGGACTAGTCAAACTCAAAGAGCGATAATGGCTTGAAATCCGAACTTGATACTAAGCTATAATGACACTTTCCTTGGTAATATCCAAGGGTAGATTAGTCCCTTAAAAGTAAACACACTGGTGATAAAAAGAAATAAAAAAATAAAAGATTGGCTTTAGTATAAAAAAGATGTATGCCTTTGGTAATGAACATCTGAAGAGATTAAACCATTAAGCATGAAAAAGTTTTACGCCTTTGGTGATGAACCTCCGAAAAAGATTAAATCATTAAGCATGGAAAAATTTCTTTCTTATACTTGAATAACAATCTCAATTTTTCACAACTTTTTAATCGAATTAAGCAAAAAATGGAGGGAGGTTGCAGAGATGATTATGTGAATTTGATTAATTGGTAAATACAACACAAACATAATATTAAAATAATAATTATTGACATAAATTAAACAGCCCCTAATAGCATAATTTAAGCTAGAAAAGGTGAATAGATTCAAGCTAGTAAACAAGTTTAAGGAAAGGTGGCTAACCCCCCCACCCCCACCCCCCACCCCCCACCCCCCACTTTTATAATTTCAAATCACATATTTTAGATGTTGTAAAACAGCCCCAAATCAATCCCAAATCAGCCCCAAAACAGTGGCAAAAATTAGAGAAAACGAGTGAGAAACACAAGGATAAAAACTTGGAATAAGGTCCAAGCAAGGGTGATTAACCCCTTCACATTTGGGTAGCTTTTAATCACAAGTTTCAACCCACAAATCAGTCTAATAACAGTCCCAAAATAGCCCAAAACAGTGGCTAAAAGTGTGTTAAAGAGCACAAAAAGATAGACAAAAATAAGAGATATAAAGCTAGTAAGCAAATTCAAGGAGAGATGGCTAACCCCTCCACTTTTGAGACTTTTAAACCATGTTTTTCAGCCTTTACAAACGCTAAAAATTAGTATTTAAAGACAAGAAAAATAGAGGAAAAGAGTAGAAAAAGACGAAAGAAGAATATGCAAAATTATACCTTTGAAAGAGAGGTAAGCTTTTAATTAACAAATTGGGTTCCAATACTCTCAAGTTTATGAAATTAGCTTTGAAATCTCAACAAAAAGCTCCAAGAACCAGCTCTAATGGTGTATGTATTGTGTATGTATAGCTAAAAGGTGATATGAAATGAAGGAAGCTTTTGGGTGGAAGATGGATGCTCTGTCAATGTCTAAGCCTCTTGGAAGATGTTCTAACCCTAAAATCTAAAGTGAGAGGTCCTATTTATAGAATTTGAGATGTTTTGGTCGAAAATATCTTCAGAAATGGTGAGGTGGCAAAATCTCATGCATGGGAGAAACCTGCTATAAAGCACTGTCTGGCGCTATTGATACCCGGCCGGACCTCACTAATCCACGGCCGGATGTCACTGATACACAGCCGGATGTCAAAATCTGCATTCAAGCCTGACTTTAAATACGCATATCTCCCTCATCCAGACTCTGGTTTAGGTGATTCTTGAGTCTAAATTGAAGCCCCGGAAGTCTTCTTTCCAATGGAGGTGGCCTCACATCTAAATTCTATATGTGCAAAGAGATAGGCATGGTTTGTGAAGACTGCTCAGTTTCTCTCTCAACAGTTTCATGCTTAACCATTTCCCCAACTAGTTTTCTTCCCTCCCCTCCTATTTCCTTCAACTCCAAACCTATAATTAAGAGGTTTTAAAGATTTTTCAAAGAGTTCACCTCCCTTTTATGTATCTCCACTTTGTCCTTATTCGGTTTACCGAAAAGTGAAATGTTTTAAACGAAATACGAGCCTCAGAACATCGTAGAAGCATTTGGAAAAATATTTTCAAAAAAGGGTTTTGGTCTAAAATATTTTGGCCAAAATGGGGTGTAAGGTTTGGGATTAGAGCTTGAATCCAAATTTCTTTGCTGAGAATTCAAACGATTTGCACAGTGTAACTTTCATCATCGGGTGTTCGAAATCAAGCACCTAAGTCTTAAGGGTGGGCAAAAATGAGGTGTCTACACTAGGGTGCAGTTGTGGAGAAGTATTTTGCAAATGACACCATGTGTACCGAGGTAGTTCCGATATCTCGGCTAAAGTGCCATGCGGTTGAGTCATAGTTGCCGAGATGATCGCGGTATCGCCGAGGTTCGGTACGGTAATACTGGGATTATGAGCTATCTAGATAGAGAACAAGAGTCCTAGATAAGAGAATGCTCTTAGTCTGGATAAGGATAAGGCTTTTAAGGAGTTTATCCCTATTCAGCTGAGAGTTCAAGATGAGCACTAAGCTTGAGTCCTATGAAGTGAGACTTCTAGAGAACTGGGTCACTACTGGCTATAAAAGTAAGGCACTCCTGTGGGTCTAAGGTACGCTTTAATTTGTGCATTGAGTACTTGTGTGAGATCTTTGAGATTGTGTAACTGACTTGATCGTCGGAGTGCCCCCAAGGTGGAAGAACCACCGTGAGCTAAGTTCCTTGTTTGGTTGTGTGATCGGAAATCAACATCCACACAATTAATCATGATCTAGTTAGGCTTTAATTAGAATGGAACTTGAGGTGAAAACAAGGTTCCATGTTTTGGGGTGTACTAGAGTACTTTTCCATGATTCATGGATTTGTTTGAAAAAGGTGTATGCATTTTCTTTCCCTAGGGTGGGCGGCCAAGATGATGATTTGGGAAGATTATTTTATTATTATTGTTTTTATACAATTTGATGGAAATTTCAAAATATAGTGTATAATTTATTTGAATAGGTTTAATGGTACAACTATATATATAATAGTACTAACTTAAGGTGAATTTGTAATTTGATCAAAATATGAGGGCTTTGGATTTAATTTATAAATTGGAACATTTATTTAAGTGTAGAATTAAGTAAAATTAGGGTTAGAGAGTCTAATTCGGTTTAAATTTTTTGTTTCAAATAAAAATGTTATCAATCGACGAACATGATGAAAATCGGAAAAATCTAGGATTTCAAGTGGTAAATCCTTATTTAGGGAGTCATTTAATCAGTATTAGGATATTAGAAATGATTCCTAAGTTATCGAAATCGATTTGGGTTTGCACGTTGTTGCTTCTAGGCTTAAAGTTGGAATTATTTAGGAAATCAAGGGTCTTCATTTCAATATTCCAAAAGTAAGGGACTTTTAAGAAAATAAAATTTTTAGGGGCATCACATTTACTTTTTTTCTTTTTCCAGATCTAATTTTTCTTTTAGTAGATCTGTAGACCTTTTTTTTTTTTTTGTGTGTAGTTATTGATGATTGTGGTTGTTAAAGATTGTTGTTTTTGATTGTGGGTGTAGACACCCCATTTTTGACCAACCTTAAGACTCAGACGTCATCGATTGAGCACTCAGTGATAGTGCATGTTGTGCTCGTTTCGAGGTTTCGAAGTTTTGGCTGAGTGTCTTGCCTCCGGGCCTCTGAACTCTTTGTGTTTCAGCTCGGTTTGCGGACCAAGCCTTGTTTTCCTTGCCTGAGGGAAGGAGAGGTCTTGTAAACCCCTTTCTTGTGGTCGTAGGCCACTTTTCCCGTTTGGAGACTAGTTTCCACTTTTCGGAGCCTTCGGTCGCACGCCTTGTCTTGGGACCGCTTAACATTCTCTGTTTGGTGTGGTTTTTGAACCACACCTTGTTTCCTTGGCCTAGAAGGCCACTGTGGTTTGGGAGACCACTTTTGTGGTCGTGAACCACTTTTGGTGCTCGACAGCTAGTTTTCGAGGCTCCCGGCTGCGCGCTTTGCCTCCTGAACTTTCGTCTTGCATCCATTTTGGTTTGTTTTCGGTACAAACCTTGTTTTCCTTGTTTAGAAGGTGGTACAAGGGTGGGAGACCAGTTTCTCTCCCCACAAACCACTTTTCTTCCTGCCAGCCAGTTTTCTGGTCTTACAACTGATCTCCCTGATCTTTGGACCATCAAAAGTGGTCGGCCACCACACCATTTGCTTGTTTTCATGCTTTAGACTCTCTCCTACCATGGTTGACCAGTTTTTGTTCTGGCCGACCACTTCAAGTGGTCGGCTGCTTTTTGTCACATTTTTGGAGATATTTTTGGCCAACTAGCATAGTTGGAGAGCACAAGAACCATCCTCCATACACGTGTATGGAGGGATGGCCTTGAGCCTTAGCTTCTTCAAGAAGCTTGTGCTTTTGCTCTCTATAAGAGGGAGGCTTCTCCTCCCTCCTCTAGGTTCAGAAAATCTCCCTTGAGCTATATATATAGTCTATATCTATACATCTTCATTTCTCACTTGTTTTGTGCCTTGAAGTGTCATTTTGTCTCACTTTTGCACACAAACACACACTCAAACACCATCCCTTGGTTGTTGAGGCTTCTTGAGGTTTGTTTTGGAGTTTTTGGACTGGTTTTGGTTCAAAAAGTGTGCTAGAGTTACAGTCTTGAAGAGGTTCTACCATGGTGAGCTTTTAACCTTTTAAACCCCTATTCTTGCTTAAGTTTTTGGACCCTTTTGCATGCTGTTTTAAGACTAACTCTTAACTAAAAAAAAGTTTTGAATTTTGGTGCTTAAGATCTTTGTTTAAGGTCACTTTTATATTTGGGGTTGTTTACTCCCTCTTAGGCCTTTTTTGGCCTTGCTTTTGTGCCTTCTTTGTGAGCTTTTAGGACCACCTTGTTTTGACCTTCTCACCACTGAAACTCAGAGGAATTTCAGTGGTGGAAGTGGTGTTTTGAGGTCCCAAATAAGAGAGGGTCATCCCCTCTCTTTGTGTCTATAATACTTGTCTTGAATGCCTCATGTGTGAGCATGTTTGTTGAGTTTATGTTGGCCATATCTTAGCTTGTATTTGGGCTTATTTTGCTGAGGCATGCCACTGTTTTTACTTGGTTTGGTCACTCCATGCATGGTTTATACACTTGTAGTGTAAATCTTATAAACTAGTTTTGTATGCTTCATGAAGTAGCATGTCATTCTAGCATGCTTTTGGCTTAACTTCAAGAAGCTTTTGTCCATGTTTTAGCATGCTCTAGCTCTGATTTGTGTTGTTTTGGTCATGCTTGACTTGCTTTGTATAGCCATGGTCCAATCTAACTTGTTAGCTTTGTGTATCAAGTCCACTAGCATGCATTACTTGGACTATTTGAATGATTTGGCATCATTTTTTTATGTGATTTCAGTCCATGTTTCATGATCATGCACTTGCATTTGTCACTCATTCAATGCATTGGAGGGTTTGCCCTTTATGCCTTTAACATGAACCATTACGTATGCCTTCATGCCTTAGCTTGCAAGCCATCATTTCAATGTATTTTTGGGGTTATCTTACCATGATATAACTCTGATTTTTGTTGGTTAATTCATCCCATGATTGGTCTTAATAGGTGTAGTGTAATTCACCTTATTTGCCTTGTATGCATCATGCCTTATGCCCTTTATGCTAGCTTGTTTTGGCTTCCTTCCATGCATGTTTTAGTATCATTCTGACATGTTCTAGGACTGTTTTGGGTCACCTTTTCCATATCCTTCATGCTTTGTATAGCTGTAGTGCAATTGGCCTTGCTAGCTTTGTGTTTTGTTGACTCATGCATGCTATCTTTGAGCTATTTAGATGATTTGGCATCATTTAATACTTCATTTCAGAGCTTATAGCATTGCCATGTTCCCACTTCATTCACTCTTTGAATGTCTTTAAGTGTTGTGCATTGTTGCCTTATTTATGGCCTAGCATGTATGCCATCTTGCCTAGGTCTTTGAGCCTCTATCTTAGCATGTTTTGGTCATTTTTTTGACCTATTTCAGCTCTGTCCATGGTTGGTTTATGCACTTGTGCCATATATTGCATGCCCTCTTTATAGTCCTCTTTACTAGCTTCATGCTTTAAGGATCTTTACATGCTATGCTTGTGTTGTTTGAATGATTTGGCATCATTTCTTACTTAATTTCAGTGCATTTAGTGTTGTCGCACTTCCATGTTTGTCACTCCTTGAGCACTCTTGAGAGTTGTGCTCTTAGGCCTAGTTGGTTGGTCAATGCATTGTGCATGCATGCCTTGTCTTTTGGTGCCTTTGTTTTGGTGTTATGGCCACTAATTTGGGCATGGCTGAGGTCTATCCATTTTGGTTTAAATCCATTGAGCATTGTATATGCCATGTAGTTCATCGCATTGTGTATGCCATGTTGTTTCATTACATTTGTGTATGCCATGTTCATTGCATTGCATATGCTAGTTGTCATTTAGCATTGTGTATGCTAGTAGCATGCATTAGCATTGTGCATGTCATTAGCCTTGTTAGGTTGTTCATATTGCATTGCATGTTTGCGTGATCAAGTCATATTGCATATTTGCATGCTAGTGTTGCATTGCATTTTTGCACGCTCCACGTTACATAGCATTGTGCATGCCATGTTATGTGTTGCATTGTGTTTGGAATAGGTGTTAGTCCAAACACGAGAAACGAGGGGCGTTTCATACTTAAAGTGATGAAACGTGCCTCAATTCTCAGTCACCAACGCTCTTGATCATACATGATAGAGTTATAGGCCTTATGTGTTTACTTGTGCATTTGTTTTACAATGAATTGTGCAACTTCGCCTCTCAGCCATCATGCATTGAAATGCGCGATTGGTGGCCCGAGGGTCGAGAACTATGCTCCCTTGAGCTTATGAAATGACAGAGAGGGTGGTTGTGCACACATATCTTGCAAATACATTGCCATGCCCTTTCTTGCTCTCTATTGCAGCAAATTGGTGAAGTACAACAACAACTGGTCGGCCAGCTAGAAAAACTAGCTGGCTGACAACTTTTTCTGGTTTTCAGCACAGAAAGTGGTCGGCAGGTGGATGCAGACATCAACAACTGGTCGGCCACCCTCCCACAGGTTCCTATGGTGGAGTTTAAGCTTTCTGGAGCTTGGTGCAAGGTTCTGAGAGCAGCTGCAAACAGAGGCAAGTTGGGGTATCGGGACGGATTTCCGAACGAGGTGACTGTGTATGCATGCACTCTTCTCCTTTTGAGGGCTTTGTTTTACTGCTTTACTTAGCTAATGTGATTAGCTAGTTTATGCTTTGGATTCTGTATTTAAGTAGTTAATGCGTTTAGCTACTTAATTGTTTTGTAATAGTTAGTTAACTAGGATTAGTTAATTAGCTTCGTTGTGATGTAATAATTAGTTTAATTAGCTTAGATTAGCTAGTTAGCTTCTTATTCGGACTCTCCCTCGAGAGGGGCAACTGTTGTAATAAGCGTGCGTGTGTGTGATGCATGTCTTCCAACCCCCATTTCTTTCTCCCTTTTACTTAACCGCTTACGATGGTTAGTTTTAGGGCATATTTCATTTAGCATACCTTATGCTCGCATGTATGCATCCATTCATCTGTTTTGCATGCACTGGGCTCGGCGCATCATACTAACTGCATTGTATTTCAATTCCAAGTTGAATACATGTATCAAGTTGTATTTCATATGCCATTCTAGAATAGCCGAGCCTATCTTAGCTGCATTTTGCATGTGTTGCATTAGCCATAATAACATGAACTAGGATCATGCATGATTTCTATCTAGTTCTTTGTTTTGGTTGGGAGTACACTGTGAATGTTTACGCTTTAGCATACTGCATGTGTGTTAACGTTGCCATAAAAGCATGCTTGCCATGAGGCTAACTGCTTATTTGATATAACTGCCTGAATGCCTGTGGGTGAAGGTTGGATTACTTAAATTTGAACAATTCATTAAAATCCCTGATTTAGCCTACTTGCAAGTAGCAAACTTCAAACCATTTTTACAAAACGAATATGCAATGTTTTGTTCCAAATTAGGCGATCTAGTCTATACTTGTATGCTGTGCGCATCACATAATAAGATTAGCTAATTAACCGGAATAAGAGTACATGTGTTTTCAAAAACAAAATATCATGCTTAGTACAGACCGATCTTTGATCGGGCAAGCGGAGGTGCTCATTGCATGACCTTTCCCTCTCGTACCCAAGTTCCCGAGCCAAAGGCAACTTTGGTGATGACGGACACATGGCCTTAGGCACGAGTCAGGATTTCCTAAATTTTCCCAAAATAAAATATTTAGATGGCGAGTCTGTATCTGGCAAAGCAGTCTATGTTTGGCACTTCTTTATTAAAATCAGTTTTCCAAAACGATTAGCCAAATTTGGACTCTTTGGTGATTTATCAGTCTTGCATTGCACTTTGCAAGATTAGATTCAGAACCGTGACATTGAGTCCAAACTGTAGTAGCTCGGAACAAAACAAGATTCGTGCCCCTCGCAGGCACGAATATTGGAGAGTTCCTGAGAGCGCGTCTACAGTGAGGGCCGAATATTGGGAGTCATGAAGAGGCAGAATGGTTGGACTTGGGTCGAAACATATATATTTCATTCGACCCCATCCCGCAATTCAAATCCTGCCCTATTCGGCCAGATAGCCGATTAAGTAAGGGGCTGAGTGAGAAGCGGTTTGCTGCAAACAAAGCCAAATAAATAATTACACGGCAAATTGAAAGTGGGCCCAGTCCCGAGGCCCAAGAAAGAGAGTAATATAAATACAGGATCATCAGTCAAAGGAAGGTATGTAAGAACCAGTATGCTTAACTTAAAATACAAGTAATCTAGAGAGAGTAGAGACTGACTTGTCTGTCGGAGTGCTAATTCCGATACCTCCGACAGGAGTGTTCATTTCTTTTCAGGTGTCTATTTGAGGATCACGAGCGTTCCCCAGGATCTGAAGAGTATTTCCAAACCACTTCTCCACAATTGGCGCCGTCTATGGGAATACTCAAGCACATCCATGGTGGGCGTAATGGAAGACCCTCCGATAGTCACTAACGAAACCACACAGAGAGACAACCTCACTCTAACAAACATGCTTGGACCAAAGACTATCGCCGCTAGACGTGCCTTGAACTTCGCCTCACCCTCGACTTCGGAGCATGAGACAATGCAAGCGATCATGAAACAAGCAAAGCAAAACGAACAGAGGTTGAAGAACATGATCGCCAAGAACGAACGTCTCCGTCAAGATTTGGCCTTGAAAGTGGCAAAGTCCAAACAAGCTATCCGCCCAGAACCGAACAACCTCTGAAGGCAGGTGGTCGACGACCTCGAGCCCGACAACAAGACACTGATAGCGACTCCGATTCATTATCCCCGGAGCCTAAGAAGAAGGGACGACCCGAAACCACCAGTTCCTCTGAAGAGAGTCCACATATAAGGCATAAGCGAAGAAGAAATAGGTCAGACAAAGAAGACCAACACGATCCCTTTGTACGACGGATTGCAAGGGCAGTGCTACCCAAGAAATTCAAAGCATCGTTATTCACCTTGTACGACAGTAAATCTGACCCTACCGATCACATCCGCCATTACAAGCAAGCCATGATGCTGCATGCAGACGACGAGGATCTCATGTGCAGAATATTTCCGAGCAGTTTGGGACCACTAGCTGTCAGGTAGTATCATAAACTGGAGCCAGCTTCATTCAAGAGCTTCCACCAACTCCAAAAATCCTTCAGGGCGAGGTTTATAACTAATGAGGTCCAGCCAAAGCAAGCCGATTCCCTCTAGGCAATATAGATTCAACTGGGGGAAACCCTTCGTGCGTATTCGTCACGGTATTGGAAATGTTTTAATCTGGTAGATGATACTTACAATCACTCCATGGCCATTACCGCCTTCAAGATGGGACTGTATCCTGACAGTGCCCTCCGCAACTCTTTGACCAGATGGCCCCCCAAAACAGTCTGGTCGTTGATGCAAAAAGTTGAAGAATACTGTAAAGTGGAGGACGATGCCTTGCGGGTAAAAGCCGGAAATGTGACCAAAAAAACGACTCCTACTGAACATGCTCAGCCGTTAAATTATGTACCACCTCAGAGCCCTGAACAACGGCATCAGGCTAAACGAGATAAGAGACGGGATTCTCGCTGATCAAGCGACCAATGCTCCCACTGAGCAAATGAACAGCTACAAGTCGATAGCAGGCGCACAAGGCGCGCCGACAAGAAATATACAAAGTTGACAGAGCCGATCAGTGCGGTTATGTCCAAAGTCCAACACCTTCCGTTCTTCAAATGGCCGTCCAAAATGGTGGGACCTCTTGACATGAGAAAACGGGATAGACGGTGTGAGTATCACAAGGACCATGGCCACGATACTGAGAGTTGTTATGCATTAAAGGATCACCTAGAAGAATTGGTACAAGATGGCAGGCTACAACAGTACGTCCAAAAAGGCAACTCAACCAAAGCAATAACCTTAAGATCGGATTCCCCTCCACTCAGCGTGATCCACATGATATACAGCATGCCAATGTCATCCGTAGTGCATACGATTCAGTCGAATCTCGACCCTCAACATTAACTCACTCCGGCAAAACAGCCCCATGAAGCTGCGAGCATTACTTTTGATGATTCAGATTTGGCCGAAGTGACACTTTCCCATATTGATCCCTTAGTAATTGAGTTGTGCGTAAACTGATTCACTGTTGAGCGTGTACTCATTGACCCAGGGAGCACATCGGAAGTTATGTATTACAAGACATTCAGCAAACTAGGCCTCTCCGAATTGGACCTTTCTCCAGCTTCCTACCCACTATTCAGCTTCAATGCCAATCCAGAATATATGTTGGGGAAAATCACACTACCCGTTCAAGCGGGCTCCCGAACAGTGGATGTGGAATTCTTGGTCATCAAGCTGCCATTGCCGTATAATGTTATCATGGGGGCGAACTTGGTTGCATTCTATACAGGCTGTGCCAAGCACCTATCATCAGCTGCTACGCTTCCCGACAAAGCGCGGCATTGAGCAGATCCGTGGCTCACAAAAGTCGGCACAAGCATGTTATCTCCTTGTTGAAAAGACGCCAAAGGAGTTGCAAATGAATTCTATTGAGGTGCCAGATCGGGAGAGCCTCGACAATGTTGGGCGGCTCCCAAGTGAAAAGGCCACGGAAGCCCTAAATCGAGTTGAAATCAACAGAAACCTAGACAGGTTCTTCATGGTTGGCGCCTCCCTGAATTAAGCCGACAGACAGCAGTTGATTTCCTTCCTGCTCAGCAACCTTGATGTCTTTGCATGGACTCCGTATGAGATGCCAAGTATAGATCCGTCTGTTTCATAGCACCGTTTGAATATTGATCCTAAATGCAAGCCGATCATTCAGAAAAGCCGGTGGTCAGCCACGGAGCACACTACCGCCATTATTGAAGAGGTTAACAGGTTGCTTGACGCCGGGGCAATCCGGGAAGTTACCTACCCTACGTGGCTCTCCAATACTGTGGTTGTGAAGAAGAAAAATGAGACTTGGCAAGTGTGCATTGATTTCACGGACCTAAACAAAGCCTGCCCCAAGGATTGTTTTCCCCTACCCAGAATTGACCAACTTGTAGATGTGATGGCATGCCATCAGCATATGAGCTTCCTCGATGCTTATAGAGGTTACCATCAAATCGCCATGCATTCGGAAGACTAAGACAAAACTGCATTCCTCACCCCAAGAGGAACCTACTGCTATAAGGTTATGCCTTTTGGGCTGAAGAATACAGGGGCAACTTACCAAAGACTGGTCACTGCCATGTTCAAGGAGCAACTCAGCCAGACTATGGAAGTGTACATTGATGACATGGTGGTTAAATCCAAAGAAGAGCAAACCCATCTAGCCGATCTGGAAGAGACATTCGGCATTTTACGCAAATACAAAATGAAGCTGAACGCTTCCAAATATGCGTTTAGGATCGGCTCTAGCAAATTCTTGGGTTACATTGTCAACCACCGAGAAATCGAAGCTAACCCGAGGCAAATCACAGCAATCTTGGAACTCGGCTCCCCTCGTTCAGTGCAAGAGGTTCAAAAGTTGATGAGGATGGCCGCCGCACTCAACAGGTTCATCACTCGGTCCACAGATTGCTGCCGACAATTCTTTCATACACTACGGCAGGGCAAGGCTTTCGAATGGTCCATCGAGTACGAAGCCGCTTTCAACAGCCTTAAGACCTACCTCCAATCAGTGCCACTCTCGACAACACCTTCGGCAGGTGACCCGCTCATTTTGTATCTGATAGCTCGACCGGTCACAACCATATCGATAAAGGAAGAGCTGGGGAGCAAACCAAGATACTATGTGAGCAAGGCAATGGTTGACGCCGAAACACACTACCTACTGCTGGAAAAACTCATCCTAGCCCTAGTCATGGCAACAAGAAAAGTAATGCATTACTTCTAGGGGCACAGCATCAGGGTGCTAATGAATTACCCCCTCCGATCAGTACTACGTAGTGCAGAAGCATCGGGATGCATCTCAAAGTGGGCTCTCGAACTCAGCTAGTATGACATTCAGTTTCTACCTAGAACCGCAATCAAGGGATAGGTGCTTGCCAATTTTGTTGCCAAATTCACCGGGGGTCTTGCCGACTTTAAGTCTGATGAAATTCGACCTAAGCCGAACTGGAGAATCTTTGTTGGGGACATTTGGCAGTTGTACTGTGATGGATCGTCCAATCAGCGGGGCAGTGAAGCCAGAGTAGTAATCACGGCTCCCAACGGCGCAATAATTGAGCAAGCCGTCAAACTCGACTTCGAAGCGTCAAACAACGAAGCCGAATACGAAGCCCTTCTAACCGGTTTACGAAATGCACATCTTCTAGGTGCTCGGCGTCTACTTGTATTTTGCGATTCAAAATTGCTGATTAATCAGCTAAAAGGGGAGTACGCGGCAAGAAATGACCGTATGGTGGCTTACATGAAAATGGCTAACTCCCTGTTGGCAAAATTTGACCATCATGAATTGAATCAGATAACATGTGATTAGAACACACACGCAGATGCCCTGGCTTGCTTAGCCTCCGCCATTAACTCAAAGATTAAACGGACCATCGAGGTGGGTTTTATCCCCGAGCCAAGCATTGGTCCTTCAAAGGAAATCCAAGTCAATGTCATAAAATCTGAATCGAGTTGGATGGATCCCATTGCTGCATTCCTATCTTCCGAACAGCTCCTAGAGGACAAGAAAGAAGCGCACAAGCTACGAAACAAAGCCCTGCGTTACTACTTGGATCCGCAAGGAAAGCTTTATAAAAAATCCCTTTCTGGTCCATACCTAGAATGCGTGCATCCGGACAAAGTCGAAGAGCTTCTGACTGAAATACATGAAGGCAGTTGTGGTGCACATTCTGGCGGGCACTCTTTGGCCCATAGAGCTATAACACAGGGGTATTATTGGCCGACAATGAGAACTGATGCCGAATGCTATGTGAAAAAATGTGAACAGTGCCAGAAGTTCTCCCCGTTAACCCATCTGCCTGCTGAAGAGTTAAGCTCTATCACCAGTCCCTAGCCGTTTGCCCAGTAGGGACTTGATATCGTAGGACCATTGCCGAGGGCCCCAGGGAACAAGCAATACTTGATCGTCGCGACAGATTATTTCACAAAATCGGTCAAAGCGGAGGCATTAACGCACATTCGATATGCTAATGTTAAGCGATTTGTATGGAAAAATATCATAACACGATTCAGCATTCCAAGAGCTCTTATCTCAGACAACGGCACCCAGTTTGATTGTGGCGTCTATCGAGAGCTGTGCAGCAAGTATGGTATCCGACCTTACTTTTCCACGCCGGCTTACCCCCAAAGCAATGGTCAAGCCGAAGCCTCTAACAAATCCATCTTGGATGACATCAAGAAGAGGTTAGAGAAAGCTAAAGGCAAATGGGTTAAAGAATTGCCGAGTGTATTGTGGGCTCATCGAACTACGCTAAGGTGATTCACTAGAGAAACGCCGTTTGCTTTGTGCTTTGGAACCCAAGCGATCATACCCCTGGAGATCGGCCACCCAACCCTGAAATCGCAAGTTTTTGATATGGACTGAAACGACTTGATGCTGGCTTTGGATTTAATTCTGATCGAAGAATGAAGAGACCGTGTTGCATCCATGGCGCGATACCAGCAACAGCTCGTTAAGTTGTACAATCAACATATTTAGCTGCGCCGCTACATACTAGGAGAGTTGGTCCTGAAGAAAGTACTTCCAGCAGCCAAGAAACCGATTGATGGAAAATTGGGTCCTCACTGGGACGGCCCGTATCAGGTCGATTCAATTGCGGGGGTAGGGGCATATCTGCTCAAAAACATGTCTGGAAAGAGTTTGCCATGGCCTTGGAATTCAACGCATTTGCGAAAATTCTATCATTAAACCCGACCTGTGAGGAATGATACTAGTTTTGAATGGTTCACCATGTACACAGTCCACTTTTGTAATACAAAGATTCCTGTTTATATACTGCAAAATCCAGTTGCAAAGTGTTCCGATAAAGCCTCCGGATTCGGAACACCCTTCGTGGATGTAACGATTGGCCAAATAAAGTTTTCAGATTCGGAGCCCCATCGGCTCATGATGCCTTTGGCCGATAAAGCCTCCAGATTCGGAGCGCCCTTCAAAGATATCATGGTTGGCCAAATAAAGTCTTCGGATTCGGAGCCCCATCGGCGCATAACGCCTTTGGGCCGATAAAGCCTTCGGATTCGGAGCGCCCTTCGTGGATATCATGATTGGCCAAATAGTCTCCGGATTCGGAGCCCCATCGGCTCATGACGCCTTCAGGCCGATAAAGCCTCCGGATTCGAAACGACCTTCGTGGATATCATGATTGGCCAAATAAAGACTCTGGATTCTGAGCCCCATCGGCGCATAACACCTTTGGGCTGATAAAGCCTCCGGATTCGGAGCGCCCTTCATAGATATCATGATTGGCTAAACTGTCTCCGAATTCGGAGCCCCATCGGCGCATGACGCCTTTGGGCTGATAAAGCCTCCAGATTCAGAGCACCCTTCGTGGATATCATGATTAGCCAAATAGTCTCCGGATTCGGAGCTCCATCGGCGCATGACGCCTTGGGGCCGATAAAGCCTCCAGATTCGGAGCGCCCTTCGTAGATATCTTGATTGGCCAAATAAAGTCTTCGGATTCGGAGCCCCATCGGCACATGACGCCTTTAGGCCAATAAAGCCTCCGGATTCGGAGCGCCCTTCTTGGATATCACGATTGGCCAAATAAAGACTCCGGATTCAGAGCCCCATCGGCGCATGACGCCTTTGGGCCGATAAAGCCTCCAAATTCGGAGCGCCCTTCGTGGATATTACGATTGGCCAAACTGTCTCCGAATTCGGAGTCCCATCAGCGCATGATGCCTTTGGGGCGATAAAGCCTTCGAATTTAGAACACCCTTCGTGGATATCACGATTGGCTAAATAGTCTCCGGATTTGGAGCCCCATCGGCACATGACGCCTTCGGGCCGATAAAGCCTCCGGATTCGAAGTGCCTTTCGTGGATATCACAATTGGCCAAACTAAGTCTCTAAATTCGGAGGCCCATCGGCACAAGATCTTTGGGCCGATTAAGTCTCCGGATTCGGAATGCCCTTCGTGGATATCACGACTGGCCAAACTAAGTCTCCGAATTCGAAGCCCCATCGACGCATGACGCATTTGGACCGATAAAGCCTCCAGATTCGGAGTGCCCTTCGTGGATATCACGATTGGCCAAACTAAGTCTCCGAATTCGGAGCCCCATCGGTGCAAAACCTTTTGGCCAATAAAGCCTCCGGATGCGGAGCGCCCTTCGTGGATATTACGATTGACCAGTCTTTGGATTCGGAGCCCCATCGGCGTAAGACCTTTAGGCCGATTAAGTCTCTGGATTCGGAGCGCCCTTCGTGGATATCACGATTAGTGCGTAACACTGTATAAACGTGAGATGGAAGAAGCCTTATAAACGAAGGTTGAGATATCAAACATTCGAAATAAAATTAAGCATGTTGTATAAATGCAGGCTGAAACATGTGTCCTTAGATCAGTCGATTGAAATGGAGTATACTAATACAATCAGAAAGTGTGCCAACACTTAAAATAGAAAATGTACTATTATTCAATTATCTAAAAATTATATAAATTTTGCATTACAATGCCCACAATGTCTACTTTTATACGACGTCTCCCTCATCATCACTCTTTTCTACTTCAAAGGCGGAAAAGGGAAAGTAATCGCGTTGGTACAGCGGCAACGCCGAATCAATACCCTCTGCTCGGAAAGCCTCTACGGCTTGTAGTGCCTTGATCCAACCGTGCCTAAAGCCCCGGTTCTCGCATCAGTAGACCTCCTCTGCAAGTTTCTCTTTGGTTTTGTCGATCCCAACCTTCCGGCTCGCATGGAAGCCTTGTTCATAACCCATGGTCATCACATTTTCTACGGCAAACATGCTTGCGGTATCTCGGTCGGCAATGGCATGACTTAACAACCGTTGGGTCACTCTCTCCTACACGACTAGGTTAGATTAACCCGCCGTACGCGGCTTGGTGGCTTGAGCCTTTCTAAGCTCCCTCAGCTCATGCGCGGCCTTCTCCACGCGAGCCTCCAAACTGTAGATTCGTTCGTCCTTCTTCTCTATTTCCCGTCACGCGGCACGCAAACGCATATCGACTTCATAAGCGATGTACAGCCCCTTCACCGCCCCATGGATGCCTTCTTGAAATACTTCGAAATCTTGTCGTTCAACCATCGACTGCTGGACTTCCGGTGGAAAGATCTGTCGAGTGAACTCGACTGCTACACCTGCATTGTTAACGATGGAATCCTCCTCTGTCATCAGTTTATTTCCCACGAAAACCGTAACACTTAACGGTCGTGGCGTCGCATCGGGCTCGTTTCTCGGTCGCGGTCGCGGGGAACTTCCCCGTTGCTGTTTTTGTTTTCGGGGTGATCTACTTCGACGACTTGGGGGCTAACGTTTTTCCCGTTCCTTGGACGTCCTTCCTCCCTTGTATGTAGGCTCGCTGTTGCGATTTATTGCAGTGTCTAGCTCAACCAATGTTCGTCCTTCTTCTCTGCTGTTGAGAACAGTCTGTTTGACATTCGCACTTATCTTAAGCTAGTTTAAATCGAGTCTGAATAAGAATAAGTGGAATCATTAGCACGAACTCACCCCATTTATTCTTAATGTATGTAGTGCCCCCGAGGCGACGTCATTAATGCTAAACGCCAAAAGCCAGATGCCGATCGAATCATTCCATGAACTAGTCCTATTCGGCTTCTAAAGCTCGCACTGGCTGGAGCAAGAGCAGATTTATTAATCTAATCGGCCAAGTACCTAAACCCAATGCCGATCGATTTATGCCGCAGCCATTCCATGAACCAGTCCTATGCGGCTTCTGAAGCTCATGCACTGGCTGGGGCAAGGGTAATTTATTAATCTGATCGGCCAAGTATCTAAACCCAATGCCGATCGATTTATGTCGCAGCCATTCCATGAACTAGTCCTATTTGGCTTCTGAAGCTCATGCACTGGCTGGGGCAAGGGCAGATTTATTAATCTGATCGACCAAGTACCTAAACCCTATGTCAATCAATTTATGCCGCACCCATTCCATGAACCAGTCCTATGCGGCTTCTGAAGCTCGCACTGGCTAGAGCAATGGAAGATTTATTAATCTGATCGGCCAAGTACCTAAACCCAATGCTGATCAATTTATGTAGCAGCCATTCCATGAACCAGTCCTATGCGGCTTCTGAAGCTCATGCACTGGTTGGGGCAAGGGCAGATTTATTAATCTGATCGGCCAAGTATCTAAACCCAATGCCGATCGATTTATGCCGCAGCCATTCTATGAACTAGTCCTATTCGGCTTCTAAAGCTCATGCACTGGCTGGGGTAAGGACAGATTTACTAATCTGATCGGCCAAGTACCTAAACCCAATGCCGATCGATTTATGCCGCAGCCATTCCATGAACCAGTCTTATGCGGCTTCTAAAGCTCATGCACTGGCTGAGGCAATGACAGATTTATTAATCTGATCGGCCAAGTATCTAAACCCAATGCCAATCGATTTATGCCGCAGCCATTCCATGAATTAGTCCTATTCGGCTTCTAAAGCTCATGCATTGGTTGGGGCAAGGGCAGATTTATTAATCCGATCGGCTAAGTACCTAAACTCAATGTCGATCGATTTATGCCGCAGCTATTCCATGAATTATGATACTTGGTATTGAAAACAAAATGTAGCCATTTTACAATTGAAAGAAATACCATTCATCAATAATAAAATTTAGCACAAATAATAGCAAAGTAAAGAGGAAATTTTCATTAATAAATTGGGCACAAATTGTAGCCATTTTACATACGAAAACTACTAAACAAAAAGCTACAAGTTCACATGAAAATGCCTAGCAAAAAACTATGACTGTAGCAATACATGAAAACTACTAAACGAGAAGCTGTAAAAATACGTTCGAAATCCTAAAACAAAAACAAGTGTCGCCAAATTAGTTCTCGGAGTCAGACTCCAGCGGCTCAACATCCACTTGCTCGTATGGAATTGGCATAGCCAATGTCACATCAGCAGCAGCAAGGGCTTTGAGCCAGCCGTGTTTGAATCCCCAATTTTCAAATTTGGGGACTTCTTCCACATAGTCGGCAAAAGCAGCATTTTTTCCAGCCTTGAATGCCTTGGAAGCCTCCGAGTCGGCTGCTTCCTTCACCTTCTTTATTTCTTCCAACTCAGCCTCCAGTTTGGAGATCAACACTTAGGCCAACTTGAACACATCTTCGCTCGCGTCTGCCCTCTTCTCGGCGGCCGATCTCAGTTGATTCGTGTTACGCGCCCTCTCCATCTCGGCCTCGGCCCTGGCGCTTTCTATTTTCGCCCTCGTTGCCTCGAAGTCGGCCCTGCTCCTTTGGCCCTCTACTTCTGTTTGTAAACGACCAAGTTGTTCGACGGCGTAGTGCTAGCGACGACCTATCTCGGCTATTCTCCCGACTATCTGCGAAACAAGAAATTAAAACCAAAACAATATTTGCATAAAAGCAAAAGACAAGGTCAAGGTATATACCAGGAGAGCCGATTGAGCGGCTAGTGCTATCGCCAGCAGATCCGGCTTTGCTCGGAAAACTGCCTTGTCAGCCGGCAATGAGACGGACGTTGCCATGTTGAGTACGACGACAGGGTCTTTAATTGCCGAAGTATCAGAGGAGATCAGCGTGTTCTTTATCTTCAGGTGAATGACAAAAGGCACAATCACATCCGATTCCTCTAAATGAGGCCGTTTGTCGGCATGGTTTTTTTCTGAGCCAGCCTCGACCTCGGCAGGACACTTGTCTGCCCTTTGCTCAGCCTCTCGATCGGCCTGAACAACTACCTCAGACTCAGTCGATCGGTTTTGGCCCGTTTCTTCAATAACGGGCAAGGAGGGCTGAGATTCAACAACAGCCTGAGATTCGGCAATAGGAAAGGCTGAGATTCGGCGGCAAGTGGCACTTCAGATCGAATGGCCTCAGCTCTTCACCGCGCGGCCAACCTTTCCGCGTTCCTCTTTTTTGCAAGTTGCGTGAGGCTTAACCCAGCCATGTCCTCGGGGAATGTGCCGGGAAGGTCCTCTAAACCGTTAAAAACGTCATCAAACAGAAGGTCCCCTCGGCCCAACGTGGACAGAGGGTCGACTGAATTGAGGTCGGCTTTCTCGAAGGCCAATTTCAAAGCTTCGTCTACTTTCGCTTTGGACTGGTCTGATTCGGCAACCTCAGCTACTTCCGCCCGCTCCGAATCGGACCCTTCGAAACCAACTTGCCCCAGGTTTTTGAAGTCGATCAAGATAAGAGCGGTAAGAAACTCTTCACCCTTCGGAATAGAGATGTTCTTTGTCGCCAAGAAAGTCATATATGTCGGTTCGTAACGAAGTAGAACGTGGGCCGCCCTCTCCTGTTTCTGAAGACTCGAACGGCCGAAGTATTTGAACGCGACTTTGATTTCCGAAAGAATGACGTCGTCGGTTGAAGTCAGGACTTTTTTCAAATCGTTTCCTGCACAAGCAAAACCATCAGGTGTCAAAAATGAAGTTTTATAAATACAACAAAAAATAAACACAAGAAGCTATACGGCCACCTGGTTTGCCCCTCCGTCTAGGAATAGGATTAAAGCGATCCTCACCTTTGCCGAATTCCCAATTGTCTTGGACAACAACCATAACGTCATTGACTTACTTTCCAGAGCTGGAGAGCATAGTCACTAGTTGATGGTCGATCTCCTTAGCCCTAAAGAAATAGTGTCCATGCCAACCAGAAGACTTCGCCAAGGCGTAACAGTGCCGAATAGCAGGTATGCCGAGATTAATCCTAAAGCGACGGTTTAGCTCTATAATCCCCATTACGATTCTAAAAAAATTGACATTGGGTTGAAAGGAGATTAGACCCCAATAGAGAAGGACAGCCCTAAGGAATGGATGAAGCGGGAAACGGATTCCACCATCCGCAATCGATAAGAGAAAGAAAATGATAGTGCTTTCATCGTCCCTCTCTATATCGAGAGTGCCGTCTGTCACAAGCGACAGACAGACATCATCAAGGATAGAAAAATTGTGTCGAAAGCCAGAAATTCGATCCGCATAGAGGAGGTCTTTCAGATGCTTTGCCATTTCGATTAGCTTATAGGAGTGTGCTAAACTAAGGGCAAACCAGGAAAAATGACTCAAAGCAGAGAGGAAAGAGACTTACAAGAGACGGAGAAGACAATGGAGAACGAATGGAAGTTGTAGAAACGAGTCGGAAGGCAGTTCAAAAACTTTAAGCGTCCAAAATGTGCGTGTTCGAGAAGACGACAATATTTTAAATCATAATAAATGGAGGCGTACGAAAGGACAAGAAGTCGAAATGATAATCGAGAGGCATGTGCCCTGACATTCGTGTTGAAATGAGGTTAGCCGCCGAATTTCGGCGCTGACCTTTCGAAGTTCAAAACCAAACAATCCAGCTAACTGTCGTAAGTGAAGTGTTTGGAGGGCAATTGTGGGGGCCGATTATTGGGAGTCATGAAGAGGCCGAATGGTTGGACTTGGGTCAAAACATATATATTTCATTCGACCCGTCCCGCAATTCAAATCCTGCCCTATTCGGCCAGATAGCCGATTAAGTAAGGGGCCGGGTGAGAAGCGGTTTGTTGCAAACGAAACCGAATAAATAATTATACGGCAAATTGAAAGTGGGCCCAGTCCCGAGGCCCAAGAAAGAGAGTAATATAAATACAGGATCATTAGTCAGAGGAAGGTATGTAAGAACTAGTAGACGTATGAGGTATTAGCGTCAGATGCATGTTTGAAAATCGCAGTATCAGGACGTGTTGCGGTAACAGTATCGGGAGTGTTGAGGATTATGTATCACAAATCAGGTGGCGCGGTATTGAATTTTTTAAAATTATCAACACCACGTCTATAACTCAATGATATGCTTCGCTCTCTCTCTCTTTAATTTGTTCTTTTATTTTTTTTAAAAAATTTTAATCAATATATTGATATATAGACGCAACTTTTTACTCATCGCAAAGTATTAAATAACTTACAAAGTCTAATTAATTAATAAGCTTATAAATTGTAATTATACTATTTTAATTTTTTTATATTATTAAATATTTTATGCTTAAATATAAGTATTATAAAATTTGTATACTATGTTATTGAAGCTGTCATTAACCATGAATTCAAACCTTTGCAATGACATTTAGAGCCATGTACCATGTTTCTTTTGAACAACTAGAGATCCTGTGGAACTACAGAGCATGGTAAGCTTGCTATGTGTCAGCTAATTATTGGAGCAATCTAATTCATCTTATTGAACCACGAGTGAACTGGACCGGTTCGTTAAGAATCATTAATGCTGTGTTTGGTTGAGGGATTTGAGGAGGGATTTAGAAAGGGAAATGGAAAAGGTAGGTAAAATATGAAAAAAATATGCCTACATTTCACATAGTTTCACACACCTTTTTCCTTTCCCTTTCCAAATCCCTCCCCAAATTCCCCAACCAAACACAGCGTAAAAGAATCCAGTTTAGGTATGAACCTGTTGTTTTGCGAGCGATTTTTCAACCTCACTGGTATATCAGGGCGAGTCAGTATTGGAGACCCCAAAAGTCAGTTCGAACTAGCTGGTTTGTAGCGAACTTATATAAACCATGGTTGGATGGCATCCAATATCTCTTGTTGGGCAAGCATGTCTAGTAATTGAATATTACTGCATGCTTTACATACAAATGTCTTATTATATTCCCTTGTTACGTGGTTGCAGTGAAATGAGTTAAGTGCCCTTGCTGATACTCCATTCTACGTAAGAAGAACCATCTTATCCTATGAAATGACAGAACATTAAAAACATGGACATCTAGTTATGCTTTATTTTGGTAATGAATTGTAAGTCTAGACGCTTTGAACTAAAATTTAGTCCATTTTAAGTGGATTTTCAATTTTACGTGGATGCTGATTGTATGCCATAAAATGTGGTTGGTAGAATATCAATTTAAAATTTTCAGACTCGACCCCTTAATGGAGTAAATATGGAAACAAGGTTGGGTTTGGGAGGAGGAACCTATTTGCCAACTCTGCCTTAGGAGGAAAATAAATTCCCCAAACCTTTTACAAAACTGAGAAGTGTCAGGGTGGGTAAGACAGACAAGATTTAATGGGTGGGAGCAGGCGGTAATTTTTCAAAAGTTTAAACTAGAACTGTGTCATGGCAAAATTTGATTGGTTGTATGTGTGCTCATAGCAATCAGCCAAATCTATTAGTGGATTTTTTTAAAACTTTCCCACTGAGCCAAATGCCATTGAATGCTTCACCACTTGCTCCTATTGAATGAATGAGCAGTACCTTTTGAAGACTTGTGAGACACATAATATAACACTTGCAGCTGATGTAGGGCAATTTGTGAGAAAAAGGGAGTGGGAGTGTGGAACTAATTCGCTTCTCCTAGGATATTGTAGCAGGGTAGGTTTGGTCAAAGTATGTCCTGAATCCATCATGGGTTTTCCTTATTTCTTCCAAACCCGCCTCGCTTCTCCTATTTGGTGGGTGAGGTGCAGATTTAGGATATTGGGTTATTTAGTCATCCCTATAATGGGGTTACCAAATGACCTCTACATCAATATATTGCGAGGATGGCCTTGTCAACTTTTAGGGTGTAATACATATTATGTAGTGTCTATAATGCATGTTTGGTTGACATGGGAAGTCTGAAATTCTGATGAAGTTTGTGAAAAACAGATTTTGATTGCCAATAAAATACTAAGCCTGCAAGTCAACCCAGGGAGGTCAATTTGAGACCATTCATTCAATAAACTATGTGGTGGAACCCCAATCTTGGTCATAATATATGTTGAGGTCCAAAGTCATCCAATCTTGGACATAATATATGCCAAAGTCCAAAGACATCCTTATCATTAATTTCTCAGAATACTTGCATAAAATGATACATCAGTCATGATGACATACAAGAAACCATTTAAGCTAATCATGTAAGATTTCTAAAGGTTTTTGTGTATATTCAATTGTATCAATTTACAAAGTGTTCATTAGTTTATATAGCCCTAAATCTATGACTGAAAAAGGAAATACTAACTAATTCCTATTTACACAATCATGCCATATATACACAACATGCCATATACAATATATTTTTACACTCCCCCCCCCCCTCTCAAACTCAAGGTGTTTTAGTAGAAAACATTAAGAGTTTCCTAAGAAGAATCTGAAACTGAGTGGTAGTGTGAGTCTTGGTGAAGAAATCCGCAAGTTGCAAAGCCGAAGAGACGAGAGGAAGCGAGATAGAGTCAGATTGCAGATGTTGTCGGACAAAGTGACAATCAATCTCAATGTGTTTCGTCCGTTCGTGGAAGACAGTATTGTGGGCAATCTGAATAGCACTGTGGTTGTCACAATAGAGAGAGGTCGGAGAAGACTGAGGTACACCCAAATCAGAGAGAAGACAACGAAGCCAGACAACTTTAGCAGTAGCATGAGCCATAGCACGATACTCAGTTTCGGCAGTAGAGCGAGCAATAACAATTTGTTTCTTACTTTTTCAAGAGATCAAGGAATCGCCAAGAAATATACAGAAACCAGACGTGGACTTGCGGTTAGTAACATCACCGATCCAATTAGAATCAGCATAGGCCATCAAATTTAGAGAGGAAGTAGAGGACAATAGTAAACCTTGAAATATAGTACCTCAGAGATAGCGAAGAATCCGAACAAAGGCAACCCAATGTGTGGAGTGGGGAGCAAAGACAAACTGGCTAACCATATGAACAGCATAGGCAAGATCAGAACGAGTAACTGTAAGATAGACTAAGCAACCCACAAGCTCTCAATATAGAGTAGGATCATTCATAAGAACACCATCAGTAGTGTTAAGCTTTACATTAAGCTCAATGAGGGTATCAGAAATCTTAGTGTCAGTAAGACCGGCACGATGAATAACTTCATTGGCATACTTAGCCTAAGAGAGAAAGTAGTCCTTGGGAAAAGAAGCTATCTCAATATCAAGAAAATACTGCAATGGACCCAGATTCTTCATTTCAAAGGTGCGGAAAAGATGCTGCTTGACCTCAGATATAGCAGAAGAGTCAGAACCAGTGATGATCATATCATCTACATACAGTAATAACGTAACAAATCCAACAGAGGTGTGGAGAAGAAATAAAGTAGAGTCCTGGGCACAAGGATAAAACCTAAGCTTGGTAATAGCAGTCTGAAAGCGATTATACCAAGCACGAGGAGATTGCTTCAGACCATGCAGAGTACACCGAAGGCGACAAATCTATCCAGAGGAATGGTGAAGGCCAGGGGGGGACGCATGTAAACCTCCTCAGCGAAATGGCCATTAAGAAAAGCATTCTTAACATCCATCTGATAAAAAGGCCAAGAACGAACAGCAGCGACAAAAATCAAAGTATAGACAATTGTCATCTTAGCAACAGGAGCAAAGGTTTCCTCATAATCAATACAATACTCTTGTGAGAAACCTTTGGCAACCAGACAAGCTTTGTAGTGCTCAAGAGAACCATCAGAATGAGTCTCGACTTTGTAGACCCATTTGCAACCAATTAGATTCTTACCAGCAGACAGAGGAACCAACTCTCAAGTACTAGTTTTCTGGTAAGAACACAACTCATCCTTCATAGTTTGAACCCAATGAGGATCCTGACAGGTCTCCTTGTAAGATTGAGATTTTGAAAAAGAGTGAATAGCAGACAAAAAAGTACGATAAGAAGCAGAAAAACATGTATTAGACCAACCCAATCTGTTTGGAGGATAACGCGCTCGAGTAGGATATCGGTGTGCAGTAGGATCAGAGTTTTCAGAAATAGGAGGATTAACAGCAAGGGTAGAGACAATCGGTAGAGGAGGAGCCTTGCGATGAGAATAAACTAACAACGGAGGAGAAGAATAAATCAAAGGAGTAGCAGCCAGAGGTGAAGCAGGAGGAGAAGATGGAACAAGCTCAGGAGGAACTGTGGAGATGTACTCATCAAACGGGACCTCAGAAGGAAACGGATCGATATGAACCAAATTCTCTTTGGAAACTGGGGCGGTAAGAGAAGGAAGTTAAAAGTAAGGTAGACATTCGAGAAAAGAAACATGACGAGAGACATAAAGACAACGGGGAACTGGGTCGTAATACCTATAGCCTTTCTGAGTAGGACTATAACTCAAAAAAAAACACAGAGGACAGACCGGGCACTAAGTTTGGTCCTATCTTTGTGGGGAAGAAGAACAAAATAGGCAGACCCAAACACACGAAGGAGGCAGTAGTTAGGAACTTGGGAGAACAAAGTCTCATAAGGAGACTGACCAGAAAGAAGATGAGTAGGCATGTGGTTGAGAAGAAAAGCAGCAATAATAACTGCCTCTCCTTAGAATGGAGTTGGAACTGAGGCAGAGAGAAGAAGAGACCTAGTTGTCTCAAGGAAATGACTGTGTTTATGCTCGGCTCGACCATTTTGGGCAGGTGTATCTGTACAGGAAGTTTGGTGAATGGTACCCAAATTGGCCAAATACTCACAGAACTCATTTTTAAAATATTCCCTACCCAAGTCAGATCGTAACACTTTAATTGTGGACCCAAACTGAGTAGTAATCATAGACTGAAAGGTACGGAATATCTGATAGAAATCGGACTTGTGAGTCATAAGATAAACCCAAGTATAATGGGTGCAGCAATCATCAAATGACACATAGTATGCAGAACCCCCTTTGGTAAGAACAAGAGAAGGGCCCCAGACATCAATATGAACTAAAGAAAATGGAGTAACAGATATAGAAGTACTTTTATGGAAAGGTAAGGCTGCCATTTTGGCAAGTTTACACCCTCGACACTCAGTAAGTTGACTAAGAGAAACTTTATCCAATATACTTGACTGAACTAAAGACCGTAAGCAGTAGACAAATGCCCTAATCTAGAATGCCACAAATAGAAAGGGCTTGACAGAGAATCTAACTGAAAAGAAGAAAAGACAGTTGGAGTCGAAGAGGTAGTCATAGGTAGATGTAAGCTCTCTATCACATAAAGGTTTCCAACTCTACGGCCAATTCCAATCTGCTGCTTGGACATCCGATCCTGCACAGAACAAATAGAAGAAGAAAAGATAACATCAAAACCGGAGGCATCAAGTTGACTAATAGATAATAAACTAACAGATAACTGAGGAACATATAAGACAGATGGAATAGAGACTGTAGACATAGTAGACGGAAGGACAGACCCAACAGATATAATAGACATACTAGACCTATTAGCAGCATTGACAGTAATAGAAAAGGGAGGAGGAGTACAATTTTGAAGTAAGGAGAGATCCGAAGTCATATGATGAGAGGCACCGGAGTAAAAAATTCAAACAGACAAAGAAATATCTGAAGAAGACCCAAGCAAACCTAAAAGAAGAGAGGAAACAATAGAGGCAGATGAGGATGGCTGGTAGGTAGACAATATATGCTGAACCTGACTAATCAGTGTATGTTGAAGCTGACTAATCTGAGCAGTCAAGGAAGCCAAGTCAAGATCAGGAGTCGGAGCAGATGCAGTAGAATTGGTGGGAGACCGAATAGTACTCAGAGGAGGAGTGTAGAACTTGATTGGAAATTGCTGAGAAGACGAGGCAGACACAGGCAAAGCAGACAAACATCTCTTCTTGGGACAATGATACTTCAATGGCCTTTTTGATGGCAGAAAGCACACTCATCAAAAGCCAGAGACATCATAATAACTAGAAAACTAAGGGGTTCAAGTGCAATAAACCCTAAATAGAATAAAATAACCAAACCAGGGATCGAAGGGTAATAACAAAAAAGCTTAAGGGTTTAAGTGTAGTAAACCCAAAATAGACCAAAGTAATGTATATCAAATGTCCCTATGTATATCAGATTGACCCCATGAACCAGTTGTACAAGAGAGAGAGAGAGTAGACCTCGCGAAACCAAATGGAGACGACCAGGATTTTCGCAAATCATATGGTTACGGTCGATAGGCCATGACTCGAACTCAGATGGGTCACGATGAACACAGATGAGTCGACCACTAGAGAACTTGATCGAGTCCAAAACCAGAATCAGAACCAGAACTCAACCTCATGAGCCAAAAGTTGAGTCCGACAAACCAGATGAGGTTGTTCAATCGCAAATTAGAGGAGTTTCGAACCAAGTGGGATGGGTTACGATTTCAACGAAGGCAGATTTTGAACCAGATGAAACTTTGAATGAAGAAGGAACTTCGATCAATCAGAAGTCAGAATGAACGATAGCTCTGATACCATGTAAGATTTCTGAAGGTTTTTATGTATATTCAATTGTATCAATTTACAAAGTGTTCATTAGTTTATATACCCTAAATCTAGGGGTGCAACTCGGTCGGGTTGAAGTGCCTTAAGCCCGACCCGAATTACCAGAGCAGGCTCAAGCCCATGGCTTAGAACATGAACCCGAGCTTTGCTGCCCAAGCCCAGCCCAAACTTTGTATTTTGAACTCGGGTTAGCCCGAATTGCCTGAATTGCCCAGAAACTTGTAGGTAGATTTGTTTTGAAACTTGTAGGTAGAATTGATAATTAACAAAGAATTGAGAATTATTCAAAGTTATTTTCTGGTCACCAAAAAATAAAAATTAAAAATTAAGACTAACTCTTTTACTTAATTTATATATATTATATAATCTATTAAATTATATACATATTATATATTATATATTATATAATTTATATAATATATTAAATTTAATTCGGGTTCGGGTTGCTCGGGTTGGCCATTGGTTCTGCCCAAGCCCGGCCCGAATTACAATTCGGGCATCAAAAATCTGCCTAGGCCCGTCCAGATTACAAGATATAGTTGCCCAAGCCCTAAAAAAACTCGGGCTGGGCTCGGGTTGTTCGGGTTGAGCCCGCCTGAGTTGCACCCCTACCTAAATCTATGACTGAAAAAGGAAATACTAACTAATTCCTATTTACACAATCATGTCATATATACACAACATGCCATATACACAATATATTCTCACAAATCAATGGATATTTATGGAATGTTAGAATGGAATAACCGCATAAGTCATCAGCGATACAATTGCCATCAGAAGAGTTCATCGACTGGAGAATAACATATGGTCGTCGGCATCATGTGGTTGTTGGTTAAGAGCAAGGTTGTCAAAATCGGGATCTTACAATGGATTGTCGGAGGGGTTTGGATCAAATGGTAGAAATCAGGTCGAGGATCTTAAGATTCTATCTAAAAAGGAAATTCATAATTTAATTTAAATAAACATTTCTTAGAAAGTATACATAAAATAAGCTTAATTTTTTCTAAAAGTTATTGGAAATATTGTGAAAAATATAATATTCTATGTAACACTCTATAGAAAAGTTGATGATAACAGTATTGAATTTCATCAAGAAAGGTGAAGAAGAAGAGGTCTATACCATAACATTTTGCACTCTACAAAAGCTAGGAAGCACGAATACGGATACGGGATACGGATACGACACGATACGGATACGGCGATACGACAAAATTTGAAAAACTAGGATACGAATGCAGGGGATACGTTAAGAAAATATTATTTTAACAATTTTTAGTAATGCAATATGCATAAAAATAAAACCTAAAGCAAAAGACAACTTGATAAAGAAAAAAGATTCCTATAAAACTAAAGAGTCTTCAAGATCAATAGCTTCAACTTGTTCCCCTTCATCAGTGAATATCACAAGACCTTAGCTAAAGCCAAAAAACCATTCTTAAATAAAAATTTCAGTAAATATACTTTTTTAAGTCATCAATGATAGCCTAGGAAGCACGGATACAGATAAATTAATAAATAAAGAGAGGGATTCCTATTAACCTAAAAGTGATCAAACATTCATAAAATATCCAAAACTAAAAGCAAAAAAAAATGCAAATTAAACATCATCCTTATATGCCAACACCAAAAAAAGAATGAGAGCAGAGAGAAGAAACGTGAGAGAATGAGAAAGCGAGAGAGAAGTGAGAGAGACAACAAGGATACATCAATTTGACAAATTCTATTACTTTAACTCTCACTATATTCCTCTTATCAAAGAACTAAACAAAATATTATAAGTAATATGTAACTTCGAGTATCCGATACTTCAAAACTAAGTATCCGACATTTCAAAATTAATAAAAAATTAATTAAGAAGTATCCGATACTTTTAAGAAGTATCTGATACGTATCCGCGAGTATCCGAGGAGTATCGGTATCCGATACGTATCCGATACGGATACGTCACCCTTTTTGAAGTATCCGTGCTTCATAGTACAAAAGTGAATAAAAGGAGAATGCAAAATCACTAGCAAAGTTGGATTTAAGAATAGATTTGAAAACTCAAAAAGAGGAAAAAGAAATAAAAGAAAAGGATAGCTTGGCATGTGTCATAAAATTAAATATATAGCATGCTATAATGGTAATAAATAGTAAGGGCAACTTTGGACAATACCCAATTATTGAACTCCATTTATAGCAAATAAAATCCAAGAGTGTTGTAGTGCTCAATAGAGTGACCAGATTACAAACCCTATGCATGTACCAATATATTATGTCTATTGCGACTTCTTGTCATCTGCGTATTGATGTCATTGGAGCAATCTCTCATGAGTTGGATGTTCCCCGATAAACACTCCAAGATGATGGAAATAAGAGCAACAATTTTGACTTAAATAGAGATTTTCCTGGAGATTATTCAAATAAAGCAAAAATGATCTATAAAGTAGTGCCTTTGCCTAGAGCTCATTCTTCGCTAGGCCAGTTGGAGGCTTCTTAAAGCTATTGTGTCTGAATAGATTGCCAGGCGTCAGTTTCAATTTTAAAGAATTGTGTAGTTTTCTTTTTGGTTTGATTATTATTTTTTCGATAAACATGAAGTATGCATGGGTTTGGTATATTGTCCCTTACCGAGGGCAGGCACTTACCTAACAACTGCTTTTATATGAGTTGTAGATGCTTGCAACTTTTAATTTAACTGTTTCAATGGGAAAGGTTTGAAAATTTGCTAATTATGAGAGAAATTCTCATACTAGCCTTTTTCCACTTAATAAGGGTGGTATTATTATTATTTTTTTTTTTGAAGCAACAACGAAGTATATTTATTAAAGAAGAAAATGAGGACGAGAAATCCTCATACAGAGAAAAGGAACATAATGAAAGTAAAACACAGCCAACATAAAAAGAAAAAACAGAAAAAACAAGCAAACCCAAACACTAAGAATTACAAATAGCAACCCAATCCCTAAAAATTAAGAAAAGAGGGATTCCCCTAAAAGGAGGAGACACAAAGGCCCAAAAAGATGCCAAAAATCCAGCCCTATCCCACAACGAATCTACATCAGCCTCCTTTCCATCAAAGATCCATGCATTTCTCTCCAACCATATGATCCAGAAAATAGCACAAACAATACAAGACCACAATGACTTGGCTCGCTTAAATCCACCGAACCCATCAAACTTAATAAGAAGCATATGTGTGCAATCCCATGGAGCAACCCATTTAACATCACACAAGCCAAATAGACGCTGCCATAACTGAATAGCCACCGAGCAATGGAGAAAGAGGTGATCCGCTGATTCCAAACTCCTCTTGCACATCACACACCATTGAGGGCAAAGATAGTGACTTGGCCTTCTCCTTTGGAATAGATCATTGGTCATAACACCCCTATGAGCTAAGGACCACATGAAGAACTTCACTTTATGTGGGACACCCGCTTTCCAAATTTTTGTGTGAAGAGGAAACAAAGGAACGGATGACTTATCAATGAGATTATCGAACAAAGATTTACAAGAAAAAACCCCTGCAGAGCTGAGATTCCACACCCTTTTATCAGGGTATGGTGCTAAGGAAACCCCATCAACCAATGTCAACAAAGATGTCAACTCAAGAGACTCTCTATCACTAAGATTTCTAAGGAAGTTGAAATTCCAAGATATTGGTGCCACGTGAGAACGTGCCACCGACTCAATTGAAACATTCCGAGCTTGAACCAATCGATATAAAAGTGGAAAAGCTATATCAAAAGATGTATCCCCAACCCAAACATCCTCCCAAAAACGTATACTAGCCCCATCACCCACTTTCAAAGAGAAAAACTGAGACACAATTGAATACAACTGAGAGATAGACTTCCAAGGAGAACGACAACTGCCCCTACTCACCACAATAGAATCTCTACCATTAGCCTGAATTTCATACTTGCTTTTAATGATAGAACCCCATAAGGACTCACTTTCCTCGGGAAATCTCCACAACCATTTGCTCAAGAGGGCAATGTTTTTAGCAACAAGTTCCCAATAGCAAGACCCCCTTTATGACGAGGAAGAGAAACGACCTCCCATCTAACTAAATGATCCCGCTTACCCTCATCACACCCTTCCCAAAGGAAATCTCTCAAAAGTTTCTCAATTTGCCTTGCAAAACGAACCGGTATCTTGAAAAGGGACAAAAAATAAATAGGAACACAACTCAACACTGACTGTACTAAAGTGTATCTCCCACCCTTTGACAACAATGCTCGTTTCCAGCCCTCCAATCTTTTCCCAATCTTAATGAGGACTGGATTCCAAAATGCTTCTATTCTAGGATTACCACCTAATGGAAGTCCCAAATACTTAAGAGGGAACCTCTCAATGGAACAACCCAACATGTCTGCCAAACGACGCTCATAACTACACTGAAGATTAATTCCCACAACACTACTCTTAGAAAAATTGACCTTGAGGCCAGATACGACTTCAAAGATCCTTAAAAGCAAAAGAAGATTACGAATCTTACCTTCCTCCTTAGCAGAGAAAAATAAGGTATCATCTGCAAACTACAAGTGAGTCACACTAATCCTATCTCTACCCACTACTAACCCCTCAAGAACCCCCTTTTCCTTAGCAATATCAAGTAATCTCGCCAACACATCAGCCACTACAATAAAGGAGTATTTACCAATAAATCCTACTTTACAAACTGTTATACCAAATAGTCCCATTTTTATTCTATTATACCAAATAGTCCTGCAGGTGGGTTGATTTGGTCCTTTTTGTTTTTTTTTTTCATTTTTGTTTCACTCTGTGGACGAGAGTGCCCTTTCATTAATTTACAAACTGTTATTTTTGGTTCAATGATGTGGTCCCACTTTCATTCCGGTGTGGCACACCCTCATATATTCGCGCGTGTGTGTATTAGTGTTTGTGTGTGTATTCGCGTGTGTGTATTAGTGTTTGTGTGTGTGAGTGTTTGTGTGTTCGTGTGTGTGAGGTTCACTGATCTCGTTTGTGTGCTCGTGTGTGTGTGTGTTCGTGTGTGTGAATTCCAGATTTCAATCTCCAGATCGATGTTTCGGACGAAACGCAGAACCCCCAAAACCCACCCGATGAAGTTTCGATCCGGGTTGTTGAAGATCCAGAAGAAGACTATCTTTCTCCTCTTCCTCAGGCGCTGGACTGGACCCAGAACCAGAGCTTTAACCAGAACCGTCCTCCGAGATATGTGTATCATTGTGTGTGTGTGTGTGTGTGTGGGTGTGTTGAAACCAGCACTGTGTGTGTGTGTGTGTGTGTGCGCGTGTAACAGTGTGTGTATTCGATGTGAACACGAAAAACGGCCATGGGCAGACCATGAAGGGCAAACCATGAACGGCCATGGACAGATCTAAGAATCTACACAGAAATGCCAAAAATCAAAACCAAACTCAACAACAGGAGAGAGGAGGAGAAGACAGTGGCGGATTAGTGGTTCTGGATCCGGTGATGAAGGAGATGGTAGATCTGAGAGATGCAGATGCGGGAGCGACAAATGTGTGTGTGTCGGAGTTGGCGACGGCGACGGTGACGGTGACGTAGATGTCGGAGTTGGTGAAGGCGCGGAGGATGTCGGGGTTGGCATCGAAGATGTGACTCTGTCGATGGCGATTTGGTCTTCAATGAATGTGTGGTTTGGCCTGCGTGACCCTCCAAAAACACCAACCCACCCCACACACACCAACCCACCCCCACACACACCCCACACACACCAACCCACCCCACACACACCAACCCACCCCAAATAAAAACCCCTTACAGCGGATTGCAACTGTGTGACACCAACACAGTGTATCACATTCAACTATCAACAACGGTTATATGAGGGCATTTCCGTCTATAACAATTGAATGGGACTAAACGGTTTAATAGAATTAAAATGGGACCAATTGGTTCATAAGTTTCAATTTTAGGATTTATTGGTAAATTTCCCTACAATAAATAAAAAGGGAGATAATGGATCTCCTTGCCTTAACCCCCGAGATGCATGAAAAGAATTCCCCGCCTTTCCGTTCACAATAACCGACATATTACACGAAGACACACACCCCCAAACCCACTTCCTCCACCTAAAACCAAAACCTTTCCTTTCCAAAACGAAATCCAGAAAACCCCAATCCACATGATCATATGCTTTCTCAAAATCTACCTTGAAAAGAACCCCCTCCTTATGCAAAGCTCTATATTCCTCCACCACCTCATTGGCCGCTAAAACCACATCCAAAATTTGTCTTCCATGCACAAAGGTACCTTGTGAAGGAGAGATCGTTTCCCCAAGGACATCTCTAATCCTTTTGGAAAGAACCTTCCCCAAAATTTTGTAAAGCGATGTAACCAAGCTAATGGGCCTGAAATCCCCAATCTTCACAGATTTCTCTTTCTTGGGGATAAGACAAATGAAGGATGCGTTGGTGCAAAAGTTAACCTCCCCACTCTCAAAGAATTCACCAAACACTCTCATTAAATCACTTTTCACTATATCCCAACACTCTTGGAACAGTGCCATTGAAAAACCGTCCGAACCTGGAGCCTTATCCCTCTCACAATCAAACACAGCCTGACGCACCTCGTACTCATCAAAGGGTCTCTCAAGCCATCTAGCTGAAGAGGCATTAATTGGGGCCCAATTTAGGCCTTCAATCCCTGGCCTATCCACGCCTCCATCAGAGTAGAGATTCGAGAGCAACAGGATTCAAACTACTATACTTATTATGAAACAAACTTTGAAGTGAACTTTTTCCGTCGGATCTTGCAGAATTCGAAGTTGACGTTACTCCTGTTAGTTGATTAGGTCAAAGAATTTCAATTATCCTGGCTGTTCTGAATTCAAGAAATGTAGATTAGTGTAATAGCTCTTGGAAAATGCCAGGTGGCATGTTTCTTTCCTATTAAACACTTTCAATATAGGACCGTAGATCCAGTGAATAACTAATTATATGGTATTTTGTCCTTCATTAAATAGATTTATGTATTATGTATATGTAAGGCATTTTGTATCATGAATGATATTGGATATTATCTCTTTATTAATTACATTGTTGTTAATCTAGTGCACAGATGGGACAAATTACCTGTGGCAGGCCTATATTGAGGTCCAAGGTTCCTGCATTGTGCAATGTTCACCTCCAGAAAGCGCATCGCACCCTGAAGAAGGCAGGTCTTCCTATCCCCTCATCTAGTAAGCTTGCTCCCAAATTCCATGTTATAGTTGCAGAATATGTGCAACAAATTCAAGCGAAAAGAAGAGCTGCATTGAGGGCAAATGGAAATAGTTTTGTGGTTAAGCAAGAAAGCTGTAACTGAGAGCCTCGCTATTCATAATTGCAGACTTGATACAGCCCATATGAGTGAAGAAGAGTTGAGTGATGCAAGAAGCAAACATGAGGAACTTTTGACATATGATGAAAAAAAAGATGAAGGTTTTTGGTTCCAATGGGGAATAATGCTCGGAAATATAGGATTTGGCTTGCTGAAGGTACCTCAAGAGTCTCTTGCTCTCATCATTTGGCTATCCCTTTATGTCAGGTTTGTTCTGCTTTCCTAAACATGCTTGGGTCTGTGCAGACTATCGACTCCTATTGAAAACTTCCTTTTAAAATGGCCTTTTGGTATCAGAACTCCTAGTATTTTTTTTATTTTTTATTTTTGAATTATGTTGCATATTAGCCTATGTGAAGTTAATATGTTCCTGTTTCATAGAACTGGAGCTTATTATATTGCAAATTTAGAAGAAGGAAGCTACATGCCAGCAAACCTTGAAAACAAGCATTGTTATTATTTGAAGGGATACTAAGTAATTGAAATGTGGTGAGGTGATGAAACCCAGAGAACTATTGAGTTTTGGCATGCTGTGTGGTCCAAGTAATATATATGTGTGGTTTACTAAATATGATAGTTAAGAGCCTATGAAGCATGGGTGTGGGTACAGATATTTGTACGGGTATGTTGATACAGCAAGACTTAAAAAAAATAGGATACGAGTACGGTTGGAGTACTTCAATAAATGTTTTATTTTTTGTAATTTATACTTTGAGATTCAATCTACAAATCAAAGTTCAATACCAAAACTAAAGGAAGAAATTCCAAAACCAAAAGAGAAATCATAGTTCAACAATGCTAATGCCAAAGCAAAGTGTATAAGCTATTTTAATGCCATTAAATAGGAGAAATTACAAAATAGAGTTTCATTCCAAAAGCAAGCTAAGTGAAATTTGAAAACTTGAAACTTCAATCTTCACTTCCATCAAATTCATCATTGAATAATACATTTTTATCTCTGGCACATCAAATAAAGGATTTATGATTTCAAGTAAATTAGAACTCTCTAATAAATTAAATATATCTCCACTAATGTCCCATAGCTTGGTGTACTCTTGATCCCGTACCCATGAACTACGCGTGGAGTACCCAACTACCAAAGAATGTATAAAAAGTATCCGGTATGTATTTCAAGTAACCCGGTACGCATGTAGCCCTACTGGTACGGGTACAAGTACCAGTACCTGGTACGGGCTTCATAGTTACGAACAAAGAAGATAATCTCTATGCCCATTGCCTAGCACCTAGTTGAGGCCGTAGACAATTTTCATTGTTGTTGTGTTGTATACAATTTTCATTGGAGTGCTTCTTAGATTGCAACTTAGAATGTTCTATATGTGGTTCATTAGTTTCTGGTTCAATTCTCATTGCCTTCATGTGCTTATCAATATACATAGTTCATTAGAGATTTTAACTTTAACTGTATTATATAAATAATTTATCATTTCACCTAAATGGAGAACAAGCAAGAAATTAATATTAGAGCCATCTCTTCATATTGTTTGGATGCCCTTTGTGATTCTTTTGTGCACATGTAATGCTTTGTGGACTGAACTGGTAACTTGATGATGTGTCTGTTGACCTTTATTGATTGTGGTTGATCAATATGTATTCTCTCCTAAAACTGAGGAGTTCTTTAAGATGGCCCAAACAGGATAGATGTACAAAGATCCGTATCCTCCTTAAACGCATAAAAGAACTGAATTTCGCATCGTTTTTTAACTTGATTTAGGAATTTATGCTTTTTCTATTTTTTTTCCCTTGCTGCCTCGTTCTACTCCTTTTTTTTGTTGGCAGTTTCTGTTCTTCTCTCTAAACATAACAAACACATAAATTTTAATTCAGCAAAAATCTTGTAACATTCTTTGTGTAGTATCTTGTGTGACATGAACATTGGGCATCACCTAGGTGCCTAAGTGACAAAAGGCCATTGATTTTGCTGCCTTTGGCACTCTGAGAATTGTAATGCCTTATATGTGGCAGGTGATGTATTGTTGAAGATTCTTTGTCTCCTCCAAAAAGAACAAATGTTGCTTCCTTTTTATTTTAAATTTGTGTGACAAGAGTCATGACACACTAGTATAAATTAAGGTGCTCATTGAATATTCAACGTATATTTGTCTTGGCTTCTCTGATGGCTTCATATCAAGGATGCTGCCACCATTCGTTAATTTGGTGACCAATTTATAGGCCCGTGAACAACCTGTGTATTGTGTGGACAAATGGAACCATACTTGCATATTTTTACCCATATTGAAGATTTAGCCATAAAGAGTTATTATGATTGTTTTTTTATAAACTTCCCATTCGATATATACTCTGTTAGAAGATATGCTTGCCAATTTTTTTGTTATTGCTATGGTGTGGTAGTGACTATAAATTTTTGTACATTTTGAACCAACATTGGGCATATTGGTTCTGTGTGTCTGACAGATGTGGTGGAAATTATTTAAGTTTAAAATATCCACTCAGTGGTGGACAATGAACATACTGTGGAAATTTTTACCAAGCCATAAAGGGTTATGGAGATTGCTTTTTATGGGCTTTCTACTTGATAAATAGTACATACTATGGTGAAGATATGCTTGCCAAATTGCCTGTTAGGATTATGGTGTCGTAGAGGCTATAAGTTTTGATACATTATTTAGTTATTTATTTATTGTGAAAAGCAACAACATATTTTTAAATAGGGCGAATTACACTAACAGTCCCTATAGTTTGGTGCTCATGTCACTTTGATTCCTAATTTTTCAATTGTGACACATTTGACCCTGAATTTTGAATCTGGTTTCAAATAAGGACAATTAAAGCTATCATTGCTCAATTTCAAGGGTAAAGTTGTCAATTTGATAAAATATAAACTAATTTGACAAAAATAAATGTCAAAAAATTATTTTTAAATTTTTAAAAATTATTTCTACTCACCAAAGATAAAATTATGTAAAATTGATAAATTTTTTACAAATTTATTTTTTTTTACCAAATTAATTTTTATTATATTTAGATGATGATCATGTAATGAGTGGTTGTTTTTATTTTCATTAAATTAGTTTCTATTTTTCCAAAAGTCAAATATGGCAATAACTTTGATATTATTATTAAACCAATTCATTAAATCAAAAAATCCAAAACTAAAAATATTTCATATATTAAATATATCAATTACACATTACACCTGTAGCTCAACTTTTTCGCGCGCCCCCTTTCGGAGGTTCGAAATGTAAGTCTTACAGTTCGAACTCCCGCGGTTCTGAATCTGATCTCACAAGTGCAGTGTAAAATAGATAATCACCAAAGAGTCCAAAGCAGACAAATCTTTTGAAAAATCAATTTTGAATCAAATTGCTAAAAATAGACTACTTTACCAGAAACAAAGTCGCCATTTAAATATTTTATTTTGGAGAATTTAGGAAACCCATGACTCGTGTCAAAGGCCACGTGTCCGTCATCACCAAGATTGTCTCGGCTCGGGAACTTAGGTACGAGAAGGGAAGGTCATGAATTGAACACGCCCGCTCGCCCGATCAAAGATCGGCCTCTACTAATCATGATATGATTTTTATCAACATTATATGCTCTTATTCCGGTTTATTAGGTTAGCGTTGCTATGTGATGCGCGTGCACACAAGTATAAACTAAATCGCGAGAATTGGAACACTTGATTTATGTTTGTTTTGAAAATTGTTTCGAATATGTACCACTTGAAAAAGTGATCACATATAAACATTACTCAAATTATTCCAATTCAAGCAATAAGCCTTCATCCACAGACATTCAAGCAGTTTATAGCAATTAAGCACTTAGTCTTATGGCAAGCATGCTAAACATGACAACATCAATACTCGAAGCCAAAATAAACAAAAGAGTTAGAAAAATGCATGATCCTAACTTTATGCAATATGACTACTGCAACACATGCGATATGCAACTAATAGGTTCGACTACTAACATGGCATATGAATCAATTAAATAGCATGCGGTCTAAGCACGTATTCAAAGAAGTATTAAACTAATAATGCAGTTAGAATAATGAATCGAGCCCCGGTGCATGCAATACAGGTGGATGCAAATATGGAGTATGCTAAACAAAACATGATGTCTTTAAACTAACCATCATAAGCTAGTAAATAAAAGGGAGAAAGACGTGGGGTTGGAAGATATACACATTATTATATTACGCTCTCACGAAGGAGAGTCCGAATTAATAAACTAGCTAACTAACTAACTAATTAAAGCTAAGCCAATTATTACAAAACAAATGAAACTAGCTAAACTAATTAACTAGTTATTACAACACTTGAATCAACTAACTAATTAATTAACTAATTTAGCTAATCAAAATAATTACAATACAAGTGTAATTAAAATAAATCATTAAACTAAACAACTAACTACTACGCCTCGAGAAGCGAGAGATGTTCATGTGCATGCTCGGTTTTCACCTGAAAAGACCACTGTTTTTCTTTTGAATGCCTCTATTTGCACAGTTGAACACCAACATTGTTGCCCACTTCTAGAACAACTCTGCTTCATCTTACTATCACACTGCTCAATTTTGCATTAGTGGCCGGCCGGCCAGTGATGAAGGTTGCCGGCCACTAGTGATGGCCAGCCGGCCATCTGCCGGCCATGAAAAGTAGCTTGCCGGCCACTGCTGCACAGGTTCATCTTGCTCTAACAGATGACAAACAGAGCATATACAGGGTATTTCAAGGGTTTGTTTGCACAACTAACCCGTCCTTTTCATGAGCAAATTAAAGAGGTAGCAAGTTCGGTTCACAAACCATCAATGGATGCAATTTCATTGCATGATGGCTTGTGAGGCCAAGTGTGCAATTTCAATAAATGCAAAACAAGACACAAATCTCCTTCCTTTCATGAATGATCAAGGGAAGTGGTGACCTTGGAACCTTGAATCATTTCATCACTAATGAGTATGAAATGGTTCAAGTTTTCATGTGTTCAATTAACGTCCAATTGAACACAACCAAATTATTATCTTGCACTATTTTTTTGCCTCAATTTTAGTTACTCAATTTTAAATTACCAACTATTCTTTAATCCATTAAGTCCAAAAGGTAAGTTTAAGTCATCTAATAGAAAGAGGGCTCATACCAAAAGTTGTCTTAGGCATGAAAGAGATATCATACCATTGGTAATGAACCCCAATGAACCCCCTAAGGGATTAAACCATTAAGCATGACATCTCAATCTCATGCTTTAAACAAACAAGCTGTTTAAACCACTTTCAAAACAAAACAAAAGCCAAGAAATGAGGGAGGTTGCAGAGGTGATTAATGGTGATCACAAGTATATAAAGCCATAAATAAATGCAATCAACTCAAATAAGAAGGTGTTTAAGGCCTAGAACACCAAACTCATGAGGACAATTACACTACAAGCATGCAAAAAACAAAGCTCAAATGCAACAAACACTTAAAGACAGTCCTAAAACATGCTGGAATTAAGACAAAAATGGCTAGATTAATATGCTAAAATATGAAACATGCTAGACTAGTAAGCAAAACACAAGTAGGGGAGGCTAACCGCTTCAAATTTGGACTTCAAAACATGATTTTGGCCGCTGAAATAACTCTAAAAATTAGTGTTGAAAAGCTCAAAAAAAGATAGTGCAAAGGTGGGAAACACAAGGGAAAAGGCCTTCAAAGCAAGGTGTGAAGAAATGTGAACCACCCTCAACCCTTATTGGCCTTAAATCACAAGTTTCAGTCCAAAAATATAGAGTTTATGCAGCCCAAAAACAGTACAAAAAAGTGCTGGAATAAAGACAAAGGTAACTAAAATAATAAGCTAAAACATGGAGCAATTTAAACTAGTAAACGAGCCAAATGAGGGGTGGCTAACCCCTCCATATTTGGGACCTGAAAACATGATTTTTATCCTCTAAAAAACTCTGAAATTTAGTGGTAAAAAGTTGGAAAAAGGTTGAGGTAGAGATGGGAAACACAAGTGTAAAGTTCAAAGAAGGATGGTTAACCCCTCTACCTTTAATATCCTTAAACCACAAGCTTCAGCCCATAAAAACAGTTGAAAAACACTTGAAAATCAGCAAAAAAAGATAGAAAAGAAGTACTGTAGAGATGGTACAAAAGCAAGAGAAGGTATACCTCTTGAAAAGGAATGGACCCTTAAGCCATAAACCAACAATTTCACACTTTCAAGTGCTTCAACAGCTCAAATTCAAGCTCAAATCACCTCAGCAAGAAGCTCTCTAGGTTTGGTTTAGAGTATTTGGGCCTAGGCTATGCAAGTTGCAAGAGAGAGAGAATTGTAGAGAGAGAGAGAGGATATTTTTCAAAATTATTTTTTATGCATAAATGTTTCTAACCTTAAAATATGGGAAGGAGGTTATCTGTATATAGAAAATATGAGCCCTAGGTCGAAAATATCTAAAAAAGGACAGATGGAACTTTGTGGAAACAGCTGGAAAAAATATCTAGGTTTTACACTGGTGGCCGGCACATGGCTGGCCGGCCAGAAGTGTGCATTGCCGGCCCTCAAAAATCTGCTTCTAGGCCCGACTTTAAATAAGCATATTTCCCTTATGAGCCCTAGGTCGAAAATATCTAAAAAAGGACAGATGGAACTTTGTGGAAACAGCTGGAAAAAATATCTAGGTTTTACACTGTTGGCCGGCACATGGCTGGCCGGCCAGAAGTGTGCATTGCCGGCCCTCAAAAATCTGCTTCTAGGCCCGACTTTAAATAAGCATATTTTCCTTATCCGGACTCCTTTTCAGGTCATTCTTGAGTCTAAATTGAAGCCCCGAAAGTCTACTTTCCAATGGTGGCTGCCTCATATCTAAATTCTAAGGATTGGTTTGGGGTGTCCTAAAAAAGTGCACTTTTTGACTTATTGGTGGGTTTGGGTTGGGTTGGGTTGGGTTTAATGTGACGTGTTAGAGAGGTGATGTGATTTAAATAAGATGATGTGACTTAAATAAGATAGTGACTTTTTGACTTTTTGGCTTATTTAGTACATGCCAAACTAGCCCTAAGTATGCAAAGAGATATACCTATTTTAGTGAATGTTGCTCAGTTTTGATCTTAATCGGATTGATGCCTAACTTCAAACAGCCATATCTCCCTCATCCGGACTCGGTTTTAGGAGATTCTTGGGTCTAAAATGAAGCCCCGGAAGTCCACTTTCTAATGGTGGTAGCCTCACAACTAAAGTCCAAGTGTACAAAAGGATAGGCCTGATTTAGTGAAGGTTGCTCAGTTCTCTCTTAAAAGTTTCATGCCCAACTTCTCCCCAACTAGTTTTATTCCTTCTCCTTCAATTTTGTTCAACTCCAAACTTATAAATAAGAGGTTTAAAAATATTTTTCAAAGAGTTCACCTCCCTTCCATTTATTTTCATTTTGTCCTTACTCAGTTTATCAAAAGTGCAACTTTTAAACAAAAAACGAGCCTCGGAATACCGTATAAATATTTTCAAAAAAAATTTGAAAGAAAGGGTTTTAAGGTCTAAAATAGTTTTGATCAAAATGGGGTGTAAGGTTGGGATTTAGAAGCTCTTCTTGCTGAAGAAATCAAACATTTGTACAACATAACTTTTATCATCAAGTGATCAACCTGAGGCGCTCAAGTCTTAAGGGCAATCAAAAATGGGGTGTTTACACCACCTATTACATGGTCATCATCCAAACACATAATAAAAATTAATTTGGTAAAAAATAAATAAATAAATATGTAAAAGATTTAACAATTTTACATAATTTATCTTTGGTCGGTAAAAATAATTTTAAAAAATTCAAAAAAAAATTGACATTTATTTTGGTCAAATTAGTTTATATTTTATTAAATTGACAATTTTACCCTTGAAATTGAGCAATGGCGTCTTCAATTGTCCTTGTTTAGAACAATATTCAAAATTTAGGGTCAAATGTGTCATAATTGAAAAGTTAGGGACTAAAGTGACACAAGTCTCAAACTATAGGGACCGTTAGTGTAATTCGCCCTTTTAAATAAATGAAAGGACCTACATAAAGAATAAGGAGGGCACCAAAAAATGAAAAATTACAAGTCCATACAACACACCAATCTTTAAAAATAAAAAAGGAATCCCATTGAAGAGCGGAGAGACTGAAGCTCAATAATAAATCTTGTATTTTTTGTGTGGTAATTAAGCGTTTGAATAAAAGAAAAGAAAATTGCATATTTTCAAGGGTATTCCCCAAGCCATACAAACTACGGATGTAGATCAGCTGGCAAAGCATAAACATCCCTAAAACTATGCTTACAAGAAGATCAAAGAAGGCTCCCTCATCACCTAGATTCTACCTAGTCAATAATGGAACCTACTCATACGATCTAAGTTTACATAGAAACACATTACACACTAGAAAACAACCAGCGAGGGAATAGCTAAATCCCCAAGATAGAACATATGAAATCCAGGCAACAGATGCCATTTGTTCCAAAATCCGGAGTGCACCTGCTTGTGATGCTAACCTCCTGAGTCTCCATAAGTGTGTCACCACTTTGTGCAATAACAATGTATAACACCAAGTGCATGCCAAAAGATGTCATAAAAGAGAGCTTATAAAGGAGAGCTTTGTGTGTATACTCTTCTTGTTGCAATCCATACTATTACTGTGAATGATCAGTAGTTTTGCGTGTATATTGAAGTTTATTATAAAAGAGAGCTTATTAAGGAGAAGTTTCTGTTGCTGAAGAAAAGTAAGATAACAAATGTAAAAATTTAAAGAGCTTGCAATTATGGAAATAATTAGTAAGTGGTTGACCCTGAATAGCTGGGACTGAAACCTTGTTGAGTTGTATAAATTAAATTTTGGGATATCCTCTTCACCTTTTAAATAAATATTGTCCTTTCTTGGCAAATTCAAGTGTTTCCTAATTCGTTATAGAAAATTGTAAATAATAACATGGTCACATGGAAAATATCTCTTAATTCACATGGAAATAGGCATGATAGCAGCCTTGAAGATGACAATACTTTCTATTGTCCTGGAATTATCAAACTGGACGTCTAATTATCAAACGTTCTATTGTCTTGGTACATTGTGTCATATCTCTTAATTTACTCATTCCTAGGTTATCAAGACTTGAAGTTTAAAACAATGTCGGACTATAATTATGTTTTAAGATAATTTATCAAAAAAAAAAAAAAAATCATGTTTCTAGATAGGAAGGAAAGTATGTAATTGCTTTAGCTTCTTTCATACTGGAAGGAACTCTTATGTGTCAATCAGATTACATATAAAAATTATTTATTTAGCTTTTTATTTATTTTTTATTTATAAAGAAAGTGTTGAAGAGGAGAAAGTACAAGGGGCAAAAATAGAAAGAGTCTAAGGCACCCACCTGAAAGAGTATGCTCTTTATGGTTGCACAAAGATGTTACCTTTTTTTAGTCATCTCATCAATCTTGGTAGCTGCCCTGGAGGTCCAAGTCACCTTCAGCTCTACGCTATAAAGTAAGCAGCAATAGTACCATGAGTTTAACCACCATGACTGTACTGATAGCCCAATTAAGCACCGTTGCTGGCCTTTTGGTTGTCTGAGATTATGCCAATTTGAAGGTTCCACTCATTGATTTGTTACGCCGATTGTTACTCTTATACAATACCTTAAGTGTCTCTTCAAAGTCTAAAAATTGGTCTAATGGATTGGTCAACAAATTTTGAAAGTCAAATTGTATGGAAGAGACGAATCTCTGCTGTTCAAACTAAAAAGAGATTGTTCCACTCCTTCATATGTCCTCCAATTGCACAGTCCAAAAAAGGCACATCAAACATAAAAGAACTAGGCCTTCATCATTCTCTTACCTACTTTTTCCACCTTTCTAGCAGAAAAAAGGTCCATCACTCGGGAATATCAAATGAACCCGAAACATGCCTAGGAGGCTAGGATCATAATAACCTAAAGCTCGCTAGCAGCAAGTCAATGAATGAAAAGGTGATCAACTCACTTCTGATCTTTTTTGCACATGCAACTCCAATTCACAAACTTTTCTCTAATCAAATTGTCAATGGTAAGTATCTTCTTGTGCGTCATTGTCCACACAAAGAAAGCAACTTTGGAAAGGGCTTTGAGGAAGTCAAATCCCTTTCCAAGGAAAGGAATGAGCTTAATTAACACACTATTGAACAACATAAACTTTCCTTAGGACATGGAACAATCTATTTTGTAAAAGGGAATATTTAGAAGGGTTCTTCTATGGTGAGGAAGAAAATTATGCTTAACTCCCCTAAATTAACATTCCAATTTCCTTACTGTTTGACATTGTTTGGTTCCTATTTATTTTTAGACGCGCGCAAAAGACATTGCAAGTTTGTTTTTATCAAAAAAAAAAAAAAAAGACATTGCAAGTTTATAGAAAATAACTGGAAAGCCAATGATTAAAATCAAATTAATGTGAATTTATACCTATTAATTCCTCCTTTAGGTTTTAAAATTTTAGAAACTTTGAAGCCTAAATTTTCAATTCGTTTTTAAAAATAGATACTAGGACTATTTTTAGCACTTATTTTTCAATATATGGAATGTGGAAAGATAAATACATTTTTGTTGTAATACCATATAAATATATAGAATTAGATTGCATATTTAAACACATTTTGAATTCATCTATTGAATTATGCAAAGTTTTGCGTTGATTTGGACCTGTGAGTCAAAATCAGAGTCATAATGATTGGTGGCTAATAAATGAAAATTAGGCATTGCTAACTGTATAAATAAAAAATTTGAAATCCATTTATTGCCCTTTATTGAGTGTTCACTGTTATCTTGATTCTGGTTCTGGTCTCTTAAAGTATATGGACAAGGACTTGTAAGAAAAGAAAAGAGAAAAAGTAGGTTGAGTTGTAATGCGGGTCCCCAAGTTTAGTGACCATAACTAAGAAAGTGGGCCCACTATCTAGCAGAAAGGTATATATACATGTGTGCGCACACTCGCACATATATTAAAACTTTCTAGAAATTTGTCCCTTTTTTCTGGCATTGCAAGATCCTATAATCAACAATTTTTGTTATCTTTTAAACAATCATTGGTTTTGCTTTGAAATCTGAAATTTTAATTAAAAGTAAACACTTATGTATTCAAGGCAGGACTTGTTTTTTTAAAGTTAAGCCTGGCAGTTGTATATGGAGTTTCAACTCAAAGTCACCATCCATTATGCGAAGCAAATTCGATGAAGGAATTAAAGTTAGTCAAAAGGGTGTTAGAAGACATTTGTAGTTTCCTCTTTATGAGTTGTCCTTGGGTTGAATCTACCCTTATTAGCAACCTAAATGAAACCGACCATTTCACTTGTATAAATAAATATGATAGCAGTTTAACTTAATTCCTTTCTCCAAAAGAATGATTGAGTTGGTTTTTGAATGATGGGGGTCTTGATGCCCAAACCAACTACTTTCTGGACTTTGGATAGCTGGATTTCTCCTGCCCAAGGAATGGTCAACCGAAAGATCTATTATTGTAGGTGGCTTGATTGGTGTAGTCGTAATTTTCTAGCTCTACATCTATCAATTGAACATTTTCATTTGCTTTTATGTATTATTGGTAGCCCCTGGTTATGCCTGGCCATTTAATTTTTTACAATCAATTGTTGAAGCCTTTTACTTGCTTAAAATTTTTGGATGAACCAATTAATGATGGGCCAAAATTTAGGGAAACAAAAGGTGGAATATAAAAACAAAAGATAATATTGAAAATCTAAAGTGAAAGAGGGACACGGGCTAGATATTTTTATGGTAAAGTAACCAAGCTATATGCATGTAATTTGAGAAAATGCCATGTGGGCAAGTCTCTGATGGGCTACAGTTGCCCAATTCCCTGTTTTGTACCAATAGAAATTTCTACTACAGGACAAAACTAATGGTTGTATTTGGATGTATCGTCAAACAGATTCCCATAATTAATAGTATGATGGAATGAGCTTTCAATGCACCATTGATTTTTAGCAAGGACAAGCAGGTTATTAAAATGCCATGTCAATTTCAATTACTTTTTAGTAAGGGAATCTTTACTTAACGAGCAAATTCTTTCATTTCTTGGTTAGAAGGTAAGTTATGAATTAACCATGTTGGTCATGAGAAAATTAGGTTTTCTTCGTGCAAGGTTTTTATAGTCAATAAATACTCTATGTTAAGTCTACATGGTATAATTTTATAAAGCTTGTGCGGTTCTCTATTTTGTTTTTCAAATAGATAACCAAATCTTGCATGTCTTAGATGAGGTTTTAACTTTTAAAGATGTGTATTCCTGGAATAGACTAGTATTTTATGTTTTCTAGTGTTTCTTTTCTAATTGTGCAAGTAAAGCTCAAATAGGCCCTTGAGTATATAGTTTATGTTATAAACAATTAGTAACCAGGAGCTATGGTTGAAGAAATATTCAAGGTGACGTGATAGATCCAAAATTTGATAGTCCATTGAATTCATTATTAGGTTGAAATGAGTCATATGACTTCAGATAGCATTTAATTTTCTACGAGATTCTAGTGACTAACGCCTGTTCCATCTTTCTATGTGCGTGTTTGCGCACTGTAACTTTTGAAGAAATATACTATGTAAAACTCAATAGGCTTGATTTTTTTGAGACATCAAATGCCTTCTTGCACAGAGTATGAGTTATGTCTTGTAAAGGCAGTGCTTAGACTTTAATCTGGGACAGCCCATTGCATATTGACCCAAGTGATCTGTTCAGAAATCCTAAGCAGTGGTAAGTTAGATTAGATTAATGGTTTGTGACATCTCAATGAAATTTATTTTCTTACAAGGATAGCTGTAAAAAATAAAACAAGCCATAAAAACTTGAATATACCGAATTATTCTGATATTTGTTTATGGTGAATTCTATGACAGCTTTTCTCCATTATTTTGTGTTCCGCTTCATAAATGACACAGCTTTTTTATGTGGTGTGTTTCTTTTTCCTTTTCTATTTGCCCTTTAATCGCAATTTCCTATAATTTTATAATTTCATTACAGTAGTTTTCAGCTGTCATTCTAAATTTTTAAGAAACTTTATACTTCCAAAATTTGTTTTTCTCAGGAGCTGAGGTGGTCATACCATTAACGTAGAACTAATGTCTGGTTTCAACAAGACATTGACAAGTGGGCTGTACTAGGACAATGAAGATCCCTTCATGCAGTTGAGATGTGTACTTGCTTGGCTAGTTACTCTATTTGCGTTTTTTCCTCTAAAGCCTGGGTTTGAATTGCGTCTTCTATATCTTGCCTACCCAATATTGGAAAATAGGTCCAACCTACCATGAATCACTTTTGGAAGTTCAACAAGTGGAGCCTTCAGGATGAAACTCTACAAGAATTTGATTCTTTTTGAAGAGATTCAATTTTTATACAAGACCAAATGTAAGGCTCCTTTGTTGTTTCCAGGTATGGTTCTTTATTTTTTATGTTTCGTATTCATGGTTCATCTTGCAATCTCTTCTTCAGGTGGAGTATCTGCAGATAAGCCCTTGTTCAACTGTGTCCACAGACCTGTAAACCCTCAAGGCAACATGAAAGTGAACAAATGCTATTGGTTTATTATTTGGTAGCAAACTAACCCTCTGCTGAGAATGAAAGTGTCTTCAATATCTTACAATTCATGATACGATACTTTTTAGAGGTAAATCGATATTGTTATCAGTACGCATATTAAATATATCTTACGATACACATATGATAGGTATATATACAACACATGAGAAAAATAAAATTTCAGTAGCAATTTTGGAAAATAGTTGAACTTAATTTATGTAAATTAATATTGTCGGAAATATTTATTAACTTAATAAAAGAGTATTTTTGAGATGTGAATCGTGCTTTTTATTTTAATTTTATCTACTATTTTGACAAATATCTACTTGTATAGTTACAAGTATCTTGTGTTATAGACTGATGCCTACTTACATGGTTCAAGTTTAAAGTTCTCTTTTATGGACAAGCTATTTGAGAATGTCAAAGTTGACAACTATGAGTACTTTGATGCCATGTTTCTTTGAAGTACATGATATCTTATCTCTCAACTGTTTGATGCTAAACTCTTTGGTTGTGAGCAGTGATGGAGGGTAGGAGTTGAACTACTCGGGCTGCCAATCATGTTGCCCAATGCCATGGTGTCGTATGGTCATTAGTGCATCATTGTCTATACTTTAAAACTGTCTATGGTTCTAAAGTAAATTACACGGAAATCTTAGGATTGAAGAGCTTGAAGTTTACATGTTCAAAATAATCTTCAGTCGTGAAGGCATCCATGAGGTGCGATGAAACTTGTTCCACGTAAGTCTCTTACACTGACTTTAAAGCTTGCAGAGAGTTTCTGAAATGCATTATGTTATCTTGTTATCCTTAGCTGGCCTTTTGTTTTCATGACTTTCTTAAATTGTCAACAGTGGTATATTTTCAGGACTCCGGATTTTGTCCTTTTATTTCAAGCTTCTTTAGCTTGTAGTTGTGAGCATATATCAATTATTTACAAATTTTTAGTCTTTAGATTTAATAATTTCTTGGTGGTTGATGCTGCAGTTTAGTTAATTCTTTTTCTTTTCTTTTTTTTATTTTAAAAAAAAAAAACTATTTTTATTTGGGTAACCTACCAATAGGTCCTAATAGTTGGACTTAATTCCCATCAAATCTTATTGAAAATAAAGTTTAGTAAAATTGTTACTAAAAATAATTTTTTTGTGATAATTTTTTACATACGTCGCTAAAAGTTGACAATTAGTGATTTTTTTTGTCACGATTTTTATAAATTGTCGCTAAAATTTACAATTAGTGACTTTTTTTATGACATTTTTCTCAGAAGACCTATTAGATAATAAATTCACTTATTATGACCTACACATAAGTATTTCTTTTTATTTTACTAGCGGCCGCGCACACGCGATGCGTGTGCAAATTCCTTTGGAATTATAATATGAAATTTACATTAAATTTTCTAATAATGCGCATATAAATCATGTATAACTATGTGTAATGTAACATTTGATATTAAGATATTTGATAAACGAAATAGATGTACGTTAAAACTTGTTCAATTTTTTTTTAAGAAAATATAATATTTACTAATCTTAATTAAAGAAAACTCTACAACAAAAATTCATATAAAATTTCAATTTTGTATGATAAGACTGAAGATCTTACAAATCTTGCAAAAAATATATAAGATACATGTAAAAATTAATTTACAAACAATGTACATTGATTAAATTAGAAATTTACGTTGTTAAAGTGAGCCACAATTGTTCACATGCGCACTTTGACTAATAGAGTACAATAATAATTTTGATTTTGTAATTGGCTTATTATATATAAAGGCACAAAATGTAAATATTATTGAAGTTTTTTATAAATGAAACTAAAAATTTTTAAAAATACATTTTGACATCGATTAACATAGTCCAAATCAAATGGAAAAGAAATTCTAAACTTTTTAAGTCTAAGTCTAAATAATTACACACATTTTATGCTTCACAGTTTTTTAAATATATATATAAAAAAATGAATATAAACTTACAAACTTAGATGTTGATATAAACTAAGAAAAATAATAATGATTTTTTTTAACCTAATAACACAATGAAACATTTTATTTTGTAAATTTTTTTTTATAGAAAGTATAACTAACAGTATTACACGAAAAATTAAAAAAAAATTTAAAAATACAAACTCAAGACACTCATTTTATATGATTTTTTTAAGACCACTGGATTTAATTTTAAATAACATACAAACAAAATTAAGTGAACAAATAAATTTGCTTTTTTAAAAACTAAATTTATACACAAAAAAACAAAACAGAACCGAAAAAAAATAATCTTAAAAGAGTTAACTGGAAAAAAAAAAAAAAAAAAAAAACCAAACTTTTTAAATGTAATCTAAGTCGCCAACACCAACTTTGGTGTCTTGAAGCCATTCCTAAAAAACTTTTCTCAATTCTCCCATCTTCCTTCAATTGCATTTTTGCATCTTTTGTCTTAAGTTCACAGTTCTTTTTAATTCTATTTTTATTTTTAGTTTTATTTACATGTAATTTTTTATTTTCATTTAGTTTTTCTTATTGTCCTTCATTTATATCTAATAAATGTCGTAATGTTTTAGTAAATCTCTCGTTTAACAAATAACAATCGATGATTTCTATAATCCATGAAATCTCGTAGCAGCGGTGATGGGTGTGGTGTGTGGTCGGGGGGAGCGTTTGGCGGTGTGGGTGGACATCAAAACCATTGATTGCTGAGTTATGGGTATGGGTGATTTTTGCTTCTCTCTCTAAAAAAAAAGTATAATTTTATCTCTTTATATTTCTGTGAAATGTTTCCAAACCAAGTTCCTTTGGAAAAAAAGAAAAAACATATAGTATAAGTTTATATTCAAATTTATATATATATTTTATCTCTCTATATTTCTGTGAAACCAAGTTCCTTTGGAAAAAAAAAGTATAATTTTATCTCTCTATATTTCTGTGAAATGTTACATTACACATAGTTATACATGATTTATATGCGCATTATTAGAAAATTTAATGTAAATTTCATATTATAATTCCAAAGGAATTTGCACACGCATCGCGTGTGCGCGGCCGCTAGTGTATATATATATAAATTTGAATATAAACTTATACTATATGTTTTTTTTTTCCAAAGGAACTTGGTTTGGAAACATTTCACAGAAATATAGAGAGATAAAATTATACTTTTTTTTAGAGAGAGAAGCAAAAATCAGCCATACCCATAACTCAGCAATCAACGGTTTTGATCTCCACCGGTGTCGCCACCACCGCCAACGCCAGTACCGGACTACACACCGCCGCCCATCACCGCCGCGTCAGAGATTTCATGGATTGCGAGAAATCATCAGATTGTTATTTGTTAAACGGAGTAGATTACGAATACGATTACGATTACGATTACGATTAGATATAAATGAAGGACAATAAGAAAAAACTAAATGAAAATAAAAAATTACATGTAAATAAAACTAAAAATAAAAATAGAATTAAAAAAACTACATATTTTATTTTTTCAAGCATATATATAAAAATAAATTACATATTTGATTTTTTTAAGCATAGAAAAAGAAATTATATATTTGAAGCATTACAAACTGAAGCAATAGAATACTTACAGTCAGAGCAATTAGGTGTCAATAGAGAATAATCCGAAAAGTTTCTTCTGAACAACAGAAAGTTATAAAGCAACCTATCAAAAATATAAATGAAGGAAAATAATAGTCAGTTTTTCTCTCCAACAAATCGGTTAACTTACTTTTTTTTCTTTTACTTTTTAATGAAGAAAATAAAAAGTGTAAGTAATAATAGTACACACACAATAACAAAATAGGAACTCATATTCTTGGAACAGTTGCAGTAAAAAATAAATAATAAACCCAAAAAAAAAAAGGACTACTATTTTTTTTAAAAAAATGGCTTTTGTGCCAATTAATTGGGTGGAGGAATGAAAACCCCACAACAGACGAACGAACCCAGAAATTGTTTTACTTCAATTGAACAGTGTTTGCATGGAAGAAGCCACAGAGTGTGAATCAAAGATACACAAAAGCACTTCAACAGAACAACTATTTTTTCATAATATCAAAATTGCCCCTTTAAATATAGATAGAAGAAATAAAAAAAACACGTAAAAATGTTATTTTGATACTATAAACCAAATAAGATAGGCGAGAAATGTTTCTCTTCTATTTAATTTGTATTTATCCAAACAAAAGGCCAAAGAGAGAGAAAACATAAAACTTTTATTTTACATCACATACAAAGTGTAAAACAGAGTAGAAACCAGCAGAGCTAAATGTAGGAATCAACCACCATGTCTAAAAATATAGATAGAAGAAATTAAAAACAAACACCTAAAAATGTTATTTTGATAATATAAACCAAATAAGATAGGCGAGAAATGTTCCTCTTCTATTTCATTTCTATACAAAAGGCCAAAGAGAGAGAAAACATAAACTTTTCTTTTCCACTCACATGCAAAGTGTAAAACAGAGTAGAAACCAGCAGAGTAGAAACCAACAAAAAGAGCATAGTTTTCGGATATAGAAATGCTTACCAATTTAAAAAGGGAAGATCACATACACACTGCAACTGCAACAAACCGTGCCTATGTATACCATCCAAAACAAAACTACATCATCCTGTTGTGGAGAGGTTGATAATGTGGGTGGTTGTTGTTGTTGTTGCGGCGACAGTGGTGGTGGAGGTGTGCTGGTGTTGGGGAGAGGAAGCGAGGCAGAGGAACACTGCAGAGATCATGATATTTACAGAAGATGCTGAGGAGGATAAGGCCGATTCTTGGGGTGATTGGGCCGTTGGAAAGTCATCCCCATGAGCAAGCTCCTTCGATATATGTTACTGTTTGAAATTGTCAAAAGAGAAGTTACCAAATACAGTGAACTTTGAGAAGAGAATTTTCAGAAGAGAACTTGCCAAGGAAGATGCAAAATGCAATTGAAGGAAGGTGTAACTGCTTCAGACGTGAACTTTGAGAACACAACTTTCAGAAGACAACTTACCAAGGAAGATGCAAAATGCAATTGAAGAAAGATGGTGTAACTGCTTCAGACGTGGAGAGTGGGAAGTGGGAGGTGGAATTAGTGTTTGAATTTATCATTTTAACCCTAATTAAAATTGATTTAAGTGTAAGAAGTTAAGGTCATTTTAGGGAGAATTGAAAAAAGTTTTTTAGGAATGGCTTCAAGACACCAAAGTTGGTGTTGGCTTTTAATAATAGAATAGATGTCTTAGACTATAACATCTCTGTTCACTTGTTCCCTTACATCTCACGTGCCATTTCAATTAGTAGTATTTGGGAACAACTAGCAAGTTGATATTGGCTTTGTTTAGTGTAGTTTTCAACAAATTAAAAGTTAATAATTAAAAAGTAAAAGACAAAGAAATCTCCCTTTGTTTTTAATAATTAATAAACTATTTTATTTTATGTCTTAAACTATAACATCTTTTCTCTCACGTGCCATTTCAATTAGTAGCATTTGGGGAACGAATAACAAGTTGATATTGGCTTTGTTTGGTGTAATTTTCAACAAATTAAAAGTTAATAATTAAAAAATAAAGTTTGTCTTTCAATAATTAATCTTTCTAAAATAAATAAATATTTTTTTTTGATTAATAATTAATTGGTCTCACAATAAAATCGATTTCTAAAATAAAAAAGTTTTATTAAGTAGTTTGCGATAGAGACAGTCAAGTTTTACTGTTATGTCAAGTTTTAAAATTTTGGGTTTTTTTTTTGTTCTTTATAATTTTTTATATTTAAATAGATTTTGTTTGAAATTTTTTAAAGACTTTCAAAATTTTAAATTTATTAAAAATTGATAAAATTAAAACACTTTATAATTTAAACACGAAAATATAATAGACAAAAATGATTAGTACGCAAAGGTAAATTTATTTGGTAATTATTCCATAATTTCAATTGTTTAAATCAAATAATGGAGTCAATTATCAACAAAGTAATATATTATAATTGGTCTAAAAAATTTACCTCCTTAAACCATAATTTCAAGCTCTATAAATGATGGCCATCTTGGGCAAGGGCAAGGGCAAGCTTAGTAGGTCAATAGGCCCATGTCAATTCCTAAGTTCAAATCATTCAATTTGTAGGCCACCGGAGTGGTGGCCCCAATGAATTATGCACCTGCTTTTCACAAGGGTTTGCGGTGATCGATTTTTGGAGGTGTAATTTATCTTGGATTTGTGCGTTATGTTCTGATTGACGTATGATCTCTTGCTGTGGCGAATGGATGAAATTCATTGTGTGTTCTGATGGTGGATCTCTTTTTTTGGGTTGGGTTAAATTTGACAAGTAACCGATTATTCCCAGATTAGGATCCAAAGATACTATGATATCCCACGAAGCGTCTTTCTTTTTTTCTTTTTCTTTTTTCTAATTAAAAAAAAATCAATTTATAATATTTATCAAGTAGATCATATTTATTTGATTAATCTTAAAATTTGGTCAAAAAGTATGATTTTAAAAATCAATAATTTATTTTTAAATTTGTGTCATAAATAATTTTTGTAAAAAAAATTACAAATAAATAAATAATTTAAATCATACAAGTAAGTCCAAAAAAAACTGCACCCCACTCACTCGCAGTGATGAGCCCAAAACAAAAACAAAAACAAAAAAACTCAGTCAAATTTGCCTTTTATACATTTTGGGATTCTATTTGCACTCAAAAAATTATTAAATACTCTTAATTTTTAAATACACACTGTTTAATTATTTAAAATTTTATTTTATTCTCATTGCACCTTATTATTTTTTTCAAATTACCCTCAAGGTAAACCCAAATAATAAATAATAAACAAACTAAAAAAATCAAATTATTTCAAAAACTTTTCAATACAAAAAATAATTCTTAAATACAGAAAAAAAAATCAAATTTATAAGCATATAGGCATTATAAATATAGAAAAAACCAAACTTTTACATAAGCATTTTAAAACTTGTCAATATAGGAAAAAAAAATTACATTATAAATTATCCACAAGAATGCTTATGGAAAAGTAAAAACCAAACTTATAAACACACATAAGTATCAGACACTAACAAGAAAGAGTAGTTCTCAAACAATGTACTATTTAAATGACAAAATAAGAACAACTCCAATAATATGTTATTGTTAATCTAACTATTGAGTCCTTTAATTTTTGTCAAAAAAACAATATAGAAAATAATTGACAGTGCTCTACAAAAATTGTGAAATCCCTTTATATGAATACTTACCTCTTTTTTGATAGGTTGCTTCAAAAAACTATTTTGATTATTACTCTCATCCATTATTTGATTTTGTTCAAACTTTCTTCTAGAGTTTAGGGTTTCAAAATAATAAAAAACAATAATGTTGATGATGATTGTGAGTTTTGATAGGGTAGATTGTGAGTTTTGATAGGATGGATTGGAGTTTTGGAGAGAGGATGAAGAAGAAGAAAAAGAAATGATGTTGATCTATTGGAAAAGAAGATACAAATTACGGTGTACCATGAGAAAAAAAATTTTTTATTAACCTATCATTTGCATTATACTCTATCTCAATAATCTTTATTAAAAAAAAAAACGAAATGAAATGAAATAGTAAAAAATAAATTGTCAATCAATTATCAGAAGAGACAGACATTTCAGCCGCGTTGCTCGAGGATATGTCATCCAAATCATTTTGAATTTGCTCATTTTCACTATAATTTTGTCTTCTTGTAAATGCATGCATATGATCTTTGAATATCATCAGTGCCTTAACCACTTGGAGTGAAAGTCTGCTCTGGTAATCGCTCAACACCCGTCCACCTGCACTAAAAGTTGTTTCTGAAGCAACTGTAGAAAAAAAAATGGTTAGTATATCACGGGCCATCTGTAAAACCACAGGCCACATAGTTTCATTTTGTTTTCACCATTCTAAAATGTCAAAATCATTGGATTCATCCACTGACGAGCTTTCCAAATAATGTTATAATTTAGAATTGCTTACACTTGTATATTGAGATATTCTTCTACTTTTTATTGTTGAAAAAAACACTTAATCTCCCGCCTCGAGATGAGACTGCTAGTTTAGTGTGTGTAGGTATAATTACAGATGCAACTACCTGTATTCGTCAAATAACCTGTTGCATGTTTGCACAATAAGGGTAAACTGTATTTGATCAACGAAAAGACACTCTAAAAATTCTTGTAAACCAATTTCTTTACACCTAAGATCAATTATTATGACTAAACCTATAGATGAGGCAAATGATCAAAATATTTATCAAATTTTGCTTTCATTGAAGTAATAATAGTTACATAATATTCATTGCCATATATTTTACAAAAATTTTAATTATTTCTGCTGGCATATGTAAAACAAATGGTGAAGTAGGAATATTTACATATAAGAAAATAATTTTGTTGAAATATCGAAAACTTTAAAAAATCTTTATACAAGGCTACTTGGCGCCAATTAAGTTCTGTGGAAGTCAGTACTCCTCCTATTGATGTTATTGCAAAAAAATAAATCTATTTCTCTTCTTTGTTTACAAGCTATTTTTAACGTATTATATGTTGAATTCCACCTATTATCTATATCTAAAATTAATTTTCTAAATGACATATTTTCTCGTTGACAAATTTTTCTATATTCCGAAATTCGATTAACAAAAGACATAATAGTAACAACTGCATTTTTTATTACAAGTACAGAAGTCTCGTTTACATACACAGCTTCTCTAACAATCAAATTTAAAATATAGGCACAACAACGAATATGAAATAAATTACTATCAACAAGTAATTGTAAAGTTGATTTTAAATGGACTACAGTTTAATTATAATATGCTGCATTATCTAAACTAATTGTAAATATTTTATTTTGTAAAGCCCACTCATATAATATATTTCTTATTTCTACACCAAGCGAATGACCAGTATATGAAAATTCAACTAATTTAAATGAAATAATTCTTTTATTTAATTTCCAATCATTATCAATAAAATATACAGCGATACATTGATATTCAAAACCATATTTGACCACAGATCAAATGTTAAATAAACTTTTCCATTCAAATTTTTAAAGATGTCAAATAATTCACTTTTAACATCTTCAAATTTCTTTAAAATCTTGTTTCTAGTAATATTTCTTAAAAAACTTTGATATTGCGGTGCAAAACTTTTGTGAATCATTTTGGTAAAATCGGGACATTCACTAGTAGTAAAATGTTGTTCCTTTTTAATATTATAATCAACTACAGAATTTTGTGCACATATAGGATCATATGAAAATGTTTGTAAATTACCAGTTGATGAAACTCTTAATTGCATTTGATTTTGAAAATCAGGTTGTTGACTTTGTAAATGTTTGTTAGCATGTATTTTTAGATGACTAATATCCCCTGCAGATGCAACACTAATAAATGAGCACAATATTTACATTTTGCTTTAAAATAATTGTACCATCAGGATTATTTATAGATATTTTTTTCAAAATGTTCCCAAACATTACTACTTCTGCTCCTAGATGATGATCCAATTGTTGGAAGAGGGATATTAGAATGAGAATCAACATATTCATGTTGTGTAGTATATGTATCAACATCGACATAAACATTAGAAATATTAGGATCCATAGTAATGTAAGTAAAACAATATATAAGAATTAACAATTAATTTAAATAATGTGTAAATGTAATGAGTAAAAAATAATAATTAATATATGTGCACAAATAATTAATGAAAAAAATGAGTAGCTAATAAATTTAATTAAACTAATTAATGTTACCGACTGGTGAATGCGAGATAGAAATTAGCTTAGGCCTCGTTTGGGAACAGGCTAATTTAGTAACTTTTTGGCTAATTGGCTAAAAAGGTTGGTAAGAAAAACCTGTATGTTTGGGCCAACTTTTTGGCTAATTACGAAATGGCGTGCAAAAAGTAGAGAGAAAAGGGAATCTTTGACTTTTTGGTATGAGTTGTTGGCTTTTTGGCTAAAAAGGTAACTTTTTGGCTAATTGGCTATTTTAGCCTCTTGCCAAACGAGGCCTTATTCTAATAAAAGTTTCTTGTTACACAATTGCAATTGTCACTTAGGGATGACACTTCAAAATTAATTGAGAGTTGAGAGAGATTAAGAGTTTAAGAGAGATTGAGAGAGTTTGAGAGAGAGATTAAGAGATAGAGAGAGAATTATTTGTGAGATTTATTTTGAAAAATGAAGGATATTTGTAGTAGTTTGAAAGAGTGAAATAAGTTTATAAAATATATATATTACCCTTTGTCTTAGGATGTTTGAATTTTTATGACCGTTTGAATTTTTATTGTTTCTACTAATTTAAGACAGTTTGATTTTTTTTTTTTTTTCATTGAATGAAGACTTGAGTGATTGATGAGATTGAGATGCAACAGTGAATAGAGTAGGCTAGGGCCAGGCCATGAAGGCTAGTACAATGCACACCAACCAACCATTTGAATTATATATATATATATTTTTTTTAATTCATTCATTGTAAGAGCATCCACAATGGAGTGACTAAAAAATAGTGTGTTATATGACAAAAAGTGATAAAAGTGGGGCTCAAAAATGTGGTTAAGGTGTGTTAAGAGTTTATTAATTTTACAGAGTGAGTGGTGGTGTAATGGATATATTAAGGTATGTGTTAAGTGATGTATAAATATATTATATTAATAAAATAGTAATATTAATAACTTTTTGATTTTATTTTTTTAATTTTTTGCAAGATCAATCTTTTATTTATTTTATTTGTTTATATTTTTAATTATTTAACCGTTGCAAGTTGTTTTTTATTTTTATTTTTTGAAATTTGACCATCGGTAGAGAGAGGGCCGGGTGGGTGGGCGGGGCTGGGCGAGCCCAAAATTGTTTGGGTCGAGCCAGACCAGGCCAACGGGCCAAAAATGGAAGGCCCAGGTCCAGGCCCAAAGTATTGGACTGGGCTAGAGCCCAGGCTAAAAAGGACCGGGCCCACCTCAGGAAGTTGTGAGTATTATGTTCTAAAATGGGGGAAACATTATGCAAAATCCCCAAGAAGGTGTGTCGTATGACACCGAAGCACAGGGGTTGTGAGAACCCGAATATAAAAATTAAGTAAATAATTAAATAATAATATTACAATCTCAAATATTTTGGAGGTGAATTCTAAGGTGCAAGTTAAATATTATTGGAGGATCTTTTAATTAATTTTAAACTTAAAACAAATTTGTGGTGGAAGTATTTAATTTAGAGGCAAGATTTATTTATTTTTTAAAAATATTGAGGGCAAGTTAGTAAGTATATTTTGTTATAATAATAGTTATATTTTATTTAATTAATGTGTTAGAAAATAAAGTAATATAAAGATAATATTTTAGGGCCTTTTTGTGTAGATACATATGTAACCCTAGGTTGCCCCATACTATTCATAACAGCAGCCACAAACAGCCACGGGAGAGAGAGAAAGGTTGAGAGAAAAGAAGAAGAGAAAAGAAGGGTTGCAAACAAGGAGGAATCTTTGGGTGTGGTGGGTCTCTATCTTTCTTCTTCCTTTTGGTTTTGTTTTTACCCTTATTCCATTATTATTTTATTCATTCATGGAGGTTGTAGATTTATATATTTTGTATATATATATACTGTTAAAAAATTTGAGGAGTTAAATTTATGTATAAAGAATGGTATTATTCTTAGTTAAAAAAAATTCTGCGCATAATTACGAACTTTAAAAATCAAGAAACTATATCAAACGAATGAATTTTAATCTGAAATTTTTCCAGTAGATCAATCACATATTGAATTGCATATCTGAATTTTTTCATAATTTTTGGGAGTCAAAATCCATATAAATTGAGGTATTCAAATCTGTCCAGGAAACCAGTCCGAAACAGTAAATTCGGGAATGTTGTTCTCTTTGGGTATAAATCCAAAAATTATCAAATTAGTGTCATTAGAACCGATTACGAGTCTAGTTTCGTACGGTTTTGGCCTTGCATTGATTGCTTGTGTATATTAAGAGAACCGTCAATTTCTTTAAAGTGCTGCAGAAAACAACCTGTTTGGATATAATAAATTGTAGATAATTATTTTGATAAGCAAATCAAGTGAAACCAATTAGGTTTGAAACTTAGGATATATTAGATCATATCTGGAGGTTATTGGAATTTTTCGAATAGCGTGGAGTGGGTTTTGTAATTTTCAAAGTTAGCGAATAGGTTGGGAAGGCTTGTTTGAAATTCTGTTTTATCTTAAAGTCACAATTAATTAAGTTTTGACCAGAACCCATGTCTTGGGTGATTTTAAACCTTGAAGAACATGAACTTAGGTAATATTTAAGAGTAACGGTGAGTTGGGTTGAGCCGGGTTAGTACGCTTTAGTTGAGGTTACTTAGTTTCTATTTTTTTTAGTATTTTTAAATTAGTTGTGACGTGTAGTTTTTATACTTGGTTCAGGACACTAGTTGGACTTTTACACTCTATTCAATTCAAGGATTATATTATTTCGTTTCAGGTGAGTAGTTCCATGCTACGTATTTTTATAAATATTCCCCTACCCTGAACTGTTGGAAAATTAAATTGTTGTTTCATGACTAAACTGTTTTGATAAATTATTTATATTATCAATGGAATCAAATTATTTCTGAAACATGTGTGAACTTGGCATACTGCAAACTATTTGTTTTGGTCTCATGTTTATAATGATGAACTACCATGTTTTGCGAAACTAATGTGTATTGATTATTGGGACCATGATGTGTATTTAGTCCAGGGAAATTATTCCACTGTGTGCGGTGACTCTGGCCACTAGGGAACAGATCCGGTTTAGGCCGTGATGACTCTAGTGCTCAACGATTGTAAGGAACAGACCTTTAAAAATAACTAGGTGACCTTCAATCGGATCGACTTTGAGAAAAGGCCCAGGTGCCACCCTGAGGATGACTCCTAGTTCGGTATTGGATCCAATGGGGCTTTTAGCCTGAGAAATGTGTGGCAGATTATTTGTTTTTATTGGTACCCAGAAAATTATTGGTGTTCATGTTATAATCTGTGGAAAATGTCATTTAACATGTTCTTGCAAGACATGAGTATTTTTAAAAGTCATTTAACATGTTCTTGCGAGACATGAGTATTTTTAATTGTCATTTAACATGTTCTTGCGAGACATGAGTATTTTAAGTGTTGAACTGTGGAACCTTCTTTTCGAAACAAGTTGTATTTGTCATTTAACATGTTCTTGCGAGACATGAGTATTTAAGTGTTGAACTGTGGAACCTTCTTTTTGAAACAGTTGTATTTACCAAACTGTATGCCAAACTAGTTTCTGTGATATATATTTTATTTTGGAATTGAACCCTGTTTTCAGAACTGTATTTACTATCCATGTTGCTACTCACTGAGCTATCAGCTGACTTAATTTTTATCACTTCCAGGTGTTAGAAGGACTTAGAGTAGACTCATGGCATAGCGGGGACTCGATTGCATGGACCTCTAGGGCATACATTTATTTATTTTAGGTTGCTTATCGAGTTTTGTGCATACATTGTGGTATGTCACTGGATTGAGTGTTGATTTATTTATTCCTGGGTTATCATCACAATTATTCTTTATGGTTTTGGGTTCATGTATAGGCTTACGTGTGCCTTGGGCTAAGTCCCTGTGGGCCACGGCCGGTCATGCCCAGATTTGGGGTGTGACAATTGTGGTATCAGAGCAGTAGTTATCGAGTTACATATCTTGCATTTCATCATTTAGACGAGGTCCGAGTCCCTATAGTCCTTAGTAGTGTGTGGTTGAGTTAGTTTTGTTTAAATTTGTGTTGAATCTTCTTGATCTCATTTTGAAGGTTAAGAGTTGGTACCTAAGTTTCTACGTTGTTTGTGTATTCCTTGTGAGCCTTTGGATGAATGTATTACCGTGTCTACTCCATTAGGAGAAATAGTACTGTTTGGGGATGTTTGTAGATCTTGTGAGATAGAGATGGATGATAGGATTTTTTTTCAGTGGATTTGATTTGTTTTGAGATGAAGGATTTTGATGTGATTTTGGAGATGGATTGGTTGACAAAGTATCATGTCTTTGTTGATTGTTTTAGAAAAATGGTAGTTTTTGCTATGCCGAGGCAACATGATCTTTTTTTTTTTTTTTTTTCTTCTTTCAAGGAGATAAGAAAAGGTTTTCTATCTGTTTTATTTCTTCTCTTTAGGCTAACCGAATGTTGAGGAAAGGGTGTCATGGTTATTTAGCTTTTGTGGTGAGTAAATGTACCCGAATAGAGGTTAGAGGAGTTGTCTGTAATGAGGGAATTTGTTGATGTTTTTCCAGAGGATCTACTTAGTCTTCCTCGAGATAGTAAGGTAGAATTTTCCATTAACTTAGTCCTGACACAACATTTATTTCTAAAGCGCCCAATAGAATGGCACCATTGGAATTGAAGGAGTTACAAACTCAATTACAAGAGTTGCTAGACGAAGTTAGTTGTGGTTAGGTTGTTTCACTTGCTTGATGGACTACTTGTGAGCTTAGTGATGGGCCTTAGGCCAATTATTTTGTATGTGTTTGGGAATAAATGTAGTCTCAGCATGATAGAAATTATAGCGTGTAGTAAGAGATGTGTTTCTTAGAGAGTTTGTTTTATTCATTATTTTGTTTTAAATCTTAAGAGGGCAAATAAGAGAAATAATTTTGAGATATATTGGAATGAGATTAAATTTGATTTGGGTTACACCATTTGATGGGATTATTAGTAGTAACAACATTGGCTGGTGAGTCGATATTTTAGAATATGTATGCGAGTTTCGGGTGCTTTCGAGATTGGTGGAGTCCATTGTCTCAGAGTTAATTGTTAATGTTCTCGAGTGCAATAATGAGTGTTGAGGGACATGATGTGATGGATGTTGTGGAGTTATGTTAGCAACCAATGTTCTTAGAGGAAATTTCTAAGATTACTTTGTGAGGATATTATAATTCTAAACTAGGTGCTTTAGGATAATTAGTATGGTGGTAATTTGAGTATTTCCATGGAATTTATGCTTGACCCATCGAGAGTGATTGATGTTAACATTTATAGTTACTTTTATGTATAGTTAGAAATTGTGAAGATGGAAGGTATATGAGAGTGTTTTGGGTTAAATTTGGGGTGTGTCGTGATAGTGTGGTTCACGTAATGCAAATGGAGATTATTTTGTATCCCTTGTCCTTTAGTTATAAGATTGTTTTGTATCCTTAGTGTAAAGTTGTAAATCCCTTATATTAATCTTTCGCTTTGCTACCAGTGTGGTAAGAATTCGTGTTGTTGGTATGTTGGTCTAATATTACCATTGAGTTCAATTTGAGTGTACTTGACCTTAAGTGGTAAGTGTTTCCTTAATTAAATGTATTTAGTTTTGCCTAATAGAGGATGATTGGTGATATTACCTTTGAAGAAGTTATTCGGTAGACCTTTCGTCGGGGAATAAATTGGTATGAAGTACTTTCGTTATTCTGCTGGTCTTTGAAATTGTTATGGGATGACTATTGTTGATGTAGAAAATTTTTTTTTTTTTTTGAGTAAACATGTGGCATTATAGAAGGTGGTTGTACATTTTTTTTAGAGTTGTGTAAGGGTGAGTTCGATTAGAGATATTAGATAAGATTTTGAGGTAACCACAAGACTGAACACTTGTTGGTGTAACCTTTCGTCTTGAGTTATGTAGGCTTTTCATGGTGGGTTTGATATGGTAATTGGTGTTGTTATTTGTGACAATTTATGAGGATTCAATTTTGTTTTCTTTGCACTTTAGTAAGCTATGGTGGATTACTTTCAAGTTAAATTATTTTTTAGGTGGAGAGCAAATTTAGTAGTTATTGGATTGAAATACTGAAAAGATTATTTTAGTTAGAATTTTTTTATTAGATGTGTAGTATTATTTCTTTTGGTAAGGGATATACATTGAATTTCGTTTGGAGAGATATTATTGTCATTTGAGGGTAATCTATTTATTAACGGTTCGAAAATTTTTGGGTTGTTTCGGTGTTAATTTTTATAAGTGTCTCGTTGTGATTTGTTTGATATACTTCTAGGGTGAAAGGTAGAATATTCTATTAATAGGCCTTAGGAATGATATTAATAATTGTCGATAAGTGAATTTGTGTAGTAAGAGTTGTTGAATCGAAATTTGATCTTGTGGATTATCCTAATATTAGTGTGATGTGGAATCGTGTTGCAACCTTGGAGTAAGTGTCATGGCTTTGGTTTTAAAGAATGAGAATGGCTTTGAGTTAACTTTTGTTGGGAGTATCTTAGTATGATTAGAATGTGTACCCAGTCTTGATGAATTATATGTGGACTCGAAGTGCATTGTGTGAGTGTTTGGATAAAATCTATATTGGAGTGAGATGGTGTCGGTGGATGTAGACAAGTTTGTGTAAACTGTTAGTCAGGTTGTCAAGTAAAAGAAATAGAGTAGATAGGTAAAAATAATACAGAAATTGCTTGGTTGGGCAATTTAAGTTATGGCTGAGCATGTTCGAGTAGTGTGTTTGGCGTGATTGCATTATGTTTCATAAGGATCGGTGTTTCTTGTTTTCTAGGTGAAGCAATTGGGGCTAAGGTGATTTGTAAATTTACTGTGAGTGGAATAATTCAGGGAAAAATATGATTGTACTAGGCGATGAATGAAGGTTTTTATAGATGAAACATTTCAAGTTAATATTTGTGCTGGTTTAATTCCAAATTGAGTAATTGAGTGTGGATTCGTTTTAATATTGAGATGCGTTTGTTGTCGTGTGATGGTTGGGACCTGATTTGGTGGAGGATACTATACAGAAAATTATCACCATCAGAGAGAGATTACTGACTACTCAGAGTAGAAAAAAAAAAAAAAAAAAAAAGAAAAAAAAAGAAGAGTTTTGCTGATCATCGTAGGTGAGATTTAGAGTTTCATGTGGGGGATATGATATTCTTGAAAGTATTACCATGGAAAGGAGTGATCAGGTTTGGAAAGAAAGGAAAGTTGAGTCCTAGATACATTGGTCCATTTGAGGTATTGGAGAAGGTTGGTGAGGTTGCGTACCGTGTTGCTCTACCCCTAGGTTGGCAGGAGTGCATAATGTGTTTCACATGTCTATGCTGAGGAAAAATGTGCACAGTCCGTCGTATGTGATAGATTATGAGCCGCTTTAGATTAGGGAGGATTTTTCATATGAGGAGATACCTATTCAGATGTTGGATTCGAAAGAGAAAAGGTTGTGTACAAAGGTCATTAAATTGGTTAAGGTACTGTGGCGTAATCATCTAGTTGAAGCGGCGACTTGGGAATGCGAGGACGAAATGCGCGAGAAGTACCCACATCTATTCTCATGATTTACTCAGGTTAGTTTCGAGGACGAAACTTTTTTTTAGAAGGGGAGAATGTGAGAACCCGAATATAAAAATTAAGTAAATAATTAAATAATAATATTACAATCTCAAATATTTTGGAGGTGAATTCTAAGGTGCAAATTAAATATTATTGGAGGATCTTTTAATTAATTTTAAACTTAAAACAAATTTGTGGTGGAAGTATTTAATTTAGAGGCAAGATTTATTTATTTTTTAAAAATATTGAGGGCAAGTTAGTAAGTATATTTTGTTATAATAATAGTTATATTTTATTTAATTAATGTGTTAGAAAATAAAGTAATATAAAGATAATATTTTAGGGCCTTTTTGTGTAGATACATATGTAACCCTAGGTTGCCCCATACTATTCATAACAGCAGCCACAAACAGCCACGGGAGAGAGAGAAAGGTTGAGAGAAAAGAAGAAGAGAAAAGAAGGGTTGCAAACAAGGAGGAATCTTTGGGTGTGGTGGGTCTCTATTTTTCTTCTTCCTTTTGGTTTTGTTTTTACCCTTATTCCATTATTATTTTATTCATTCATGGAGGTTGTAGATTTATATATTTTGTATATATATATACTGTTAAAAAATTTGAGGAGTTAAATTTATGTATAAAGAATGGTATTATTCTTAGTTAAAAAAAATTCTGCGCATAATTACGAACTTTAAAAATCAAGAAACTATATCAAACGAATGAATTTTAATCTGAAATTTTTCCAGTAGATCAATCACATATTGAATTGCATATCTGAATTTTTTCATAATTTTTGGGAGTCAAAATCCATATAAATTGAGGTATTCAAATCTGTCCAGGAAACCAGTCCGAAACAGTAAATTCGGGAATGTTGTTCTCTTTGGGTATAAATCCAAAAATTATCAAATTAGTGTCATTAGAACCGATTACGAGTCTAGTTTCGTACGGTTTTGGCCTTGCATTGATTGCTTGTGTATATTAAGAGAACCGTCAATTTCTTTAAAGTGCTGCAGAAAACAACCTGTTTGGATATAATAAATTGTAGATAATTATTTTGATAAGCAAATCAAGTGAAACCAATTAGGTTTGAAACTTAGGATATATTAGATCATATCTGGAGGTTATTGGAATTTTTCGAATAGCGTGGAGTGGGTTTTGTAATTTTCAAAGTTAGCGAATAGGTTGGGAAGGCTTGTTTGAAATTCTGTTTTATCTTAAAGTCACAATTAATTAAGTTTTGACCAGAACCCATGTCTTGGGTGATTTTAAACCTTGAAGAACATGAACTTAGGTAATATTTAAGAGTAACGGTGAGTTGGGTTGAGCGGGGTTAGTACGCTTTAGTTGAGGTTACTTAGTTTCTATTTTTTTTAGTATTTTTAAATTAGTTGTGACGTGTAGTTTTTATACTTGGTTCAGGACACTAGTTGGACTTTTACACTCTATTCAATTCAAGGATTATATTATTTCGTTTCAGGTGAGTAGTTCCATGCTACGTATTTTTATAAATATTCCCCTACCCTGAACTGTTGGAAAATTAAATTGTTGTTTCATGACTAAACTGTTTTGATAAATTATTTATATTATCAATGGAATCAAATTATTTCTGAAACATGTGTGAACTTGGCATACTGCAAACTATTTGTTTTGGTCTCATGTTTATAATGATGAACTACCATGTTTTGCGAAACTAATGTGTATTGATTATTGGGACCATGATGTGTATTTAGTCCAGGGAAATTATTCCACTGTGTGCGGTGACTCTGGCCACTAGGGAACAGATCCGGTTTAGGCCGTGATGACTCTAGTGCTCAACGATTGTAAGGAACAGACCTTTAAAAATAACTAGGTGACCTTCAATCGGATCGACTTTGAGAAAAGGCCCAGGTGCCACCCTGAGGATGACTCCTAGTTCGGTATTGGATCCAATGGGGCTTTTAGCCTGAGAAATGTGTGGCAGATTATTTGTTTTTATTGGTACCCAGAAAATTATTGGTGTTCATGTTATAATCTGTGGAAAATGTCATTTAACATGTTCTTGCAAGACATGAGTATTTTTAAAAGTCATTTAACATGTTCTTGCGAGACATGAGTATTTTTAATTGTCATTTAACATGTTCTTGCGAGACATGAGTATTTTAAGTGTTGAACTGTGGAACCTTCTTTTCGAAACAAGTTGTATTTGTCATTTAACATGTTCTTGCGAGACATGAGTATTTAAGTGTTGAACTGTGGAACCTTCTTTTTGAAACAGTTGTATTTACCAAACCTGTATGCCAATCTAGTTTCTGTGATATATATTTTATTTTGGAATTGAACCCTGTTTTCAGAACTGTATTTACTATCCATGTTGCTACTCACTGAGCTATCAGCTGACTTAATTTTTATCACTTCCAGGTGTTAGAAGGACTTAGAGTAGACTCATGGCATAGCGGGGACTCGATTGCATGGACCTCTAGGGCATACATTTATTTATTTTAGGTTGCTTATCGAGTTTTGTGCATACATTGTGGTATGTCACTGGATTGAGTGTTGATTTATTTATTCCTGGGTTATCATCACAATTATTCTTTATGGTTTTGGGTTCATGTATAGGCTTACGTGTGCCTTGGGCTAAGTCCCTGTGGGCCACGGCCGGTCATGCCCAGATTTGGGGTGTGACAGGGGTTGTATAATGTGCAACGAGGGATAACATTGGGCAAGTTGGAGGCTGTAATGGTGCCCAAGGTCGCTAGGTATGAGGAAAACATGCGATTGAAGTTTAAATGTAGATTTCTATGTAGGGGGAAGTATAGGTTGTTACCAATCAATGAGAATGAGACCTTGGCTAATGTCTTGGATCTCCTAACAAAATTAGGAGGACGATTTCTTTTTGGAATTTTATATGGAGAAGGAGAGCATTTTTGGTGATGCACAGATGATAATTCCGGTGGAAGGATCATTTATTGAACTGTTGACATGGTCGTAGTCCCCTGATAATGCACTTGTGCAATCATCACCGGTGTGTTGTCAAGATTACACTCTATTCAAATCTTCGCATAATTACATTGAATTCAATTCATCATAGAGCTTGGATGGTTATCCTTCCCAAGGATTTCACTGTTATAGTGCAGGGCCAAGTGCTCTAGCAGTGCATAATCCTATGGTCAGCACTCGTACAACCTCATCTATACAGTGGAGTGAATAATGTCCATCGTTTGTGAATCTTGAACATGTAAGGGAGACGACTGTACGAAATTATGTAGCCTCCGATAATACAATGCCAGATCTTGGTTTCGAAGTTCAACCTAGAGTGAATGATGAAAATTCTGTAGAGGATTTCGATGCAACGATGGAAGGTGAAGAGAATTTACATGTTGATTATGAAGTGGAAGGGCACGATGATAGAGCTACACCCAAATATCCCTTTCTACCATAATATTCATCTCGACAATGGTGATTCCATTACAAACCACGATGTGATCGAACGTTGGCCATTATGGGACTCCGAAATTGCTAAATTGGAGAAAGGAATGTTTTTCAATGATAAGAAAAACTTGGTGCACGTTGTTCATTTGTATAACCTAAAGCGCAATCGAGAGTGTAAGGTTGTAGAATCAAAAGAAAAAAGTTAAGTGACCGAGTGCAAGCATGGTTGCAATTTGAGGGTTTGTGCGGTGAAGTTGAAAGACAGAGATTTATTTCAAATTAGAAAGTTTGAAGGGCCACATCAATGTGTCTACCTGAGGATGACTAAGGATAGTTGTAACCTCAAGTCCGAGCTTATTGCTCATTTCATTAAGGGACATATTGCAATAAGTTAAGTGTTTTGTTACACCATATGATTTTGTTATCAGTTTAATATACTAAAATATACTTTGTTTTTATAGATATCACCGAACTTGCCTCTTGCTAGCATAATTGAGATCGTTAAGGAAAAGTTCAGGTTCACGATCACATATTAGAAAGCTTGGCTTGCAAGGAAGAAAGCAGACGCAATGGTTTTTGGGAACTGGGATGAGTCATACAAAAGGTTGCCAAGATATATAGCATTGCAGCAATCTAATTCAGGCACCGTTGTTATGTAGGACATTTTTCCTAAATCTACCGAAAATGAATTGTACATGAAATATGTATTCTGGGCATTTAAATCGGCAATTAAAGGCTTCAAGTACTGTCGTCCAATGATATGCATTGATGGCACACATTTGTATGGAAAATACAGAGGCAAGATTGTTGTAACCACTGCAATGACTGGGGCGGACAAGGTTATACCTCTTGCTTTTTCCATTGTTGATGAGGAAATGCTTGAGAGTTGGGATTGATTCATTACTCTCCTTAGGCGACACGTTTGTTGTGATCGAGAGGGGGTCACATTGATATCTGATCGACACAAGGCTTTGCTTAATGTAATGTTAAGAATTTAGGACAATTTATCAGTGCAACCTTGAGGATATCATAGGTATTGTTTGCGACACGTGTGTAGCAATTTCAAAATGAAAGATTCAGCAATACAATTGCTAAGGATCTTGTGTGGAGAGCTGGTTTTGCACACCAACTACGAAAGTTCAACAAAATTATAGAGGATATCTAAAAGGTAGAAAAAAAATTCTGAACGACGGTTTAGAAAGATGAACCCTACTCATTGGGCTTTGTGCCAAGATGGTGGTCATCGTTGGAGCATATTGACAACAAACCATATAGAGGGCTTCAATGGTGTACTAAAAGGCACATGTAGTGTCCCAATCACATAATTTGTTAAGATCACTTTTTATCACCTTGTCAAACATTTTAACGAGGGCAAGACCATTGTCGAAAATGCCAGTCATCAGGGTAAGTAGTACACGAGTAATGTTGAACAATGGATCAACGAGCACCAAGCTAAAGTGAATGTCCATATTTTGATATCGGTTAATAGGTAATTTGCATTATATGCACCAATTCACAAAATCGTGACCAGTTCATAGTGGTCGTTTGTCATGACCCAAACCTACCCCTAGAGGCTTAAGTCATGACCGAGTAATCCCAGATTACCCCGCCTTAAAAACAAAACAAATAATTAATAATAGTAAATGGGACACTGGGAAACAATAATAGAACATAACTATGTCCATCGAGTGGTGCATACATACAAATTTCACAAGTATTTAAAACTTAAAACTTTATGCATACAATCTTATATACCTAGGTAGGTACAACACATCCAGTTAAACTTCTTACATGTATTATCCACTCAAAACAAGTCTTCTCAAATGCAAACAAAAGAAGATTAACCAGAAAGGTTGACACAGCTTGACTCCACTTGAGTCCAAGTATGCCCCATCACGGAGGCACTCCAATAGCAACTTCACAAAAGGTGGACTCTCGAGGTTGCTCTAGACTTGACGCTCCATTTGCTCACCTACATATATATAGGGGAAGGGGGTGAGCTAAAGCCCATTGAGTAATATCAGTATAAAAAGGTTAAATGAATGATGTCTATCATAATACAAATCATATCTCATAAGTTTGAAACAAATCATAATTAAGTAATTGTCATATCAGAAGTTCATAAATCATAACTCATATGTTGTACATTCAAAAGGATGATTAAGGTCAACAAAGGAACCACACGGGTCTAAACAAAAGGACTATATAGGTCAAGCAAAATGACTATTTGGGTCAACATCAGAGATCTATGTACTCATATAACAAAGGGCCTTGGTATTGTTTCCCCAAGACAAGGGCCTTATTAACAAAGGGCCAAGGTATTGTTTTCCCCAAGCGAGGGCCTTATTAACAAAGGGCTACGGTATTGTTTCCCCTAAGCAAGGGTTTCACTAAAGGATGCCACAATTACTTTTAAATGAGACAATAATTCATTCTTAGCAAAATAGCATTTCAAAACATTCTTGCAGTAATTCAAAAATACATTTCAACATATCTTTACAAAGATACTACTCACAATGGGTTGACACAAGTGTTGGACCTCGGATAACCACTTACACAAAACACATAACAAAGACACACATTGAAGGTGCGTACAAAACAAATAGCGTATCATAATCCATTCTCTTACGTGTGTTTCTAGCTTATTCCAAGACTAAGGAGATGTTTAAGTAATGCTTAAGAATGCCTAAAAGGGCATGAAGATGCACATATGCCCATATGAGTGTTTGCCAAAATTTGCTAAAAACAAGGTGTTCGCTCGATGTGGCCTGACTGCAAAAGTACTGGATGGTGTCAAAGTAGGCTTGAGCCAAGTGCAAATATTTTCAAAAATACTAGGAGCATGCAAAGTGTGCTCGAGCCACAGATCCGTCGCTCGAGCAAAGTGGGCGAATTTTGGGTTTTCCAAATTGCTCTTTGAAGCTCAAAAACACATATTTCATATTCAAAGCTGGCATGGCTTCGTAGAAACAAGTAGAAACTCTTTATAATGCATGAATTCATAGAAATTATGAAACCATACTCTCAAATTCTCTTTCAATTTTCCAAAACAAAGCTCAAAACTCAATGTTTTTGTCATGAATATAATGCTTGGTACTTCTTTCCTTTCAAAACATGATTAAATAACATGAGAAGTTTAGAAACATGAAGAATCCCTAAAGTTAATGTGTAAAAGTCCCATGCATGTATGAATTTGTAGAAAATTAAACTCAAGGATAAAGAATTATGCATGCATGTGCACAATTAGCTCATTTCCTCCATAATCAAGTTGAGCCTTTCATCTTCTTGTCAATTACATGGAAATGATCCTACAAGCTTCATGAATTCAACTTTTACATAAATTATCTACGTGAATTATGGGTGATAATCTTACCTAGAGCTTGAATTGAAGTTGAACTAGCTAAATTCTTTCAATCCCTCTTCAATTTACTACAATTCTTCTATTTCTTTCTCCCTACAAATGTTGCTCTCATTCTCTCTCTAAATTTTAGCTTAAAAAGACGATGAGAATAAGCTAATTAAGCTCATATTGCACATATAGTTGGATTAAGTTAAGCTAATTAGGTAGGATTAAGGCTTATTAATTAAGCTTAATTCTAATCAATTGTAATTAATTTATTCTAATTATTTTGATCCGAATCAAATTTAAATTAATTTGCCATATGGTTCTAAATACTCCAATTAGTCTATTGGACTAGTCAATTTTGGTTTCTGAATCTGTTTAAGCTTTCAATTTTGAATTTTAAGTCAGTATTCTAACAGATAATCCATAAGCAAACAGATAGGAACAAATTAAACATCTAATCATGCAATTATGCTCACTAAAATAATATATAAAAATAATACATATGTCAGGGTCGTCACATCGTTCATTGACATTAGGGTATATTTAAATGTACCTTTGATATTAACTCGAATATGTACATATTTTGTAGGGAAATAAGGAAATATGAGGCGAGGACAACACCCCATAGGATGGGGGGTGGTGTTCCTCAAACAATTAGCCTTCAACCGCTGCATTGTTTATGCGGGAAGTACACACTGTTTCACTTTCCATGTTGCCACATGCTTGCTATCACAGCAGACTTGGGTGAAGATCCTTTTCCTTTTGTTACACCTGAGTATAGGTTGGAAAGTTCACAGGCATATATTTGAGCATAAGTTAAAGCTAATGCCCCATAACCAATATTGGCCTCTTGATGATTTCCCAACATTGCTTGCTAAATCGGGTCGTCCTAGACATAGCCGCATTGACAACATGATGGACGCCTCTAGATAACGTAGAATATGCCATTGCAGTTTGTGTTTGCAGAGAGGTCATGACAAGAGAAAATGTCCAGCGAGAGTCCGATCAGCTCGACATTAGTTTCTTTATGTTGTTAGTAAAGTTCATGTAATATTTAATGAATTGTTAATTGCAAATATGATGATTCACACATAACTTCAATTAAGGTGTTGTAATGTAAATTAAGGATGGCATTGATATTTACAAATGTGGAAAATTTCTTAAACTGATTAGATCTTGATCTAAAGCTTAGTTTTTGAAAATGTTTGACTAGTGGATTGTGAACACTACATACAATTGGTGTACGATTGTTCACATGACAAATATCGACACAGGTTTTTTTGTGGAAATTATTGTACTAGAGGTTGTTTGGCAACCTACATATTGTTGTTTTATCTTAATTATTATTATTATTTTTTTTTTGTTTTAAAATAATTACATATAAGTGAGAGAAGGCCATGTGGCCAAGCGTAGCAAATCTTTGAAGTTTTACGTGACAACTTTCTTTACCATTTTTGATGTACGATGTTTTCCTAGATAAAAGTTTAACGTGATGACTCCCTTATTAAGTTCATGTACATGTGACTCATGCCATATGAAATTTATAAAAGACAACATGACAACTTTGCTAATAAAATTGATGCACGATTGGTCACGCGATAAAGGTTTGTAATAAGTTTAAATATATAGCTATCGCTTGAACCTTACCCCCTTATGACAAGTCATTGTCGGTAGGTGGGTTGATAAGACATGACTAGTTGCGTCCACCCCAATTTTATGTGTTGTGCAAGTTAGAACTAGTATTCATATGTGTGATATAAATATGACATTAAACCAGACCAAAGTGTTCATAGAAAAAATGAAAGATATCATCATGAGATATACGTTAGTTGATCTATATTCAGCAATAGGTTGCCATTGGGTTGCAAATGGAGATGAATTTGAATACCCACTAAATTCAAATTTGTGTTACTCATATGCCATCGTTAATACCATGAGAGCTAAGTGGAAATTTCGCATAACTTGAGCATGCGTTCTCGTCGAGCTATGTCGTGAAGTTAATATTAAAATTCCTCGATGGTTAGCCATGCGTATGGCAATTAACACTCTACAATTGTTGCAAAGGGTATTGCATCGTATTCGCAACGAAGTTAATCACATAACCCAACGTCTTCAAAGGTCTAAACTTCAGAAGACCATGAATGAGCGTGCCAAAGATGGATTAATCGATGATGAACAATACTTAACTTGGAGCATGGATGCTATGTATCAATTTGACATTGAGATGTTAGATGAGGATGATAATGGATGAAATTGTTTGGATGTATGACCAAACGATTTATCTTTTAATGGCTTTGTAATATTTATCCATGAGTTATCAATGAAAAGAGAAAGTTGAATAGTGGTTGACATGTGTACTAATAATTTTAGTCATTTCATAAACTTAACCTTGATACAACAATAACACGTTAACTAATTAGCAACACCTGGCTAAACAACAACCTTCACTTATACATCAATATCCTAGATACGTCACAACAAACATAGTTAAAAGACAAAGATCTTTGAATTCTCATTCATTATCTGACATGTAGTAGTCAGATAGATATTTTTCGTTATTTAAGACATTATTTTGCTCGATCTCAGTCATTCTCTGCTACTTGCTTTTACCATTTCGATGGCTAGTTGAAGCATGAAATGTCGACATCTCCACATCAGCATTCTGTTCTCCTTTTTTATTTTATTAACTATTTTTTCATAGTCACCCACATTTCTTCTTGGCATGGTCAATGAACGACGGTGGGGTACTGATGCCCTAAGTTGCATAGATTATTAAACAATCTCTCTTGCTCTGTTATCCTAAATGCCCATTCTGCCCGAATACTAGCATAATAATCTTGGGGACTTGAGTATTTTTTTGCTCTTTTAGTCTTAACTACATAGAGATAGTAGCCACACTTTTGAAAGTCTTTGATGGCATGAACTTTCTACACCTCTTAAAGACATTATTGATACAGAAAAAATAAAATACAATTAGGCTGAAGGTATATTATTGTTATGACTTAAACAATCATTATAGTTTGGGTAGAACTATTTATATACATGCAGAGGAGATGATATGGCTATGATAATTGAGAGGAGGGGTGATTGTGGAAGAATTGATATCCGTAATATTATTTTGTCTTATTTATTTGCAACCCTTCGAATATGTTGTTCGTGACTTTTTATAGTTTATATGCCCGTGATATTGTTGATTCGTATTGTGGTGTTGTCGGCATATATATCTTATTTTGTGATTTTTTTAATATTTGTTATTGATGTAAATATATTAAAACTTTTACAGGTCTATGGCTCATCTACCGGAGGAGATTCCATTGTTGATCCATCAGCATCGCACCGATACGATATGGCAACATTCAATATGAATTATTTATTTTTACTTGATAATCATACTAGCCCTCAACCTTATTGAAATTTGAATTTCAAATGTTTCGATGGAAAGTATAAAATTAAATTTGTTTATATGAAGGCTTCTTTAATTTTAAAAATTTAAAAATCTCAAAATTGAATAATCAAATGTTTCATTTGTACTTGTGAATAATAATTTAATAATCAATAATAGAAGCAAAAGTTGCATTTCAATGGAAAAAAATGATTAAAGGAAGCCCTAACCCAACATTTGTGTTTGGATTGAATAAGAATGACGAAAACAATTTATGAAATTTAACCTATAAATTATTCTTTTCATACGTCGTAATTGTATTGACAAAAATAATAAATGAAAATGTGATTAAATTAAGTTAATAATTATGAAAGTTTCCTTAAATTGAATTGTCATTTCTTTAATGAGATGCTAAGCTAAAAACATTATGTCTAATACAGTTGGTGGTGTTGTGCAGGCCAAAGATCAACTGCGATTCAAATGGTGGTAGCGACGAAGATCTGAGACGACAGATCTAGAGCGATTTTTGTCGAGCTTTTGTTGGCGATGATCTTTTTTGAGTCATAGTATCATCATTATGATTTGGATCCATCACTGAAATAAAATGATAAATGTATATATATAGGGATAAATATTATTTTTGGAAACCTAATTAATTTGTTAAATTCTCAACTGGAAAAACTACATATAAAAAAATAAATAAAAATAAAATTGATGTATAGATGCTATATCACTTACAAGATTGATGTATAGATGTATAAATGCTAGAGAGAGAGAAAGAGAGAGAGAGGGGGAGAGTTGTTAAAGAAAATGCGGAGAAGAGTTGTCAATGGCGATGGAGCAGATGATGAGGTAGTGAGCGGCGACTGACTGGCAGAGGAGTTGAAAGTGAGAGTGGAGGTTAGGGTTTTGGTGACAGTAATAAAAGGGGAGTTGGGGGTGGCAAGATCAGTTTGAACAGAATGTATGTAGAGAGAGAGGGGATAATGAGGAGAGAGAGAGAGTTTTGGAGAAATGGGATTCAACGGTGGTGAAGAAATGGGAAGAGAAAAACCCGTGAATCATATTAAGGATAGTTTGGTCATTTTATATAAAGTTGTTTTTATAGACATAATATTTGAACGCCTAAATTTTTTGACAAAGAAAATGTAAATTTAAATTTATGAATCGAATGCTCAAAATAAAACGTATTTTGCAAACATATTTTGAGCCGGGAGTTAATTTTCAAGGAAAATTTAGTTATAAACCCCTTTTACCTTCCTTTCATTGTTAAAAGGACTAAGAAAAAAATTATACTTTCTAAACCCCCTCATAATTATAAAGTCTTGCATAAAGGACAAAATTTATTATTTAAATATTTTATAGGACTATTATACCCTCAACTTCTGCATATATAATCAGCTTCGTTATCAACTGTATCATAATCACTATAGTTGCATCTTCTAAGCTTCAGCAGAAGGTCGTCGACAAGCCGCCGCCGCCATAGTCGCGTCTTCCAAGCTTCAGCAGAAGGTGCTCTCTTCATCTTCATAATCAGTAACGATGAGGCTTTGAGTATGTTGAAATTGAATGAGGATGTCGTTGGAGATTCGAAAGCTAGGGTTTCGGAGCAAATATGGGAGATTCGGAGCGCAGTAGAGATGGCTCAATTGGAAGCGGAGAAGAAACATGATGAGGTTGTTGATGAGATGCTGGCGATGTTGAATGCGAAAACTGAAGCTTCAAGATTGAAACAAGTTGAACAGGAGGTTGGGAAGGATGTGGATGAGGAACAGTAGAATATATGTACATATATATATATTTGTGTGTATAAGTGTTGTTGAACACATGTATTCTTTTTCATTGAGATGTGTGATTGTTGATCGAGTTTTAGAAGTTTTTCGTTTCAATTAGATATGTGGATTTGTTGATTAATTTGTTTTGTTTTTGTTTGTTTGTTTTTTTTGAAGTTTTTTTCTCAATTAGATATGTTGATTTGTTAATTAATTTGTTTTGTTTTTGTTTGTTTGTTTGTTTTTGATTTATTTTTGTTGTTTTTTTATCTAATTTCATTTGACAGAACCAGAGTAAAATTTTATTATGGTTCTATTGCTCTGTTTTTTTCATTTGACAGAACCAGAGTAAAATTCTACTTTTATACAGAGTAAAATTTTACTTTTGTGTAGAGTCTAACATTTTACTCATTTTTTAAAGTAAAATTTTACTTTTATACAGAGTAAAATTTTACTTTTACTTTCAGAGTGTAACATTTTAATCTTATTCAGAGTAAAATTTTACTTTTATACAGAGTAAAATTTTACTTTTAGTTTCAGAATGTAAAATTTTACTTTTATACATAATAAAATTTTACTCTAAAATATATAATGAAGATGGCTTAATAGAAGAGCTGATAGATATGAGGGTAATATAGTAAAAGAAACAAGTTTTAAAATATTAAGAGATTTTAAAAGTACTTATATAATTCTTATCATTTTGAAAGACAAATTAAATAGTGAAGGGGCTACCACCAAATCCCCCAATTTTCAATTAGTTATTTAATTTTGGAATAAAAGAAATCAAAAAAAGGTTAATGGCCCCAAATCCCAATCCTCTACCCCACTCTCTAGTTATTTCCATTATGGTTTCCCACTTCGATTTTCCTCAGAGATAGAGAGACGGATAACAGAGACTGAAAGATGATTAATAATAGAGGTTACCCTAGAAGGTGAATCTGCACGTAAGACAGCAATCAGAGACTGACAGATGGTTAACAAGAGAGGCAATTATTCTCATTCCCGAAATTCGTTGGCTACTAAGCTCTTCCCAAGAAAACTAACTCTATTCTCGATCACAGTTTACGCAATCCTTCTCTTTGCCTTTTCAATCTTCATATTTATCTTCCACATTTTCGAACATGAGCGGATGAAACCTCTATCTTCTGAAGGGTCTCAATCTCAACAGGTTTGTCATCTTCTTCGGTAAATTATGATGAAGATCTTGTTTTTGTTAATTTGGAGAGCTGGGTTTTGTGTTTTTGTTTTTTTAATGTTGTTTTTGTTGATGGGTTGTTGTGATTTGGTAAAAAAATTGGTGTGTTGAAAAACATCCTTAACTTGGTCATTTAGAGAATTGCGTTTTTCTTTGGGTGTTGGATATGTTGATTGGTAAAAAATTGGGTTTTCCCTGAAGGCTGTGTTTGGATTTGGATTATGAATTTGAGTAGTGATTTGGAAAGGGAAAGGAAAAGGAGAGTAAAATATAAGATATTTTATTTATTCATTTTTTTCTGTTTCTTTCTTTTTTCCAAATCCCTACCCAAGTTCAACCCAAATTCTTGATCCTAAAGCTGTATCATGGTGGAGTTAATGGTTTTCATTATTTTTTTCCTTTGGTATTTGCTAGTTTGGGCTGTCATTTGGAATTAGGTCATTGTCTTCGCATACATTAGGTTATTGTTGTTGACTTTTGCTGATCATTGTCAATTTGAATATTTTTATTTTTATTTTTTTTTATTTTAAGTCAGAACTGCATAATTTGATAATCAGGAATCAGGATATGTTGATATTCTTACTCCAATTTCTTGTACTTTCGGAACCAGTGCAGCCAGGAAGTCTTAATCTTCAAAGAGAGAAAATTAAGGAGCAAAAGATTTTCTATTACCTATGTAAAATGAACAGTCACATTGTAACTGAGTACAGTGTGTCAAACAGGGTTACTTCAAGAAATTTATATGAACATATATATAAGCTGCAATGTGTGTAGATTATGTGATAAAATACCTTAAATTTTAGTTGTTTTACTTGTCTGAAAAAACATGTTTGTTTTTGCGTTTGTCTCATGTCCATGGAAAATTCCGAAAACATGGTTAATGAATCCATATCAGTTTTGGAAGTTACATGTGTTGCTTCCTGAACTTCAGGCATTTTCAAACATGTACCAATTCTTGTTACATGAAAATCACATGTTTCCTCTTGATGGTTTGTCCTTAGTTTAATTAGGGGTGATTAGTCTGCTGGGGCAGAAGGGAGGGTCAAGAGGGGTGGGGCAGTAAAAAGAAGGTGATAGGGAATTGGAAAATTCAAAATATTAAATTTTAGTTGTTTTACTTGTGTGAAATAACATGTTTGTTTTTAGTGTTTGTCTCATGTCCGTGGAAAATTCTGAAAATATGGTTAATGGATCCATATCTGTTTCGGAAGTTACATGTGTTGCTTCCTAAACTTCAGGCATTTTCGAACATGGACCAATTCTTATTACATGAAATGAATGTTACATGTTTCCTCTTGATGGTTTGTCCTTAGTTTAATTAGGGGGAGGGTCAAGAGGGGTGGGGCAGTTAAAAGAAGTTGATAGGGAATTGGAAAATTTAAAAGCTGGTATTAATTATGATGGTAGGTCAAAGGAAGCTAGGGTTAAAGAAGTTTTCTAAATGAAGATTATTAGTTGGAATGTGAGAGCTCATAGCTCCATTAAGAAACGGGGTGGTTAAAGAAGTCTTAGTTGGTAATCCTTCAAGAACCAAAATATTCTGTCTTGACAGGAAATTGATAAATAATATTTGGAAATCTAGGTGTAGGAAGTGGGTTGTTTTAACTTCATGTAGTACTTTGGGTTTGTTTTAATGATGTGGGATGAGAAGGTTCGTAGTGAATGTTAAAACAATAATGTGAGAATTTTTAGTGTTTGTGAGATTTAGGGAATCTTGATAGTAGCAAATGGTGCTGGGGTGTATGGTCCTAATAAACCCAGGTTTAAGGATGACTTTGGGATAAGTTAGTTTGGGTTTTGTGCTCCAAATTGGCGTGTAGGGGGAATTTCAATGTCATAAGGAAAGTTTTTGATGAAAATAAATGGGGAAAGGGTAACTAGGAGCTGAGGGGCTTTGATACTTTTATTAGAGATTTTGATTTGATTGATTCTCGCTTGTTGAATGCTAGTTTTACTTGTTCAAATTTGTTGGATAACCTAATATGTAATAGATTTAGATAGGGTGCTTTATTCAATGGGACTAGAGGAAAAGTTTCCCAATGTTAAATAGGAGGTGCTTCCTAGGGTTGTATGGTCATTGTCCTATTGTTTTAGAAACTTGTTCATTTAAGTGGGGGTCTACTCCTTTCAGGTTTGAGAACATGAGGTTGGAACATCATTCTTTAAAGAATTTTTTTTGAATGGTGAATGTAGGATTCAAGTTGGGAAGGCTTTAGGTTCATGAAGAAACTTAAAATGGTTAAGGATAAATTGAAAGCTTGGAAAAGGAGGAGTTTGGGGATTTAAAAGAAATAAAAAATGAGATTTCTAAAAGGATTGAAGAGTTGGATAGCTCAGAGGCGAGACAATCACTTGATGAGGTTCTTAGGAAAGAAAATGGTGGAGTTGAAAGCTAAGTTTGAAGAATTGATTTTTCGGGAACAAATATCATGAAAAGCAAAAGATGAAATGGATGAAGGATGGGGATAACAATTCTAAATTGTCCCATAGAGTGGCAAAATGGGAAGAGGAATAAGAAATTTATTTAAAAACTTGAAGGAGGTTAGGGCATATTGTTGATTAATTAAGATTAGATTTGTGAAGGTTGGGAGATGTTTCCAATTGATGAAAATAAAGCTAGATGGTTGGATAGGCCTTTCCATGAAGAGGAGGTTAGAGCAGTTGTTTTTTGTTGCAAAAGGGATAAGGCTTTCAGGCTTGATGGTTTTTATAATGTACTTGTTCAAGATTGTTGGGAGACTGTTGAAAGTTTTTGGTAAATTTTTTTGAGAACGGTGTTGCCAATGATTGCACAAATGTATCTTTTATTTGTTTGATTCCCAAGAAGCAGAGTTTGCTGAGAAATGGTGATTGTCAACCTATTAGTTTGGTTATCTCTTTGTATAAAGTTTTAGCTAAGGTTTCATCAAAAAGGTGACGTGGGAGCAAGTTTAGGAGATACCATCCCTTTGATTGGCAATTGTCATAAGTCACGTGGGACTATTTCATCATTCCTTAATTTCATGGACACCTTTCACTCATCTCTGAATGTTATAGAACACTTTCCTTATGGAAAGATTTTCCCAGCAATTTTGAGTTTATGAGCTGCATCATGAGCTCTTTTTGCCTTTCATCTACAACTTTTTTGTGAGTGTTGCTGGACTATTTATTGGGCCTCTCTTTAATATAAATACTTCTCAGTAGGAATTAATAATTATATTCCCTTGCAAATTTATTTCATTATGATAACAACGATATTTTCCCCAATAACGAGGTTCTAGTGTTTCAATTTTGCAGCTGCCAGATAACAAACTTTGGGGTGCTCCTCATTACTACGGTTTACGGCCATGTGTCAAACCTACGGCTAAATATAAAGGTTTTATCTCATTATCTTATCTCTCGTGTACTGATTTTGGGATTTCTTACCTGTACCTGAGACATTTTGGAATTGCATCACTGGCACTTTTGTGGGAGCAGAAGTTGCTGAGCATCTTACAAGGGCATACCTTGCCTTTTAGGCCTCCAAGTTTTTTTATTGGTCTAGTGCATAATAGATGTCTTAGTTTTCTGGTTTCTTTTCATTATGGTCAATCTCTCTAAATTTGTAACTTGGGCGTGAAAGTTTATGTTTCTTTCTCTCTCTCAGCCCGCTAAAATTGATTTTGCAATCTCAGCCACTCAAGGATGGGATCGCTATATGACTGTGAGGAGTAATGGGGGACTGAATCAGATGCGTACTGGTGTAAGTAATGACTTCTTTCATCTATTAGTGTACTACAATCTGTGTTTATTTCTATTCATTTAAGAAAGTGCATGCTCATATGCTTCAGCTACTGTGTTATTAGTGTAACAAAATAATGTGGTTAAGGTAGCTCTGCTTGACTAAACATAGCATTCTTTTAGACACTTCCTATGCATTTTGCCTTTTCCTTTGTCATTCTCATAAGATTTTGGCATATCCATGTTATTGGTGAATTATTATCTTCTTTTTATTTTATTTTATTGTATTTTATTATTTATTTATTTTGTTGTAATAATAATAGTAATAATAATAATAATAATACTTAAAAAATTGTTTGGTACTATTGGCATGATTTAACGGTAATTGATACAAATATGATATTCAAAACAGTGCATAAAAATTTGCTAAGGGTTGTGGGGGAATCAATTGAAAGAAGTTGTGGCTAGAGGGGCAATTGAGATTTGCGATCATCTTCTCCATCAAGGTAGCAATAGGAGAGAGTTACTGCAATTTGTGATCTAATTATTGAGACTGAGGCCCTTCATCTTGGGCTTCAATCTCTTTCAGCTTTTATTTTCTTGTTTTTGATCTTTATTTCTCCATTGCTTGTCATTCGATTTCCTTTGTAGCTGGGGTTTCGACCCATTGTTTTTGTATGATTGTGATTTCTGGTTTTCATTTTGGTCTCTTCATGCTTCTTTGGTGGTTCCTTTGGTTTGCCAGGGTTTGTCTTGCCTGATTTCTCTGAGATGCATTTTAGGGTTTTTATTCTTTGTGAATCCCTTCATTGTTATCTTTGGGTTTGCTTCTTTTTTCAACTCTATTAGGGTTGTCTCTCTTTTTCACTTTTCTTTTTCAATTTGGCTCTCTTTGTTCAAGTTGAGATGCTCTGTTGTTTCATTTTTAGGTGAGATGGCTAAATGGTTTTTCCAGAAAGAAAAGTGTGGTGGCTACCGGAGGAGCAATGGTGGCTCAGGCAAGAGGCGTGGTGGTTGGTAGAGTGAGGTTCTTAAGTTCGTTTGAAGGAATGTGATGCGGTGGTAGTTGGTCAAGTTGAGTATGGGTGGGTCCAGTGGGCTGGTGAGGGAGTTGGAAGTGGTGGCAGTGAAGAATGGGAAGATGGAGGGGGTTGGGAAAGTTATTGATAATGTAGGAAATTCATAAGGGCTGTTGGGTTTGAGAGTATTTGGGTGTGGTAAGGTGGGTAGATTCCATAGTGAGGTAGCATTAGGAGATTTTGTGATGGTTAGTGTCTGAAAGAAGGGTTTGGAGGAGGGAGGGAGCATGAGATGCACACATGGAAGGCAAGTGGGGGTGATGTGAACATGAAGGGTGGCTCTTGTGCAGTGGATGGTGGCTCAGGTCACGTGTGGTGGTGGTCTCTAGAATTTGGGTTTCTAATTTTGAAGGGAAGTAGGGGACAAACTTAGGATTTGTGAGCCCAGGTAAGATCGGTTTAGGATCTTTTGAGTTGTTCTGTCTGATCGGTCTCTCAAGATCTTTGGTCTCTACCCTACTCAAACCCGATTGAAAAAATGGTTTGACTTCTTATGGACTCATTGAGAACCTAGTTGAAGAAGTGGCTCATTCTTGGGCAAGTACGCGGTGGTCATTTGGTGATTTATAAAGATGGAGTCAGTGTTGGGCTTAAGATCTATAATTGTAGGGTCATGCCCGTGGGTTAGGAAAGGTGTCGGTAACTTTGGGTTTGGGGGATGGATGAGGATCTGCAGAAGCCTTGTTATAATTAGTTGTGTCAGACTGTGTGGGATAGGGGCTAGCTTGTGTCGTGGTTTGAGAAATGTTGGCTATGGGCCTGCTTTTGCATCTATTGGGTTATTTAATTTGAATTATAGTTTAGTGGAGAAGTCCAAACATGTGGTTGGGCCATATGTTCCAAGGTCTGTTTGAGGTAGGCCTGTGGTGGTTGGGGCATTTGTTCAAACAAAGACCTATTGGAGGTGGGCTTGGGGAGATTTGTTGAATGAATAGAAACATCATGGTGATTCTACTACCAGGTATGTTTGATTTTCTGGTTTTTGGTTCTGGGGAGGAGAAGATAGGCGATGAGGAGGCTCTGAAATTTTAGGCATAATTTTCAGATAAGCCTAATTTTAGGCATCCTAGGAAACCCGAATTGAAGTCACCAAACTTTATTGAAAAGTTATCTAAAAAAAATTATAAATAAATAAATAAATAAATACAAATACGACAATGAAATTCTTCAACTGAACTTCATCCAATGCCTTTGCCTCCATCATTTCTCTTTGGCTGATAAAAACTGTCATCCAGAGAGTTAAAATGGTAAAAGTACCGTCATGACCCAAACCCGCCCCCTACAGGTCTGGATCATAATCGGTCAGTAATCATGAGATTACCTACGGCCTCAGACAGAAATCAAATCAGAATTAATCATATGGGGCCAGAAACAGAAGCAGAGTTATAAAATTTGTCCAAGGAGCTGTGCATAAATGGCATAAACAGAACTTCTTTTATATTAACTAGGTGTTTGGCATGCACTAAAAAAGTGTATTTTTTTTTTGCATACATACACTCATTTGGGTCACATCAATCAACATGTTCTCTCTATTTTTCTACCCACTTTCTCTACTTTTCTACACATTTTTTTTTTAATTATAAAAAGTCAAAAAGTGCACTTATTTAGAACATCTCAAACCACCCTTAATAACTCACACCCATACAAACATGATAAAATTCTACGTGTCCAAGACCTTTCGAACATCATTGTCTTACCAAAACAGAACTTATGTACATATACAAGGTCAAACATGACCAATAAAAGAATAGAAATGCAAAAGACAAAAGAACAAAAGCCTCTCTCGTGAGGCGCTCATACCATACTTTACAGAACTTGGTTTCCTTCACAGGTTCACTAAGGCTAGGGCTGGACATCCTGCTGCTTGCCTACATTATATATATAACGGAGTGAGTGAAAGCCCAGTGAATAACATTAGAATAAAGGATTTATGTGAATGAGTTCTAGTAAATGACATAAGCATTTCTATATCATAAGCATTTCATAATGAAACGATCTTGGGTCCAACAGATAGCAGAATGACCTTGGGTCCATCAGTTGTACAGAATGGAATTGATCATATCATAACAAAATGAGCTCGGGTCCAATCATTTATAACTGTATAATGACCATTCGGTCAACTCATAATAGATAATCAAACTTATCAGATGTTCAGAATGACTTTGGGTCCATCTTATCAAATGTACAGAACGATCTTGGGTCCATCACATTTATTTGTGACACATCAATCATATTTATAGATATCATATTGATTAGACAGATAGAAACTCATTCACGCCTACAGGATCACAATTTCGAAAAGGCGTATCACGTAAGGACATTCAGAAAAATAAAGTAAGAAAATATCTTTACTAAGATATTACTCATAATGATTAAGTTGTTGACTTGTTCTTGCAGATGATCCTACATAATACATCAACATACACACGTTGAATTACATTGCTTAACCGGATTGTTCTTTAACTTATTCAATTCTCTTAGGCTTCATTCTATCCCTTTAATTCATTTAGGATGTTTAATTCATGGCTAAGAATGCTCAGAAAGGAATGGGAATGCACATTTGATCAGAATATGTCTTTTCAAAATTTGTTGAAACAGAGCACTTCGCTCAAGTGCAACATTGGTCGCTCAAGAGGACTACTTGGTTTGCAAAAGTACTGGATGGTTAGGCTTGATGTTCGCTCGAGCCAAGGTGCAAAATAAAAGATAGTTGCTCGAGCCAACTGCAATTGTCTGCAAAAATACTAGATGCACGATGTGCACTCGAGCGAATATGATAGACCGCATCAAGATGAGCCGTTCGTGGTTGATGCATAAACTAGCTAACTACACTCATAGCAAATGCTAAATCTAGTCTCATATTTATCAAGTATATCAAGCGACCCACCAAACGCTTATACATAGCTCGAGTAGGAAAAAGTTCCCTAGACTCAGCTGAGAGCTTAAGATTTGATCCATAGGTGTAGAAGCAGGTTTACACCCAAGCATGCCAGCAACTTGAAGAAGATCTAGTGTTGAATGTAACAATTTCTATGTAACAATTTTTACCTACTCCACCTACAAATACTCCACCTACAAATACTCCACCTACTCCACATTAGTTAGTGCTCCATTAGTTAGTGCTATAGTTAGTGCCCCATAATAGTTAGTGATATAGTTAGTGATCCATTATGGTATAGTGCTCCATTATGGCTCCATTGTATCCCATTTCTTTCTATAAAAGAGAGCTCTTGTAAGAACATTAGATATCAATCAATAATATCTATACATTAATTTCCTACATGGTATCAGAGCTATAGGTTAAGCTCTTAGTGTTCTTCGCCTTCTGGCGGGCGGCATTCTTTCCTTGGCCGCCCGCCGGACCTTAACCTATTCCGCTTATTTTCTACACATCCCTTCCCATCACTGCCCAAATCCTCTCTCCCTCCTTGAAATTGTAAACTGGCTGAATTTTTCTTGCTTCAGATTCTTATTGTCTATGTTTCAGTTGGCAAACAAAGATGGTCGGATTGAAGAAACAGCTGCTGCTACTGGAAAAGGACTCCTATCTATCGGATTTGGAAGCAGGCAGCTTGATGCTTATATACATGCAATTCTGAAAAATACAAATTGTATGATATTGTACTGCTTCCTTCCATCATTCTTGATCACCATAGGAGAGGACAATCTTCTTTCATGCATGGGTTTGCAAATTGAACCAAAGAGGAGATTGTCCCCATACTCTTCACAAGAAGATACAGGGGTTGATATATGTACTGTTTTACAGTTATTGGTTGCCCACAGGCGAATAATATTCTGTCCCAGCAATATTGATACTGATCTCAATTGCTGTCTTTGTATAAATTTAATATCTCTTCTCCGTGACCAAAGACGAAATGCGCAGAACATGGCAGTTGATGTTCTCAAGTATCTTCTGGTGCATCGCAGGGCTGCCCTGGAAGACCTACTTGTGTCCAAACCAAACCAAGGACTGCATCTGGATGCTCTGCATGTTTTTGACAGACTTTTAACTGGAAGTTTATCTGATTTCTTTGAGTGGGCCCTTGTACCAGTCAAGGTTGGTTGACCTTTCAATCATGTTATCACCCTCAAACCCAGAGATTGGGACGAAGGGGATTTTGTCAGGGTTATATCTCACCTTCTTGAGGTACGAAGACACTTCCTTGACAATTTCATCAAGAACATGCTCACTGGTACCTCACAGGCTGGCTCACTTGGTGATCTGTTTGGAGGAAGGATGGGGGATATCCTTGCCCAACGCTTTCCAAATTCTGGGAGAATAATTCTTTCACAGATTAGCTCCATTTCAGCTGTCCCTCTAGCTGCAATACTGCTGTTAGTATTGCCTGATGATCCTTCCACGACATTTATGCATGCTTTGGTCTTGTTTATCATCGGAGAACCGGTGGTTACGCCGGCGGACTACCAGAGGCAGATTCAGGAATTTCTGGTTTACTCCACCTGTAGCATATGTGAGCTGGCCCCAACATCTTATTGTTTTCTATAATGTCCAACCCACTCACATATACCCTACACAACCCTTCCACCACCATTTGGCTTTGATTTCTTCTCCAAGAATTGGAATACTCAGAAAAAGAAATCGGTCATCCAAAAGAGAAAGCAATTGCGAATGTCACCAACCTTATTTTATTCATGCCGGATCAAACCCGATCACCATTTTACAAAAAAAAAAAAAAAACCACCACAAACAACCGCCTCACTTCTTGGCTCTTCACCGTTTCTTCTTGCCTTTGTCTTGGGCATCCCCTCAGTGTTTCCCACGCCGCCGAAAGCACGTTCACTTCGCTGTTCTCAACCGTCACATATGGCGGCCCTCCAAATCGAGCATCACGGTGGCCTTCCGCTTCAGCCTTGTTTTTCGCCTTCACCCACATATCTCTGCCGCATCCTTATACATGCCCCGAGCAGAGCTGATTAAAGCATTTAATCGCACCTCATTTGTCCTACTCTGAAGCCGGTGCGACAGGTTTGAGACCGCAGTCATGGTCTCAACACATGACTTTAGTGTGTAATAATTCGCCTCAATATCCGATTGTGCAGCCATTCTTTGCTCCACAGACAGCATCGGAAAGTTCAAAGGCGCAAAACCAGGGGCGCTTGGTTGCGGTTCAAGGGCACCTGCCCCGGCCATCTCTCTTGTGGACTTGTTGAGGTCAGGAAAGAGAGTGAGACCCCGGGAAGAAGAGGCTATGTTCTGGGTAGCGGAACGGGAAGAAGAAGCCATTTTCTGGGCAACAGAGTGACAGAGTATCTCTCTCAAGAAAACGAAGAGTTTTTCAAAGGTTTTCAGCAAGTTCTTTGTCACAGTTTCAGCCTCAGCGGCAGCCTCGCCTTGGTTTAAATAGGCAAGGCAAACACACGCCTTACGCGCCTCTCAACGCCAGACGACAAATCGGCGCGCCTTTTGATGGCTGTCGGACACATCTTTTGATGGCACGCCTTTTGATGGCACGCTTTTTGATGGCACGCCTTTTGATAAGATTGGGCACGCCTTTTGAGGGTCCGACAAGACTCGGTAAACTGTCCCGACATTGATTCCGGTTAGCTTCTATATGGGTCCGACAAGACTCTGTAAACTGTCTCGACATTGATTCCGGTTAGCTCCTATATGGGTCCGACAAGACTCGGTAAACTGTTCCGACATTGATTTCGGTTCTCTGCTACAACGGTTCGACACAGCCATATAGTGTCTCCTACAACGGTCCGACATGACCTCAGAAATCGCTTTCCTACAACGGTCCGACATGACCCCGTAAACTGTTTTCTACATCGGTCCGATATGACCCCATAAACTATCTTCTACAACGGTCCGACATGACCCCATAAACTGTCTTCTACATCGGTTTGCCATAACCATACGGTCTTCTACAACGGTCTGACACGACCATACAGTGTCTCCTATCCACTTTTATTTTATTTTATTTTCAGTTTATTTTCCTGTTTTGTTACTCTCCCCAAATTCAAGTTGGTTAGTTCCTAACCCCCTTGAGTTTGAGAGGGGCTGTTGAATGTAACAATTTCTATGTAACAATTTTTACCTACTCCACCTACAATTTCTACCTACTCCACCTACAAATACTCTACCTACTCCACATTAGTTAGTACTCCATTAGTTAGTGCTATAGTTAGTGCCCCATAATAGTTAGTGATATAGTTAGTGATCCATTATGGTATAGTGCTCCATTATGGCTCCATTGTATCTCATTTCTCTCTATAAAATAGAGCTCTTGTAAGAACATTAGATATCAATCAATAATATCTATACATTAATTTCCTACATCTAGAGTGTACTTTCACTGAGACAGAGAGATTCCTTTACGTGACCGAGCAACCTCAATACCCAGAAAGTATTTGAGATGACCTAGATCCTTGATGTCAAATGTTCTCCCTAGTTCCTGTTTCACTTGAGTAGTACCAGAAACATCATCCCCAATAAGAATGATATCATCCACATACACCAACAAAATGGTGCAACAATCGTTAGGACAACGATGAATGAAACGTGTGTAATTAGAGTGGTATTGAACAAAGTCCATGTAAAGAACAACAGAGCTGAAGCAATTGAATTAAGCACGAGGAGACTGCTTGAGGCCATAAAGAGACTTGGGTAAACGACGCACCTTTCCTACAAACTCCCCCTCAATCCAAAAATCAGGTAGAGGATCCATGTAAATCATCTCTAGCAAGTCACTATGAAGAAAAGCATTCTTGACATCCAATTGATGAAGAGGCCAAGAATGGGTTGCAACCAAAGAAACCACAAGACGAGCAGAGGTCAATTTTGCAACAGGAGCAAAAGTGGTGCCAATGTCTTGACTAGGAATTTGTGTAAATCCGCAGGCAACAAGATGAGCCGTGTAGTGATCAACCAACCCATCTAGAAGATACTTCACACTAAACACCCACTTGCAGCCCACAGTTGTGGCAAAAGAACGTAAGGGCTCAACAGTCCAAGTCTCATTATGTTCTAAGGCCACCATTTCCGTATGCATAGCCTGAACCTAATGGGGATTCTAAAGAGCCTCAGAGACTAAGTGAGGAATAGTGACAGAGTCAAGTTTCCAAAGGAAAGCACGGTAAGAGTCTAAAAGACCAACATAAGACAAAGACTCGGAAATGGGATGATTAGTATTACAAGAAAAGCCATAACGGTCAGGAGGAAAACGAATATGAGAGGGATAATGGTGTGGTGAAGAAGGAGAATAAGATGAATTGACAAAAGGAGAAGCAATACCTGAACTTGAAGCTAAAAGGGAAGTTGGAGGGGATGAAACATGTGGATAGTGAGAGTAACTCTGAAGATGAGGAGCAACAGGAGGGGAAGACCTGGGAGGCGACACTTTAGATGGAGGACATGGAGTAGTGGAGTAAAATGCCGGAATAGGATGAGTCGAACGAGACATGTCGCAAACCAGATCAGAAGAAGTAGCCTGCATAAGAGGATTAGAACCAAAGAAAGAAAGAGTCTCACAAAAAGTAACATCTAAAGAATGATAAAAACGTTGACCAACAGGGTCATAACATCGATAACCCTTGGAAATAGCAAAATACCCAACAAAAATACACCGAATTGCTTTATCATCTTAGTCCGAGAATGGCTGCGATTGTGGACTGTACACCCAAACACACAAGGCATAATTGAAAATAAAGTACAATCGGCTTTGAGAACTTGTAAAGGAGCCAAACTCTGCAGAACTCGATCGGGAGTTAGGTTTATGAGATAAATAGCAGTAAGAACCGCAGTATGCCAGTGAGACTCAGGAACATTCATTCCATAGAGTAAACATCTAACTATAGACATGATATGGCGATTCTTTTGCTCAACAACCCCATTTTGTTCCAGAGTGTAGGCACATGTGAGTTGCAAAATACCAAACTAATTAAGATGAGAGCAAAAAGCATCAGAGATGTACTCTCGACCATTATCAGAGCGAATATTTTGAACAACTTTATGAAATTGGGTTTTGATCATTTGAAGAAATTGAGTAAGTAAATGAAAAACATCTGATTTCTTCTTAAGGAGATAAACTCGTGTAGCGAGAGTAATCATCAATAGATGTAACAGAGTAGTGATTGCCCAAAAAAAGCAATGACAAGGGATGGACCCCCAGACATCCGAATATATTAAATTAAACATGCTAGGGCCACAGGACATATGATAAATTATAAGTAAAACGAGTATTCTTGGAAAGTTCACAAACGACACTAAAATTTATTATGTTTGCAATCTTTATTTAAAGAAGGAAAAAGCAAACATAAATACTGAAAATTGACACATTGTAGGCGAGCATGCCACAGTTTTAAAGTTTGTAAAGTAAAAATAGGAGACAATGAGTCAGGCAAAACAGAGGCTTGCAAATTAGAAGCCGATGGTGAAGAAGAGGGTGGCTTGCCAAAGTAGTAGAGTCCATCATGCTCATAACACCTGCCAAAAATCCTCTTCAAACTCAGGTCAAACAATGAGTAGGTAAGAAGAGGACAACACAATTAAGGGATTTAGCAAGGCGACTAACTGACAATAAATTATAAGCAAAATTAAGAATAGGGATAACAGAATTAATAGCAATAGTAGCAGACAAGGACACATTATACTCATGGCAAACATGAGGAGTACCTGTGGCTAGCGTAGTAGTGGAAGCAGATGGACCAAGTGCATGTGCAGAGAGTGAGCCCAACTGATCCTGAAGATGACTAATCTGAGACTGAAGCTAATGCAAGTCTGGAGTTCAAGATGGGATAGGAGAGCTAGCAGTATCAGTAATACTGGCAGTTCGGGGATGAGCCTTCTGAGCAACACGAGGCTTCAACTCAGGATGAAGCTTGAAGCAACAGGCCTTAACATGCCTAGGCTCACCACAGTAATGACAAATAACCCTACCTGCAGGAGGGCAGGAGGTGGAATGAGCAGCAAGAGCCATTTGATCAGTAAATGAAATAGGAACAGAAGATGGCTGAACCAACCAGCGACGATGCCCCTCGCTATCAAGAATAGGAAATGCCTCATACAAGGATGGCATAGGAAATGTATTTAAAATCTGAATTCGAAGAGACTCAATTCAAGTTTTAAACCCATCAAGAATTGGTATGTATGAAGATGTCCCATTTGTTTGACCACAATAGATGCAATCGTCTTAGGAAAATCACTCAACAGCTCGTATTTGGCCAATTCCTCCCACCGAGATTGAAGATGGCCAAATAACTCCACAACAGAAAGACCCAAAACTTCCTGTTATACATGAGAAATGTCCCGATAAAGCTCAAAAATCCAGGAGTCATGACGAGCATAAGTGCACATCTGCTGGGTATAGCCTAGAGGCTGCCGACTGGACCTGTAGAACCTGCTGACAGAGAGAGAAGGTGGTGCTGGGTGGCTGGAGGCTGCCGACAGAGAGAAAGGAGGAGGTAGGGGAGAATGGGTTAGGGTTTTGGCTCTGATACCAAGAAGAATTGTGTAAAATTACCTATAATGAGGTGAGACCATGTACTAAAACAGTATTTACAGAATAGGAAATAGAATCAATCAATTACAATGTAAGAGGCAAGAAATCCGTGATTAGGAAATCACAGACTCTATTCTAACCTGTACTATAAATTAAATATACTATAAATAAAACATTCCAACAGTAGCTCAACCTACACTACCACCAGTAAGTATTGATGGTGGATTTCAGCTGAAGCCAGTAGCTGGAGCCAGTAGCTAATTTGGACAGGCACATGGTTAAAAGAAACAACAAGGCAGTTGTGCAACTCTTGCTCCAATGGTCTTAATCTTTCCCAGAAGATGCCACCTGAGTTGACTATGATGAGCATGAGCACACATCCAAATTTCCAGATTTCCAGACTTGAGGCCAACGCTGTTTAAGGGGGAGGGAATGTGATGATCTGGGAAGAAATTAGCCATTCTTTAGCTCATTGTAATTCAATTGTAACCAATTTTTGAATATTGTTTTGGAGGGAGAGTTTATTAGTTGTTGTGAAACCTGTTAAAGATTCTGTTAGGCGATTAGCAGTAAATGAAAGGCATTCCAAGCTGGAATAAGAGAGAGGAAAGGCGTGCATTGTAATATGATATTTCTCGTTCTGGTATAAGAGAGCAGCTCTGTTTGACCCTGTTTCTTTTCTTTTTTCATTTTAGCTTTCTTCCATGGCTGTAAAATTTCATCTTAACAAATCTCATTTTCTGATCATCCGTCCAATCATAGCAATCAAAATATTCTTCAATTGAACCAAGCCAATTACAGAACACCATAGGATCATCCCTTCCTTCAAAATTCAGAACTTCTTTGTTACGGGGTATAACATATTGTGGCACATGGGATCTCCCACTTTGTAAGAACATAGTGGTGAAACCTTGAGCTTTAATACCAAATGGATGTAGGACAGTGCTGTAAGACTTTGAAGCTGAATTCCTGTGGGGTTTTTATAGCTACTTCAAGCTACAAAGTAATGGGAAATTTAGGGCTTCTACTAGTGTGTGGAAGAATTAGGGTTAGGGTATAATGTAATAATAAGGAAGATTGAATTTTGGGACTGTTTTGGGTGATGTGACCTGTCAACAGAAATTGGGTTGTGAACGTGCCGAAATTTAAGAAAGAAATATAGGAAAAGAAGAAGATAAGTCTAAGAATCACTCTTAAAATCCCTTAGGCTCACACCTAGGGTTGGGGGTTGGGTAAATTACAAATACAGCCTTTGAGGTTTACTTAAAATATGGATTGTCCTCGTGGTTTGAAAACTTACAAATACTCCCTTATTTGAATTTTTTATTTAACAAAATTAATTGAAAAAATGAAATTTCTAACTGTTCATTGATAAAATTTCCTGAAATATTAATTCAAATAAATTCATGACAGCATTAAAAACTGTTAATTGACTTAATGATTTATTAATAAAATGAGTCATTCGTTATGAAATTAGAAACTTCAAGGGCCAGAACCACAAGGGGCAAATTGTATTTTAAGCAAACCTCAGATTGTGTATTTTTAATATATCCCTAAGCGGTACATGGGTTTATATAGAATTATGAGACTTCTTAAACCATCTAGAATAAAAAAATGAAACAACTAAAATTAGGTGTGTTCAAATTATCCAGTAAATCGAACAAAACCAACCTCTTTTGGTTGGATTGGTTTGGTTCTGGGTCTTCAAATTGTCAAACCGATAGGATTGGGTTATATATATATATATATTTTAAAATTTTATTTTATTGACATGTTTTCACTTAATTGGTCTGTTACAATGGACTTAATTGCACTTAATAAATCTCACATTCAAGAATTATTAGGTGAATGAATGAAGTACTAGAAGTTTGAGTTGGATTTCCTAATTGATTTAATTTATATTCGTTGCATTAATGGCTTTAATTTGTATTGATTATGTTTAAGCTTGAGTTGGATTTGATTTGTATTAGCTTGTATTAAACAATATTTTGCTCGTTGTTTGTGTTATATTTAAATTTTATAGACTTGTTTATTTAAATTATTTATTATTTGATTGATTCACTTATTTTAATATAGTGGAACCGTGGTTCTAACCCGAACCAACCTAAGCTTCATTGGGTTGGGAGGGATGGGTTGGCTCTAGTGCATGATTGATTTGGTTCTAGGCCCAAAAACTTGGAACCGGTCATGATTAGGTGGGTTCTAAATTTTGTGCCTAGCCAAACCAAACCAACCCATTAACACCCCTAACTAAAACTATTTTGACTTCCAAAACCAACTTAAGACCAAATAAGAAATATAAATAAAAACTAATTAAATAACTTGACCCATAAGACAACCCATGGGCAACCCACACAACCCATATCCAGAAATTCTACAAATTACCAAAATACCGATAACCTTAAAATCCTAAAAATATAAATATAATCATAAAATAAGACTCTAATAATACTAAAAATATATGATACAAGGTTTTTATTAGTTTCTCTATGAAATCATGCCAATGTCCAGATAGTCGCTTCTTTGAATTTAGCCTTCCTTGAGCTTCTTATACTCTGCATCAAAAATTATTGTTATTGTTGTTATTAGTTTTTAATTTTTAGTGGGTAACTTGCTTATGCTACTATGATTGTAATTTATTGTGATTGAATGTTTTCTTGGACTTGTGCTATTGTTATTTCTTGGACCTCTGCATCAAAGATGTATGATTTACAATTTTACTTTATCACTTTTCAATCTTTGATGGAATGCAATTGTTATGTGAATGATGGAATATATAGGGCCATGCTGCTAACTTGGTCCAATTTATTATTTGGTTTTGTTAATGGAAATCAGTAACCTTGATCTACCCACAGATATCTGATATGGTGGCTGTGGCACGCATAATGAATGCAACCTTAGTAATTCCTCAATTGGATAAGCGCTCATTTTGGCAAGATTCAAGGTCACCTTGATTTCAGCTACTATTATAATTTCTACTCTTTTTCCCCCTCCCTCCCCTCTCATCTAAGTCTTTTCATGTCTAATATTCAGTTTACCAGTACATATATGCCTACTTACACTTCCTATTTAACTGTTTTATATATATATATATATATTTACAGTGCCTTTTCAGATGTATTTGATGAACTTCATTTCACCACAAGCTTACAAGGAGATGTGAGGATTGTGAAAGAGCTTCCTAAGGAATTAGAACATGTTCCTCGTGCAAGGAAGCATTTCACTTCTTGGTCTGGTATGAGCTACTATGAGGAGATGACGCATTTATGGAAGGATTATCAGGTACATTATTTGCGAGCAATTTTGCAGTCTAGTATTTGTCATGTTATACATAGATTCATATGCTTGCTTAGGAAGTTATTAATTTTTCTAGCACTAGTACACACATGCACTCGCACAAAAGAAAATAAATAAATAAAAATAAAAAAGGAGGCGGTGGAAAGAAGAAAGATTTTTTTTAAAAGAAGTAAAAGTTACTGGCTAGACAAAAAAAATAGTTTGGGGGCATTTTGTTGTCATATGGGACAACAGCCATTTTAGATGAAGGGATAATGCCGTCACAATGTTTTCCCCAAGGAGTAAGGTTGAGCAATCAAACTAGAATTTTATGTTCGTTATTTATTGAAATAAATGAAAAAACCAATTTGAACCTAGACAAAGAGTAATCTGATTATCATGTTGTCTGAGCTTGAGGGATCATTTATCAATTCACTTTTTGCAGGTGGTTCATGTTGTAAAATCAGATTCCAGACTTGCAAATAATGATCTACCTGTTGATATCCAAAGGTTGAGATGTCGTGCTCTGTATTATGCTCTCCGCTTCTCTCCTTCTATTGACAATCTTGGGAAGGTTAGAACTTTTGTCTCTCCAGCATTCATCTGCCAAAAAAATTTGGAATCTAGTTCCAGTTACAATTGAATTGATCTTACCAAAATTCTGAATGCTCCTTAGAATTTTATTACAAATTTTGGGACTTCCTGTGTTGAATTGATAATGATTATAACCAATCAAACATTTGCCACCATGCATGGTTTTGGATCTATTACTCCATTTGAAATGGAATGACAAATTTTTTGAAATCTCATTTGCATTTAAAACCTTACGAGATTTGTACAGAATGTTGCTCCGAGTATGATGTAGGTGGTAATTTACTTTTGAGAGGGCCTCCTACGGGGATATTCCTGTTAAATTAGGTTCTGAGAATACATGACAGTGACACCACAGAAGCTGGTGGAGCGGCTGAGATCCCGTGGGGGAAGATACATTGCTCTTCATCTGAGATATGAGAAAGACATGTTATCTTTCACTGGCTGTACACATGGTCTTACTGACGCAGAATCTGAAGAGCTAAGAATAATGAGGTAAATATCTTGTATATATATATACATGCAAATTTTATTTGTCAAAAAAAAATTATCTTGTATGATGATATACCTATGTACAGATGTACGTATGTGATTTCATACATTTGTACATGTCTAGGCTATATGTTGACAAGTGGCAAAACTTCCTGCCTCTGCATCGGATTTAATGTATCTCCCCTTAAAGTAATCATCTATGCATAGAAAGTGGACTGGCAAGGTGCTCTTAGCATTCTTCTATGGATCTGCAAAGTTCCATATTACTGTTTGTTAGGTCCTTGATTGGCAATCCCAATTGAAAAACACAGTTTCAGTTGTATCTCTTCTCTTTCCTTGTATTGTTGTGAGTGGATGAGAGTTTAGAATGCGAATCCTATCTTGATTGATCACTCACTTCGCTCGAGCGGTAGAAGTTATGCTTCAGCGAAGTCGTCTATCCCTCAAGATTTCTGTCTGAGTTTTCTTAGTACTGAAAAGCTGAGTTCACTGCTCAAGCATGAAAGCTGCGCTCAAGCAGTCACTGCGAGCAGAATTTGTTATAACCGCTTTATTCTCTCAGATCTGTGGTTGATTCACCTGCTTCTCTCTGGAAAGTGTGAAAAACAGAGTGAGCTAATTGTGAGTGAATTCTATGTTTCCCTTAATAATTCAAAGGAGATTTCATACATCTCTTGTACTTGATGGAGATATTGAGGGGGTATTCAATTGTGTTATCTTACAAGCATTCAATCAGTGGATTCTGAGCAGATTGATGATTGAGGATCTAAAGAGCACGGACACGGATATGGATGTGAACACGGGACACGGTGATTTCTAAAAAATGAAGACATGGCAATAAAATATGTTTATATATATATATATTTTGCTATCTAAATTAATATTACATGCACAAATAATCAATATTAATAAAAACTAACTCTAATTCTATTTTTAAAAACACTTTTAAATTATCACTTACAATATATATATATATATATTTTTGTGGATGATCTATTAAGTATTTAAATCTAAGAAAAAAATAATAAACATTCAACATTCATCAAAAGCACTCAATAAAATGGAGGGAAAAGATAACTTGGCATGTCTCTAGTGTATCCCCGAACTATCCCCGGTGTGTCCCTTGAAAATAAAATAATTAAGGGACACGTCATGTGGAGTGTCCCATACATGTCCCCGAAGTATCAGCGTGTCCCCAAAGCGTCCGTGTGTCCAACACAGATACAGTACTTGTTTTGAAGTGTTGGTGCTTCATAGTTAAGGATTCAACACCAAAGAGGCAAATCCGATATGAGGGTGGGCGTTGAAGATTCACAAGTAATTCTAGATCAATCGGGTGTGCATTCGTTAGGAGATTGATTGGGTGAGATACCTTTGTGCGATCTTCTTTCCCTCTTAGTGGATTTGTTGTTTAGCCTTGTGGCTCGTGGTTAAAATCGCTCGTGTTCAATTGTTGATTGTTGAATCTAAATCATTTCTCATTTAAATTGATTTAGATCATTTTTTGTTGTTTGAGAATTGTTATTATCATCCTCTTATTTGTGATTGGAATTGAAACATGATTACAAATTACAATCTCGGGACTTAGATTTTTCCTGTTAAATTTTGTTTTTTATTGGATATGAATTTTGTTCCACTTATTTCTCTCTTTCTTGGCCTAATAACCTTGAGGTTATGGGTTCAAGTCTTGGGGCCACCACTTTGTGCTTTATGCCAAAGGTTAGGTGTATACTCAATCTTTCCCCTCCCAAACACATTAATGTGTACTAATTAGGTGTTGTTTTTTAATATTTCTTTCTTTCTTCTACAAAACCCCCCCCCCCCCCCAACACACACACACACAAACAAAAATAGATAAATAAAATCCCTTGTGTTCATGTGAATTGTTCCGAAAATAGGAGAAATATTGTATGGTCAAGGTTCTGAAAAGCGGTTGCGGTCACCGTAACGGTGGCGGTGACGCGGTTGCGGAGTGTAAAGGCCGTAGTGTAACGGTTGCGGTAACCGGAACCGTGAATTTTTTTTTTTTGTGCACAATTTGAAAAAAATTTACCATACACATATTTTTTTTCCATGATCATATTTATTGGGTTAAAAATAAATATTGATCAATTTTTGTAAATTTTTAAGTATGATCCAATATATTTCATATTTTTAAATCACTATAAACTGAGTTTTTTACATTTTATTTTAATAATTAATGACTTTATATTATGCAAAAAATCAATCACTAACTATTATATATAATAGTTACGGCGTAACAGGCCGTTACGGCTGTTATGGCACCGTTACAACCGTTACGGCAGCCGCTACGGCCGACACACCTGTGAATCTCAATCACACTGCAAAAGCGGCCGTAACGGGTGGCGGTAACCGCCAAAACAGTTACGTAACGGCGTTACGTAACGGTTGCGACCGCTTTTTAAAACCTTGTGTATGGTGCATGCTTAAATTTGCTTATGTCCACATGATTAAATTCAAAATGAAATGTGGAAATTTCTGAAAATTTTGATATCTGGTTAGTAGGATCATCTTCAGTGGGAGAAGGGTGGCTATTTCAATTATCTAATTCTGGCACAAGCATTCCTAAATGGAAGTACTTCAGATTTTTTAGTAATAATTTGGATTTGTAGCTTATTTTTCCTTCCCTTTTTAATTTTGTTTTAGGGAGAACACAAACCACTGGAAGATGAAGAAGATAAATTCAACAGAACAGAGAAAAGGAGGCTTTTGTCCATTAACCCCCAAAGAGGTGGCAATATTTCTTCAAGCTCTCGGTTACCCTCCATCAACATTGATTTATATTGCTGCTGGGGAAATTTATGGTGGTCACATTCACTTATTGGACCTCACATCTCGCTTCCCAAACGTTGTTTTCAAGGTTCTTTCATTTATTTTGTATATCATTGACAATGGAAAAGTATAGTTTGATGTGTTGAAGTTGCACATTTGTACAACCATGAACTAACTAGGGGTCTAATTGATGACAGGAAACGGTTGCATCCCAAGATGAACTGAAAACATTTTCCAATCATGCATCACAAACTGCAGCACTTGATTACATCATCTCTGTAGAGAGTGATGTATTCATTCCATCTTATTCAGGTAATATGGCAAGAGCTGTTGAGGGACACCGCAGATTCTTAGGCCACCAGAAGACCATCACTCCTGACAGGTATTATTAATGCAGTCAATTTAAAAGATTTGTAAGTTAATTCTTTCAAGGGCATTGTTTGGGGAGTTTTTATTTATTTATTTATTTATTTTTATAATTTTTTAAAAGAAAGAATAAACGGTTAGTATGTCTTGCTTGTTTTTATAATTTTTTGTCTATCAAAATTCAACTTTTGGAATAGTATGTCCTGCTTGTTTAGAAACTGGAAATCCCTTGAGGAGTCAAAGGGGCCCATGGATTTTCTAATAGGAGCAGTTAATTTGCTCTTTCTTTGAGAAAATCAATTTTAAACTATTCTTCAGGCAAGGGATATTAGTTTCCTTGGAGATTATATGCATATACATAATTTATATAGTTGTAATTTAAACCAGAAGTAAAACCCCATGTATATGCCTTCACTTTACCCTGAAAAGAGGTTGCAGTGGGTATAGCTTTGACTCCACTGATTTACAAGAAAAGATGTCATAAGATGATATAATTTGGAGAAGTATTTCCCCAAACAAGAATTTTATCTCCTCCAGTTAAAATCTTCATGATCTATGAGAATTTTATCTCTCATTCATTTTACATTCACAAACATTACTTGCAGGAAGGGTCTTGTTGAAGTATTTGATAAGATGGAAGCTGGACAGCTTGAAGAAGGAACATCGGTGTCTTATCTTGTGATGCAATTGCACAAGAACAGGTATTATTCAACATTCTGTAGAACTTTTTGTTTTGTAATGAAAAAAGGAAACAATTTTGAAAAAGTAAAAACGAGAAACATGTTTGATGAATACACAGGTTTTTGGATGTCTTACGAAAAGGAATTGTTAAATTGAATTTATACAGCGGTTAAACATTCTTTTCAGTCTTGCTATGTTAGCTTGCCACTGTAATTAATCACCAAGGTAATAAATAGAAATAGAAATAGAAATAGAAATGAGGTGATCTAATAAAACTTGTGGGGATCTTTCTTAAAACAAGTGTTTGAGAAAGCTATATTTATAAAGAAACAAGAGAGATACCAACTCAATCTTCCTCACAAGGCAGGCATATATATACATGTGCCTTTATCAGTATGTTGTACCTCAAATAAACTGAAATAGATAGAATAGAATGAAGGACCAGAGTGTAGGATACAACTTTCACAGGATTGTGCTCTCTATAGGCAAGGAGCACCAAGGAAAAGAGAAGGTCCCCTTCAAGGATTCAAAGGCCGAGCACGGTTCAGGACTGAAGAATCTTTTTACCAAAATCCATACCCGGAATGTATATGTCGTTCAAAAAGCACATTGTGATATTAAAGAGTCACTGTGTCATCCAGCATTTGAAGACTCAGTTATTATTATTATTACTCAACTCTTTCAAAAAAAAAAAAGAGTGAGTGTGATATACACATCACAACCCAGTGCAGGTGAAATCCTTTGTTTTTTATTCTTTCTTTAGGGTCTTGTAATTTTCTAATACTAATTTTTCTTGCCCTAATAGTTTTGTAACTCGTATCAGTGGACCATTTTGTTTGTAGATGAATTTACTTATGGAAGTCTGTAATACCCAAATAAGAGCTTATGCATTTTAAATTTTTTATTGAGAAAATATTCGATGGATGTGGTTAAATGATCAGTATTCGACGGATTTAAACAGTTGAAGGTTTTGGTACTTGCACAGCTTGGGTTTTGGTATTGGGATATGAATTAAAGAGCAATTGTCAAATCTTATTTTTATTTATTTATTTTAGTGGTAGTAATTGTTTCAAGTAAATTTGTGATGTATATCAATATGGTAGTGATTGAATTATAGAATTGTATGCATGAATATATATGTTTACCAATATCTGAGAAAGAACATATGTTAGGAAAAAGAACAAATAAAATGTAATATAGTGAGTGAAGAAGGCCATTGGGAGTATGAAGTTGAAGCTAGACCCTAAAGGGCATGAGGTCAATGTCTATGGCCTCTGGAATTTTGCGTTGAGGCGGGAATTTTGGGAGCAGGCTGGCTATGCTCTTGGCAGTTGCCAAATAGGATGCATATTTGCCAATCACCCCGACTTGATCATTTGCATCTCCATCATGGTGCTCATTTGATTCATGACAGCCGAGGTTCAGTCCCTGCATGGTCACACCACCACCACGGGTTGCCATTGCCATTGAAGAACCACAGAAATTGCAGTTTGGCTCCTTTCCTTGCAAAATCTCCCTCAGTGCCATTTCCTTGAAGGTCCAGACCCCGGTTTTCCAATTGAAGTGGTACAATGGAAGGAACCTCTGGCCATAAATAGCTATGAATTCCAATGCAGCTAAAATGAACTCGAATTCTTCGTTTGACATGTAGTAAGGGAAGCTGATTCTTGTCCAACCAGGCTTCACTCCATTGTAACCCTGTTAAATTAATACAACGAAGTTAAATTTAAGGTAGTCTAACATAATGGCACATGAACAGGATGATTAATTTCAAAAAAATTTAGATTCACCATTTGAATAGCGGATCTGAAGGCAAGCGAGTGAGGCTGGTCAACATTTAGCAAAATGTGGCCATAAGGTCCAGCACAAGCACATCCACCACGAGCCTGGATGCCGAACAGGTCATTGAGAAGCTTCGCAACAAAAGGCCCATGGAAGGGCTTATCCCTTTTGTTACCGATCTCTCTCCACATGTAAAGCCCTTTGTTGCTTCCGCTTATCTCTTTTCCATTGATATTGTCAGTTTGTATGACATTTTCCGATGATGCAGAAGAAGAATAGACGGTGGAGTATATAAGGAAAGACAGGATAGCTTGTCGCTTAGCAGTTTTATTTCCCAAGATACATATGTTGTGATTTGGTACAAGCCTCTCTAGTGCTCTTTCTATGTAGTCATGCTCTTGTTTTTCTATCACTTGGTAACCAATGTACTCTTTCACCCAAAATGCCAATGCTGCTCTGATTTTCCCGATGATTGGCGGAGTTCCGGCGTCTTCCCTTTCTTCTATGTCGTTTACATATAATGTGTCCTTCAATTTCATTAATGAATGGTCACAACTCAGAATATGGATTTCATTTCAATGAGGTTAATTAATTTGCTGATCTTCAATAGAAATTCAAACATTCCTCAAAACTCAAAATGGGTGCCAAATGAGTATAGTTGTGCAGAGTACAGCTATTAGTCAAATTGTAATTATGAATTATAATATAGTAATTAAATTAAAAACAAAGTCAAAGACTTTAATAGCCACCTTACCTTGTCATTGAAGCCATTGACATAATTGACAGTACCACCTCCACAGGTTGATGGAGGAGAAGTTCTGAGCTGATAGAGTTGGTTGCTCATTAGAAGGATGCCTGGGGAACCTGGGCCCCCAACAAACTTATGAGGGCTAAGGAAAACGCCATCGTACCCATCAATCTCCCCTGACCTCATGTCAATCTCCACATAAGGACCACTGTACATAGTGTGTCAATTATTATTGCACTTTCATCAAAGAAATTTATTTTAATAATAAATTTTTTCCACTTTGGTCATATTTGATTGCTGGTTGGAGGAGAGTGATTCGATTAGTAATTTTGTGGAATTCACATAAAATCATGTTTGGATATGAAAAATGACATTGGACTATTTTGACCTCATTTGTTACGTAATTTCATAAATTACAACTAATTAATACTATCACATTGGTGCACACATGAATACATATAATCTTACATTTTCAATCTAATAGCGTCATACCAGTAATTTCGTCAGTCAATCTGTCCATACTCATAATTTCAATCACAACGGTGTTTGTTTGGGCTTTTTTGAGCCAACTTATAGCTTCTAGCTTTTGAAAAGCTATTTTGAATTATTTGGTTAAACTTATTTCAAACAGCTTTTACTTATTTCAAACAGCTTTTAATTCTAACAACTTATTTTAACTCTAAAAAGCTGATTTTGAGAAGTTACTCACCCCTTACTTTTGATTATCAGCTTATGGACATTAATTTATGGTTATACTCTTAGATTTTTTTATTTTTTATTTAAAAAAAAAAAAAAAGAAATTGACCCAAATGGACTATAGATTATAATTATTATTATTTATGAGAAATGTAAACAAGTAGTGAATAACAAAAAATAAAAGTTAATTAAAAAAGCTAGCACACAGCTTATTTAACAAATACTATTTAGCAACTTAAATCTATAATCCAACAGCTACACAAAACAGATTAACAACTTCTGATTAAAGTCATAATCTATAATCCGTTAAGTTATAATTTATAATCTGTTTTAACAGTTACACCAAATGGGGCCAATCAACTATGATGGCCTTTAAGTCAAAATGCAATATCATTATTTGGTCCATTAAAACTTACTACAAAAAATTAAGATTTTAGAAATCAAAATTTACAAATAAAATTATTTTTTAGGAACCAAACATTTTTGTTGCAAAAAGTGTCATTATTATATTTTTAGCAATGAAAATTGGACATTAGTGATGAATTATTATCCTTTTGGAGATCAAATTTTGTCTTAAAAATAAACCATTTTGAGGCTAAATTATTGTTCCCTAAAAGTCTATTTATTAGTGACATTTTCAAAATTTTGTCACTAAAAGTCTCACTTTTGACTTTTCGAGATGACCTTTTGGTAACTATCCACATAACGACAGAAATTGATCCCTAAATATCTTTTACAACAAAATTTACTTTTACAAATAAAAAATTTTGATCCCTACAACCATTTATATGTTATAGTGACTTAAATAAGACTAACGTAAATTGTCATGTGAGCCACACATGAAAAATTTCTCGTCTTATCAGCACCTTTACACTTCAACATGAATTCCACTTTAGTTTCTTATACTTTCATAAAAAACACATTTTTGTCTCATGTAATTTCACAAAAATTATAGTTTGGTCTTTCCATTTTTGATTGAGCCCAATTTCGTAAACCACATTAACACCATTCCGTGAGTCACATTAACACTAGATTACGAAAGAGTGAAATTTTGATTTAACTTTGACTTTTAATGCAATTAAAGGGTTGGATGGGACAATTGAAAATCGAGGAACACAACAAGATATTAGTTGGAAAAAAAATAAAAAAATAAAAACAAAAATAAAAATGTAGTAGGGATAAATAATAGATGTACCTAGCTGCGAAGTCAAAGCATGCAAAGGCGCCATATTGGTGAAGCAGACGGGCTAGAGCTCTGGTGTCGGTGCAAGTTCCTGTGACATTACTGCAAGCTGAGAAAGAACCCAACATTGGCCTGTTTGTGGATTGATAGAAGATAAGTTGGAGCCTTAGAGCTTCCATGTCTATTTGGCCATTGTCCTCATCTAAACCAATCTCTACCACCTCGGCTAGGCTTTGCCGCCATGAGAGAATGTTCGAGTGGTGCTCATAGGGTCCAACAAAAACCACCCATCTTTCTTCACTGCTGCTAATTTGGAGGCACTTTAGTACCCTATCTCTCATTGTTGATGGAATAGCAATTCCCATCACTTCTTGAAGCCTTTTGATAGCTGCTGTTGTGCCCCATCCACAAAATATTAGTGCATCATCTTCTCTGCCGCCCAGGCATCTCTTCACATATTGACTTGCTTCAAGCACCATTTTCGTTGTCCGTTCGCCCACGTAACTGTCACTGCTGTGACTATTGCCTATAAAAATACATACGTCTCTATAAATAGTAATACTAATAACAGTACATGAAATTCAATGAATGTGATTTATTTATTTATTTTTATTAACTTCCTAATGCTTGCTTGGATACATATATACATACATATTATAAGGAGAATAAGAATTCGTTGTCAACGTTATCTGTTTGTTTCTTTATTCATTATTCTTTGGATGTTTTCGAACTTGTCAAAAAATATTCAGGTGATCAAGCAAGCAAGCAAGACTTCAATAATTAATCTAATAGCTGGTTATCATTTTCTTCACATAAATCATTATTTATTTTTTAGTTGGGTAATTGCAATTGCTGATGGAAATTACAAGTTGAATTAATGACAATTAATATATTCAAGCTTAATTAATTTTCTTGGTGAGTAAGTACATAGAATTTTGAAGAAAAGCATGATAAACATATATACCGTAAAAGGGAAGAACATTGTTGATGATATAATTTTCTATGTAGTGAAGGCACCGGCCTGAGGCTGTGTGATCCGCATAAGTGAGCCTACGCTTTCCGAAGGGGGACTCAAATTCTAGATCGCCTCCGATAATTTGAGAACGTAGCCATGACAGTTTCTTCTCTGAAGAATCATCACTCATGGGCATTTCAAATGATTCTAGTCTAGCAACTGCAACATCTGCATCATCCAGATGATCCTGTGCTTGTGAACTACTTGATCTAGGTGAGCTTCTGCTGCTACTATCACAATTTTGGCTATAGCTGTGCTTATGCTTTGAGTCGTTGATCTTTCTTTGAGCAGTAATGAAGTCCCTCAACATGGACATGGATTGCTCAAACTCCATGTTGAAATGAAAATATATGCACCGTATGTAAGTGATTATATCAATACAATAGTGAATGAATCAGAAGAACAAGAGACAAATTGAAAAACGCTCAATCAATGGAGCTCTTCAATAAGAAGAAGAGCATGAAGATGAAAGATGATGATGATAATGCAGTGAGAAGACGTGTGAGACTACGTATTTAAAAGGACAAGTGAGATGCCCAATGAAAAATAATAAACTTGGCACGTAAAGAAGATGGTAACCAAGTTTTTCAGTGGGTCAAATAAAAGGGGTGCCTGAAATAAATTGCAACTATAGAAAAATGATATTAGTAATAGTAGGTCTTCCCCTGACTGATTCCCACCGTTTCAATAACAGGCGGAACCCGATCACTTTAATAAATAAATAACAGGGGCGGGGCCGTTACCATAAAATAAATAAATAATGGGGAAAGTTATTTGGTGCTCTTTGGGGGTATTGCCACAATTAGGCTCATGAGGAGTGCCTCTAAATAGGATGGGCCCTCATGAAAGACATGTACTATGAGGAAAAAGTACCCTCACCACCTACTGAAGTGGGATTTGTCGATTTTTTTTTTTTTTTTTTTTCTCTCTCTCTCTCTCCTATTACTCCTTGACATGTGTCTGTAGGGATTGTGAAATAAAAAAAAAATGGGATCTCTGTCAAAAATGGTAATATTATTACTTCATAATATTAGGGACATGGGGGGCTAGGAAAATATATATATATATATATATAAGGGTAAATTACATTTATCTCCTCTAAGGCTTTTGACAATTATAGAGACTCCTTTATAATTTTAATAATTATACTAACCTCCTTTATTTTTGAAATTATTATAAAGATTCTCTCACTGTTAGGTTATTTAACAGAAATTACTGATGTCATATGCTATAATATCAAAAATGACGAAATTGGCATTAGTTACCTTATCTATTAAAATGAGAAATTTCACTCACTTCCCTTGAGGTTTTGCATATATATTATCAAAGACTCATACAGATTTTAGCATTATTTAACAAAATTCTTAAATTTTATGCAATATTAAATAAAATGTCAAATTATTAAGATATTATTAAATCGTTTAATGAAACAAAAAAACTTAGTTTTCATTGATACAATACTTAAAAATAAACAATCTCTCTAAAATTAATGTTAGATAGCATCCTAATAATTTAATATAAGACTTATTTAACATTATATAAACAACGTAAGGTTTATCATTCTAAGTGATGCATTTATTATTTGATTTTTTTTTAAGTTGAAATAAATAGATTTTTTTTTTTGACAATTTACATTACTTATTTATTCATATGTAAAAAATTTATTATTTTTTCTTTCCTTAATCATATATTATTCTCAAAAATTAATTTTTATCAGTGAATTATGGAATAAGTCTTATATTAAATTATTAGGATGTATCTAACATTAATTTTAAAGAGATTGTTTATTTTTAAGTGTTTTATGAATGATTTTTTTTTTCATTAAATGTTTTAATAATATCTTAACAGTTTAAGGGTTTTATTTTATTGCATTAAATTTAAGAATTTTATTAAGTAATGCTAAAATATGTATAGGTTGTTAAAAATATATATGCAAAACCTTAAGGAAGTAATTGTAATTTACCCATGTTGATAATGAATGAGTCATTTATGGGTATTTTTGTCTTCTTAGATGCAAATCAAAAGCTAATATGGACATTTTCACACCCAACTAACGTCGTTTGTACGAATTGTAACAGATTGGAAAAATTTTGATAATAGTTTCAAAAGTAAATGAGGTTAGTATAATTACTAAAACTACAGAGGAGATCTCTATAATTGTCAGAAACCTCGGAGGAGATACATGTAATTTACCCTATATATAAATATTAGGGACATGGGGTAGGTGTTGTCACAACATCTGTATTGTAACACCCACGGCTTGTCCCAACTTTATTTTGTTAACAACAATGTTATATCTACCGAATTAGCGCTCGCCTGAATTTGTGCATGTTTGGTTATTTGGGAGGTCATCTAGGAGGATGCCAGTCAGGGAAATTCTATTTCCACACACCTAATTATCTCTCTACACATTATTTCTCAGTACACACACTTATTAATTTAATTATAGGTTATTGTTCTCATTTCACACACTTTATATTCCAATTATACCCTAACTTGTATCCTTATACACACCAATTAAACCCTCATTCCACACACCTATAACCCATTATGGTCATCTTTCTCTCTCTCTAAAATAGAGAGATGATTCTTATAAATTTTGAATATCTATCACTCAAAATTGCAGATATCTGAAACTAACTTAATGCCCACTTGAAATTTTTAATAAATCAAAGCAATTCAAGAACAAAAATATATAAAAATGCAAAGGTACCTATTCAATGTTGAGAATTTTCAAGTGAGAAGACAAGAACATTCTAAGACTAAAATGATCCAAACCCAAACAAGAAAAAACTTATCAGTGATCACTGACTCGATCCATCGCCGCCGATCTAAATGGATCGCCGGTGGCGACTTTGTGGCCGCCATGACTAGAGAATAGACTCTTGATACTTGGATGGCAATGCCATCATTCTTTTCTGCCTTTTCAACTTCGAATTGAGTTTGATTTCGGCAACATTTTCTCTCTCTTGAGTTCCAAATTGGGTTACGATGAGTTGATTGAGTTTGAGAGCTCTTTCACTTCGCCTAATGACTCTCCTCTGTATGTATGGAACACCAATTACAGATCCTGCAAATTACCTTGATGAGTAGGTCAAGACCTTTGCATTGAATCAGGGAAGGTGAGGAGTTGAATGCGGAGGAAGAGGATGAATATGTGGATGAAGCAATGAAATGGTTAGTGATCTATGAATGGAATGGATGAGCAGGAGAAGAAGAAAAAGAAGAATAATAAGTTGATAATAATGAAAAAGTAGAAGTAGCAGAACAGAGTCCCCTGAAAATTTTCGAATCTTCATCAGAATTTTTGTAAATTTGGATCAAATAAATCGAATTAGATAAAGGGATACAAGAGCCACGAGAAAATTTTGGAGAGTGAGAAAGATGAGAAGTGGATGTGTGGAGAGAATTTTTTCATATATGATATTATAAAGGTTGTTGGATGTCTATTATAGTCATTTTCATTTAGGATATAATTGTCCTTGAATTAATATTTCATTAAGTGTGTGCCCTGAGCTAATTATGTGTGTGGAAATAGAATTTCTCTGCCAGTCATCTAGAAGATGTCGGTTGATAAGGATGACAATTGCAGTTAACAAAGATGACAACCGCAAACGGTTGATAAGGGTGATACCGGTCATCCAGGTAGTTGTTTGGCCGGTTGTCCAGCTTACATAATTTGGGCGAATTCAAATTCAGTATATCAATCATTTTTTTTGATAATTCAAACTGTTCATATTATTGAATTCATCAAGTATATTATCTAGGACATATGTAGTCCCATGATCAAGTGTTAATTATTTTTTTAAAAATTATCAAAATTATGATAACCATTTTTTTCTTAAAAACATAAATGTGGTCATGTTATGGGGATATAGATGTCCAATTAACTTGATTTTTTTCATGAATTATTTTCTCGACAAACTTTACAATATAAACGGTCCAAATCATCAAAATAAGTTCAAAACACGCCCCAATGGGCTTCACAACATCAACCCCACTTTTTAATCTTATTAGTTTAAAAATAAAATTTTATCCTCACAAAAATTAAAAAATCAAATTGCAGTGATAAATTATTCATAAGTAAGGGATTGTTTGGGAAATGCATGAATTGGTTATACAAATATCATTGACTATATATCATTGACAATTATCTCTGGCGAATGAAATTTTTAAAAATTAAAGAGTAATATTTAAATAATATTTTACCGTGGTTGATTCAATTTTTATTTGATATGCTAGGTTTTCTCATTAGTAGTGGTATTTCTAAGAACATCTTGATCTTGAACGGGTCAACTTCAATGTCCCCCCGAGTAATGAAGACTTTTTGGGAGAAGTGTAAATCATAAGTTGACTTATCTCCAAAATGATATTGACTTGTGAATCAGTGTTCAGACTCTTGAAAATGGGAAATAAATTTTAATGGGAGGATTAGTGTCATGCAGGGTACGAGCAGATCAAATATTACCTTCAAATCCGCCAATACTATCTCCACCTTAACCGGGGAAATCATTGATTTTGTGCTTATCAGTGACACGACCATAGACTGTATGTATGTAATTATATCAATACAATAGTGAATCAATCAGAAGAACAAGAGACAAATTGAAAAACACTCTATCAATGGAGCTCTTGAAAAGAAGAAGATGAAGACGCTGATGATGACGGTAATGCACTTAGAAGACGCGAGACTTCGTATTTAAAAGGACAAGCAAGAAAAGATGCCCAAAGAAAAATAACAAACTTTTTTGGCATGTAAAGAAGATGGTAACCACCAATAGGGGGTTGATTCAGTGGATAAGACCTTCGAATCCCTTGCTCAAGGCTTGAGTTCGAGTCTTCATAGCCTCTTGTTGGGGTTAAACATATTTCTAGCACCTAGAGCACGCAGGGGGCCTAAGTTTTGGCCCTAAGTTTTGGCCCCAACGTATGTAGGTGTTAAAAGGACAACACTCTCTGACGAATATATTAGAGTAGCATATTTACATATTTATTTTTATGAATCTAAAAAAAAAAAAAGAAGATGGTAACCAAGTTTTTCAGTGGGTCAAATAAAAGGGGTGCCTGAAATAAATTGCAACTATAGAAAATTGATTTTAGTGGGTCTTCCCCTCATTCCCACCGCCTCAATGACGGGGGAAGTTACCATAAAAATAAATAAATAAAAGATAATTGTAATTCCTACAACATGTTTTAATTTTTATTTTAGTCTTTTAAATTTTATTTTTGTCATTTTGATTCTTAAAATTGTTAATTTTAATCAATTTGGTTTTAGATCTAACATCTATCTAAATTGGTAATAGGAATATGTATAAAAGATAGTTTTGTTCTTTCTAGTCATTTTAGTCTTTTAAGGTCATGTTTGATTCACAAGACTAATAGTGAAGTATTAATAATCCTATTAAATTAGTGTAGTATTTACTATCTAATTGGATTAATATCTATTGGATTAATAATCTCACTCCTACCTCATTACTAATAATCTTACAAATTTGTTGGATTAATTATCTATTGGATTAATAATCCTAAACAAAAATATTAAAACAAACATAGGATAATTGGGTCCACGGATTAATAATTCCAATCCCATGCTCTAATCCACCCAATCAAACATGCCCTAAGTTTTAAATTTTGTTATTTTGGTCATTGAAATTATTGATTTTAGTCAATTCAGTCCTAAATCAAATTGATAACTTTGAAGACCAAAATGACAAAATTTGAAACTTAAGAGACTAAAATGACAAGAAACGCATACTTTAAGGACTAAAACTGTTTTTTATCCGAGGATAAAATATTTTTTTTGTTATCAATGTAAACAGACATTAGAGATAGGACTAAATTGACAACCTTGAAGATTAAAATGACAAAATTAAAACTTGAGAAATTAAAATGACAAAGAACACATACTTTAAAAATTAACATTGTTATCCTAAAAAAATAAATAAATAAATAAAAGAAACAAAAAATAATGGAGGAAGTTATTTGGTACTCTTTGTGGTATTGCCTTAATCAGGTCTCGTTTATTAACAATACATTTTAATCAAAAAATTACTATAAATTATCTCATCATTCTCTTTATTTTTTTACACATCTTTTCATAAAAAATTTAAAAATTACTAAAATAATCTATTTTTAAACGACACCTCGGTCCCATGAAAAATAGCGTGAGTTTGCTCTAAATAGGATGGGCCCGCAAGACAGGACATGTTACTTCATAATATTAACGACATGGGGCTCGCAAAATATACATACATATATATATATATATATATATGTATTAGAAGCGCTTATTTGCTTGATACTCGTATTTTACTTTTTTATTTTTTCGATTTTACACTTCGAAATTATTTACTATTAGAACTTGCACTTTAATTTTTCTAGTTTGTCCTTTTATTTTATATTATTTATCAATATTGATGGTGCTAATTTGGATGAAAGTTTTTTCGTAATTATGTAAAAATTCTTGATCAGTTATGAAATATAAATATTTTGATTTTGGTTAAATTACAAATACACTCTTGAGTTTTTTTTCTTCTTATTTTGCCTTTTTATTTTGTATAATTTACTATGTGTAACCTATAATTTGACTTCGCCATTTTACTATTTTTTTTGGTAATATTTACCATTATTGGTGGTACTAATTTGAGTGAAGGGCTTTTCATAATAATGTAAAGATTCATGGCCAGTTATGAAATATAAATATTTTGATTTTAGATAAATTACAAATACATCTCTGAGATTTGTTTAAAATATGAAATACCATTACAATACTACAAATTACAACTATTCCTTATTAGATTATTTAATTTAACAGAATAAAATTATAAAATAATAATAATTTGAATAAAATATGAAAAAATTTATTAAAACAAATGAAAATTTGTCTAAAAATAAATTTTAAAAAATCAAACCAAAGAGAATAATTTGTTATAAGATGTTGCCTTGCACGGGTCTAAAAATATTTTTTTATAAATGAAACCAAAACAAAGTTTAGCGGTGATACCGTATGATCATTGGCATATAAAATCATCATTCGATTATTCCATCTTAATAAAAAATAATAACAAAAAATCTACTCATTTGAAATGAAATTTTATCTCATCTATTTATTCCATAATTGTACCTTATAATAGAAATTAAAATTTATATTATATATTTAATCATTCATTCTATTTAATTTTGCAATAGCGCTACAGGGCCCAAAAGGGCTCAGGCTCGAATGGCTCGAATTTGAGAACGAAGGAGGAAGAAGAAGAAGAAGAAGAAGGAGAAGAGGAAGGAGAAGAATGGAACTGGAGGGGCCCATAAAAATGGGGCTGGAGGCGGAGGCAGAGGCGGGCGGAGGCAGAGGCGAAGTCTTCCGACGAGCGACGAGCTGCGACGATCAGCCGACAAGCGACGACCTGCGACGACGAGCTCCCGCTTCTCGCCTCTGGTTCTCTCTCTCGCCTCTGCTTCTCCTGTGTTCAAAACGGAGAAGAAAAAGAAAAGAAAGAGGAGGAAGAAAAGGGAAAAAAAAAATAATTTAAAACCCAAAACGACGTCGTTTTGGGTTTCGAGCTGGCTTCGAGCCCCAGATTTCGGGCCCTCAAACATTTTCCTTAATTTTGTAAGAAACTAATCTTATTTTTGGAGAAAAAGTTAAGTTAGTGGAATGGAATGAAGTGCAATGGAATGAAATAATTATATTTTTATTTTTTTATGGAATAATTATTATTTTTTTGCAATGCATTTTTTTATTATTTTTTGAATGAATCAAATATAAAATATAAAATTTTACAAAAATATCATATTATTCCATTTCATTTAGTAAACTCAATAAAATATTGGAGTCAAAGGTCATGCTAGCCCGTGTCTTGCACGTGCAAGGCATGGGCTATATATATATAGGTTATTACAGTATTTAAGTTTTGTATTTTGATAAATTTTTTAAAATTAAAATATTGTTTTAATAAATTGAATAGAACAAATCATTAGATATATAATAGAATTAGTATGTTTCATATTTTATTTTGTTATACACCCAATGATGTAGACTGCAATTCTATTATCTTTTTTTTATTTTTTTCTTTTATATTTATATTGGATCTTTCTAGCTCTTCTTTTATCTAAATGGAATTGCTTATAGAAATTGTACCATATCTATATAATAAAGATAAAGAGAGAGAGAGAAAGAAAGACTTTTTTTTAATACTTACTTTACGTGTAATGTAACATAGTAATTATTATTATTATTTTTTTAATTATTGAGAGAGGTTGTTGAATGGACTAAAGCGGCGGATTGCTAATCCGTTGTACGAGTTATTTGTACCGAGGGTTCAAATCCCTCTCTTTTCGTTTTCTTTGAAGACTTAATATTTGATTTTTATCATTTTGGCTGAATTTATGAGTCTTTAAGATCTCTTTCGAATTTATTAAAAAAAAATTATGCTGTGTAACTTTTCTCAACAGATAAATATGAAATAAATACTAAGATAATTCTCTCATCTAAAAAAAACTATTAAGATAATTCACTAAACTAAAAAAGAGGCAGAATAAAATACATATATATATATATAAATGACTAATTTTATTAATACATAAATCATACTCACATAACAAATGACCAATTATATTAATAAGTTAATTAAATTTTTTTAATGATATGGAAAATATTTTTCAGTTAACCATTTTGTTAATAAATAAATCATTAAGTCAATTAACATTTTTTAATGATATGAGAAATATTTTTCAATAAACAATTTTGATAATTTATTATTGCATAGGTAAATATTTTTTTGCCTCGAGTATTGTGTTAAATTAAAATTTGTAATAAATGATAGTTATAATTTTTAGTATTATAGAACCGATTCATATTTTAAACCAACCTTATGGGTGTATTTGTAATTTGTTAAAAAATAAAAAATTTATGTTTCATAATTGACCAAGAATGGTCTTGTATGTCACGACCCCAATCCGCCCCTAATAGAATGATACCGTGATGGCCAGTAATCCTAGATTACTGAAGGCCAACTTATAAAGATTCACACAAACATAGTATACATATGGGGCATAAATGTGCGAAAACAATAAATTTAAATCTAATTAGTCCATAAGAGCTGTGCATAGATTAAATGAAATGACATACATCTTAATATGGTTTTACAACTTGAAAACAAAATAAAATAAAGTACATATTGCATCTTGATCAAAAAGCTTCTCAAGCCAAAACATACAAAAGAAATGAACTATAAAGCTAAGAAGCATAATCTTCAAAATGAATACAAAAACATAAAGCAAAGCACATCTTCCAACAAAACTTAGGCGACACCGCCTTCTTGCTCATCACCTACATATATATAAGGGAGAGGGGTGAGCTGAAAACTTGGTGAATGATATAAGTAATAAAGATTTGAATGAATGATATCCAAGATTTTTGCTAAAACAATACATATCATAGCTTGTAACAAAACAAAGGATGAACCGAATTCATCAATCAAAGGCTCTCAAAGCTTCTTGGGATGTTTGCTAACATCTACATAATACAAATGATGATATTCATTGACAAAACAAAGGAATAATCGACCTGGAATCGATTAGACAAGTCCACCCGTTTGTGGCAAGGGAGATGTCTCAAACAAAGGTGCTAGTTGCGTTAAAGTCCCCTAGCACTAAGGACCTTTCAAGAATGTCATCAAAACAAATATAATACTTGACACAAAAACTAAAGGATAATCATTCATGCTTGATCAAATATTTTTCCAAAACAAGACAAAGCTTTTATCAAAACATTATAACATAACTTTATTAAAAATACCACTCACAATAGCTCTTTGGATGTAGGGAATTAAGGCAAAGATCCAAGACCTACAAATACATAGCAAAGTCCACTGAATGCACTTTAAAAAGACAAAAAGAAATGCTCAAAGATGGTTATGCAATGCACTCTCAAAACAAGCTTCAAATGAGTAAAATAAATCTTAGCATTTCTTTTCAAAACCAAGTCAAACAAAGCAAAATAGGTGCTGGGAGTTACATTAATGTTTTTATTCTCGGAAAAATCATGCTGGGTACAAACTAGGTCTAAAAATGGATGCACCGAGATGAGTTTGGCCGAAATGGCCTAGCCGAGTGAATTCAGGACATTTTGGCTGAGGTTCCACACCTCTTGGCTAAGGTGTGGTCTCCTTGGCCGAGATGTGGATTGCCTGCCCGGGATAACACAAGGTGTCGGCAAAGGTGTACGGTGGTTGACCTAGGTGTGCATGCAAGGTAGACTAAGGTGCAAGTGATCATGCAAGGTAGGCCATGGTGAGATGCAATGCTTGGCCTAAGTGTGAGGTCTGGATAAGAGTAGGACTCGGTAACCACACTTAGGGAAATAGTAAAGTTTTGAAATCTGGGTTTCACCTTGAAAAACATGAATGCCAAAAATCATAACTTTTAATTCAAAATCTTGGATTTCATGATATGAGTTCAAAAACATAGGCATGGGTACCCATAAATGAAGATTTCATGAAAACAAACACAAAAACATGAAATTGATACAAACTTTTGGATCAAAATATAATTTTTCTTCAAGAACACAAGAACACCACTTTCTCTTTTTAAAACAAAACTTTAAATCAATGCATGGCTCATTAATCATGCTAGATCATGCAATGTGATCAGATTAACATAAGAAACAACAAGAATAGATCAAGAATCCAACCTCAAAACACAAATCCAATGGTTGAAGGTATGAAAATCAAGCTTGGAAAGCTAGTTCTCACTCTAAGAACTTCTTCTTCTTCCTAAAGCTTCTCTCTCCTCTTAGACAAGGATATGGCAAATGATATGGGTTTCTCAACTGCTAATTGACTTAAACCCACTACTAGGACACGTGGCATCTTCTGATCACTCTCCTTAAGTTGGTGCCAGAATGAAATGACAAGAGTAGGTCAAAAGTGTGCATAACGGTGGCATGGGCACTCCGACAAGAGAAGGATTTTGGATCAAAACATAGGCTTCGGATAGGCAAGGTTTCCCTGATCTCAGCTAAGAGGAGTGACACTTGGCTTAGGTGTGACACACCTCGGCCTGGGTTGTACAAGTCAAGGAACAAGATTGCTAGGTGTTGGCTAAGGTGCATAACAAGGCTGCAAGGTTCAAGGATCAAAGATCTCGGATTCCTAGATGATAAACATCTCAACTTAGATGATATATATCTTGGCCTAGGTGATGCACACCTCGGCCTAGATGATGCACATCTCGGCCTAGATGATGCACATCTCGGCCAAGATGCCAGGGTGAAGGCAGAAGTTAACCAAGATAGTTCCAAGATGATCCTAGGTGTTGACGCCTAACGGCCTAGGTGTAAGTGGTTCAAAGGTGTGACCTAGGTATGAGGTAAAAAGGTAGATAGCCTAGGTTCAAAGGACAAAGCTAGGAACAGAGCATGAATCTAACACTTAGGCAAAACATAGTAGCATCAAGACAAGAAATGAACCTTTACTTAGGCAAAGTATCAAAATCTACAGATGCAAGTTTAACAAACCAAAATCATGTAAATTCATATGAGCATGACTAAGACAAGAATGAGGATTGTTATAATCTACCCTTTTAAAGAAGTTTGGTCCCCAAACTTAAGTTACCTTGCCCCAAAAAACAACTCTAGATAAAGAATTTTCATCTCTTTTTCCATTTCCCATGTAGCATCCTTGCTGTAATGCTCATTCCATTCAATTTTCACCATCAGTATTGACATATTTCTCATCTGTTTCACTTGCCTATCAATTATTTGTATTGGCCTCTCCTCGTAACCTAAATCTTCATTAACCACGATCCCGAAATGATCAATCACATGCCTTGGATCCCGAATATTTTTTCTTAACATCGAAACATGAAACACATTGTAGACTTGACTTAATTCCAGTGGCAAAGCAAGTTAGTAGGCAACGGGGTTAACTTTGTCAAGAATTTCAAATGGCCCGATGTAACGAGGCGCTAAGTTATCTATCTTCCCAAACCTTGATACTCCTTTCATTGGTGAAACCTTTATCTATCTTCCCAAACCTTGATACTCCTTTCATTGGTAAAACCTTGAAGAATACGTGATCCTTAACTTCAAATTCTATTTCTCTTCTTCTTTGGTTGGCATAACTTTTTTGTTGACTCTGAGCAATTTTGATCCTTTGTTGAATGAGCTTAATCTTCTTAGTTGTCACTTGAACTATCTCGGGACCAATCAAAGCTTAGTCTCCTACTTCGGTCCAACAAATTGGTGATCTACACTTTCTCCCATACAAGGCTTCATACGACGCCATGCCAATGGTAGCTTGAAAACTATTGTTGTAAGCAAATTCTACTAATGGAAAATGTACTTCCTAACTTCCCTTGAAGTTCAATACACATAACCTGAGCATATCTTCAAGTGTTTGAATCGTCCTATCTGTTTGCCCATCGGTTGACGATAAAAAGCTATGTTAAATCTCAACTCGGTTCCCAAAGCTCTTTGTAAACTCTGCCAAAATCTAGAAACAAATTTCGGATCTCGGTTTGAAACAATAGACATCGGCACCCCATGAAGTCTAACAATCTTATTCATATACAACGAAGTAAGTCAATTGGCATTGAATGTGGTCATAACAGGCAAAAAGTGTGTTGACTTAGTTAATCTATCAACAATAACCCAAATTGAATCCATACCTTTTTGTGGCCTCGGCAAACCCACAACAAATCTATGGAGATGTGTTCCCATTTCCACTCGGGGAATTGACAAAGGTTGAAGAAGTCCGGCTGCCCTTTGATGTTCTGCTTTCACTTGTTGACAATGCAAACACTGTGATACAAACTCGGCTATTTCTCTTTTCATATTTGGCTACCAAAAAGTTTTCTTTACATCTTGGTACATCTTGGTATTTCCTGGATGAACGACAAATCTGGAACTATGAATTTCTTGCAAAATTCTCCTTTTTAACTTTGGAATGTCGGCTATGCACAATCTTCCTTCAAACTTTAGTACTTGATTATCAATGGTGTATCTTGGTCTCGACTTTGTGGTAATCTCATCAACTACCTTCTTGAAAAATTCATCCTCTATCTGTCTTGTCTTTACTTCCTCAATAATGGTTAGCTCTGCTGAAATCATTGTTAAAATTCCCTCATCTCAGTGAAAGACAACATCAATATCTAAGTCTTGCAAATCTCGAAGTATGCTTTTCTACTCGGTCAATAAACATGATAAACTCTTTATAGATTTTCCGCTCAACGCGTTAGCTCCTGAATTAGCTTTACTTGGGTGATACTGAATCTGCATGTCGTAAGCTTTCAATAATTCAAACCATCTTCTCTATCTCATATTCAATTCTTTCTAGGTGAACAAGTACTTAAGACTCTTGTGATTCATGAAAACTTGACAAGAGGCTCCATATATGTAATGACGCCAAATTTGCAAAGCAAAGACCATGGCTGCTAATTCCAAATCATGGGTAGGATAATTCTTTTCATGAGGTTTCAACTGACGAGATGCATATGCTATGACTTCACCCCCTTGCATTAATACACAACCCAAACCCTTATGCAGTGACAGAGCGAGGAATTTAATATAGAGAGAGCACCTATTAGTTATAATCTAACTGGAAGAGATGATATATATAATTAGAAAGCTTGGAAGAGATGATTCCAACTTTGATGTTTTTTTGAAATATTTCTCCATGACTGTTTGAAAAAACTAAAAATCAAAATAAAAATTCATAATCAAAATCACAAACCCCCACAAATCAAAATCTCCAATTTTAATACAAATCAAAAATTTTAAATTTAGCACAAATCACAACAAATCAAAATTTCTAATTTTAGCACAAATTATAACATATCAGAATCCCTAATTTAAATATTAATCACTACAAATTAATACTTTTAATTTTAACACAAATGAAATCCCTAATTTTAGTACAAACAATAACAAACCAAAATTCCTAATTTTAATATAAATCACCACCAATTAAGATTCATAATTTTAGCATATCAAAATCTTTTATTTTAACATAAATAATAACAAATAAAAAAATTTTACAAATCAAAACTTGACAAATAACTATAAATTAATACTCATGATTTTTATTTAAAAGTAAAAACATAAAAATAAAGTTACCTGTAAACAATGAAGAAAAGATACCAAGGTTGTAGTGTGATCCTAAATCTGTGTTGTGTGATCCTAATCTGGTGAATCGTGAGTCGGTAAATTGCAAAGCAACAAAGGGAGACAAAGAAAATACGAAGACACTTAACAAGTACTGTGAATAAATAAAAAAATAAAGAATTTCATACACTTTTAGGGCTTTAGGGTTTTAACCTTGCTGTAATTGGAGTTGTGTGCACTCACCCAAAAAAAAAAAGTTTTGTATTAGTGTTTGATTGGGATTGAGATTCCAAAAAAAAAAAAAAAAAAAATTGGGATTGGGATTTCAAAAAAAAAAAAAAACAAAACAAAACAAAAGAAAGCAAAAAAGTGGATGTGTGTGGTGTATTAGTGAGTGTGTTTGTATTTTGTATAGAAAAGTGCACTGTGTGTAAGTGTCACAAAAAAAAAAAAAAAAAAAAAAGAAAAATGAAAATTCAAGGGGGGCACGTGACCCCCCCTCACCCCAACGTCCCTCCGTCACTGCCCTTATGTGAAGCATCACTATGAATCTAAAATTCCTCATTACCTGATGGTAGTACAAGAATTGGTGTCGTGATTAACCTCATCTTTAGCTTCTAGAAAGCTGATTCCCTATCATCGGTCCATTCATATGCCACTCCCTTCAGAGTCAACTGTGTCAATGGCGCTGCAATCTTTGAGAAGTCTTTCACAAACTTTCTGTAGTAACCTGCCAAACCCAGAAAACTACGAACCTCGGATACATTGGTTGTTCTTGGCCAACTCACAATGGCATCAATTTTGCTAAGATCAACAGAAATACCCTCTTTATTAATCATATGACCCAGAAATGAAATGCTTGAAAGCCAAAACTCACACTTGTTAAGCTTAGCATACAATTTCTTATCTCTCAAAATTTGTAAGGCAAGTCTTAAATGATTCTCATGCTCATCTCTGCTCTTGGAATAAATCATTATATCATCAATGAAAACAACCACAAACTCATCTAAGTACGACCTTGTTCATCAAATCCATAAATACAGCAGCGTCGTTGGTTACTCCAAAATGCATTACCAAAAATTCGTAGTGGCCATACCTTGTCCGAAAAGCAGTCTTCTTAACATCCTCGGCTTTAACCTTGAGCTGATGATAGCTCGACCTGATATTAATTTTAGAAAAGACTTATGCTCCCTGTAATTGATCAAACAAATCATCAATCCTCGGCAATGGGTATTTATTCTTAATGGTTACCTTATTCAGTTCTCAGTAATCAATAAAAAAAGGCTAAGTGTGTTGTCCTTTTTCTTAACAAATAGAACTGGTGCTCCCCAAGGTGAAGTGCTCGGGCTAATCAAACCCTCATGCAACAACTCTTGTAATTGAACTTTTAACTCCTTAAGCTCGACTAGGGCCATTCTATAGGGTGTTTTGGAAATAGGCTGTGTCCCTGGCATAACATCAACAGTAAATTCTACCTCCCTACCCACTAAATAGCCAGGCAAATCATTCAGAAAAACATCGAGAAATTCATTAACAACTGCGATATCATGCAATTCAATATTTCCATTCAGATTACTTAGTACACTACACAAATAACCTTGACGTCTTTTTTGGATCAACTTATAAGCTTTCATGGATAAAACCAAGTAAGGTGAGGATACCACTACTTTATCTTGAAATGTAACCTCGGCTTGGTGTGGGGCTTTAAAAGTGACAGTTTTAGAAACACAATTAATGGATGCATGATTTACTACTAACCAATCCATTCCCAATATAACATCAAAATGAGTCATGTTCAATGGCATCAAATCGACTAATAATTCAACATTCTCAATCACAATAACACATGCTCTATAAATGGATGCAACAGTCATAGTTCTTCCAAATGGAGTAGACATGGATAATAAATAATCAAGGGATTCTAGTTCCCTATTTTACTTCTCGACAAACTTAGTAAATACAATTGATGTGTAGAACCCAAATCAATCAATGTATATGCATATTGAGCACAAATAGGAAGTATACTTGACACTACTGTCTCGGCGTTTTGGGTGTCTCTTTGCACTAATGCAAAGACTCTACCTTGCCTCATCTGTTCTTTCTCGACATTACCTTTTTGTGTAGAACCCGAGGTACTCTCATTTTTCTTACCATCCTTGGCCTTTGTCTTGGGACAGTCCTTAACAAGATGACCCATCTCACCGCATTCAAAACATGCTCTAGATGCCTGGTGACAAACTCCCCAATGTTGCTTTCCGCAACTTGTACATGTCAACCAAGTACTACTTTCTTGATTTGAGTTACTAGAACTGCCTACATTCACCTTCTTCTTGGCATCAAACAGTGCTCGGCGATTGTCATAATTCTGTCTCTTTCTCTAATTCTCTCCCGAACTTTGATATTTGTTCAAGGTAGCTTATGCCAGGCTTTGTCCAATACTCCGACGTAACTCGGTCTTGTATCGGTCCACGAAGCCCACTCTCAAACTTTTTAGCATTTCTGTATTTGGTATTGACATGTGAGGTGCATACCTAGACAACTAGGTGAAAATATGATCATATTTAGCTACTATTCTGTTACCCTATGTCAAAGTCTGGAATTCTGTGGTCTTATGGTCTTGGACACTAAACGGAAAATGCTTGTCATAAAATAACTCCAAAAATCTTGCCTAGGTCAAACTCCACTTACCTTCTCGGATTATCATCCATCACCTACGAGCATCATCGTCCAGTGTGAATGCTGCCAATGACATCTTCTGGGTGTCGGTACTAGGAAAGATTTCAAGTAACTTCTCCATTTCGAGAACCTATGCTTCTGCCTTCAACAGCTCTATACCCCCATGGAACCTCGGCAGATTCACCTTCTTAAATTCTTTGATCAAAGTTAATGTGTTGTCTCCATATAAAGCTGGTTGTGGAGCCACTTGCGGTATTGGAGGAGGTGGAGGTGGAACTGTATTTAGGCTGTTCGTTTACTCGGCCTGAGTAGAGGTGGTACTAGTGTTCTGTTGCCTTGCTTGTTGTAACTTATTGTAGACACCCTATTTTTGACCGTCCTCAAGACTTGGACGTCACCGTTGAAACACTCGGTGATTATCCATGTTGGTGTTTGTTTTGAGTTCCTGGAGGCCCCGGCTGCGCGCCGTGCCTCAGGACCTCTCGACCGGTTTGTTCTGTGCTTGGTTTTGTACCAAGACTTGTGTGTTTTGCATCTGAGGGTAGGGGAAGGCTTATTAGCCATCCCTGAAGCCCACCGGCTGCCCCACACATCCACCGGCACTCTTTTGTGCCGGTGACTGTTTTGGATGGTCGGTGTGACCCCTTTGCACCCCTAAGGATGGTGCATGCCAGCTGTGACAGCTGGAGTGCACCATCACCACTCCCCAGGCCCGGGTTTGCACCCTTTGCACCTTTGAACCCCCTCAAGCTTCTAGAAGCTTGACCCCTTTTGGCCAAGCTTCTTAGAGAAGCTTGGCCATTCTTCTTCTCCAGAAGCCTTGCACCCTATGGTCCCTTGACCCCTTTCCTCTTGCTTAGCCATTAAGCTTAGAGCCTTTTGTTGCCTATATAAGCAAGCCTTCTCTCCCTTTGATTAGGGTTAGACATTTAAGGGCAAAACCAGAGCTTATACATATATTTCTCTGATATACATCCATATATATCTATATCTCCCTCTCTCTCCTCTTGTGTGTGTGTTTTTGGACCAAAAAGTGTGATTTCACCTTACTTTTGCACCATTACACACACTACTACACCTTAATCCGAGATTGGGAGGCTTGGAGGTTTGTTTTGTGTGATCTTGGAGTGGTTTTGATCATTAGAGGAGGGCTGCTCCACCTGTTCTTCATTGGATCTTCAAGGGTAAACTTTTTGCTTTAGTTTCCCCATTCTTGCAACTAATTTCTACCCCTCTTGCTTTGTGTTTTTGGATTTGTGTTTAACATGAAAAACTCTTGTTTTTACTTGCTCTTGAACATTCATTAAGGTCATTTTGTGGTTTGGGTAGAGTCTCACCCTCTTAGGCCTTGCTTTGGCCAATTTGGTGTCTTTTCTTGAAGCTTTGCTTGCTTGGTGTTCTTGGTCTTCTCACCACTGAAAACCAGTGGGTTTTCAATGGTGAGGAAGGTACTTCCAAGTCTCAAATAGGGGAGGGACATCCCTCTCCCCCTTGTCCTTTGCTTGCCTTTGTATTTGGCCTAAAGAGTAGCATGTATGCATACTCGCATTAGGCTTCATTTCAGAATTTTTTTGAGTGTTTTGGAGCATGTTTAACCTCTGTTTTTAGTCGGATTTGTAGCCTTTAGTATGTATCTTATACTTGCTTTGAAATTCCCTCTTATACCTAAAAGCATGCCATGCATCTAGGCCATGTTCTTTGCATGTTTTAGCTTGGTTCCATGAGGGTATTAGCATCATATTACCATGTATTAGGGCTGTGAGCCATTGATTTTGCCATATATAGTGTGCTTGACATGGTTGTTTTGTATTCTAGGCTTGTAAGCCTCATGCATTTTGGCCCCTAGCATGTTCAACATTGATCATCCTCATGATTTGGCATCATTTGTGACCTTATTTCAGTCCATAAGTCATGTTTGAATGTTTGCATATGTAGCCTATTTCATGCTTTAAGGGTGTGCTCATGTATGTCTAGGACTTGGCATTGTGCATGCTTGCATACTTAATGCATTTTGGGGCTACCATATGTGGGTTTTGGGTGTTATTTTGCATACCAAAAATCTGTTTTTGGTTGTTAGATTTATGCCATGAGTGGTTGTGTAAGGGATGGTTAGATGCTCTCTTGAGTGCCCTTGGTTTTGGGCTTATTGGCTTGCATGCTTGTATAGCATTTTGCCCATGATTTCAGTCCATTTCGGCCACTGTTTTGGGGAGATTTGAGGCCTCCCCCATGGTGGTTAAGGCCATCATTGTATGCTCATTATATGTTTGTTGCATGTTTGGTCCACTAAGTGTTGTAGCACATTGATTCCATTGCATACGTGGCTCATGTTTGCATTACACTAGCATCTCACACACTTTGGCACTTTGCATGCCTAATATGTTAGTTGTATGGTACTCAATTTGCTAGCATCCTAATTTCCATAATGCATTATTGATGCATGTTTGCATGGATTGCATTTCATTACTTGGTTTGGGGTGTCAAACCAAGTGTGGGAAATGAGGGGTGTTTGTACTCCAAGTGACAAAACACACCTCAATTCCCATGTCACTAAGGCCCTTGACTTTGGCATGATAGGGACTTAGTTATCATTGTTGTGATTGCATGCATTTTTACATTGAAATGCAACCTTGGTATCTTAGGCTATCATGCACCAAGGTGCACAATTGATAGCCCTAGAGCCAAGAGCCATGTTTCCTTGAGTCCCATTCATGATAGGAAGCATTGGCCATGCATAAATATGCTAAAAAATCCAACACCATGCCTTCTTTTCTTTGTTCTTTGTCAAGCTATCTTCTGCGAGGAATTTTGTGCCGACCCAGCAAACCTAGCCGATATACCATTTTGCAGCCGGTGGCCACCACAAGAAGCCGGTGGTAGTTTCCTCCAGCCGGTGGCACTCAGCAGAACACAAGGAAGGTTTCCTGGGACTTTGGTATTTTTTTTGGAGAAGCAGGGCAGTAAAAAACAGAGGCGGCAGTGGCACGGTGTAGGTTTTCCGGGCAAGTCGGATCGAGCATGCATCATTCGCGCATCCCGAGGCAGGGCCGAGGCCCCATTTCTTTTATTTACTTGATTTAATTTTAATAATTAGAAATTTTTGTAATAATTAATTTATTCTGTATTTGGACTGTATTATTTTTGGACTGTATATTCTTTCGGTCCCTCCGAGTGAGGGCATAATTGTAATAAGTGTGTGTGAGTGGGTGTATGTCTTCCAAACCCCCATTTCTTTCTATCCCTTTTATTTACCTGCTTTCGATGGTAGATTAGGGCATACTTATTTTTAGCATACCTTATGATATGCATGCGTGCATTCATGCATTTGTTGACATGCATCGGGCTCGGTACATCATACAAACTGCATTGCAATTTTCGATTCCAAATTGAATACGTGCTACTCGTGCATTTCACATGCCATGTTTAGGGTTAGCCGAGCCTACTCTAGATTGCATCTATGCCTGTGTTGCATTAGCCACTTAACATGAACTAGGTCATGCATGTTTGCTAACTAGTTTCTTGTTTTGGCACGGAGTACGATGTAAGTATTTACGCTTTAGCATACCACATGCGTGTGAATGTTGCCATGACAGTATGCTTACCATGCGGCTAAGTGCTTATGTGAGATAAACTATTTGAATGCCTGTGGGTGGAGGTTGGATTGCCTGGGTTGGAACAACTCATTGAAATCCGTATTTTAGCCTACTTGCGAGTAGCAAAATCTAACACGTTTTTCGAGACAAAACAGATATGCAATTATTTCCAAGTTAGGAAATCTAGTCTATACTTTTGTGTTGTGCGCATCGCATAGTAATTCTAGGTTAATAACCGGAATAAGAACACATAAAGTTTTCAAAAACGGATATCACGGTTAGTAGAGGCCGGTCTTCGGACCGGGCGAAAGGGGGTGCTCATAGCTGACCTTCCCCGATCGTACCCAAGCTCCCGAGCCAAGACCACTTTGGTAATAGCCGGACCGCGTGGCCTTGACCGAGTCAGGGTTTCCTAAATTTCCCATTTTAAAACATTTAGGTGGCGACTCTGTAATCTGGCAAAGCAGTCCATGTTTGGCACTACTTTTTCAAAAATCTGTTTTCTCAAACGATTTGCCGGATTTGGACTCTTTGGTTCAGATTTAGAACCAACACAAAATCGAGTCCTCGAACTGTTAGATGGAGGCCCACAGGCGCGTCTACACTTATGGGTCAAACCCTTTATTAACCTTTCCAATCTGTTCGACGTGTCCTCAAATTGATCTCGTCTAATTAGAGGTCTTGCCCTTCTCATGATGCTAAGAGTATGCAAAATGTGACTTTAAAACAAGATGGACAAATAGACAAGTAGCAAGTAGCAGATAAACATGCTGCAATTATGCATATCTTGACAAATAGCAAACAATATGATGCAATCCTAACATCATTCCAAGGGAAACCCTACGCTCTTTAGGACCAAGAGTGTGTGAATAAACATACCATGAGGAACTTATGCTCTGATACCAATTTGTCAGGACCCCATTCTGTCCCTAATAGAATGATGCCGTGATGGCCAATAATCCTAGATTACCAAAGGCTAACTTACAAAGATTCACACAAATGGAGTACACATATGCGGCATATATGGGCGGAAGCAATAAATTTAAATCTATTTAGTCCATAAGAGGTGTACATAGATTAAATGAAATGACATACATCTTAACATGGTTTTATAACTTGAAAACAAAATAAAATAAAGTACATATTACATCTTGATCAAAAGGCTTCTCAAGCCAAACATATATAAGAAATGAACTATAAAGCTAAGAAGCGTAATCTTCAAGATAAATACAAAAACATAAAGCAAAACACATCTTCCAACAAAGCTTAGGCGACATTGCCTTCATGCTCATCACCTACATATATATAAGGGAGGGGGGGTGAGCTAAAAATGCAGTGAATGATATAAATAATAAAGGTCTGAATGAATGATATTTGAGATTTTTGTCAAAATAATACATATCATAGCTGGTAACAAAACAAAGGATGAATTGAGTTCATCAATCAAAGGCTCTTAAAGCTTCTTGGGATGTTTACTAACATCTACATAATACAACGAATGACATTCATTAACAAAACAATGGAATAACCGACTTGGAATCGATTAGACAAGTACACCCGTTGGTGGCAAGGCAGATATCTCAAACAAAGGTACTAGTTGCATCAAAGTCCCCTAGCACTAAGGACCTTTTAAGAATGTCATCAAAACAAACATAATACTTGATACAAAGACTAAAAGATAATCATTCATGCTTGATCAAATACTTTTCCAAAATAAGGCAAAACTTTTATTAAAACATTATAACATAACTTTATTAAAATACCACTCACAATAGCTCTTCTGATGTAGGGAATTAAGGCAAAGATCCAAGACCTACAAATACATGAAAAAGTCCACTGAATGCACTTTAAATAAACAAGAAGAGATGCTCAAAGATGGTTATGCAATGCACTCTCAAAACAAGCTTCAAATGAGTAAAATAGATCTCGGCATTTCTTTCCAAAACTGAGTCAAACAAAGAAAAACAAGTGTTGGGAGTTAAATCAATGTTTCTCTTCTTGGAAAATCATGCAAGGTACAAACCAGGTCTCGAAATGGAGGCACTGAGATGAGTTGGGCCGAAATGGCCCAGCTGAGTGAACTCTAGAGGTCTTGGCTGAGGTTCCACGCCTCTTAGCTAAGGTGTGGTCTCCTTGGCCGAGATGTGGGCTGCCTGCCCAGGATGACACAAGGTATCGACAAAGGTGTACGGTGGTTGACCTAGGTGTGCATGCAAGGTAGACTAAGGTGCAAGTGATCATACAAGGTAGGCCAAGGTGAGATGCAATGTTTGGCCTAGGTGTGAGGTTTGAACAAGAGTGGGTCTCGGTGACCACACTTAGGGAAATAGTGAAGTCTGGAAATCTGGGTTTCCCTTTGAATAGCATGAAGAACATAAACATGAAGAACATGAATGCCCAAAATCATAACTTCCTTATCAAAATCTGGGATTTCATGATATGAGTTCAAAAACATGGATCTGGGTACCCATAAATGAAGATTTCATGAAAACAAACACAAAAACATAGAACTTGATACAAACTTTTGGATCAAAACATAATTTTTCTTCAAGAACATCGCTTTTTCTTTCTAAAACAAAACTTTAAATCAAAGCGTGGCTCATGAATCATGCTAGATCATGCAATGTGATCAGATTAACATAAGGTACAACAAGAATAGATGAAGAATCTAACCTCAAAACACAAATCCAATGGTTGAAGGTATGAAAATCAAGCTTGGAAATCTAGTTCTCACTCTAAGAAATTCTTCTTATTCTTCCTAGAGCTTCTCTCTCGTCTTAGACAAGGATATGGAAAATGATATGAGTTTCTCAACTACTAACTAACTTAAACCCACTATTGGGACATGTGGCATCTTCTAATCACTCTTTTCAAGCTAGTGCCATAATGAAAAGACAAGAGTAGGTCAAAGTGTGTATAACAAGTAAGGTGGCATGGGCACTCTGACAAGGCAAGGATCTTAGATCAAAACATAGGTTTCGAAGAGGTAAGGCTTCCTTGATCTTGACTAGGAGGAGTGACACTTGGCCTAGGTGTGACACACCTCGGCTTGGGTTGTACAAGTCAAGGAACAAGATTGCTAGGTGTTGGCTAAGATGCACAACATGGCTGCAAGGTTCAAGGATCAAAGATCTCGAATGCCTAGATGATAAACATCTCAGCCTAGGTGATGCATACCTCGGCCAAGATGGTAGGGTAAAGGCGGAATTCAACCAAGATAGTTCCAAGATGATCCTAGGTGTTGATGCTCAACGGCCTAGGTGTAAAAGGTTCAAAGGTGTGACCTAGTGTAGACACCCCATTTTTGACCGTCCATAAGACTTGGACGCGACTGATGGTTTGCTCGGTGATGAAAGATGTGCAGGGCAAAGGTTCAATTTCTTTGGCAAAAAGAGAGTCAAACCTCAACTTCATACCCCTTTTGGGCCAAAAAAATCTTGATCAAAAGATTTTAGATCTTAAAACCCTCTCTTTCAAAACGTTTTTGAAATAAAGTTTTTACGATGTTCCGGGACTCGCATTTTGTCAAATGTTGCGCTTTTCGGTAAACCGAGCAAGGACAAAGTGGAAATGAATGAAAGAGAGATGAAATCTTTGAAAAATCTTTCAAAACACCTTACTTAGGGGTTTGAAGTTGAAGAAAAGAAGAGAAGAGGGAAGAAATCCAGTCGGGGGAGAAAATGGGCATGAACTGTTAAAAGAAAGTCGAGCAGCCCTCGCCGAATCGGGCCTATTCATTTGGATACTTGGAATCAAACTATGAGGCCACCACCGTTGGAAATCTTACTCCCGGGGCTTCATTTTTCACTCAAGAATCTCCTAAATTCAATTCCGGACGGGGTAGATATGGTTGATTGAAGTAGGGCATCACTCCGGTTGGACTGAAATCTGCGCGGCTTTACAGAAACTGGCATAACTTTTTTCACAGGAGGAATTTTAATGCAAGGCTTATGCCATCGGAAAGCTAACTTCCGGGGCTTCAATTTGGACACTTGAATGGTCACCATTGGACTTCCCAATCACCCACCAGCCACTTTTCTTCCCGGCAGCCTTTTTTTTTTTTTGTCCTGAAAGTAGTTGGCCGGCTAGAAAATCTGGCTGGCCGGCCACCTATTTGGTGAAATGACTTTTTTGCCCTTTTAAACTAGCCGGCCATGCCCCCCTCCCCAAGTGTATCCTAGAAGTGAATTTTGTTTTCCACTACACCTATGTCCGAGGGTTTGGCCATTTTGGGGGGAAACTTGGTTTGTTTTCCCCCCTTTTTCCACCCCTTTTGCTTATATATACAGCCCCTCCCCTTCAGATTTTAGGGTTACAAAATTTTTTTTGAGAGCCTTGCATCAATTCTCCCTCTCTCTCTACTCTAAGCCTCAAAACCCTTAAGCTCTTACACCCATTTCTACACCACCACCTAGCACCACACCACCACTTCCATTTCCAGAAGTTTGGGGGACTTTCCAGCAGCTAGGAGACACCACTTCTCAAGCCAAAAGGCAGCCAAGAGTTGGTCTTCAAGGGTGAGCACCATTTTCTTTTTTTTGAGCTTCTTTTTGTATCATTTTTTTAGCCATTTTTCTTGCTGTTTTGGGCTCCGACCCTAACTGTAACTAGGCTTATTTTGAGCCATTTGTCATGTTTTTTGAAGGGTCTTACCCTGTTTGAGACCTCCAGCCACCACTTTCTTCATTACCCCTCTTGGATGCCATATTTTTGCATGATATTTTTGGCCTATATATAATCTGGTTTGAGCTTTGTCATAAACTATGAAGTATCTTATTTCGAGCCCTTCTTCAACATTGAAGAAGGGCTCACCACTATTTGGGACCTCCATGTATCACTTGCCATTGTACCCCTCTTTGGTCCCCATTTTTGCATGATTTATTATCTTATTGAGATTCTGTTTTTGGACCTTGGTCCAAACTAAAAAGAGGCTTATTTTGACCCCCTCTTCATGTTTCATTAAGGGTCTATGGCTTTTTGAGATACCCTTAGTATACTTCATGTTATAGCCCTTTTGGTGGCCTCATTTTGCATGATATTTTGAGCATACTTGTATACTGTTTTGGGGCTGGTGATAAATTGTAAAAAGCCATATTTTGGGTCCCTCTTCAACATTGTTGAAGGGCCCTCACTTTTTTGAGGCCTCCAGCCACTACTTGCTTCTTTGCCCCTTAGTTGGCTCATTTATTGCATGAGATCTTTGGCATATTTGTATCTGTTTTTGGGAACTGTCATAAACTGTAAAACATCATATTTTTTTCCCCTCTTCAATATTGTAGAAGGCTCCTTCTCTGTTTGGGGCCAGAATTTGTGACTTGCTTCATTACCTCCCTTGCGGAGCCATTTTTGTATGCTAATTTAGCCCTACCTGGGCCCACTGTTTGGCCTCTCTCTAAACTGTAAAAATGCTTGTCTCAGGGCTTCCTTGCTTTTATCTCTTCATTCATATTCAAATTATGTATGCATTGTATAGTTATAGGCCATTTCATGCGCTAAAACCCATGTTTCGGGACTCATTTCATGCACCGGGTTTCATTTTACCGGGTTTCGGGGATGTTTTGCATCTCATTTTACCTCTGATTTTTGCATGATAGTATGCCATTTTTTTGTGTATTTCCATGTCTTGTTAGAATGGCATTTTGGTGCCTTAGGGTCGGTCATCGGTTTGCGTGCACGTGTGCACGTATCCCAAGTTGCCTCATTTTCATCATTATGGCCTCCTATGTGAGTGTGGCCGAGGTCCACTTGTGTTGGTGTAAGCCCATATTGCATTGTGTATGCCATTTCATTCCATAGCATTGCGTATGCTAGGCCGTATATTAGTGCATTGTGTATGCCATGTTTCCTCGTGCATCGTGTATGCCATTTCATAGCCTTTCACATGTTAGGTTGTATCTTAGTTGCATTTCATGCATATCATGCATATTGCATCGTGTTCGGGATAGGAGTTAGCCCGAGCAAGGGAAACGAGGTACGTTCCGTACTCCGAGTGACGGAACGTGTCTCAATTCTCCGGTCACCGACACTCCGGATTATCCATGATAGAGTTAGGTTTTGTTGTATTTTCATATGCATTCATTTCATATTGAGTTGTGCAATTCAACTCCTCGGCCATCATGCATCGATATGCGTGATTGGTGGCACGAGGATCGAGACATGCATACATTTGTGAAAATACATTGCCATGCCCCTTTCCTGCTCTCTGTTGTAGCAAAATGAAGAATCAACAACTTTTCGAAGCTTGGCACGCATTTCAAGAACAGGTGCAAACAGAGGCTAATTGGGGCATCGTCATGGATTTCCGCACAAAGGCAACCCGAACCTGCATCATTCATCACCGGGCGGAATCAAAGCGGTCCACGGCTTGCATGCGATTCTGACTTTCTTAGTTAATTTGTTAATTAATTAGGAATTTGTACATTATTTGGACTGTATTATTTGGGTATGCTATTCTTTTATTCGGAATTTGTATATTTATTCGGACCCTCTGTGCGAGGGCAAAATTGTAATAAGTGTGGGTGAGTGTGATGTATGTCTTTCAATCCCACGTCTTTCTTCCCTTTTATTTACCTGCTTATGATGGTTAGATTAGGGCATATTTCAATTAGCATACAGTATGATAGCATGTTTGCATTCATTCATCTGTTTTACATGCACCGGGCTCGGCGCATCATACTAACTGCATTTGTATTTCAATTCCAAGTTGAATACATGATAGCTGTAGCATTCCATATGCCATGTTTAGGATAGCCGAGCCTGCTATAGTTGCATTTTTGCATGTGTTGCATTAGGCAATCCTGTATATTTAGGATCATGCATGATTTCTAATGAGTTTCTGTTTTGGCTTGGAGTACTCGGTGAGTTTTATGCTTTAGCATCCTTGCATGCGTGTGAGTGACTGCCATGAATAGCATGCTTACCATGAGGCTAACTGCTTATGTGATATAACTGCCTTGAATGCCTGTGGGTGGAGGTTGGGTTATTTGGATTGGAACAATTCATCAAGTGTTTTAAGCCCACCCGAGGGTGGCAAAATCTGCATTTTAAGCCTACCTGCCGGTAGCAAACCATCTTTCAAAAATAAACATGAAATGTTTTGTCCCAATTCAGGCGACCCGGTCTATACTTGTATGATGTGCGCATCACATAGTAACCTAGGCTAATAACCGGAATAAGAACGCACAATGTTTTCAAAATCAGATATCATGGTTAGTAGAGGCCGGTCTTTGACCGGGCGAGCGGGGGTGCTCACAAAGTGACATTCTCCAATCGTACCCAAGTTCCCGAGCCGAGGCAACTTTGGTGATGACGGACACGTGGCCTTTGGCACCGAGTTAGGGTTTTCTAAATTTCCCATTAAAAACATTTAGGTGGCGACTCTGTATCTGGCAAAGCAGTCCATGTTTGGCACTTCTTTTCAAAAAATCTGTTTTCAAAATCGATTCGCCGGATTTGGACTCTTTGGTTCAAGATTAAGAACCGTGACATTTGAGTCTTTGAACTGTAGTGACCCCAATATGAACGGAACGGGACTTAACCCTCCCGGGGCGTTCGGGGACGTCTACACCTAGGTATGAGGTAACAAAGGTAGATAGCCTAGGTTCAACACACAAAGCTAGGAATAGAGCATGAATTTAACACTTAGGCAAAACATAATAGCATCAAGACAAAACATGAACTTTTACTTAGGCAAAGCATCAAAATCTATAGATGCAAGTTTAACAAACCAAAATCATGTAAATTCATATGAGCATGACTAAGACAAGAATGACAGTTGTTATAGTGTAATTACGAAAAAAACTTGTTGCATAATTGACCAAGAATGTTTGGATACTTATGAAAAAACCTTCACTCAACATAGAGACTACCATTAGTAAATTATTCAAAATCAAAGGACAAAATCGAAAAGAAAATACAAATCTCAAGCATCTAAGTGGTTCTTATATATATACTAGTTTAAGAAGGCCCGTGCAAGACACGACCTATTATTACAGATATTTAAGTTTTTTATTTGATAATTTTTTTAAAATTAAAATATTGTTCTATGAAATTGAATAGAATAAATCATTAGATATATAATAGAATTATGTGGTATGGTATGTAACATTTTTTGATTTGTTATACAACCAATGTTGTAGACTCCAGTTTTATTACCATATCATTTTGAGTGAATTTATGAGTCTTTGACATTTTTTTGGAATTTATACAAAAAAAGAAATTATAGTGTGTAATTTTTCTCAACAAATAAATATAAAACAAATAGTAAGATTATAGACACCCCATTTTTGACCGTCCTCAAGACTTGGACGTCATCGTTTGAACACTCAATGATCATCCATGTTCGTGTTTGTTTTGAGTTCCAGGAGGTCTCGGCTGTGTGCCTTGCCTCAAGATCTCTCAACTTGTTTGTTTTGTGCTTGGTTGTGGACCAAGAACTTGTGTTTTTGCTTCTAAAGGAAGAGGGTGGCTTGTTAGCCATCCCCTCAACCCATCGGCCTTGTTTTCTTGCCATCGGCCAAAAGTGTTGGCCGATCGGCACTCTTTTTAGTCGATCGGCCCTTGTGTTGGTTGATCGGCCTTATTTGCTAGCCGAGCCCTGTTCATCTGCTTTATGCAGATATTTTATGCCAGCTGTCATAGCTGGCATACACAATTTACATCGTGTATGGAGGAAATTGAACCTTGTTTTAGCTTGCATAGGAAGCTTTGGAATTAGAATTCTATAAGAAGGGAGCTCCTCCTCCCTTCTCAGAGGTTCTGTAATTTTGATATAGAAGTTCTATATCTATCTCTCTCTAAATTTCCTCTCTCTCTCTATATTTGTGTGTGTGTTTGTACTTTAAAGTGTCTTTTGTTCACACTTTTGCACTAGAGCACCTAGCAGAACACCATCCTTGGTTGATGAGGTGCTAGGGAGTTGGTGTTAGAGTTCTTGAGGTGGTTTAAGCCTAGAAAACCTGCTGGAGCTTTGTTCTTGAAGGTGTTCTTCAAGAGTGAGCAAACTTGCTTTTAAATCCCTATTCTTGTTTAAGCTTTTAGACCTATTTGTTTATTGTTTTAAGCTTAACTCTTAACTGATGAAAATTTTGATTTTTGATGCTTTAGATCTTTGTTTAAGGTCACTTTTTGGTTTGGGGTTGTTTATCCCCTCTTAGGCCTTGTTTTAAGCCATCCCTTTTGGCCCTTGTTCTTAGCTTTGCATGACCTTTCTACCACTGAATTCCAAAGGATTTTTAGTGGTGGAAAGGTAGTTTTGAGGTCTTAAATAGGAGAGGGTCATCCCCTCTCCTTGTTGTCTTGTATGCTAGTATAAATGGCTTATATTGGTAGCATGTTTGCTTAGCTTGTTTTAGCTCCATTTCAGCAAGCATTTAGTGTTATTTTGCCATGTTTTACCTTTTTCTAAGGTTGGTTTAATGGCTTCTTGCATGCACCATGTACTTGTCTTGTAATCCTCTATATTGCCTTAACATGCATCTTGTGTTTAGACCATCATTCTTGCATGTTTTGGCTTAACTTTAAGAAGTTTTTGTCCATGTTGTAATTTTGGTTGTTTTGATCATATATGCCATGCTTTGTATAGCCCTAAGGCATCCTAGCTTGTTAGCTTCAAGTGTCCAAGTCACTAGCATGCGTTATTTGAACTATTATCATGATTTGGCATCACTTGAAATGTTATTTGAGTCCATGTTTTATGCTCATATACTTGCAATTACCACTCCTTTAATGTTTTAAAGAGTTGATGTTTTATGCCTCATGAATGGACCATTGTGTGTGCCTCCATGCTTAGGTCTTTGGGATGCCATCTAAGTGGGTTTTTGGTCTTGTTTTACCATACCATAACTCTGATTTTATTGGTTTAAGTCATGCCATGTGTGGTTTTGATAGGTGTAGTATAACACCCCTTTTGTGGCCTTGCATGCCTCATACTTTTGGGCTTTTGTTCTAGCTTGTGTTGGCTAGTTTCAAGCTTGTTTTTGGTCTTGTCTTGACCTGCCTTGGAATTGTTTTGATAGCCTTTGGCCCTTTGGGGCTTGCCTTGTATGGCTATGGTTTGAGTCCCTTGGCTAGTTTCAAGTTTTGGGCCTTCTTGCATGATTTGCTTGCTTTATTTGGTTGGTTTGGCACCTTTCCATGCATGATTTCAGAGCTTACCATGCTTGTAACATGTCCATATTTGTCCCCTTTTAAGTGTTCTTGAAAGTTGCCCTCCCATGCCTAAGTGATAGGCCATCACATGTACATGTTTGTATGTGCTTTTGTCTATCATTTCTTAGCATTTTGGCCACTGATTTGGGCATGTTGAGAGCTTTCCATTTTAGTTTAAGTCCCTATTCGCATGTTGTTGCATGCTTGTCTTGCATGTTATTGCATACTTGGCACATTACATGTTACATGCTAATTCCACTACATGTTGTCACATGCTTGCTAATTGACATGTTGTTGCATGCTCATCCATCTTGCATACTTATTAGATCACATGTTGTCACATGCTTGTTGTTGGTATTGTTGTCACATACATATGCCTTGCATCTTTACATGTTTAGGCTGTATGCCTATTACATATTAGTTGCATTGCATGATATTGTTGCATACTTGTTGTATGCTTGAGTTGTTTGCATACTTGCTTGCATGCTTAGGTTGCATAGCATTGTGTGTACATTGCCTTGCCTCTTGATCACACATGATAGAGGTTAAGGTCCTTTATGTGTTTTGCGCATTTCATTTGATATTAAATTGCACACTTCGCTCATTTGGCCATCATTCATTAAAATGCGTGATTGGTGGTCTGAGGGTTGAGAGCTACACACCTTTAAGTCTCAAACATGATAAGGGGTGTAGCTACAAACATTTTCTTGCAAATGCATTGCCATGCTCTGTTTGTCCTCTGTTGCAGCAAAAAAAGCATTTTACAAGAAGGGATGGCCGATCGGCCATCTTCAGTGCCAGTCGGCTACAAATGTCTGGCCGAGAGCTTTATTTTTGGTCGATGACCTTCATCTCTTGGCCGATGGTCTTTTCATTTGGCCGATAGCCTCTCAGCATGACCATGAAGTGGTTCTAGAGCATCACAAAGACTTGTGCAGTTTTCAGAGGTGCAAAACAGTGCAAATAGAGGCAACATGAGGCATGGCAACGGATTTCCGAGTGAAGACGACAAAGCATGCATTTGTTCCTCTTCCCAAGGCTGCTTTACTGTTTTCATAGCTTAATTAATTTGTTTAATTAGTTAAGAGTTGTGTAATAATTAATTAGCTTGTTAGTTAGTTAATTAGATGGCTTGTATTATTCTTTTGGTCTCTCCCTCGAGAGAGCCAATTGGTGTAATAAGCGTGCGTGTGTGTGATGCATGTCTTCCAACCCCCACTTCTTTCTCCCTTTTACTTAACCGCTTACGATGGTTAGTTCTAGGGCATGTTTCGATTATCATACTTATGCTCGCATGTTTGCATTCATTCATTAGTATTATATGCACCAGGCTCGGTGCATTATACTAATTGCATCGTATTTCAATTCGAAGTTGAATACATGTATCAAGTATTGCACCTCACATGCCATTTTAGAATAGCCGAGCCTATTTCTAGTTGCATTTTGCATGTGTTGCATTAGCCATCTTAACATGAGCTAGGATCATATATTGATTACTAACTGGTTCTTTGTTTTGGCTCGGAGTACACTGTAAGCATTTATGCTTTAGCATCTTACATGTGTGTGAGTGTTAACATGACAGCATGCTTGCCATGAGGCTAATTGCTTATGTGATATAAATGCCTGAATGCCTGTAGGTGAAGGTTGGATTACTTGAATTGGAACGATTCATTGAAATCCGTATTTTAGCCTACTTGCGAGTAGCAAACTTCAAACCATTTCAGAACAAACGGATATGCGATGCTCTGTTCCAAATTAGGCGATCTAGTCTATACTTATGTGTTGTACGCATCACGTAGTAATTCTAGCTAATAACCGGAATAAGACCACATGTGTTTTCAAAAACAAGATATCATGCTTAGTACAGGCCAATCTTTGATCGGGCGAGCGGGGGTGCTCATAGATGACCTTCCCCAATCGTACCCAAGTTCTTGAGCCGAGGCAACTTTGGTGATGATGGACATGTGGCCTTAGGCACGAGTCAGGGTTTCCTAAATTCTCCCAAAATAAAAATATTTAGGTGGCGACTCTGTATCTAGCAAAGCAGTCCATGTTTGGCACTTCTTTACAAAAATCAGTTTTCCAAAACGATTTGCTGGATTTAGACTCTTTGGTGATTTATCGGTCTTGCATCGCACTTTGCGAGACTAGATTCAGAACCGTAACATTTGAGTCCGAACTGTAGTATGCTAGAGAACAAAACGAGATCTTCTCGGGAGTCCTCGGGGTGCGTCTACAAAGATAATTCTCACATCTAAAATTTCTATTAAGATAATTCGCTAAACTAATAAAGAAGCTAAAGAAAATACATATACGTACAAATAACTAATTTTATTAATACATAAATTATACTCACATAATGAATGACCAATTTTATTAATATGTAAATCATTAAGTAAATTAACAATATGTAATGATATGAATTTTTTTTTTTTCAGTTAACCATTTTGTTAATAAATAAATCATTAAGCCAATTAACAATTTTTAATGATAGGAGAAATAATTTTTAATAAACAATTTTGATAATTTATTATTGCATAGGAGAATTTCTCTCTCTCTCTCTCTCTCTCTCTCTCTCTCTCTTTCTCTCTCTCTCTTTCCCCCGAGTATTGTGTTAAATGAAAATTTATAACAAACGGTAGTTGTAAATTTTTATATTATAGGACCGATTTTTATTTTAAACAGATCTTATGGTAATATTTATAGTATGTTAAAAAATAAAAGATTTACGTTTCATAACTGACCAAGAATGTTTGCATAATTATGAAAAAATCTTCATTCAACATATAGGCCACCATTAGTAAATTATTCAAAATGAAAGGGCAAAATCAGAAAGAAAAGATGAACCTTAAGCAGCTAAGCAGTTCTTATATATAGATAAGAGATATGGGGTGAGTGTTATCATAATATCTGTATTGTGACACCCAGGCTTATCTCGATTTTATTTTGATAATGCAAACTATCCATATTATAAGATTAGTCGAGTATATTATCCATATAAAGAATAAGGTTAATTGGACATACGTAATGCCATTATTGAAATTCGAAACTATTGGGAGCAAATTCCCAGGATCCAGTGATATCACGTATAAATTAGACCCAAAAAAATTACCGTAACAATCTGTTCTAGGAGACCACTTGAGCAATCAATCGATCACTTGAGCGGTGATGCAAAGCTCCCAGTATCTTGCCTATTTGCAGATGAGACCGTTCAAGCGGTAAAGTGGTTGCGAGCGTAGAAATGAGGCTCCTAGTATTTTCACTATAACTTTGTAAAACTTCTGAGACCTTGTGTTTACCGTTTGAGCGATGGAAAGTTCGCTCGAGTGATCTCTAACACCCATTTCTGAAACCTTAACCCTAAAGCACTTGATTTCTCTAGTTTTTACTTTAAATCCACCATAGATCCTTTAAGAAAGTTGAAAGGAAATCTTAGATCAAGAGTTCTACCGATTGTTTCGTGTTATTTTGGAACTTAGAGTTGGGTTTTCACTCTTTGTCTTCAATCTTGAGGTAGGGGTACTTTTAACTTGTTATATATTTGATTTTGAGACTCATATGTTATATTTTCATTAGACATCAAGTCATATGATATGTATTATGTTATAAAATTGTTTGATAAACAAAAATGGGCTTATATCTTATATTTTTGGAAAAGATTCTAAATGTTTCTTGTTGATTATTGTTATGGATGATGAGTATGGACTCTTTAAGTATAAAAGAAGGAAAAGCCCTAATTTTCTCAAAAATCCTAGTTGTAAATTTGATTTAATAATGATGCTTGGTTCAATTGACGATTGAATCTTAGAATTGGATGAATAATTATGACAAAGGTGTTGAGACATGAGGTTTTTGAACTATCTTGGATGTCTATACGTATTGTTTGGTAAATGTGAGATTGTGGAAATGGTGGAATTGAATATTATTGTTGATCATATTTTATTTTTTTTGTTGCAAATTGAACAAACCTTAGGAAAATTAAATTTGAAAACTCATGCATCATGTGCATCATAATTTCTGTTGTAATCCTAATTTTTTTTTTTTTTGAAGGTTTGGAAAACATAGGAAGGGAGTAAATAGCGTATGAGTTCGATTAGTGAGTCGGTTTTGGAATTAAGCTGTGTATTATATATTGGTACTGTGATACCCCAAAAATCAAGAACTTCAGAGAATATATTAACAAATAAATATAAGATTTTATCTAAGGTTACAAGAGTAGAAAACGTCACTAATGAGTCCTTTGGTTAATAACCAAATAAGATCCCAGGAAGGTTGGATGAGTCAATACAGCCTTCCTTCAAAGTCCAACCACCTTAGATAACAAAGCTACCCTTTTGACAGATCTTAATAAGATATTAATACAAGGTCTACATGAGTCGATGAGTAAATAAGAAATCAGCAATATAAAAGATATATATAGATATATAATAATTACAAAATCGTGTCTTAAATATAACAAGGGATTTATTACTTAAAATCTCAGAACATGTTTACAAAACTAGTTTCTAATTCTCCTAAGGTAGTCGTACATCTTCAAACGCTTTAGTTTTGCCTTTGACCAGTCTAATAGTCTTCAATACTTGGCATGAAACACCATGAGCTTTAAATGCCCAGTAAACGTACACACACCCCGTTCATTTTTCCCGATCCAATATACCATCACAATTATAACAAGCATATAATGAAGCATGGTATTCAAGTCAATAACAAATGATTACAAGGTTAGATGTTAGTAATCTATAAATCTCCCAAAGAGATTTCATCATCTCAACCGCAAGAATTGGACATCAGACTATTTGGAACTCTCTCTTTTGCTGCTTTACAGAACTTACCACAGATGCCTGCAATGATTATATACCATGCAGCGCCATCAGTGGACCTCAAAAAGGGCGGCGAAAGAAAAAATGTTTTATCATTTTGAATCCAACCTTATCCTTCCAAAAAAAAGTTTTATTCTCCTAAATGTCCCATCTGGACCCAACATTATCTCACCAAATCAAACCGTCGTAAAGAGTCCGAATACGTCCGTTCCATTCTAGGTTTTACGCGATAACTGCTTGCACAAGACTTAACCTTCAGTTAGGGAACACATCCCATTAATCCATACTTAACACATTATCATCTCTTCATTATTCAAGTGATCAAAAATCCAATACTACCTCAATTAAGTTTCTCGTTGAATTAAATGTTTTAAGTTAAAGTTAGAATAAACTTATCAAGACAATCACATAAACATGAGCATCATCAAAGGACTATGGTAAGAAACATAACTATAACACATGCAAATATCATACCAAGATATGAACAAGTGATAACAAGCTCATCCATGAAGTTAAGAACACAATTTTATTAACAAAAGTGAATTTCTAGATTTGGTGTACTTTAAAGATTGCAATTAAAGAGGCACTTTTAGATTTTTCCTGAACTTGGCCTTCCTATTATTTGTATAGAATTTTATCTAGTTTCAAAACATCTTTCAAAAGTTTCATAGCTTTCCTATATTTTTAATTATTTAAGAAATACTTCAGCGCTATCCTGATTCGTCAATTGTTACGAAAATCATGTTTCTCTCAAACTGCTCACTCTTTTTTGATAATTTTTTTCCCCATGAAATCTAAAACTTGAAGGAATGTTTTGACATAAAAATGTGGTTAAGAATTCTTTTTGCATTTTTCTTGAATTTTCACAAGTTGGCTGAAAAATCGATTCTTTGAGCAAAGGCTTGAAATAAGAGAAAATGTAAGAAAGTAGGGTAACCGTGGATAATTTTTCACTTCCTTTTTTTTTTTTGGGTGTTGAAAACATGTTAAATAATAAATATTAAACTCAGAAAGTGGAATTGAAGATGTTTCATCTCTTTGGAAAATCAAGTGATTTCTTTGGAAGGATAGCGAAGGGACTTCTTCTAGGAGGTAGTAGAGTGATTCCTTTCCTTTGTGAAACAAAGTCAAGCCTTTTTCTGCCTTTAATCCCACCTTTCCCTTTGGAAATTATGAGAAATCGTTTTAGAAAAAGTTAGTTTTATACTAATTAAGAGAACCCACAAGCAATGGTGGAACAAGGCTTAATTCGTTTCATTTTTAACACAAGAACACCATTAAAATACATCTGAAATTAATGTTTAGAACCTCTAAGAACATGTATTTGAAAAAGGAAAATAAAAGAGAGGGTTGTGTTATGGCATACTTGTTACTTAGCTAGGATGTTTGCACAATTTCTTCTCTTTTTTCTTTCCTCTACCACCAAAGCTCTCTTCCTCTCTTTTTCTCTCCCTCAGTCGAAATGTGTAGTGTGGGTGTATATATGTGTTCAAGAATGAAGATGGATGGTATATTTATAGAGGATTTGGTGTGAAAACCCCAAAATGCCCATTGGTTGGAATGGAAATGAATTGAGCTGTTTTGGTTGGAATGTAAAGGAATGAGGGATGATTAGGATCTTAATTATGTATTTAATTATGATCTAGTTAGGTTTAGGACTAATGAAACACTTCTAGTTACAAGTACATGCTATATATATATATATCTAAATTGGTACAAGAATCTAAGATTTTCCATGATTTTTAGGACGTTGTCTCAAGTACTTACATATATAATATATATATCAAATCTATAAGGTACCAAATTCATTATTGCTCCAAGATTTCAAGAGATTTTTGTACTTAGTATATCCTAATAAATCTTAGTGTATCCTAAGGGGAGTGTCACGACCCAAACCCGCCCTTATAGGCTTAGTGCCATAATCAACCAGTAATCCTGAAATTACCAAAGGCCTCTGAACAAATTAAACATCATATAGGGGCTAGCGGAAGTAAATACAAACATACAATGTCCATAAAGTTGTGTAGACATACATGGGACAAAAAATTTAAACTTTATATACACACATGTGACGTCATATAGATAAAACCAAAATGGGACTTAGCCTAGTGTATAGATAAACAGAAACTTGTTTAGATTTAGTAAAAGAAAACAAAGTCTTAAACTTAGTTCACAAAACTTGATCACTTGACTTTTTCCAGAACCTCCTCAAGAGGCACAAAGGTTAGCCGACAAAACAGAATTTCAGGCAATCATCACTGAGCCTGGTCACGTGCCTGGTCACCTACATATATAAATAATACAGTGCGTTGGAGCCTAGTGAATAATAACAGAGTAAAGGATTTAATAAATGTTGTCTATAACAGATACAGAAAATAGAATTCAGTTTATATCAGAGGCAAATTCATAGTCTTGTTCATATTCTTGTTCAGAAATCAGTATTCATAACAGAAATGGAATCAGAGTCATATTCATAATCAGAATTTACAGTCAATCGTACATGGTACATCCATTAGCACTAACAGAAACAGGTAACCCATAAAGGGACGGCCATAAAGGTATACAGTTGACTCACGTGCACGGAGACAGTACAGTTGGCTCATGAGACATACACTTGGCCTATATATGGGACTTATACAGAAGAATCCATAACAGTTGGCTCATAAGACATACAGTTGGCCTATATATGGAACGTATGCAGAAGGATCCATAACAGTTGGCTCATGAGACATTCAGTTGGCCCATAATTGGGACGTAACATAACAGATAACAGATGTCATCTAAAGCTAATGATGCCATGAATACATTTCAGAAATATTGGACAACTATTCATTCATACAGAAGGTAAGATTTTAGAAAATAGATCATTTCATATCATTCAGAAAATTCTTATAATTGAACATAGCTTTACAAAGTTATTACTCACAGTTGGCTTCAATAGCAGACAAATAGAGCAGATAACCAGATAGCTTACGGCGCGTGACCTACACAAACACATAATGGATACACATTGAAACATATGCTCAGAATTCATTTAATTCATTTCTTTCTCGTTTGGGTGTGTTTCTAATCTTTATCCTTACTACTATGTCTTAATTAGGGCTTAAGAATGCCTAAGATGCAATGAGGATGCCAAAATATGCCTTAAAACACTTAGTTAAATTTTTGAAAATAGGGCAGTCTACTTGAGTGTAACTTCTGTCACTCGAGCGGTCTGCAAAGTTTGCAAAAGTACTAGTTGCATGATTTTCATGCTCGACAGATGCTCGAGCCAAAGATTGAGTAAACAGGGTCTCCGCTCGAGCGCAACTTCCTACGCTCGAGCGGTTTGCAAAAGTTTTTAAAACTTCTGGGAGCTCTCATTTTACGCTCGAGCGCAACTTTGGTCGCTCGAGCAGAGGGTCAAAAATAAGGGTGGTCGTTCGACCGCAGGTTCTGCCACTCGAGCTAACCCCCAAACTTTGCAAAAGTACTGGGAACTGGAATTCTCCGCTCGAGCATAAACTCCACCGCTTGAGCGAAGAATGTAAATTCTGAAATTTCCAAATTACTGATTCAAGTTTAAAACTCAATTTTAAACCTTCAAAACACATCCTTTTGGGCCAAAACTCAATAACACATTGAGAAACCCATAGTACATGATGAATTATAAACCATTTCACAAAATTAAGCCCAAAAGTTTTACCAATTGTACTAGAACTAGAAAAGTAGAAAAACAAAACATGCATGAGTTGACATGAACTTCAACCTTCCAAAACAAGATCAAACAAGGTAAAATGGTATGAAATTTGATGAATTTCCAAAACCAAGCTATGATCGATGCATGCATGTGAGAATTCTTCAAAATCAAACTCTAAATGTAAGAGGATTTGCATGCATGTATGGTTATCTTCTTAGTTTTTCTTCCCTAGCTCAATTCTTGGATTAATTATCTGACTCTCTTGAATTCAAGCATGTAACAACCCTATTTCATACTAAAAGGGTGAATTCCTACCTTAAGCCTTGAATTCTCAAGTGTAAGAGCTTAATCTTCCAAGTTCTCTCAAAATCCTTCACTTTTCTAACAAATTCCCCTTAATTGAGCTCAAGTCTCCTCTTCTCTCTCTCTCTCTCTCTCTCTCTCTCTCTCAAGTTTTGTTGAAGAAGATGATGATAATGAAGGTGTATGCAATATTATATAGGCTTGGTTAGTGGGCTTAATTAAGCTAGGCTTACCACTAATCAAATGGGCATTAATTACTCTAATTATTTAGTTCAGAATTAAATTCTAATTAAACTTACCATAAATTTTAAAAATTCTAAATAACACATATACCGAGTCGATTTCGTGATCGGATGCCGATAAGGCCTTCAATTTGCAAAACAGAACAGAGACACATACATATATTTCTACGACAGACAGATACAAACACAAATAACAAAATTCTCATAAAATTAACTTTGATTTTTCTCTTAAGTACTTATTAAGAATTCTTAATCAAAGGTTAAATCAAATCATAGGTCGGGATTGTTACAGTCTTTCCTCCTTAAAGAGTTTGGTCCTCCAAGCTTGATTACCTTAAGTTTAGAAGAATACCGGATCTAGAGGGAACAAATCATGGTATCTTTTTGTCATATCTTCCTCAGTTTCCTAAGTTGCATATGTCCCACCATGGTTTTTCCAATCAACCTTCACCAATGGAATTTCTTTGTTTTTTAGTCTTTTGATCCTTCGATTGATAATTTGAATCGGTCGTTCTTCATAAGTAAAATCATCTTTCAATAACACATGTGTTGGCTCAATCACGTGAAGATGATCTCTCAAGTAATCTTGGAGCATTGAAATATGAAAGACATTATGCATTTGCTCCATGATCAGAGGTAAGGCCACTTGATATGTTACTAAATTGATTTTCTCTAGAATCTCATACAGACCAATGTATCTCAGAGCTAACTTTCCTTTCACTCCAAATTGTGTTTGCCCTTCCATAGGACTTACTTTGATAAACACATGATCCCCAACTTCATATTCTCTGTCTCTTCTTCAAACATCTGCGTAACTCTTTTGGCGACTTTGTGCAGTTTTCAATCTTTGTTGAATAAATTCCATGTTTTCAGTCGTTTCTTGTACAAGTTCCGGTCCCAACAAAGGTCTATCACCTACCTCGGCCCAGAAGATTGGAGAACGGCATTTCCTACTATACAAAGCTTCATAAGGAGCCATACCGATACTCGAAATATAATTGTTGTTGTACACAAATTCAGCCAATGGCAAATGGGTCTCCAAATTTCCTTGGAAATCTAACACACATATATTCTATGCATATCTTCTAAGGTTTGAATGGTTCGTTCAGATTGGACGTCGGTGTGTGGGTGATAAGCACTATTTAGTCTTAATTCCGTTCCCAAGGCCTGTTGCAAACTTTGCCAAAATCTTGAAGTGAATTTGGAATCCCGTTAGACACAATAAATACAAGTATTCCATGCAGTCTCACAATTTCGTTCACATAGATGTTAGGTAATTTATCCACATTGTAAAGGGTTTTAACAGGCAAAAAGTGAGCAGACTTAGTTAAATGATCAACAATGACCCAAATAGAATCCATACCTCGGGAGGAATGATATCTAATAATAAAGTCCATTGTAATGTGCTCCCATTTCCATTCTGGTATTGGAAGCGGTTGAAGTAGTCCTGTGGGTCGTTGATGTGTTCGGTCTTTACTTGCTAGCAATGCAAACATCTGGCCACAAAATCAGCAATACATTTCTTCATTCTAAGCCACCAAAAGTTATGTTTCAAATCCTTGTACATTTTCGTATTTCCAGGATGCATGGCAAATTTTGAACTACGAGCCTCGGTCATAACACGGTTTCGTAATTCTGAATAATCCCACACACAGCCTATTCTGAAACTTCAACATGTTATTCTCAATTATGAATCCTGGACTTGCTTTTGTATCAATCTCATCAACAATCTTGTTCAGAAATTCATCTTGTATTTGTTTTTCTTTTACTTCCTCAAATATAGCGGTTGTGCAGAAATGGTGGCTAGAATTCCACCATGCTCATGCAAAACCACTTCAATTTCATTTCTTTCCAGATCACACAACAATTCTTTCTGGCTACTGAGCAAACATGACAAATTCCGAATAGACTTTCAACTCAAAGCATCTGCAACGGTATTTGCCTTTCCTAGATAATACAAAATTTGCAAGTCATAATCTTTTATCAACTCAAGCTATCGTCTATGTCTTATATTCAATTCTTTCTGAGTGAAGAAATATCTTAAACTTTTGTGATCGATGTTGTACACCTCACAAGTCACTCCATAGATAGTGTCGCCAAATTTACAAAGCAAACAACACGGCGGCTAGTTCAAGATCATGGATCGGATAATTCTTTTCATGTGGTTGGAGTTGCCGAGAAGCATGCGTAATCACCTTTCCATTCTGTATTAGCATACACCCCAAATCTTTGTACAAAGCGTCATAGTAGATTTGAAACCTATCAATACCATTATGCAAAGTCAGAATCAGTGCAGTTACCAATCTAGTCTTTACTTCTTAAAAGGCTGACTCCCGTTGACCACTCCAATCAAATGATACATTTTTCTGTGTCAACTGTGTCAATGGCATAACAAGTTTTGAGAAATCCTTCACAAATCTACGATAATAACATGCAAGCCCCAGAAAACTTCTGATTTCTGACACATTGATTGGTTTTGGCCAATTGACAATAGCCTCAATTTTTTGTGGGTCCACCATAATGCCATCTTTGTTGATTACATGCCCTAGAAATGTTACACAGTCAAGCCAAAATTCACATTTAGACAATTTTGCATATAACTTCCTTTCTCTCAAGATCTGTAAGGCAATTCTCAGATGATTCTCATGTTATTCCCTACTTTTGGAGTAAATCAAAATGTCATCAATAAACACAATTATAAATTCATCAATAAATTGTTTGAAAACCCTATTCATTAAGTCCATAAAAGCTACAGGTGCATTAGTTACCCCAAATGGCATCACTAAAAATTCATAGTGCCCGTATCTAGTTTTGAATGCAGTTTTCTCTACATCTTTTGCCTTGACTTTTAACTGGTGATAACCAGATCTAAAGTCTATCTTAGAGAACATTTGTGCTCCTTAAAGTTGGTCAAACATATCATCTGTTTGGGGCAGTGTATATTTGCTCTTCACGGTTACTTTGTTCAATTCACGGTAGTCAATACATAACCTCAAAGACCCATCTTTCTTTTTAACAAACAAAACTAGAGCACCCTAGGGTGAAGTACTCGGACGGATAAATTTCTTGTCAAGTAGTTCTTGTAGTTCAGTTTTCAATTTATTCAATTCAGAAGTTGATATTTGATATGAGGTTTTTGAAATTGGTTGTGTTACAGGTACGATATCAATAGTAAATTCAATTTCTTAAAGGCGCCAAATTGGTGAAGGAGACGGGTTAGAGCTCTAGTGTTGGTGCAAGGTCCTATGACATTACTGCAAGCTGAGAAAGAACCCAACATTGGCCTGTTTGTGATAGAAGATAAGTTGGAGCCTTAGAGCTTCCATGTCTATTAGGCCATTGTCCGTCTCATCTAAACCAATCTCTACCACCACGGCTAGGCTTTGCCGCCACGAGAGAATGTTCGAGTGGTGCTCATAGGGTCCAACAAAAACCACCCATCTTTCTTCACTGCTGCTAACTTGGAGGCACTTTAGTACCCTATCTCTCATTGTTGATGGAATAGCAATTCCCATCACTTCTCGAAGCCTTTTGATAGCTGCCGTTGTGCCCCATCCACGAAATATTAGTGCATCATCTTCTCTGCCGCCCAGGCATCTCTTCACATATTGATTTGCTTCAAGCATCATTTTCGTTGTCCGTTTGCCTACGTAACTGTCACTGCTGTGACTATTACCTATAAAAATATATATGTATATATTTCTATAAATAGTAATACTAATAACAGTACATGAAATTCAATGAATGTGATTTATTTATTTGTTTTATTAACTTCCTAATGCTTGCTTGAATACATACATACATATATATTATAAGGAGAATAAGAATTCATTGTCAACGTTATCTATTTGTTTCTTTATTCATTATTCTTTGGATGTTTTCGAACTTGTCAAAAATATTCAGGTGATCAAGCAAGCAAGCAAGACTTCAATAATTAATCTAATACCTGGTTATCATTTTCTTCACATAAATCATTATTTATTTTTTAATTGGGTAGTTGCAATTGCTGATGGAAATTACAAGTTGATTTAATGACAATTAATATATTCAAGCTTAATTAATTTTCTTGGTGAGTGAGTATATAGAATTTTGAAGAAAAACATGATAAACATATATACCGTAAAAGGGAAGAACATTGTTGATGATATAATTATCTATGTAATGAAGGCACCGGCCTGAGGCTGTGTGATCCGCATTAGTGAGCCTACGCTTTCTGAATCCGAAAATTTGAGAACGTAGCCATGACAGTTTCTTCTCTGAAGAATCATCACTCATGGGCATTTCAAATGATTCTAATCGAGCAACTGCAACATCGTCATCATCCCGACGTTCCTGTGCTTGCGAACTACTTGATCTAGGTGAGCTTCTGCTGCTATGGCTCTGCTTATGCTTTGAGTTGTTGATATTTCTTTGAGCAGTAATGAAGTCCCTCAACATGGACATGGATTGCTCAAACTCCATGTTGAAATGAAAATATGTGCACCGTATGTAAGTGATTATATCAATACAATAGTGAATCAATCAGAAGAACAATAGACAAATTGAAAAACATTTGATCAATGGAGCTCTTCAATAAGAAGAAGAGCATGAAGATGAAAGATGATGATGATGATAATGCAGTGAGAAGGCGTGTGAGACTACGTATTTTAAAGGACAAGTGAGAAAAGATGCGCAATGAAAAAGTAATAAACTTGGCACGTAAAGAAGATGGTAACCAAGTTTTCCAGTAGGTCTTCCCCTGACTGATTCCCACCGTTTCAATAACAGGCGGAACCATATCACTTTAATAAATAAATAACATGGGCGGGGCCGTTACCATAAAATAAATAAGAACAATACCACATACCACTAATTTATCATCATTAACTCCACCACTAATAAGGTGGCAATTGAAAAAAAAAAAAAATCAAGGCACAAAACACATGTGACAGTAGATAAGACCCACTGTCACATCATTAGAGTCACCACTAATTAGTGATCTAAAGTATTTTTTGAATAAATAAATAATGGGGAAAGTTATTTGGTGCTCTTTGGGGGGTATTGCCGTAATCAGGCTCATGAGGAGTGCCTCTAAATAGGATGGGCCCTCAACAAAGGCAATGTAATATTATTATTTCATAATATTCGGGACATGGGGGCCTACGAATATATATATATATATATAAACGTAAATTACATTTATCTCCTCTAAGGCTTTTGACCATTAGAGAGACTCCCTTACAATTTTATTAATTATACTAATCTCTTTTCTTTTTGAAATTATTATAAAGATTCTCTCACTGTTAGGTTATTTAATAGAAATTACTGATATCATAAGCTATAATATCAAAAATGATGAAATTGGCATTAGTTATCTTATCTATTCAAATGAGAAATTTCACTCACTTCTCCTGAGGTTTTGCATATATATTATCAAAGATTCATACAGATTTTAGCATTATTTATTAAAATTCTTAAATTTCATGCAATATTAAATAAAATCTTAAGTTATTAAGAAATTATTAAATCGTTTAATGAAAAAGAAAAACTTAATTTTCATTAATACAATACTTAAAAATAAACAATTTCTCTAAAATTAATATTAGATAACATCATAATAATTTTATGTAAGACTTATTCAACATTATATAAACAACGCAAGCTTTATCATTCTAAGTGATGCATTTATTATTTGATTTTTTTTTAAAGTTGAAATAATAGATTTATTTGTTTCCAACAATTTGCGTTACTTATTTATTCATATGTAAAAAATTTATTATTTTATCTTTCCTTAATCATATATTATTCTCAAATTTAATTTTTATCTTTGAATTATGGAATAAGTCTTATATTAAATTATTAGGATGTTATCTAATATTAATTTTAAAGAGATTATTTATTAGCGTTTTATGAATGAAAATTATTGTTTTTTCATTAAATGTTTTAATAATATCTTAATAATTTAAGAGTTTTATTTTATCGAATTAAATTTAAGAATTTTATTAAATAATGCTAAAATATGTATAGGTTGTAAAAATATATATGCAAAACCTTAGGGGAAGTAAGTGTAATTTACCCATGTTGATAATGAATGAGTCGTTTTATGGGTATTTTTGTCTTTTTACATGCAAATCAAAGGGTAATATGGTCATTTTCATACCTAACTAATGCCGTTTGTACAAATTGTAATAGATTGGGAAATTTTGATAACAGTTTCAAAAGTAAGGGAGGTTAGTGTAATTACTGAAACTACATGGGAGATCTCTATAATTGTCAGAAACCTCAGAGAAGATACGTGTAATTTACCCTATATATAAATATTATAGAAATGGGCCGAGTGTTGTCACAACATCTGTATTGTAACACCAGGCCCACGGCTTGCCCCAACTTTATTTTGATAACAACAATGCTATATCCACCGAATTTGCGCTCGCCCAAATTTGTACACGTTGGTTGTTCAGACGGTCATCTAGGAGGATGCCAAGCATCTGGAATATGTCGATTGATAAGGATGACCATTGTAGTTGACAAAGGTGACAACCGCAAAACAATTGACAGGGTGATACCGGTCATTCGGCTTACATAATTTGGACAATTTAGGCGAACTCAAATTCGGTACATCAATCATTTTTTGGATAATTCAAACTGTTCATATTATAGGATTCATCAAGTATATTATCTAGGATATATGTAACCCCATGATCAAGTTTTAATTATTTTTTAAAAAATTATCAAAATTATGCTAATCATTTTTTTCTTAAAAACATAAATGTAGTGTTGTTATAAAGATATAGATGTCGAATTAACTTAATTTTTTTATGAATTATTTTATCGACTAACTCTATAATATAAACGGTTCAAATCATCAAAATAAATTTGAAACATCAACCCCCAATGCGCTTCACAACATCAACCCCACTTTGTAATCTTATTAGTTCAAAAATAAAATTTTGTCCTCACAAAAATTAAAAAGTCAAATTGCAGTGATAAATTATTCATAAGTAACGGATTGTTTGCGAAATGCATAAATTGGTTATACAATATCATTGACTATATCAGTGACAATTATCGGCGAATGAAGTTTTAAAAGATTGAAGAGTAACATTTAAATAATACTTTATTGTAGTTAAGTCAATTTTTATTTGATATGCTAGCTTTTCTCATTGGTAGTGGTATTTCTAAAAAGATCTTGATCTTGAACAGGTCAACTTCAATATCTCCCTGAATAATGAAGACTTTTTGGGAGAAGTGTAAGTCATAAGTTGATTTATCTCCAAAATGATATTGACTTGTGAATTGTTCAGACTCTTGAAAATGGGATAGAAATTTTAATGGGAGGATCAGTGCCATAGGCTGTATGTATATAATTATATCAATACAATAGTGAATCAATCAGAAGAACAAGAGACAAGTTGAAAAACACTCTATCGATGGAGCTCTTGAACAAGAAGAAGAAGAAGATGAAGACGCTGATGATGATGATAATGCACTTAGAAGATGCGAGACTTCGTATTTAAAAGAACAAGTAAGAAAAGATGCACAAAGAAAAATAACTTACTTTTTTGCATGTAAAGAAGATGGTAACCAAGTTTTTCAGTGGGTCAAATAAAAGGGGTGCCTTGAATAAATTGCAATTTGCAGCTATAGAAAAATGATATTAGTAGGTCTTCCCCTCATTCCCACCGCTTCAATAACAGGGGGAAGTTACCACAAAAATAAATAAATAAGAGGCAATTTTAATTCCTAAAACATGTTTTAATTTTTATTTTAGTCTTTTAAATTTTATTTTTGTCCTTTTGATTGTTAAAATTTTCAATTTTAATCAATTTGGTCTTAGGTCTAACATCTATCTAAATTGATAACAGGAATATGTATAAAGGATAGTTGGGTAAATTACAAATACACCCTCCGAGGTTTGCTGAAAATACGAACTCCTCCTGTGGTTTGAAAAATTACAAATACCTCCCTGTCAAATTTTTTTATTTAACAGAATTAGTGGAAAAGGTAAAATTTTTAACTGTTCACCTATACAATAATAAAATTATCTGAATTATTAATTAAAATAAAATTTTAATATTATTAAGAACTGTTAATCAACTTGATAATTTATTAATAAAATGATCTATTTGTTATGAAACTAGAAACCTTAAGGGCATAATGTAATTTTTAAAATTACAAGGAGTAATTTGTAATTTAAGTAAACCTCAGGGAGTGTGTTTGTAATTTACCCAAGATAGTTTTATTCTTTTTTGTCATTTTAGTCTTTTAAGTTTTAAATTTTGTTGTTTTGGTCATCGAAATTATTGATTAAAGTCAATTTGGTCCTAAATCAAATTGATAACTTTGAAGACCACAATGACAAAATTTAAAACTTGAGGGCTAAAATGACAAAAAAATACATACTTTAGGGGCTAAAACTATTTTTTATTTGAGGATAAAATATTTTTTCCGTTATCAATGTAAATGAACATTAGAGATAGGATTAAATTGACAACCTTGAGGATTAAAATGACAAAATTAAAACTTGAGAAATTAAAATGACAAAGAATACATACTTTGAAAACTAAAATTGTCTTTTATCCTAAAAAATAAATAAATAAAAGAAACAAAATTAAAGGAGAAAGTTATTTGGTGCTCTTTGTGGTATTGCTTTAATCAGGTCTCGTTTGTCAACTATACATTTTAGTTAAAAAATCAAAAAGTCACTACAAATTATCACATCACTCTCTATATTTTTCTACAAAATATTTTATAAAAAAATAAAAAAATTACTAAAATATTATATTCTCAAACGGGACCTAGTGTCATGAAAGTCGTGTAAGTTCGCTTTAAATAGGATGGGCCCTCAAGACAAGACATGTTACTTCATAATACTAGGTACATGGGGCTAGCAAAATATATATCTATATATATACATATTAGAAGCGATTATCTTCTTGATGTTCATATTTTTATTTTTATTTTTCGATTTTGCCCATTTACTACTAAAATGGTTGGTACTTCTTTAGTCGTTTCCACTTTTCCAAATATGGCCTCTAGCCACTCATCTTCTCTCCAGTTGTCTTGCTCCTCTCGCACCTCTAACTGTCTCAAGTTGGTGACACCAGTGATTAACACAGTCATTTGGGCTATGAATGCCACTGCGAGGTTAGGATCATTCATTTGTGGTTTTGTTTCTATGAAAACCACTTCCATTTCTTCCCGAATTAGTAGAATGGACTTGGGTAGGTTGGTTGACACAATGTAATGGCTGAGGTCAAAGGCTGGAGTGGTTTGTATGGCATTGACATCGGGAGGGAGAGGGACAATTTCGGTATGTTCCGGCAAAGGGTTGGTGGTAGCATTTGGCTTTTGTGGGGGTGCTATGACTTTGTTTCCAATGAGATCATAGATCTCATGGCAAAGGTGGACACATCAGTCGGTTTCATGACCGGCTTGTTGGTGAAATGCACAGTATTTGATGGGGTCATGGCTAGCCAATAGGAGGTCTAAAAGAGGTCTAAGGCTGACGGGTTTGTAACAACCCTCGTACTGATTACCGGATAACCACTGAATTATATACTGATTAATGCTAAACCGAACTGATAATGACTGATAAGTGAACTGGATGAACTCTTGAAATGTGAATGGGCTGGCGAAATTGAATAAGTTTGTCTATTATATTGCATATTGTATCTGTTTGCTTGAATGATTATCTGTTTGAGTTATGTGTTTAAACTGTTAATTGAAGGCCTTATCGGCGGCTGATTTAGGAACCGTTTAGTGTTTTATAATCAGTAGAATATTTGTGATTTTATGGTATTTTTATCTGAAAATTGATTAGGAATGATTAAATTAGATTAAAAAACGAGTTAATTGCAAACTTAGACTTATTTACGGATTTGCCACCCATAGTGGGCCACTTAGAATTTTATATTGGACTTCATTACATGTTGATCTAAGACTCTTTGCTCAGCCATTTCTTTTCTTCCTAACCGACCAAACAAGAAGAATAGAGTGAGGGAGAGAGTTTAGAGAGAGACTTGAGCTCACCTTGCCATTGTTGTGGAATTGCTTGAAGACTTGAAGGTTGATTGTCAAATTTAGCTTGCTAGACTTGAAATTAACACTCTAGGTAAGGAATTCATTGTCATCTTGTCATCTTTAAGCTCCATCTTGCATGTTTCATGCATCATTGCCATGTTTGAAGTTCAAGAATGTTGAATTGGAGCTCCATTGTTGCATGCATGTAGAGATTAGTGAATTTGGAGTTGAATTCATGGTTGATTGTACATGCATGTTCATGTCTAAGCTTTAGTCCATGTTTTCACTTTGTTTTCCAACTAATGAGCTCTTGAGAGCAAGATTTGAAGATTGAAATTGGTTTGAAATTGGGTTTGAATTAAACACCCTTGGGCCTTGATTTCTTAAATTGAGGTTTGAAACATGTTATATTATGTGTTTTTATGAGTTTTCCAGAAAATGGGCCCAAGAGGATCGATTTTGGAGGTAGAAACCTTGGTTTTGAATTCAGAACACAATTCTGGATTTTCCAGATTTTACATTGTCGCTCGGCGTAGGTATCTGCGCTCGGCGTAAAATCGCACTCAAAGAATTGTTGCATACCTTATGCAGTCTTTCGGCGGATAAATTAACGCTCGATCGGGTTTTTCGACCATCCAGTATATTTTGCAGACTGCTCGAGCGGAGGAAATTACGCCGGCGTAACGCGTTTTTGCTGTCTGATCGGCGAGGAATCGTCTTTCGGCGGGACTCTGTTTCGAAAAATTACGAAAATGTTTTCTGTATGCATTTTTGCATCCTCATTCCATCCTAGGCATTCTTAGGCCTAGTTTAAAGCATCTTAATGAGGATTTAGACATAGAACCACACCGAGGAGATTTAGGGATTTAATTAACATCCTTTCCAACTGTAAACTTAGTGTGTGTTCTATTTATTGACTGTTTAGGGTTGGCTCACGGGGACGCGCTCTAGCTACTGATAGCCCAATCACTGTGAGTAACAGATGTGTAAAGATATGTTCAAAATGGTTATTCTTTGAATACTGAACTAAACTGTTTACTGAACTGATATCGTTTATTGAATGAATGCATGTCCTGTATTCTGAACTGTATTGTGGCATCCTTAGCACCCACTATTATTGACTGTTACAGAGCTCTGTCGGTTTCCATTGTGGAACCATACCGTTTATTGAATGATTGGCCATCATTATTGTTGGGTCTGTTAAGACTCGGTCTTTTTGGACCTACTGTTTATAGGCTAATGGATGTACCACATATGACTGATTGATTGAAATACTGAAAGACTGAATTACTGATTGACTGAAATACTGTTAAATGAATTGATTTCATTACTGTAAGGACATTCATTCATAACCTCTTTACGCTTTATGTTATTCACTGGGCTTTAGCTCACTGTTATATATATATGTAGGTTCTCAGCAGCCAGACCGGAGCTAGGAGCGTAGGTTAGTCCCCAGTTTTGTCAAGCCAGCCAATGTGCCTCATTGTGAGGTTCCGAGATGCCATGCCATGGCTTGGGGTGTTTTTGTGTCCCCATAGGTCTCCTTACTGTTTTGTACTGTTGTATAGACTATTCTTTATCTTTGTTATCGAGGTTGGGTCCCCGTCTTGAATGTTGTACATGTTGTATATGGTATATATAGACCGTCTTGTTTTTGGATTTGTATGAATGCATGAAAAATGTTTTTGGCATACAGATTTCCATAGCTCAATGGACACTAGTTATTTACTGTATTGGCTTCCCGCCACGAACTCGTTTCATCAGATATCAGATCAGAGGCCTTGGTAATCTCGACATCGCCACATTCTGTGCTAAACCCATAGGGCCGGGTTTGGGTCGTGACAGGGTTTGAGGTGCCCCTTGACTATGAGAATTTGTGTGGCTCTTGAGAGTGCCATGTAAAATAGGATGGAAAGTTCTTTGAGTCCAAGCTGATTGGGCATTTTAGGTGGTTCTAGCGAAAGAGTCGAACACAACTTGGGTTCTTATGTCATGGATTTCAGTCAATTTGGTATTAGAAGAGGAGGCAAGTGCATTTCTGACAAAGGGTTTCTTTTGGGGTAGTATAGTGGTTTCTACCTTGATTATCCCCTGGTTAATCCCATTTTGTATTTGATTTCCAGTGTCAAATATTTCCCATAAGCTGAACAATGGCAAAGCGATGCTTAGCAATAGTGGATGCATATTCTTCACAATGGTTCCAACTTGATCTTTCTCATCGTGCCAGTTGGTCATTCTAGGTACCTTAGCTCTCTATCTCGTGACAAAATCACTAAAGCTCTCATCGGATTTGTCACGACCCAAACCCGACCCTATGGGTTTAGCACCGTAACTGGCCAGTAATCCGAGATTACCAAAGGCCTACTGAACAGTAATACAGTTAAACAGAGTACAGGACCTAGCGGAAGCCAATACAGTAAATAACTAGTGTCCATTGAGCTGTGAAAAGCTGTATGCCAAAAACATTTTTATGCATTCATACAGTTCAACACAGTACAATCTATACAATCATTTACAATATTCGGTACGGGAACCTAATCCCTTGATAACAGTGCAGTAAAACAGTAAACAGTCTATACAAAAGTACAAACAGTAAGGAGACCGATGGGGGACACAAAAACACCCCAAGCCATGACATGGCAACTCGGAACCTCGCAGTGAGGCACATAGGCTGGCTTGACAAAACTGGGGACCGACCCACGCTCCTAGCTCCGGTCTAGCTGCTGAGAACCTACATATATATATAAACAGTGAGCTAAAGCCCAGTGAATAACATAATGCGTAAAGAGGTTATGAATGAATGTCCTTACAGTAATGAAATCAGTTCATTAAACAGTATTTCATCTTTCAAGATTTCAATCAATCACCATATGTGGTACACCCATTAGCCTATAACAAGAGGGTCCAAAAGGACCGGTCTTATGCATCCAACAAGAGTGATGGCCATCAATCAAGAACAAGATGGTTCCACAAGGAACCGGCAAGCGAACTCTAAAGAATAAAGAATTACTAAGGATGCCACAATACAGTTCAGAATACAAGACATACATTCATTCGGTAAACAATATTAGTTCAATAAACAGTTCAGTTCAGTATTCAAAAGATAACCATTTTGAACATATCTTTACACAATTGTTACTCACAGAGATTGGGCTAATAGCAGCTAGAGCGTGTCCCCGAGCCAACCCTAAACAATTAACAAATAGAACACACACTAAGTTTCACAGTTGGGAAGGATGATAATTAAATCCCTAAATTCCTCGGTGTGGTTCTATGTCTAAATCCTCATTGAGATGCCTTAAACTAGGTGTAACAACGCCCGCGGGGGACCTCGCTACAGCTCGGACTCGGTTTTTGTTGCGGTTCTCAATCTCGAACCAAAGAGTCCAAATCCGGCAAATCGTTTTGAAGGAAAACAGATTTTTTGAAAAGAAGTGCCAAACATGGACTGCTTTGCCAGATAACAGAGTCGCCACCTAAATATTTTTAAAAATGGGAAATTTAGGAAACCCTGACTCGGTGCCAAAAGGCCACGTGTCCGTCATCACCAAAGTTGGCTCGGGAACTTGGGTACGATTAGGGAAGGTCACATCGTGAGCACCCCCTCGCCGGCCAAAGACCGCCTCTACTAACCATGATATCTGTTTTTGAAAACTTTGTATGCTCTTATTCCTGGTTATTAGCCTAGATTACTATGTGATGCTCATGACAAACAAGTATAAATCGGGCTGCGTCTGAATTGGAACAAAACACTTCATGTTTGTTTGTGAAAGATGGTTTGCTACCCGCAGGTAGGCTTAAAATGCAGATTTGCCACAATCTAGTAGGCTTAACAAACAATTGATGAATTGCTCCAATTCAGATAACTCAACCTCCACCCACAGGCATTCAAGGCAGTTATATCACATAAGCATTTAGCCTCATGGTAAGCATGCTATCATGGCAACACTCACACGCATGCAAGGATGCTAAAGCATAACAACTCACCGAGTACTCCAAGCCAAAACAAAAAACTGATTAGAAACCATGCATGATCCTAAGTATACGAAATTGCCTAATGCAACACATGCAAAATGCAACTATAGTAGGCTCGGCTATTCTAAAGATGGCATGTGAGATGCAACAGCTATCATATATTCAACTTGGAATTGAAATACAGATGCAGTTTGTATGATGCGCCGAGCCCGGTGTATGCAAAACAGATGAATGAATGCAAACATGCTATCATACTGTATGCTAAATGAAATATGCCCTATATCTAACCATCCAAAGCGGGTAAATAAAAGGGAGAAAGAAATGGGGGTTGGAAGACATACATCACACTCACCCACCCTTATTACATTTATGCCCTCGCGCAGAGGGTCCGAATAAATAATAATACAGACCCGAATAAAAGAATATACAGTCCGAAATAATACAAATTCTAATTAATTAACAAATTAATTACAAAAGAATTGAAACTGGCGTGCAAGCCGTGGCGCCGCTTCGATAGATGATGTATCTTTGGTGCTTGGCGCGGAAATCCACTGGAATGCCCTGATTAGCCTCTGTTTGCAGTATTTCTCGAAATACGCGCCGAATCTCCGAAAAGTTGTTGATCCTTGGTTTTGCTGTAACAGAGAGCAGGAAAAGGGCATAGCAATGTATTTCACGAATATATGCATGCCTCGATCCTCGTGCCACCAATCACGCATACCGATGCATGATGGTCGAGGAATCGGTTTGCACAACTCAATATAGGGATGAATACGTATGAATGCGACAACAAAACCTAACTCCATCATGGGTAATCCGGAGTGTCGGTGACTTGGGATTTGAGACCCGTTCCGTCACTCGGAGTACAAAACGTGCCTCGTTTCCCGTGCGATATGCATGATATGCATGAAATGCAACTAATATGCAACCTAGCATGCGCAATGCTATGAGAATGAGATGCCTCGAAATGCGTGCCCACTGGCACGCAAACCGAGGCAATGCGGAATGACACGCGAAATGTAATGATGGACTTATACCAACATGAAGGGGGCCTCAGCCACACTCACATAGGATGCCTGAATGATAAGAATGAGGTGCCTCGAAATGCGTGCCCACTGGCACGCAAACCGAGGCAATGATGAAATATAAACCGGATAAAACAGAGTGCCTCGAAATGCGTGCACACGGGCACGCAAACCGAGGCGGAGGCATACGCAATGCAAACCGAATAAAACAGAACGTCTCGAAATGCGTGCACACGGGCACGCAAACCGAGGCGGAGGCATACGCAATGCCAAGCGGATAAAACAGAGTGCCTTGAAATGCGTGCACACGGGCACGCAAACCGAGGCAGAGGCATACGCAATGCCAAGCAGATAAAATAGAATGCCTCGAAATACGTGCACACGGGCACGCAAACCGAGGCGGAGGCATACGCAATGCCAAGCGGATAAAACAGAATACCTTGAAATGCGTGCACACGGGCACGCAAACCGAGGCAGAGGCATACGCAATGCCAAGCGGATAAAATAGAATGCCTCGAAATGCGTGCACACGGGCACGCAAACCGAGGCGGAGTCATACGCAATGCCAAGCGGATAAAATAGAATGCCTCGAAATGCGTGCACACAGGCACGCAAACCGAGGCGAAGCTAAAATGGAGAACGAATATATCGAAGTGCCAAACGCAGCGCACCCACAGCGCGCAAATCGAGGCGATGATGAAAGAATGAAAATCGGATAAACCGGCAGTGCAAACGCGTGCCTGACAGCGCCGCAAATCGAGGCGATGATGAAAGAATGAAAATCGATAAACCGGCGCTCAAACGCGTCCACGGTCTGGCGCGCCGTCGGCGATGATGAAATGATGAAAAGCGGATAACCGAAGTGCCTCAAACGCGTGCCTGGCGCAAAGCGAGGCGATGATGAAATGATGAAAATCGGATAAAACCGAAGTGTCTCGAAACGTGTGCCCACAGGCGCGCAAAGCGAGGCGATGATGAAATGATGAAAATCGGATAAAACCGAAGTGCCTCGAAACGCATGCCCACAGGCGCGCAAATCGAGGCGATGATGAAATGATGAGAATCGGATAAAACCGAAGTGCCTCGAAACGCGTGCCCACAGGCGCGCAAATCGAGGCGATGATGAAATGATGAAAATCGGATAAAACCGAAGTGCCTCGAAATGCGTGCCCGTGGACACGCAAACCGAGGCGATGATAAAATAAGACGAGATGGCATACGGAATGCAACGATGGGCTTACACCAATATGGGAGAGCCTCAGCTCACTCACATAGGAGGCCGTCGGATAAAACAAAATCGCCTGAAACAGCGTGTCCGGACACGCAAATCGGGCAATGATGTAGAAGCATGAAAATGCAAATTGGGCTTATGCCAACATGAGATAGCCTCACCACGCCACATAGAACTTAGTAATGACAAGAATGAGGTGCCTCGAAGTACGTGCCCATTGGCACGCAAACCGAGGCAATGCAAAAATGGTACAAATGGCATGGGAAATGATATGCAAGCATGGCAATGGAATTTCAGCACCTAAATAAAGGAGAAAACAGCCCGAAACAATTGAAATGACACTCAAGCATGCATTCATCCCGAAGTGTGAAATTAAGCCCGAATGGCCTATAGCCATGCCATACATGCAAAATATAATCATGGCAGCAAGAACAGTAGCAAGGCAGTCCCAAATATGGCATTTTTCAGTAACAAACATGGCCAAAATGCAAGCATAGATAGATCAACAATAGCATGCAAAGTTAGTGGCCAAAAGAGGAGTATTGAGGCAAGTGACACATGAAAACCCCAAATGGACAAACTTTCTTCTACAACATTGAAGATGAGCTAAAAATAGGCACAATTTCAGAAGATGACATCCTCAAAATCAGAATAAAATCATGCTAACAATTCCATGCAAAAATGGAGCTCAAAAGAGGCTATAACAAGAGTCATGCAAAGCAAGCACCAAATGACAAAATTTTCTTCATGAAATGTGTAAAGGGGGTCAAAATAAGACCAAAGTCAGTAGGGGTCGAAGTCCCAAAAACAAATAGAAATAGGTCAAAAGTTGCATACAAAAATGGGCACACTTGATGGAATTTGAAGGAAGTGGTGGATACAATGGCCAAATGAAGTTGAGCCCTTCTACAATGTTGTAGAGGGGCTCAAAATGAGCACAAAACCAGTATGAGTCGGACCCCTAAAAACAAAAGGAAATAGGCCTAAACTAGCATGCAAGATAATGGCATAAAAGCTAGGTATTGAAACAAGTATATCATAGAAGCCTCAAATGAAGTTGAGCCCTTCTACAAAGTTGTAGAGGGGCTCAATATGAGCACAAAACCAGTAGGGGTCGGAGCCCCAATTCTCAACCAAATAGAGTATAGAAATGAATCAAGAAAAAGCCCTAAAAGTTGGTTTTGAAGACTTACCCTTGAAGACTTGTCTTTCTTTGATTCTTGGCCTTGATTTGTAGCTTCTCAACCTCTGAAATTCACTTCCTAGCTGCTAGAATGGTAGTAGGGATGGTGAGGCTAGGTGTTGATGAAGAGAAGACCTAGGGACTTAGAAGCTTTTTGAGGTTTTGAGCTATGAAAATGGAGGAATTTGAAGATGATCTCTTGAGACAATTTTTTCCAACCTTGAAGAATGAGAGGGAGGGCCCTTCAAATAGACAAAAAAATGGGGTGTAAAAGGGGAGGGAAAGCACCCAATCTTTCCCTCCCGAAATATCCCCCGGATGCCCCGGGATATGTTGGAAAATATCCGGACAAAAGTGGGCCAGTGAAGCAGGTGGTGGCCGACCACCCCCCATGGCCACCACCCCCATGGCCGGCCACCACCCTACATGGCCGGCACTAGGTGAAAAAATGAAGTTTTGAATTAGTGGCCGACCACCAACTTTAGGGTCCTCCAAGGTGTGTAGAACAAGGATCCAAGGTTGAATTTGGCAACGCCAAGGTAAGTCACAACATAGAGCTTGAAGAAGAGGCTCAAAATGAACTCAACAATTTACGGCCGACCATATACTTTTTGTGTCCTCTAAGATGTGTAGAACAAGGTTCCAAGGTCGAAATTGGCAACACCGGCGAGAGCCACAACATAGAGCTTGAATGAGAGGCCCAAAATGAAACCTTGAATTTCTGGCCGACCACCAACCCTTAGGGTCCTCCTAGATGCCCTCATCACGGATATGTAGCTTTGGTTGGAAGAAAATACCCTAGGGTGTTCAACATTGGCCCTAAGGAGAAAACGGGCTCCGGAGGAGCGAAACCGTTATCTGGGATAATTGTTGGCTTCTCCCCGATGATCTTCCCGATGTTGAAACAGAGGTACCGCCAAGTTTGAACAAAACTAATGAGAAATGAACGCCGGAGCCAAAACCGAGCAATTCGGGATCCCGAAAATGAGTGTGGTCGAAGTAGTATTCAGCGAAGTGGGTATCATGACCCCAGTGTCCCTGATGACAAAACAGAGGTCCTCGCCAAAAATCGAGAAAACCGATGCAAAATGAATGCTCGGGACCAAAACCCGCAATTTGGGTCCCGAAACCTGAGCATAAAAGTGGCATACGGCCACGAAGTGGGCATCGAGGGCCCCAGGGTTCCTCGAAATTTCAAAACAGAGGACTCTGCCAAAAACCGGAGAAGGCTGAAGCAAAAGGAAGGCTCGGGGCCCAAATCACGGAGTGCCGGGTCCCGAAAATGGGTCGCCGCACCTAAGTGGTGTTCGTCATGCGAGTGGGCATCAGGGGCCCAGTGTTCCTCGAACACTAAACAGAGGTCTCCGCCAAAGCCGGAGAAGTCGGCGAGCCGAGCTCCGAAATGGGCAAAATGGCCTACGGCCACGAAAAGTAGCTCACGGCCACCGGGAGATAATCTACGGGATCACTCCCTTCCCTCAGGAAAGAAAACAGAGAAGATCGAACCTGGTTCACAAACCGAGACAAGGTAGAGAAGATGGTTCGGAAGTCCGGAGGCAGGGCACGCGGCCGCGACTATGAGACTTCTGAACGAGCACAGTATGCAACATCACCGAGCGCTCAATCAGTGACGTCTGAGTCTTAAGGTCGGTCAAAAATGGGGTGTCTACACTAGGCCTAAGAATGCCTAGGATGGGATGAGGATGCAAAAATACAGTTGGAAGGCATTTTTCAAAAGTTGCTGAAAACAGGGGTCTCGCTCGAGCGAGCCTTCCTTCGCTCGAGCGAGGTTGCAAAATCAAAGGCTTCGCTCGAGCGAACAATCCTTCGCTCGAGCGGTCTGATGAAACAGTAAAAGTACTGGATGCTCAATTTTTACACGCAATGCTCGCTCGATGCTCGCTCGAGCGAGCTTCCAAAATCAAAGGGTTCGCTCGAGCGAGCCTTCCTTCGCTTGAGCGGTCTGATGAAACAGTAAAAGTACTGGATGCTCAATTTTTACGCTTGAGCCACCAATCCTTCGCTCGAGCGTGGCTCAGAGGAAACGTTGGTCGATCGAGCGAGGAATCCTTCGCTCGAGCGAAGAAGCCAAATCTGGAATTTCCAGATTTGCCTTCCAAGCTCAAACCAAGCATTCTCAACTCAAAACTCGACCTCTTGGGCCCAAATTCTGGAAAATATATTCTAAAACAATGTATAACAAGTTTCAAAAGCCAATTTATGAATTCAAGCCCCAAAGGTGAGTCAATTAAAACCATTTTTCAAACCCATTTTCAAGAACAATATCAAACATGCCATGCATGAACTTTAAACCAAATTCAAGCTTCAATTCTTGTCCAAATGGACTCATTTCTTCAAGAACATGATGAACACATGGATTTAAACATGAATATGAGCATGCATGTACATTTTTACCATGGATTCAACTCAACCTCATCAATTCAAACATGCATGCATGGATTAAGCTATAATCCTACCCTTTTGAACTAATTTATGTCTTAACTCCACAATTTAACTTGATTCATGCAAGAACAACCTAAAATACAACAATGAAGGGCTCTTTTACCTTGTCTAAGTCTTGAAGTCAAGGTGTGGGAGCTAAATTTTGCCAATTACACTTTAATTCTTCTCAAATTCCAAGCATGCAAGATGAATTTCTCCAATCTCCTACTCTCTCTCTCTCTAATTTCGGTGGGGACTAAGGGAATGGCTGAGGAGAAGCTTTGATTCAATGTAGGCAAGGCTCAATAATAAAAAAAAAACTAAGGCCCACTCAATGGCAAAATCGTAAATAGGCCTAAGTCTTCAATTAGCTCAAATTAATCTAATTTAATCGTTCCTAATCACATTTTAAATAAATATATCATTAAATCACAAATATTCTATTGATTATAAAACACTAAACGGTTTCTAATTCGGCCGCCGATAAGGCCTTCAATTAGCAGTTTAAACATAAAACACGAACAGATAATCAAATAATCAAATAGATGCAATATGCGATTCACTAGATAAACTTATTCAATTTCAGTTTCGGTTTCAATCAGTTCGTTCAGTACTTCAGTTACTTCGATTATCAGTCATTATCAGTTCGGTTTAACAGTAATCCGTATATAATTCAGTAGTTTATCCGTAATCAGTACGAAGGTTGTTACAGGATTCTTGCTTTGTGGTTTTGAGCTCCCTCGTTGTCACTTCTAGTTGAGTATTGTAAGAATATTGGGTGACAAATGCCTTAGCTAACTCCTCGCATTTTCATTTGATTTCAATGTTGAGCTTAGCATACTAGTTGGCTGTTACTTCGGACAAGGTTCAGCCAAACAAAGAGAGAGTTTATTGGCATGTAAGTCCCATAGGCCTCAAAATGTTAACAAATAGTCGGACATGGACCATGGGATCTCCAGAACCATCAAACCCATCATTGTGTGGCATTTCGAATTTTTTAGGGAAACAAACAGTCACGTTCCTTAAATCAGTATCCAAGTCCGAAATGCAATTAGGTTCTTTAGTCTTCTTCATAGTCTTCTCCAACTTGGTAATTCTGTCAGCATTGATGTCGAGATTAGGGACCTCAATCTTGGGTTTGTCTTTCTGCTGGTCTAGTGCGGGTATGAGAACAACTGACACTTCTTCTCTTGGAACTTGATGTGGTTCTGGTGGTGGTAGTGGTGGTGCAACTGCTTGAGCTTGTAGCTGATTTAGAGTTTGAAATTGCACAACGAGTGTCCACAAACCTCTAAAGTGCATAGATCAGATCAGTAATCTCTTGAGCTTAGGCCATTAAGATTTCTTGTTCAAGACTTGGAGGTCTGAAGTACTTAAGGCTTTGTGGAGCTGACAAATCTGAGCCATGTAGATTGGTGTCTACTATAACTATATTAGATGGCAATACATAGGTGGTCATGTACAGGGGCTTGTGGATTTTTCTTTCTAGAGACTTGAGCGAGACTAAAACAGGCTTACCGTCAACTATATTCTGAGTACAAGACAATCGAATGAATCGGGCCCACTTGGCTTGGGAAATTTCTTTTCATGGCATAACGGTTGCAAACAAACATGAGAAGTAGGTAAATAAACACTAGTCAAATTCTGTTCAAAACTTACTATATGAACAAGAATCATCATCACCGATTAGGCAATAGCTTCCCAATCAAGGATTCTTTGAGGAATTTAGAGTTCTTACCCAGAAGTGACCAATCAAACAATTATTTCTTCATTCATATCATTCATTTACGCTGTGTTTGGTTGGAGGATTTGAGAAGGGATTTGGAAAGGGAAAGGGAAAAGTTAGGTAAAATGTGAATAAAATATACCTACATTTCACCTAGTTTCACACACCTTTTCCCTTTTCCCTTTTCAAATCCCTCCCCAAATCCCCCAACCAAACACAACATTAAGAAATCAAATTATATTCAAAGTATATGACCAAATCACTGCTTCCATATTCAAAATCTTTCCAAGGAATTCAGATTTTATTCCAAGTGATCAATCAAATAACTATCTCGATTTAGACAGTGCGTCAGAATCCGATAGGCCAGATTTTGACTCACTTGGCTAACTATCAGATTCATAGACAATAAATTTTTCCATGGACCAATTTTGAGGTTGGTCGTTTATTTCATCCACTAGGTACTTGGTGACATCCTCTTCCAATGATCCATTTTCCAGCTTCATCACAAAATTGAAATTTCCTAAGCCATTGTGTTTGGTCACAGTACTCAAACTAGTCTCAATATTAGCCCCATCAGATTGTCTATCCAGTCTACACTCTCAACACTTAAACTGTTGTATCTGTCCTTCCTAATGTCTATATCTAAATCTATGAACTCTTCACCACTGTTAGTGAGCTCAAGGTTGAAGAACATTTCAAGGCTTGGATATATCTTCCTTGTGGTATAATCGAACCAAGGTTCTTGAAATCCACAAAACGGGAAATCTTCCCATTCCCTAACAAATTGCCCATTGAAGGTTCCTTGAATAGGTTTGCACTTCATCTTATATTTTCTTCCTTTCCTCATGGCTCTTGATTTACCTCATGCTCTAGTCACCTTTTCCATCAAATATTCCTTTGTCAGTTAGTAACCTAATCGGAAAGGGAACAAGTGATTGTTGACCTCCAGTACCTTCATAACTCCTTGTTTGCCACTTTTTCCTAGACTAAAACCAAGGATGTACCCCTATTTGTTCATCATTAGAATAGAGGGTCAGCCAACATATCAGTCTTCTTCGATCGTCATGATAAATTACACTAGTCGAGATTCAGCCAGGGTGAAGCCAGAAATAAAAATGTTTTCACTTCCGTGTCCGATTTCAAATAGTGAAGTGGTTATACCAGGGGGTGGACATATGGAAGTATCACCATCAATGATGACCACAACATCACCCTTAACATAAGTGATTCTTTGATGGATGGTTAAAGGTACAACTCAGAGTTGGTGCATCCATGGTCTTCCCAATAACATGTTGAATGAGGCTGGGACATCCATAATATAGAACTCCACATCATGTGCGGATGGTCCAACCTCAATCTTTACCCTACTGTTCTTGAGATCTGTTGCTGGGTGTTGTCATAGGCTCTAACAGTTTGTGTTGTTGCAGTGTAGTGCAGTCTTTAGGTCCTAGGCCCAAGGCATAGGCAGTTTTGGTTAGACACACATTGATGACAGAGTCGTTGTCAACTAATACCACTAGCACCCATTGCTCCTGACATTTCAAAGATACATAAAGGGGCTTATTATGAGTTGCCCCTTCTGGTGGTAGTTCTTTGTCAGAAAAAGTGATGGCCAAATTCTTCTTCATAGGTGTGAGCATTGGCACTAGTTGCTCAAGAGTGGTGTCTATGTATAATTTGGACTGGTTCAGCGCGGCCAGAAGAGCATAGCGGTGTTCATGGGCATAAGGAGACCCCAAATGAAAATATCTACCTGGATCTTTTTCTGTTGTTGAAGCACACAATCTTCTTCATGCTTCTTTCCATTTCCTTCAGAAATTTATGAAACTTCACCTTGCTTGAGGAATGAGGGTTTGAAATACCGTCCACTACGTGTAAGGTCATACCAAGTGTCATCCAACCTAGTGCTCCCCCATGTTTCGTTGGTATAAGCTAGGTGAAGATCTTTATTTTCCCACCAGATACCTTCTTCAATTTGAGCTACCTCACATGCTTGAACTAGGTAATTGTTGATTGTTATTGTACTATTCTGAACCTCATTGTCCAAAGACATCTTTTCTAGTAGCATAGTTAGTCCCCCTAGTTCCTTTTGTTGAGACATGACTAATGAGACTGAGAATATCGACTTGAGTGTGAGAAGGAGTAACCGGACTGAACCCGATTGGCTTGAGAAATTTCCTTTCTTGGAGCTATGGTTGCAAACAAACTTGAGAAGTAGGTAAATAAACCCCAATCAAACTCTGCTCAAAACTTACTGTGGAAATTCAAGATCATTATCACCAATTAGCCAATAGTTTCCCAATCAAAAATTCTTTGAGGAATTTAGAGTTCTTACCAAACGTGATCAATCAAACAATTATTTCTCTATTAATATCATTCATTTAAGGAAACAAAATTCTATTCAAAGTATATAATCAAATTACTGCTTCCGTATTCAAAATCTTTCCAAGGAGTTTAGATTTTATTCCATATAATCAACCAAATAACCATCTCGTAGTCAAATACCTTTTTCATTCAATCAACGTCTTTCCCCAACTTTCAAAACTCTACTCAAATCACATATTTTTAGGAAGTTGTATCTTGATCACATGCTTTCTTATAGAATTGGGATTCTACTTAAATTTCATGTTGGGGGAGATAATTGTTTCCTAATTGATCACTTATGGTAAGATTTACAACTCAACTCAATTTCATGGATTAGGAAACTATGTCCTAATCTACCCCTAATTTCCAAAATCAGAATCACTACCCAAATCGTTTGACCCCAAATTTACAGAATCAAATCAATGCCTAAACTAAATAACCCCAGATTTTGCAGAATCAAATCACTGCCCTATTGACCACTGATTTTACCAAATCAAATCACTACCTTATTGACCGTAATTGTATAATCAAATAATTGTCTTTCCATTCACAACAAGATACCATATAAGTACATAATTTGCATTCAATGCCTATTAAGGTTAGGGTTACCCTGTCCTAGTTTGGAAAGTAGATCTACGCTTCACTAAATCGTACAAAATGGCAACAATACAATCCTAAAAGGGAAGTTTCCTATCCTACTTTGTAAGGTGCTAAAGCTTTTTACACGCAAAGGGTAGGTTTAGTCAAAGGCAAAGGGTACATTAGCTATAAATATCAATATATCTCTAATACTACATTGGATCTTCAAGGGTATGATCAAATGGTACTAAAAGTCAAAATCTAACGCTTGCTTGTTGACATTAACATAACTCGCGGTTGACAAGCCATCCGGGATATTAAGCAACAAAGTGATTTTTCCGAGCCTACAATGATGTAATGTAATTTAAATAATTAAAACACTAATTTCATAAAATAGAAATTTTCAAGTTTAGCTCTCTTAATTCCCTAGTGGAGTCGCCAATGTGGAGATGCCATGCCTTTTTGGTTATGAGGCACGTTTCCACACATGTTTTGTGTCGATTTGTTTATCCCACATCGAAAGAGTTGCCACTTAATTTCACGGGGACTTCAGAAATTTTGAGCAAAGAAAATTAAGTAAAAGACTTAATTTGTCACAACCAAAAAATTTAAAGTTCGGAAGCTAAGGCACAAGTGAGAAATGTTTTCTTAGAAAGCCTGAGTTGGAGACAGTTGTGAAGCAGTTTAGACAATACTATGTCTATATAACGTCATTTCTTGATTTTGTTGGCCAAAAAGAACTTTTTGGCACCTTCTTCAAGAAAATTAACAACTTTCTACTTAGGAGTCGAGGCTTAGATGAATGGCTCAGAATAACCACACAAAGCTATATATGTTTTTTATTTTGTTGAATTTTGTTCTCAAACCATTTCAATCGTAAGTTATTAACTTGAGGATTGTAACATTATTCAACCTGTTTTCTAACCTCCATTGACTCAAAAGAAATATCATAATGTGTACAAATAATCTTTCACATTTTAAATTGTAATATTTTAATTAATTTCTTATTTGAAAAATTACTTAGTCATGATCATATTTCAATTTACTTTATTATAATTTTCCTTCCCTAAATCATTTCAAATTACGATTTTTTCTCTTCTATTTAATCTAATATTTGCAATAACTTTATAGATATAACTAAAACAATGTGTGACAAACTTTATTATACGATATGTATAATGATATTATTTTGGCCCTGTTTGGCAGAGCTGTGGGAGACTGCTTATAACTTATGCCCAAACAGCTTATACCTTATAACTTTCAATTTCGATTTCAATTTATTCACAAAGCATATCCAGCCCAGCTCACAGAATAAGCTGATTTCTGACTTCCACAAAGCTATAAGCTATAAGCATAAGCTAAACCAAACATATCAAAACAGCTTAAATTAAGCTGAAAGCTGAAAATAAGTGCTGACAAACAGGGCCTTTATCTATTGATTTTGTATACATAAATTTGTTTAATGAAATGGTATGGAAGTATTTTATATGTGAAATAAATTCAGCCAGAATATTAATAGCAACCAAGTGCTATGTTTTGATTGGACTTCCAAAACCATTTTGGTTACAGGACTGTCTTCTCAAAACTTTCAAAGAGGGAATCTTTGATGATTGCATTATTGAATTTCGATTTTTTTTTTTCTTTTTCTTTTTCAGGAGAGAGACATGTTGGATGCATCAAAACTAATGCTCTTCCCACTCAGTCCCCATAATGAAAATGCTTTTTGGATGAAATGCAAAGTGAAAGACTGAAGGTGGAAGTAAAAGTGAAAGTGAAAGTGAAAGTGAAAGAAAGACATGATGGATTCTCATTCCTTTCCAACAAATAATTGCATCCAAGTGATGTTATAGAAATCAAGAAAAGGTCTCTCGTATCTTTCATGACAAAAACTCCTTTTGTGCGGATTTATAGCCACACATTGGTTATTCTAGTATCTACTATCTACTGGAAGTATATCACTGACAGCAAAGATATTCATGTTTGAGGTTATTTAGGGATGGTTTGGGGTGATTTAAATAAGTATATTTTTTAATTTTTTATGAATATGAGTTGAGTATTGGTTAGGTTTGAAGTGATGTGATAGATAGGTGATGTGACTTAAATAAGATGATGTGACTTAAATAGGATAGTGACTTTTTAACTTTTTTAAGTTATGACAAATAAGGCCTTAAGCCTTGTTTGGGAATCCTTCTTTTTAGTTAAAAATTCAAAAAATTACTAAATTAGCCAAAAAGTCAACAATCCATATCAAAAAGTTAAAGATTCTCTTTTCTCTTTACTTTTTGCACATTTTTTTCGTAAAAAGTCAAAAAATCATCACAAACATATTAGTTTTTTTAGCTCATATTTTAACCAAATAGTCAAAAAGTTATTAAATTAGGCTGTTCCCAAACGAGACTTTAGTATTGGATGGGTGTTTCAAGTAGGTATGTCTTTTGTGTCACTAATCTAACATGATTCTCGCTACTACTTGGCCTTTTGCGCATATAAAAAAGATATATAAGTTTATTTTTTAAATTTAATGATATGTAAGTGATATTATTTATTAATGATGGAGAAAATATAAGAGAGAGTGATATTTTAAATATCCTAATTGATTGACATGTCATTGAGCTTAAAAATTGGGTTTAATTTTTGACCTTTTATAGCAATGCACACACATAATATATGGCCTTGGCTTCTCTAAAGTTGTCATCTTTATTTGAGAGATAGTTTAGACTTGGTTGGTTTATTTTGAGATTGATTTGGGTGATCCTACTTGTTTACTTTTTAAGATTGATTGAGTAGATTATTTATGTAAAAAATTAAAATAATTAAATATCGATAGCTATATGTTTGAATAGTATTCACCATGTTTGTTATCGTTTTTTTTTTAAACAATTTTTAGAAAATTCTACTTTTTTATTTTTCGTATTTTTTTATTTTTACTGAATTTTTTTTAATATTTTAAGAAATTTTTTTAATTTTTAGACACACCTAACAGAAATACAGTTAAAAAGAATATTTTTTTGTGAAAGAAAATATTTTAAAAATTCACTAAATACTAAAAAAATACGAAAATTCAGTATATTTTTCATATTTTTGTGTATTTATTAATTTTTTAAATGTTTTTTTTACAAATATTTTACTTTTTAGATACATCTAAGGTGCATCTAAAAAAGTAAAAAAACATGCTTAAAATTTTAAAAATATTCACTAAAAATTTAAAAAAAAAAAACACGAAAAACAAAAAACTCAATTTTAAAAAAACTGAATTCAGAAAACTGAAACAAAACATACTGATTTATTTTAAAAAAATAGACCACAAATATAATTTCAAGAATATCCATTCAATTTTTGTAATACAAATGTAGTTCAAACATATAATTACCGATATATTTGATAAACTTGATTTTTTACATGAATATTCTACTCAACAAATTTTAAAAATTGAACAGTTTGGATCACCAAAGTAGGTCCAAAAATAGGCCTATCAAGCCCAAATGATCTCTTTAGTTGAAATAACTAACTTGAGAGAAATCAAATCCTATATATATATTTAATCTTTTTATGACATATTTTTTTGAGGTGTGTATTGTATATAAATTATGATAATTTGTGATGTTGATATGATAAATGTCATATCGAAATTAATTTTAGTTATAACTAAAAAGAAACACATTGCTTCATAATCAAACATCACTTGAGAGATATAACTAAACATTTGTTCGGTTATAACCAAAATAATAATCACAATACGTCATAATCGACATCACATTAAGTTATAACCTAATTATAACCAACCTCAAAATAATTCATAACTAAATACCATTAGAGACATTACCCAATACAAAACACCTTCGATTATAACTAAATTAACAATTACAATATGTAGTAACCAAATAATAATTAATATCATAATAAATTATAATCAAATCATAATAAATATTAAAATTAATCATAACTATGAACTACAAAAATCGTAACTAAGCGTATGATATACCTTATGAACCACAAAAGAATATGATATACCTTTTTTAGGGTGTATCATATAATCACTTATTTGAAGCAAAAAATAAAATTCTGATCCACCAATTACAAATGTCTTTTTCGTGTTTATTATTATTATAGTTTTGGCCCAATGGTGGGGGACAATGAGTTCCTCCGTGTCGGCCCCATGGAGGACAGCTTTTTATGTTGTCTCCCAATTTTGTAAAGAGCGAAAAGGAAAATCTTATTGCACCGCCTATTCTACTCATGTTAAAAATACAAAATCTCAAATAATATGGCAATTCAAAAATGTTACACAAATTCTATAAAATCATCCCATTTTTTTTTTCCCTGTGATGTAAAATTAAGGCAAATTATATTGTTAGTCTATGTACTTTGATCCTTATATCATTTTAATTTTTATAATTTTAATTTATTTGATTTTAATTTTTTTTCAAATCGATCCACTTGACTCTAATTATGAGCTTTTTTATGATAAATGCACACATGAATGGCATATGCCATACGTTTAGGGGTAAAATTATAACTTGAACAATTCGGTGATTTAATATCAACTAACTTAGTGATCTTTTTTAATCAAAAAGTCTAACGACATTATTAATTGGACTAAATTGATGCAGAATCTAAAATTATGAATCAAAAGAAGGCAATTAAAATTGTAAGAACTAAAATAACGCAAATGACAAAAATGTATAAACAACTAGGTTAATTTTTCCTAAAATTAAATTTACTCTTACCAATGTTCACCATTTTCATTTTTCTTGATTAATAGGTTGCTAGATAATCTTCACTGTATTAAAAATAAATTATACTTGTGTACACAACAACAAACAAAACATGCAAGAAATAAATTAAAGGAAAGAGTTTTCAAAATCTGTTTAATTACATAACCCAAACAGAAATGGAAATAAAGGAAAGGGGAAAAAAATAAGAACAAAAAATATTTCCTTTGAGTGATCAAGTCCAGTGTTTAACATTGTCTCCTTAAGACAGATTCGTCATCTCTTGGATGCTCACAGAATATGGACGTCTATCTCCTAGGATGAAATGATCTTCAACGAATAGTTGCAGCACTACAAATTAGTCGCAAAACAAACACACTTTGTGTTTATACACTTTCTCACAGAAGATTAATGCAGCAAAATGCAGATAGCAATAGTAAGAAAATAAGAACGAAAATTGAATCCAAAATTCAAATAAGGGTCTGTCTATTTATAGGTGAAATTGTGGCTTTTTAGATTTGAATCCAACAGGTAACAAACCTGTTTAAATAGGTATAGTACTTGTTCGGCACTGTTTGAACAGGTAAGGAACTGTTTGGGTTTGAATTTGAACAGATACTGAATATGTTTGGACAGGTATGGAATTGGACAAGAAGGTTTAAAGAGGTGCAAGCCAAATTTGAATTTTCCAACCGAAATTTAAATTCAAACGGTCATAATTTATTTTTCAAAATAAAAATTAAAAATAAATTCAAATGTTTTTTTGCCCAAAAAGAATTAGTATTGGGTCGGACAAGCCCAACCCAACCTTACACCACGCACTCGCGCCCAAGCCCAGCCTACCGGACCGACTAAACGGACGGGTAACGGCGGCGTGTGTGTGTGTGTTTGTTTTGGGTCCAATGGGTCTAGCTCATTTTGCTTATAACCACCCCATTTACAAAACTTGAGTGCCCCTGGGGGCCTACCCCAAGTTCCAAACCAAATTCTTATAAACCCACACAAAGTTTGCCCACCAAACCGATGTGGGACAAACCTTAATTCAAACTTTTATGGAAATTCCACCAAACATACCATTTTCATGGAGCCCATTTTGGCATCAATTTTCCATTCACCCGATAATGGTTTTAAGCAACCAAATATACTACGTGAATCACAACGCGGCATAGAACGCGTTACTACTTAGAACCGCCAACTTTGGCGCATGGTTCCTACCTAAAAATTAGACCAAAGTTTGGAAAAAAAATCTATTTTTTTCCAAACCAATGTTCAAACCATTTCTTACAATCCCCCACATGAATGGAACTTGATGACAATGGAAATGTAACAATATGTAGAATTTGTTGAAAGAGTATAAATTGAAAATATCTTGCATTAGGATAGGTAGCTTTTAGCTTTGAACCTTCTTAGTGATAACCTATCGGACTTACTAGCTAACCAATGGACGTGATGCCTTGAATTGTTTAGCCATTTGTGTAAGCCAAGACAATAGATTTCACAAAAAATATCTTTTGACACATCGTGGTTCTCACAGTTGTGTTCATTTTGGCCTTGAACGCTCCTGGTTGTTCATGAGTGCTTCTAGAGAATTTAGTCTCTTTATTCTCATGGAACTGGCCTCAGTTCGACACTCATATAGATGATTCTTATTGTAAGTATCTCTTATACTCGTCTTGATTTTTATGCCTAAATCAAGATATAAGTAATCATTAAAAGCAAAGCTTATCCTTAAACCCCTTCATATAACACATGTTGCAGATATCACTCTCACCATAGGAATGGGTAGGGAATTTTAATCCCTTGGTGATTTCTGACAAGCCACACATAACTTAGTTGTCCCTTTGAACTTAGTTCGTGGGATCTCCAGTCATCTAAGTAGGGTTACCATTATGATGACTCTTATGTAATAGGCTTTAATCTCATTCCTTTCAATGAACTGTACACTTGCTCTTCTGCCAAACCTTTTGTTAACGAATCCACAATATTCTTTTTAGATTTTATATAATCTATTGAGATTATTCCATTTGAGAGCAATTGCCTTACAGTATTATGTCAAGGAAGAATATACCGTGATTTACCGTTATACATATGACCCTGTGCCCTGTCTATTGCAGATTGACTATCACAATGAATACAAATAGCTAGCACAGGTTTTGGCCGTATTAGAATGTCTTCTAAGAAGTGGCGAAGCCATTCTACGTCTTCTCCTGCTTTGTCTAAAGCAATGAACTTAGATTCCATTGTGGATCGTGTGATACATGTTTGTTTTGTGGATTTCCAAGAAACCGTAGCGCCTTCCAGAGTAAAGACATATTCACTAGTGGATTTTGAATCTTTAATATCCGATATCTAATTTGTATCACAATAGCCTTCGAGTACTGTTGGATATCAAGTAAAGTTTAAGCCATGATCACAGGTAAATCTTAGATATTTAAGAACCCGAATGATCGCCCTCTAATGGTCTTTTCTAGGGTTACTAGTGTACCTACTCAATTTACTGACAACATAAGCTATATCAAGACACGTGCAATTCATTAGGTACATTAGGCTTCCAATGATTTGGGAGTATTTTAGCTAAGATACCGCATCACCTTTATTTTTCGATAAATAAAAACTGATGTCTACAAGTGTTCTTGCTACATTCTTATCATCCTTGATATATTTACCAAGAATTTTCTCAATATAATAAGATTAAGATAATGCATATCCATTAGATGTTTTAGTAATTTTCATTCCTAATATTACATCTGCGACTCTCATATCTTTCATATCAAATCTTTTATTCAGCATTTGCTTGGTTGATTTGATCATGTTTTGACTGCTTCCAATAATAAGCATGTCATCCACAAAAAGACAAACGATGACATAACCTTTGTTAGTTTTTTTAACATAGACGCATTTGTCACATTTATTTATCTTGAAACCATTAGTTAGTATAGCTTGATCAAATTTCTCATGCCATTACTTAGGAGCTTGTTTTAATCCATAGAGGGATTTTTCAAGCTGAAAAACTTTTTTTTCTTGCCCTAACACTATAACCCCTTTGGGTTGCTATGTATAGATCTTTTCATTTAGATTACCGTATAAGAAAGTTGTCTTAACATCCATTTGATGTATCTCTAGATTATACAACGCTACTATAGCAATAAGCAAATGGATGGATGTTATTCTTGTCATGGGGGAATATGTGTCAAAATAGTCCAGACCTTCCTTTTGTCTGTAACCTTTTACCACAAGTCTTCTTTTATACTTGTCTATTTAACCATATGTTTTCATTTTTCTCTTGAATATCCATTTATATCCAAGAGATTTAGAACCAGGTAGAAGATCCACAAATTCCCAAATATGATTTTGCATAATGGATTCAATTTCATTATTAACGACCTCTTTCCACAAAAGTACTTGAGGACCTGTCATTGCTTTTTTAAAGCTTAGAGGTTCATTTTCTAATAAGTATGTCAAAAAATTTGGACCAAAGAATTTTGATATTTTTTCTCTCTTGCTTCGTCTTCACTCATCATCAGTTAAATCTTGTTGCTCCAGACTATTACTAGTCTCTTACGTTTAATTGTCATTGGTCTCTTGACTTTGTGTACAATCATAAGTTCTTTTATGTGAACTTAATTTCTGTCCTTTCTTGTAAGGAAAAACATGTTCAAAAAACACAGCATTCCTTGACTTTATAATAGTGTTCACATGTATATCAGGTATTCTGATTTATAAGTCAGAAACAGAATCAAAAATAGATATGCACTGCCATTCTGAGCATAACCAATAAACACACAATCCACTATTTTTGGTCTATCTTAGTCTTTTTCGGAACACGAACTTGTACCTTTGCCAAACATCTCCACACTTTTAAGTATTTGTAAAAAGGTAGTTGACCTTTCCACAATTCATAAGGAGTGCTATTCGTTTTCTTGTGGGGTATTCTATTAAGAACATAATTAATAGACAATATTGCTTCCCCCCACAAGTTCTGCAGTAAGGTTGAACTTAGTAACATTGCATTCATCATTTCTTTAAAGGTTTTATTCTTTCTTTCAGCAATTCCATTTTTCTGTGGAGAATAGGGTGCTGTAGTTTAGTGAATAATACCATGTTGTGCACAAAATTCATTTAACGGTGCATCATATTCACCACCCCTATTACTTCTAACCATTTTAATGGTTTTTTCAAGTTGATTTTCAACTTCAGTTTTGTAGAGTTTAAACATTTCTAAGGCTTCTTCTTTACTTCTAAGTAAGTATTAATAACAAAATTTTGTGCAATCATCGATAAATGTTATGAAATACTTTTTGTCTCTTCTAGTTTGAACAAATTTAAGATCACATACATCTGTATGAATTAATTCTAAAGGTTCAGTTTTTCTTTCAACCAATTTAAATAGAGCCTTAATTAGTTTCGCTTCTACACAAATCTCACATTTGTGATTAGGATCAATTTCAAACTTTGGTATATAATCCAAACCAATTAATCTACGCAAAACATCAAAATTTACATGTCCTAATCCACCATGTCATAAATTTGACTCAAGAATATAAGCAAAAGATGTTTTATTCTCATTAATAGCAAGTTTTGGTACAACCGTCATTACATTCAACTTGAAGGGACCATCACTCATGTATCCCTTACCAACATACATACCACTCTTTGTTAATACAAATTTATCAGACTCAAATAATAGCCTAAAACCATTTTTACTTAACAAAGATCCAAAAACTAAATTCTTCTAGATATCTGGTACATGCAGTACATTGTTGAGGGTAAGTTCTTTCCCTGATGTCATCTTCAAGATTACCTTTCCTTGTCTAGCCACAACAGAAGTAGATGAATTTCCTATGAATAGTTATTCACCATTTGCAGCCTCACTGTAAGTAGTGAACATTTTTTTGTCCTCACAAATGTGTCGAGTTGCCCCAGTGTCAACCCACAATTCCTTAGGATTTCAAACCAAATTAGCCTCAGACACTTTGCAAAGAGATTGATGTCATTTACCCTGTCAGAGATGTAATCTAATTCTGTCACATTAGCTTGATTGGTGGTCTTCTTGCTTATACTTCTGCGATCCTTCTTAGGGCGGCAGCAATCAGAGGCATGATGTCTGGTCTTGCCACAATTATAGCATTTTCCTTTGAACTTCTTATTGCCATTATTGTCACCTTGTTTAAGACCATCTCTAGCAAACTTCCTCTTTTTGTTATGTGGTTTGGGCACTTGTTTAACCACATTAGCCTTGGACTCAATGGGATTTTTACCATTCATCTTTTCAGCCTTACAGTTATCTTCCTTAATTTTTAATCTTACAATAAGTTCATTCGTGGTCATTTCTGTTTGGTTGTGATTCACGTAGTATATTTGGTTGCTCAAAGCTATTATCGAGTGAATGGAAAATTGATGCCAAAATGGGGTCCATGAAAATGGTATGTTTGGTGGAATTCCATAAAGGTTTGAGTTAAGATTTATCCCACATTGGTTTGGTGGACAAACTTTATGTGGGTTTATAAGGCTTGGGTTTGGAACTTGGGGTACGCCCCAAGGGGCACTCAAGTTTTGTAGAGGGAGAGGTTATCGGCAAAATGGGTTAAACCCATTGGACCTAAAACAAACACACAAGCAGGCACTGCTGCTGCCGTACGTCCGGTCGATCAGTTGGGCGGGCTGGGTTGGGCCTGGGCTTGGGTGCGGATGCGTGGTGTAAGATTGGGTTGGGCTTATCTAGCCCAATACTAATTCTTTTTGGACAAAAAACATTGAATTTATTTTCAATTTTTATTTTGGAAAATAAATTCTGACCGTTTGAATTTAAATTTTGGTTAGAAAATTCAAATTTGGCTTGCACCTCTTCAAACCTTCTTGTATAGTTCCATGCCTGTTCGAACAGATTCAGTATCTATTCAAATTTAAACCCAAACAATTCCTTACCTGTTCAAACAGTGCCGAATAGGTACCATACCTGTTCAAACAGGTTTGTTACCTGTTGGATTCAAATCTGAAAAGCCACAATTTCACCTATAAATAGACAGACCCTCATTTGGATTTTGGATTCAATTTTCGTTCTTGTTTTCCTGCTATTGCTCTCTGTATTTTGCTGTATTAATCTTCTGTGAGAAAGTGTATAAACACAAAGTGTGTTCGTTGTGCAAATAGGTTGTAGTGCTGCTACTATTCGTTGAAGATCATTTCATCCTGGAAGATAGACGTCCATTTTTTATGAAGACCCAAGAGAGGACGAATATGTCTTAAAGAGACAATCTTAAACACTGGACTTGATCACTCAAAGGAAATATTTTCTGTAAGTATTTTCTGTTCTTATTTTTTTTTTCCCTCTCCTCTATTTCCATTTCTGTTTGGTTTATGTAATTAAATAGATTTTGGAAACTCTTTCCTTTAATTTGTTTCTTGTGTATTCTGTTTGTTGTTGTGTACACAAACATAATTTATTTTTAATATAGTAAATATTGTCCAACAATGGTAAAATCAACCTTTGTTTTATCAAAGTTACGGGTAAGGAACAACTAGAGAAATCAATAAAAATGTACTGATTTGAATCCCCTTTGTGACGTCATATTTTTTAAGATTAATTAATTATAAACTAATTAACTTAAATATAAGTTTTTTATTAATAAAAAATTTATAATAAAAAAAAACCTCACATTTTAATTGATTCATTCTCAAAATTACATTTCTTAACTAATTATTCTTAAATTGCCAAATATTTAGATTTCTTTATATAACGTATCTGAATGGCTTTACTTACATGAACTTAAAAAGTATATTTCTTTTTCCCTTTTCTAATCTTGTGAAATCCTATTTTTTAGATATTAAATATTTTAATGAGTGGTATTGGTGTTTAATTTTGGACAATAATTTGGTAATGAGATTTTTATTTTATCTCCACTTTATTATTGTGAGCATTGATTTCTAACCTCATAACCAAGCAGATCTCTCTGCTGAGATTTAGGGAACTTAGTTAGAAAGCACACAGCATAATAGATTAAGCCAAACACCTGCACATAAGAGAGTGAGAAATACTGTAGTAGCTCATCCACCTAGGGACACTCCAACGATCAAGTCAGTTAACTTATCTCTCAAAGACATTGGCACAAGTAAATTACTTACAAATAAAGTGTACCTTAGACACACGAGGGTATCTTACTTTTATAGTCAGTAGTGCCTTCGTCCCATAGAAGTCTCACTTCAAAGGACTCAAGCATAACACTTGTCCTGGACTTTCAGCAAAAAAAGAATGATGCTTGAGAGCCTCATCTTTATTCGAACTGAGCGCCTCAACTTATCTAAGACTCTTGTCCTCTAACCAAATATCTCATATTCCGATATTACTGCACCATATCTCGACAATATCACAACAATCTCGGCAACATGTTGTCTACGTGGCATCTCAACTAATCACCTTGACCACGTGGACAACCCTAAAAATATGTCCCCACAACTGCCATAGGTTCTATTACCTTGGCAACCTGAGGTGATGGAACCTATACCGTTTGGCCTGCCAACATGTCAGATAAACAACATGATGGAAGGAATTCCTCCAACCGAGATCATGACTCATCAACATCAAGAAACAAGGACTCAAGTGTCCACTCATTAAGAATCAAAAACCAACATGTTCTCTCATTCAAATCCAACATCTCAACTGAGATCGTACTACTAGCCGAGGTCATCACCTGCTAGTTCAAGAATTTCAAGAGTTCAAGATTTGTGAGTTGTCATCCTGCAACAGACTTAGCCACCACATATCCATGTGCCATTACCCCACTAGCTCGCACTCGTCACGAGACAGATGCGTCCTATCAATGTCGCCCCATGCGGCCTGACACCAGCTAATGTCAATATGGGCACGTCTTCCATAGCATTTGAAATAATTCCATTTGCCGCCTTTTCAAATTCATCAAAACTCTTTCCTTCGCCTTCTGTCTTTTCACTTCTTTATTCACAACTCTTTGCTCTCTCTCTCTCTCTCTCTCTCTCTCTCTCTCCAAATCGCCATTGACGTCCATTCGAGCTCCCAAGAACTGTTTTGATCATCCCATCCCAACGACTGTCTCAGTACTCCGATCAAAAGTATTATCAAACATCTATGAACCAAATTCTGGCATCTATTTCTCTGATTTCAGTCAGTAAGTTCTCCAATCCTCTAACTTCAGTTTTGGCTCTTCAAAGTCTCTTCATGTCCTGAATGTATATTATGTGCATTTTCACTATTGTTCTTATCCCCTATATTTCTGCACTCTGATTTCTTCATGAAATCCGATTTATGAATTATCATATGTGATAATTTAGAAAATCTTTCTTATCTTATTACATTCATTGATCTCTGGATCTTTAATTTACCCTATACTTGTTCTTCATGCATTTGTTACTAGATTCTGAATCCATTTCTCTTGTTTCTTTACTTGTTTTCCAGATTCTCCATCCAATTCCTTTTCATCTTCCACTGTTTTTGCATTCTTTAGATTAGGATTGGGATTTGTGTTAGATATTAGGAAAACTGAAACAAACTATGCCCAAAACCTTCTTCAGTAGATTACCAGAATCTTCAACCCAAAACACCTTAGAGCCAAATCAAAAACCCTAGGTCCAGAAGCCTAGGATATCAAAACCACTTTAGGCTAACAACACCCAAACATTTAGCCGAGATAATGGGTATGCACAAATGGAGAGTAGATTCTCCTGCCAAACTAGAGTATTTTCACTAGGAATTCAAATCCCAGCCGACATTCAGATTAGGCTAGCTGGTGAGAAGGATTCTATTATGTGGGGAGAACTACATGCCCTTTCTCGTGGTATCAATCATTGATGGTGGAATTAGATTCCCCCTTAACATTTTTTTTCGAGAGGTGATGCACTATTATCGCCTTAACCCCATGTAACTAGCATTTAACACCTTTATGATTATCAACGACATAGCCCAAGTTGTGTCGCCAACATAACGCTAGGCTTACCCTATCTAACATCTAGTACTACTACACAATGTGTAGCCTCAAATCTTCCAGCAGCATCTCCTATTACCTCAAACCTCGATCAACTAGGACTTTGCACCTGATGATGACCTTCATCTTTTTCCCTTGCGCAGAGGGATCTTTAGGGATGATGAAGATAACACTTAGTTTCCCTAGATCACATACATTCAACATCATTCTCCCATACTTAGTCAAATTCTCATGTTTGTTTTCTTTGTCTTCATAGAATTAACCCAGCCAAGCAAGTCCTTCCGCAAATCATACGTCAAGCAGAATGACCTTGTTTGACTCCTAGACTTGTCAATCAACGATCGCAAGTCCCTTATTCTACTCAACTACATGCCGACATACCGATCTCTCTTGCCCGACATTCTATCCTGAAGCAAGACTCCACTGTCTACCATAACACCACCAGTAGCATCTTCTCTTGGCTCTATCTCAACACATTTCACCTACTTAATGCCAACGCCGCCATCGACTTACCAACACTCCGGCAAGGAAGACCCGCAGCAAGAAGTGCCGTGGGATTGATATACCAGTATATAGCCCAACTAATCCACCAATCGCTCTTTCTACCTTCAAGCTCGGCATTGGAGTTACTGTCACCACCACCTTAGAAAAGATGAGACGCAAACCAGTCATGGCTAATAATCTGCTGGTTGGTCTCCCCGACATGGTGACCAAGCAATCCACCCATTTCCCACAATCTATGTAGAAGCCTAAGAAAGTGAAAAGGCCAAGTCAAAGGCCAAGTTGACAGTGACCCCTTCCTTAGAGGAAAAAGATCATGAGGCAAACATGTCCGTCTCAAAGATTGTCATGACCCAAACCTGTCCCTAAAAGTTTGGTTCATAATCGGCCAATAATCACACGATTACCTACAGCCTCATATAGAAAACAAATCTTTTAATAATGGAGCCTTAAGTGGAAGCAAATTTAATAAATAACGTCTATTGAGCGGTGCTTAAATGGTCAAGATAAAATACTTTTATACATAGGAGTCAAGACATTAAGTTATACATCCACAAGACCGGCATAACAAACACCGTACAAAAGTCTTAACATAGACATAAAGTTAAAAGACAACAGCTTCATCTTGGAGTTTGGACACGATAGGTCCTTATAAGCAATTTCCTGAGGTTGACTCCAAGGTTAACCTCCATGCTAATCACCTACATACATACATACAGCATAAGGGGTGAGCGACGCTCAATGAATAATAGTAAAGAAAAGAGAATCAAATGAATAATCTTAAACTAAAAGAAAGCATATTGTGTGAACATAATACTTTGCCAAAATTTCATCCTTCATAGCACTATCCATAGTCACATTTATAGAACGGTCTCAGGCCCAACATATTATGGAACAACCTCAGGCCCAACATGTTACGAAGTGGCCTCAAGCCTAACATTTAACATAACGGCCTCGGCCCATGTATATCATAATGGCCTCGGACCCATTCATATATCACAATGGCCTCGGGCCTAATTATATACCATAACGGCCATGGGCCCAATCATATATTACAACGGCCTTGAGCCTAATCATATACCACAATGGCCTCGGGCCCAATCATATACCACAATGGTCTCGAGCCCAATCATATATCACAACGGCCTCGGGCCCAATCATATATCATTATATCATCCTTGGGCCCAAGCACATCATAGCATAAACAGAACGACCTTAGATCCATATTACATATGTCATATAACATTCATAAAACTCATTCATTTCGATCAAAGCACAATATCATAATAAGTCACCGTACCTGGATCAAAATAATCAATTAAGAACATATCTTTACAATACTATTACTCACAGTGATATTGGCCGTATGGTGGTCCTTCTAGTAGGTGACCTACACAACATAACACATATATAAATTCGGTAAACAATTCATTCAATTCTTAGCATTTTCCTTTATTTCTTTGTTTTACGATTCGTTCATTTTTAATTCATCTTTAGGCATTGCAGAGGGTCAAAACATACTCATAAATAGATTTAGAGGGTTTAAGGAGTTAAAAGAAAAAGACATGTTTTCCTCATATTTTCTGCACGTGCGGAAGCCTCTTACTGAATGTGTGGAAGGTGCCGCACCTAGGGCCGCACATGCAATTAAAGCAGTGAGCGAGCCCCCATTCCATCATGTGTTTCGCACGTGTAGGAATCCTAGCCGCATGTGCGGTTCTGGGTAATTCAGCCCAGTTCGAAAATGGCACAAAATGTAAACTTCCATACTCATTTCCAAGCCTAAATTCATGCAAAATTAACTCAAAAGCATGATATACTAGCATGATTCAAGTATAATTCCACTAGAAACACATCAATCTTGCTTCAACATCAAATTCAAGGTCTTATCTTTTTCATAAGTTCATGATTTACATGATCATGCTCAAAATACATACAAACATGGATGATCTCTACACAAATCTTTGTTGTATGAATAATCTAGAGCTTATTTCATGTAGTATTCACAAGATTGAACTCAACTCAAGCAAAGTTAAAGAGATTAAGGTTCTATTTCTTGAACTTACTTTAAATTCAAAACCCTAACCCCTTTTAGGTGTTGAATCTTCAAATTCCTCTTGATTTCAAACAAAAGATGAGTTATTTACAAAGATTTTAGGTAGATTTCCATACCTTAGCTCAAATCTAGGAGTTTTCCCTTAAAAATCTTCCAACTCTCTAGCCTCTCATCTTTCTCTCTCTCTAACTCTCTCTAGTAAAGCTCTCAACAAAATGAACTCAAGATAGCTAGATACATATATAACCCACTTAGGCTAATTAACTTAATTAAATCATTACGAATCATAATTTTACAAAATTTCACAATAGGCTCTAAAATCATGCTAAACACAAATATGAAGCTGATTTTGGTTTCTGATACCTAAGGCTTTCAATTTCAGTTCAATTTTGTAATTGCAACAGATATTCCTACAGTCAACATATATAATTCAAAAATTACATAATTTACACCCTTAAACTTACAAATTCATATCAAACACATAATCACATATATAATTAAGCATAATACAGGTCGGATTATCACAAAGATGGTTGTTGAAAATAGGCCGACGTCTGACTCAGCCTAGGCCCTAGCCAGCAATAAGCCGTAGTCAGTCGATCTTGGGGACGAAATGGACATTATCCCCGAGGACACCTAGTTTTCCAAGATCCATGTTAGTGATAGGCTTCTGAAAGTCGGCGATAACGCCATCAAGGACACCGAGGTTGATGTTGCCTTGACCACTAGCCTCCTTTTACCCACTGACATGGATGCCATCAGTGAATACAACAAATATGAGCATTTTGCTCTAATGATGAGGCATTCAGTTCTAGTAATGCTCCTAACTCTCATTTTTCCATTCAATTTCCATACTTAGTAAAATTTCACTAATTCATTTCCTTTTTTGCAGGCCATTTAGCATAGTCACTCTCATGCTGTCAAGGCTGAGTTGGTGAAGAAGGATTTGACCTAGAAAACACAGAAAACGTCAAACTTCCTCTCTCAACTCAACAAGTCTAAGGCCAGAATCAAGAGTCAATTGGACAAGATCAACACAACTAGGCCTGGTGAGCACAAGGACGAGTTTACTGCTAAAGCCGTCGAGGAAAAGGTTGCCGAGGCCGAGAAGAAGCTTGCTGAAGCCTTGGTCACAACAGAAGCTGAGATCAAAGCTGACAATGAGAAGGCTTATAAGGAGGGAAATGCTGATGTATGAGATCAATATAAGAAGTAAGTGTCACGACCCAAACCTGCCCCTAAGGGTTTAACATCGTAACCGGCCAGTAATCCATGATTACCAAAGGCCTGCTTAACAGTAATGACAATAATACAGTATAAAGGGGTTGGTAGAAGCCAATCAGTAATAAAAAGATGTCCAATGAGCTGTGAAAACCTGAATGGAAAAAGACTTCCATGGACACAACCACATTCATAGCCATATGCCAAAAATACATGTACAAAGTAGCATACAGGTTAGGGACCTAATCCCCTCATCATAACTGTACAATCAAAGTCTTAAACATTCTTTACATTAACAGAGACAAAAAGGGTGAAACTAAAACACCTCAAAACAGCCTTGACTCGTGTAGGTTCGGAACCTCGATATGAGGCACAATGGCTGGCTTGACAAAATGGGAGCTTAAGTCGGCGCCTTTAGCTTTGGTCCGGTGCTTGGCCACCTACATATATATAAACTGTGAGCTAAAGCCCAGTGAATAACAAATGCGTAAAGGGATTAAGAATGAATGTCCTTTCGGTAATTGAAATAGTCATTTGCATCAGTAAATTAGTTATTCAATCAGTGACTCATATTTCAAGTCATAACATTCAGTTGGAAACCATAGCAGTCATACGTGGTACATCCAATAACGAAAGCGATGCGATTGGGTCTAAGTAGACCGAGCGATCGATTGATGGCCATCAAAAGCGATGTGATAGTAATTCCAAACATTGGGCCGGCGAAATCTACGTAACGATGGCGATAAAGAATAGCGATGGCGATGGCGATGGCGATATGATAAAGAATAGCAGTTAGTTGCTATGGATGCTCATAAAATAAGACAAACATTCATTCAGTAAACAATATCATTTCAGAAAGCAGTACAATTAATCATTCAAAAAATAATTATAATTTAACATACCTTTACAACATTGTTACTCACAGATTACTGGTCTATAGCCAAGCTAATCAGCATCCTTGGGTGCCAAACCTACACAGTTGCAGAACGAACACACACTAAATTACACACCCGGAATTAATAACTTAGCCCCTTACTTGTTTGGTGTGGTTCTAAATCATTATTCTCATTATGATCCCTTAAACATGGCCTAGGAATGCCTAGGATGGAATGAGGATGCAAAAATGTACTTAAAAACATTTTTCGAAACTTGCTGAAAACAGGGGTCTCGCTCGAGCGTGACTTCCTTCACTCGAGCGTACATGCAGAATGTGCTTGGTCGCTCGAGCGTAGACTTCTTTGCTCGAGCGATCTGTAAAAATGTGAAAAGTACTAGTTGCTGAAAATCTCCGCCTGATGCTCGCTTGAGGCTCACTCGAGCGTGAGACACAGTTCTTCGCTCGAGCGCAAGTCTTGTTGCTCGAGCGTGCTTCTGCACACATAAAAATTCTAAGAGCTTGCAATTTACGCTCGAATCAGTATTCCATCGCTCGAGCGAAAGTCTGAAAACAAAGGTGGTCGCTCGAGTGAGGAAGTCAGATTCTGGGTTTTCCAGATTTGCTCCCAAGGCTCAAACCATGAATTCAACATTGCAAAACTCATCCTTTTGGGCCAATTCTCTGGAAAATACTTAGAAACTCATAACACAACCTATTTTGAAGATCATTTCATAAAATCAAGCCCCCAATGTATGACAATTGAACCAAAATTCAACTTAAACTGTATGAACATTGCAAGAACATAACATGCATAGATTTTCTTAATCTTGGGCTTCTCAAAACATGATCAAGTGTAATATTCAACTCAAAGACATAGTGAATTTCTAAGGTACAACCATAATATGAACATGCATGTGAAAATTTTCATGAAAACAACATCAAAACCCCATGACATGGACATGCATACATGAATTACTTCTCAAATCTACTCTTTAGGCTATTTCTTGACTTTAGTTCCTAATTTCCTTGAAATCATGCATTAGGCAACTCTATTTCACAATTAAAAAGGGTGAATACCTACCTTAATCTTAAATTTCCAAGTGTGGTAGCTCAATTATGCAAATCTCCCTCAATTTCTTCTAAATCCCAAGCAATTCTCTTGTTGAATTCAACTTCCTTCCAACTCTCTCTCTCTCTCTCTCTCTCTCTCTCTCTCTCTCTCTCATGTTTTTGTTGAAGGAGGTGGAACATGAATGGTGTGTCAACATATGTAAAGTGTAAAACAAATGGTCTTGAAAGAGTCCACCCAATGGCAAACATGAAAATAACTTGGGTTGAATTAATTAACATTATTTATTCTAATTTAATTGTTCCAGATCGAATTTCAATTAAACGTACCATAAAATTCTATAAATCCTAATTAGCATATAAATCAGGTCAATTTTTGAATCGGTCACCGATAAGGCTTTCAATTTGCAAATCGAAATCAAACCATGGACAGATCTTTCTACAACAAACAGATAAAATGCATTTAAAGTAATACACTCACATAATTAATTTAGGACTTCCTCTTAATCATTTTCTTAGCATGCTTAATCATGAATTAATGCTAAACATAGGTCAGGGTTGTCACAGTAAGTCAACCTAGCCTGCAACAAGAGATACTATCATAGCTGGGTTGCTGCTCTCAAGAAGTTGTTAGTTCCCAAGGACTCACCTCTTTGAGATCTCAACCAGCTTGACATGTCTTTACCTTATTTCCTTTTATAATTCGATGAGGAGGAGAAAGAAGAGGAAGAGAAAGATGAAGACACAACTGCTACTGTTGCTGGGGCCAAGTCTTCAACTCTAAACGATCAGGTCCTGGACTGGACCGATAAGAACAAGGACGAGGTCTTCAAAAGTACTTCTTCAACAAAGGTTGGCATTTCTGGAGCTAACAAGAGCCTTGAAAACACTCTGAAGGAAATAAATGAAGAGGTCGCAGTCGATGCTGAGGCTGGGATGGTTGCCACAACTCCACCAGCCGACGTGGAACAAACTAAAAACCTTGCCCCAGAATCTAGCACTTAGGATTCTTTTTCCTTTTCACTTTTGTTTTTAGTTGTACTTTTTCTTTTTCTTTTTTTCTGTAATTCAACTTTAAACAGTTTTCTGGTTTTACAAAGCTGACGTGCCTTTAGATGTACTTGAACAATCTTCTTTTGTGAATTTATCTTTATTCTTTTGATTTACTGTTGAATGTATGCTTTACTTTCACTATCTTTAATACTTTGCTTCTTATAACATCTCATATCTCATCTCAATTTACCTATAATGAACTTATCTCGGAAAACACAATCATGAATATCATATCTCATTTCAAATAATTTGTAATGAACTCAATCATGAAAAACTTTTAGAAATTTTTGCCATATGTTGCATATTAGCAACTTATCCCGAGTATTACTCATCCCGGCTCCTTGCTCCCTAATGTGAATATAAGTTAAAACTTATGTTCACATTAAGAACACAACATCTCAAACTTGCCTAAGTCTGACTTAGACAGCCATGACCAATGTCATCGTGTTTAGTTTGTCTAAACATAACACTTAAGGCTTAACCGTAGTGCACCGATGGTACTAATTACCTCAGCTTTTTGTACAAACTTGCCAAATTAGCGTTGGTTTCATCTTGTTTCTCATTGAAACATTCCTTTAACTTAGTTCAGCTTTGTCATCCTGACAAGCCTAAGTTAAACGTTTTGTTCCACTTCAAAACATAATATTGGCTTAACACTTTTTGCCTTATCTACCAGTGGCTAATACGAATTTCGACAACATTTTGCAAAGAACAAAATTGAATTAGTATTTTATTAATCAATATGTCATCTAAACATCTTCTAAATTATATCAAAAAGAAAAATAAAAGAAACTAGTGATAGAAGAAGTTCAAATTGTTGGTGTTCCACAATCTTCGCAGCTCTTTGTCATCACAACTTCTAGCTGGTATGTCCTATTTTCGGCTACCAAGATGATTCTGTATGGTCTTCCTAGTTTGGGCCAAGCTTACCCTCCTTAGGATCTTTCTTGTTGTCGATGACTTTCCTCAAGACAAGATTGCCAACATGGAATTCTCTGGGATTTAGTTTCTTGTTATACGCTCTAGCCAATCTTTGCTGGTATGTCTCCAACCGAATTGCTACTCGCTCTCTCCTTTCTTCAATCAGGTCTAGATCTTGAGCTAAAAAGATCTTGTTTGTCCCATTCTCTATTGCCTCGGTCTTGATTCCATGTAAGCCAATCTCTAACGGTATAACAACCTCAGTTCCATAAGCCATGGCAAAAGGTGATTCTCCGGTTGATCTTCTCAACATGGTGTGATATACGTATAGAACATTAGGCAATTTCTCAAACCATTTGCCTTTGGCAATTTCCATCCTTTTCTTTATACCATCTAGAATGGTTTTGTTTAATGCATCGGCTTGACCATTGCTTTGAGGGAAGCTAGGCATTGAGTAGTAGTTCTTGATCTTGTATTCTGCGCAAAAATTCTTAATCAACTTACTATTAAACTGGGTGCCATTGTCTACTACAATGGCTCTTGGGATGCAAAATCTAGTAATAATATTGTTATATATGAAGTTCCTCACGTCCATATCTCAAATTTTGGCTAGTGGTTCAGCCTCCACCCATTTTGTGAAGAAATCTGTAGCTACCAACAAGTTGTTCCTCTGTCTAGTTGCCTTGGGCAATTGTCCAATCAGATCCATGCCCCACTAGGCAAATGGCCAAGGGTTGGACACTGGATTCAAATCCCTTACTGGCTGATGTATTAGAGGTGCAAACCTCTGGCATTTATCGCACTTTCGAACATAGGCTTCGGCGTCATTTTGCATGTAAGGCCAACAATATCCTTGTGATATGGCTCTATGGGCAAGAGATCTGCCTCCTACATGGCTTCCACAAACTCCATGGATCTTATATAAGAAGTCTTCAACTTGGAAAGAGTGCACACATCGTAACATTGGTCAAGTGAAAAACCTTCTGTAAAGAGATCCTTCGGCTGACAAACAGGACCTTGTCGACCTTAGTTTGATCTTATATGCTTTCATTTTGTCTTCCGGCAACTTGTCATCCCTAATGAATTTGACCATGGCACCAATCCAACTTGGGCCTAACTCTATGCACATTACCTCATACTCTGTTATCAGAGGCTCAACACTTGGGCCCAACAAGTAATCCACCATAATGGTCCTCTAGGAGTCTGACTTTATAGCTGAGGCTAGGTGTGCTAGTGCATCCGCATGACTGTTGTCTTCTCGGCAGACCTACTGGAACCGACAACTCTTAAATTATGCTAACAACTTGATGATCTCTTTGACGTAGGCCACTATTCTCTCATCTCGGGCAGTATACTCACCTATCGCTTGGTTCATGTTGAGTTGGGAGTCACAATAGACAACCACCTCCTCAGCTTCGATGGTTGCTCCTAGTTTTAACCTGTCAATTAGTGCCTCATACTCTGCCTCGTTATTTGAGGCTTTGAACCCTAGTGTGATTGACTGTTCCAGCATCTATCTATCCAATGAGACTAGTACCACTCATGTCTCTGCTCCTTGCCAATTAGAATTGTCGTCGACAAAGAAGTAGAAAGACTCACCGATGTAAATATCATAAGGTTTCAACTTCTCGTATTTTTTCTTGTGGGCTTCTTTCTCTTCTGCTAACTTGGGGTTCTACACTACCAACTGTGTTTCCTTTGGTTCACCTACGAATCCGAGGCCGAGATTCACTAGTCTGGGCTTCGTGCTTGCACTCGGTGTAAACTTAATAACAAATTTTGCCAAAACCTGACCTTTAATTGCTGTCCTTGGTCTGTATTTTATGCCATGCTGACCTAGAACTACAGCCCATTGCATTATTCTTCTTGACAAGTCTCCGTGTTGTAACAAAGACTTCAGTTGGTGCTCTATGAACACCACGATCTTGTGAGCTTGAAAATAATGGTTCAACTTCTTCGATGCCATCACTAGAGTCAACATCAATTTTTCCAGACATAGGTACCTTATTTCCATACTTACTAAGGTCTTGCTCATATAATAGCTTATGTTCTCCCTCATCTTTTCAGATAACCACTGCGCTGACCATGTGGTCTGACATTACCAAGTATAGAAATAGTTCCTCTCTTGGAACTGGGTTTGACAATATGGATGGGAAAGTCAAATATCTCTTCAAGTCAACCAAGGTGACCTTGCATGCTTCTATCCACAAAAAATCTGTGGCCTTCCTCAGTAGTTGGAAGAACAGCCTACACTTCTCTAAACTTTGACTTATGAATCTATTCAACGCTGCTATTTTCCCTGTCAAAATTTGGACCTCTTTTGCTGTTGCCGGGCTCTTCAAATCAAGGATGGCCTTGATCTGATCGGGGCCACTTTAATCCCTATCTTGGTTACCAGATACCCCAAAAACTTACCAAATCTTACTCTAAAAGCACACTTGGAGGCATTCAGCCAAAGCCAATATGCCTTCAAGATGTCAAACATCTCCTTGAGGTCGACTAGATAATCAGAAGGTTCTTTGCTTTTCTCGACCATGTGGTCGATGTAGACTTCCATGGTCTTCCTAATCAGATGTTTGAACATCTTCATTAGAGTCTCTAGTATGTTGCTCTTGCATTCTTCAATTCAAAGGGCATGACTCTATAGTAATAGAGTCCCTTTGGAGTGATGAATGTCATCTTTTCTTTGTTTGGTGCAAACATGGCTATCTGGTGATAACCTCTATATACATCAAGGAAGTTCATCATCTCATGTCTCAAAGTAGTGTCCACCAGTTGGTCTATCTTAGATAAAGGGAAATAGTCCTTCGGGCAAGCCTTGTTCAAGTTAGTGAAGTCCACACAAACCCTCCACTTCCCGTTTTTCTTATTAACTACCACTATGTTGGACAACCAGGTTACGTAGTTCACTGCTTAGATTACCTATGCCTCTAGCAATCTTTCTACCTCCTCTTCTACAGCTTCCACATGAACTAAAGTTGATCACCTAGCTCTCTGGATCACAGGTTTAGCCAACCTATCCACGTTGAGTTTGTAGCAGGTGACCTCAGGGCTGATCCCTGACATATGGCATCCAAGTAAATGCCTCTATGTTTTCTCTTAAGAATGCCTCTAATTTTCTTTTTTTCCCTTCAGTTAAACCCGAGTCAATGAGGAAGAATCGCTCATCATCGCCTTCCTTTATCAGGATCTTTTTTAGGGGTTTTTGGCTCTTGTCGGTAAGTTCTTTGCTGACATCGTCCAAGACCTCTTGGTCTTCGTCTTCCACTTTGGTGTCTCTATTTTTAGACATTGCAGTTGTACTTCATTGCTACCATAGAGCAATTCTTCACTTGCACTTGATCTCTTTATACTTCTTCAATCCCAAACTTGGTTAGGAACCGCAACAGTTAATACAAGGTTAAGGGAATGACCCTTATCGTATGCAACCAAGGTCTCCCCAAGATATGTTGTATGGTGATAGTATATCGATCACAGTGAACTCTGTAGTTATAGTCTTTCTCCCTACCTGAATCTTTAAGTTTGTGGTTCCCAGCGGCCATATCGGCGTTCTATTGAATCCGACCATGGAGCTGTCAGATTGTTCCAAGTCATCCTTGTGAAGACCGAGCTCTTTTTAACATCTCACATACATGATGTCATAGGAGTTGCATTAGTCAATAAGTATCTGTCTTACTTGTCACTCTAAAATAGGTCTTCGAGCCCCGATGTCCCTCTATCTGAGGCTTCTTCTGTTGAACTTGTAAGACATGCTGTAGATGTCTCACTCTTTACGTCTCTCCCAGGATCTCATTCACGCTAACCTTGGAATAGATCACATTGATGACACGTGGTCCATCTACCTGTAGCACTAAGGGTGGTGGTGGTGCTACTGTTGCTGCTGCTGCTGCTGCCAACGCTTTCTCTCGTCTCTCCTCATCTACCAAGTCCCTCAGGTGTCCTTGCCGGACGAGGTCCTCTAGGTGTTGCTTAAGAGCCCAACATTCTTACATCATGTGCCCTTGCTCGTCATGATAAGTACAATTCTTCACAGGAAATCTGTCTATGTACTTCCTTGGAGTTTTCTACGGTGGCCCGAAGTAAGGCTGGATTCTAATTATCTTTAAGATCCTATAGATCAAGATCTTGAAGACTGTACTTATGGCCTGTATGGCCTTTAACCTCGACTCCTATGTATCAGTGCTGGCGCCTCCCTAGCTATGCTTTAGCGAGACATTTCGTTTCTCCTGATTTATTGTACTCTCTTTCTTTACCTTCTTGTCCTCCTCTGCCTTAGTGTAATTCTGAATCCTCGCCATTAGATCCTCTATGTTTTTTTAAAGGGTCTTTGCATGAGATTGCCAAAGTAGGCAATCATCCTCCAAGCCATTCTTAAAAGAAACAACTGCTAGTTCCTAGTTACATGCCAGAATCCAGTTATAAACCTCATAATACCTCTTGGCGTAAGCCCTAAGGCTTTCGCCATCGTCAATCCTCAACGCCAATAGAGAATCAACCCTCAAAGGCTGTAGTCTATTTGTAACAAACCTAGCTACAAGCATCTCAGTCAAGCCTTTCCAACTCTTGACCGATCCCTTTAGCAACTTAAGGAAACAATCTGATGTTATTTCCCCAAATGTTAACAGGAACACCTTACATAACAACTATTCATTCCTACTCCACAAGGACATTGCATTCACATACAAACCGACATATAAGTTAGGGTCAGACTTACCGTCATAGACCTGGAACCTCGGCATGGTAAATCTCTTGGGTGCTTCAAATGCGTTGAGTTCAACCGAGAATGATGACTTCGGTTGTATAGGGGATGTGGCCTCGACACCATTCATTTTCCTCTGGAGGTAATCTCGCAAGTTCTACTACGTTCGTTCAAGAGCTTGGCTGTTGACCGACTTAAATCTCTTAAGTGTACTGTTTCTCACACTGGGATGTGTCCTCTTGGACTTCTTAACAGCCACTATCTTGTCATGATAGGGCCCCATGTCCGTTAATCTACCGAGGTCCCCTATTCTGTGTCTCTCTTGCTCTCTTAGAATCGGCACTTCGTGACTCTATTTGTCTAATGTTCTATGATCACCGATTTGAATTCCCAAGCCTTTTTCCAGGCCGTTATGGCCTTTGGCCACATGAGTCGCTTCTGGATGCACCTCTTACACCTCATCATTGCCTTCTCTTCCAATATTCGGATCAACGTACTCCTCGTTCTCACTATGCATGTCGTCTTAGACTCTCACTTCTTATCTAGTATTGGCCATCTATTCTTATTAAGTTCCCACAGATGGCGCCAAATTGTGGGTGTTGATTTCTGACTTCACAACAAAATAGATCTCTCTGTTGAGATCTAGGGAACTTAGCTGCAGAGCACGTGGCAAAATAAATTAAGCCGAACAACTGTATACAAGAGAGTGAGAAATACAGCAATGGCTCGTCCACCAGGGGGCACTTCGATGATCAAGTCAGTTAACGTATCTCTCAAAAATATCAGCACAAGTAAATAACTTACAAATTAAAATGTACCTTAGACCCACAAGGGTGCCTTACTTTTATAGTCAGCAGTGTCTTCGTTCCTTAGAAGTCTCACTTCATAGGACTCAAGCATAGCACTTATCTTGGACTCTCAACCAGATAAGAATGATCCCGTTTAAGAGCTTCATTTTTATCCGAACTAGGTGCCTCAACTTATCTAGGACTTTTGTCCTCTATCTGAATATTTCAGATTCTGATATTACCGCACCATATCTCGGCAATATCATAACAATCTCAGCAACATGGCTCGTCCATGTGACATCTTGGCTAATCACCTCGGCCACGTGGACAACCCTAAAAATATGTCCCCACAACTATTATCATCATTTTATTCATCTCTTTTGTTTTCTATTCTATTTTATTTTACTTGGGCTCTAAAGAAAATCTACATAAGTGCCATGCCATGCTTTTTTTCTTTCCCTGGAAGCAATTTCTCGTTTCTTTCCCTCCAAGTAAATTTTATTTTGTTATTTTATTTGTCATCATTCTTTGTCCTTTCTTTTTCCTTTCCTTTCATATATATAAATATTTCTGTTCTTTGGCTCCAAATTTTCTTGGAGGCTAAGTAGCCTCTTATTTTTTAAGTTGCAATTTAAAATGCTTTTTCCATCATCATATGCCTTCGTTTCTCTCTCTCTCTCTCTCTCTCTCTCTCTCTCCATTTGTTATATAAATTTTAAATTTAGATTAGGAGTATTTACAGTGAGTGTTAGTAATTTTACCAAAAAGAAGAATTGTAGATTTTATCAAACCTTACATATCTTTTTGATCCACCACCTTTGGAGATTTATGCTGATATAACAGGTAATTAAAATATTGGTGATGGAAGGATTAAGCATTAAGTGATCATGGAATTGTTTTGCGGTAATTCAAGTGGTATACAATATGCTCTCTTCAAATCTCTTACAAAGATTTTTATTTTAATTACTTTCAATTTGTAATCCTCTTGATTATTCTAGCCATTTCATAAATTTTGTGAAATTATTCTCTGCTGATTCATTTGATTATTCTGATCATTTGATTAAACTCTGTGAAGTTATTTTCTATTAACGATGCTGATTTATCTAACTAAATGATGTGGATATGCCCCATATATAGATCGAGTGGACCTTGCTAATATTTTCTAAACCAATATGGTTGCATAAGCGATTGTACTTGGGTGTGGTGGATGAGGTCAGTCACTGGTCATGTACTGAGTAAGACCATGTATTTAGTCCTAGACAAGTTATCATATGTTAAGTTTATTTGTGTATGCAATTTGGTAAATTGCTTGATAACCTCAAATCAAATTATTTCTACAATGTCGTTGGAACGCCCCAACTTTTAATACTTGGATAATATTACATTTTCCTTTAAATTAGTCCATTCAATAATAATAAACATGCGAAAAACAATTAGAAATGAATAAATTGCAATACCCTCTCTCGTATAGATGTAATGAATTACAACAGAGGCCTGTTAGCTTACATCACCAAATACAACAAATGATATAACAAGGGATTAACTCTTTTACATCATATTGGCATTCCACCTACAAGTGTATGGCCCCGTGGCCAACAAATAAAAGACATCTAGGCTTGAGCAAGTCTTCACTCTATAGCTGGAAGATGAGTAACAACGTGGAATGAACACTTTTGCCTAGTAGAGATCCCAATGATTCTAGACAATAGCAACATATAGAGAACTATGATCATGAATGCTCCACATATATACATATATATGGGTAAAGTGACATTTGGTATTCAAGATATACTTACATAAGTATTTTTTTTCTTTCTTTCAAAGATTCCTCTTTAACATAACAGGAAAATCGAAGCCATATCTTATCTTTCAAATCCTTCCATTCAAGTTCAAGGAAATCCCAACTATCTCTTATATTACCACAATCTCATAAATTTCTTAAACAAAGACACTCATCATATATTGCCAACACATTACAGCTATAATGACAATTACCATCTTTTATAGCCTTAACACAAGAGTAGATGGAGCACCCACGACAATGTATATATACAACAAAAGGTACGTGAACATGCATTAACATCTTTTACCGGTTCCAAGCACGGAAGGCTAATAATACCCCATTTTCATCATATTCCAATTATAAAACTAAATTACACATAACTATCACATAAAATAACCTGGTTTCGTCAAGCCATAACCACACAACTTACTTTACCAGGCGTGAACTGGAGGGGAGAAAAGCCCATTTCAAAGCGCCAAACTTTACCGGACCTCAAGCCAAAGGGGAGAGGAACTCGTTCACACTTTACCTAACACGAACTGGAGGGAAAAGGAACCCATGCCAAAGCGCCAAACTTTATCGGGCACAAATCTGAAGGGGAAAGAAACCCATATCAATGCACTCTTTCATTTATCTCAACAATTTGCACATTATTCCAAACTCCACAAGTTTATTTTAACAATGCATGAAACACATACTTTATTCAACAACATCTATACCATCCTCTATCGACGGCCAAAGATACCACCTTCAAAACAATGAGGGCCAAATCTCATAATTAACTTCGCAATTTTCATCTGTCAATAATTACGACACGAGTCAATTCCATAAATTAATTTTGTCCTCCTAGTTTAGATTGTTATCCACATTTACACGTTACAAGACTTCTATCATTTAGTTCCGTTCAATTGAATTTCTAATTCATATATTCTCAAAGTTCATGAATAAATCCCCTTCACTCTTGTTTCCTTCCGTTTCTCATAATTCAGTTCAAAATGTTAAATCGACTCAACAAGTAGTAAGTTCATCAAAAGTGCAATTATTCATTTTAAAATAAAATCATATACTCTTCTTACTTTACAATCTCATTTCTCACTTCGCAAAAGTTGATAAACTTTCTCTTGATTTCAAATTCTTTTCTCCTTATTCCAAATTTTCATCACCCACAACAGTTCATCAATTCTCTCTTTAGTTTTTTAAAGACTCAATTAGTCAATTTGTAATCATAATCCAACATCCTCTTTATTTTCTTGAACTCCCGACTTTTTTTACAAAGCTCATTACAACCCTACAATTATAAAATCATTGGCAATAATTAACACAAAGTAAATTCATGACCACTCTCTCTATTTTTCTCTCATACCCATTTTCACATTTTTAACACATAATACCCCATAGAGTCCAAATAATATCAAGTCATCAAATTTTCCCTCTTTCTCATAATCCGTGCACAATTAATTAGGGCTTTTTACTTTAATCCTTTTTAAATATTTACCTCAAACCATACAATCTCATAGATTCACAACAAAATGCAAAATTTAACTCTAGATCATAAAATCCTAGCTTTCATCTCATGCTTTTTGAAAATACCCAACAAATCAAGTTTTTAATGCAATAAAACTACCATATGTCTCATATAAAGTCGTCAGAAGAGCTATGCTGACCGTAAGAAGAGGCCTTTATCGTTTGAGGTGGGAGATCATGTGTTTCTGAAAATATCGTTGAGCCGAGGATTGATGAGATTTGGGAAGAGCGGGAAGTTATTTCCTAGATTTATTGGGCCTTTTTCAGATCCTAGAGTGAATTGGGGAGGTAGCTTATCGTTTGGCCTTACCGCTCCAACTTTTCAGGGTTCTTGACATGTTTCATATTTGTATGCTCTGGAAGTATGAGCCTAATCCTTCACACTTGTTAGATTGGACCGAGTTAGAGGTAGAAGAGGATGTTTTGTACGATGAGAGGCCAGTTAGATACTCAGGATCAAATCTTGAGAGGCAAGACTATTTCGTTGGTTAAGGTGTTGTGGCAACACCATGGGATTGAGAAGGCAACTTGGGAGCGTGGGGTAGAAGTTCGTGAGAAGCATCCTGACTTATTTTTTGATGTTTAAAACTTGTATTGAAAATTTTATTCATGTTGTAACATATAAACACTGTAAATGTTTTGGAAAGTTGAACTACAATATTTTGTATTGAAAGACTCTATTTTATCATTATTACTAGTGTGGATAGGCAATGGTTTGATTTAAATACAGTGATTATTGGTTTGATTTAAATTTTAGGGATGAAATTTCTTAAGGGGGAAAGATCATAACAGTTCCGGCTTAGACCCGACCCATTTCATGCTCTTAGATTAGGGATTCTGTATTTTTCATTGTTGTTTATGCCCTTTTTAATATTGTTGGTAGTTGGGTTGAGTGTTGGTTGTGTTTGAAACAAGTTGGGAGTTAGTTTTTCAAAAGAGTTGTTGTCCTATGTTCTTCTTGTTCGCTCCAGCGGTGTTTTGGTCGCTCGAGTAGTCTTTGAAATCTCCCAGTATTTTTGCAGGTCTGCAAAACTTTTGGGAGTAGGGTATCTTCGCTTGAGTGGTATTTTCTACTCTCAAGTAGTCTTCTGTAGGTTTGGAAAATTTCTGGGAGGGGTTCATTATACACTCGAGCGGTGTCACTTATTGTGTCTGATGCTCGAGTGGTGTTTTGGTCACTCAAGCAATCTGTACGTATATCCGTTCAAGAAAAGGAAAATGTTAATCACTTTTTCATTTCTCTCTTTAAAACACCTTTAACCCTAATTTCTTCACTTTTTGTCTATAGTTCTTGCTTAAAACCTCAAATACACCCACACCCATTGATTTCTCCACCATAGCTCTTTGGAGAAAAATGTAGAGCTCTTCAAAAGCTTCATTTTAATTGGAAAGGATCTTGTTTTAGGCTTCTTGTTTTAGGCTTCGTCAAAGTTTTACTCTTGCTATCTTCCTCTTCTACTCTTGACGTAGGAATTTCTTCAACCTTTGATATGATTCTTAGCCTAGTTATTTGCTCTTTGAAAAGGTTTAGTAATTTAGGGATTTTAGGTTAAACCTAGGGTTTGATTTTGAAATGTAAAATAGGGGTTTTTCAAATAGATTCTTGAGAAAGGTTGTGGAAGTGTAGAAAATATTATGTTGTATTGAATTGTTGGAATTTCCTTACTTAAATGTGATTTTGAAAGTAAATGAGGTTTTGTTTGAAAATCATTAATATTTGATTTATGAAAGAAAAGAAAAAAAAAATGATAGGTTTTGAAAAGATACAAAGAATGTATCTGTTGATGATGAAAATGGAGGTGGATATGTAGTATCACTCCCGTTTTGAAAATGATGAGATTATATCTTTTGTTGAAAAATTATCTATTGAGTAGAAATATCTGCTTTGAGCTATCGGTGAAAGATTTGATTGTTGTGGAAACTGCATGAGGATTCGGTGAATTGAAATTATTTACACATACATCTTGCATTACGCATTTTTTCACACTTAAAACATTGAAAATGTATTGTTTTGAGGAAAATGGATATATACCTTGGTGAATCTGGTTAGGGGGTGTGGTTATGGTTATTATGTTAACCTGTGTGTCATGCGGTTAGGTGTCGATCCTTCTAGTTAGTACCGGTAAAATGGCTTTGGTAGTGCTTGTATAGCCTACTAGCAGATACGTTGGGTACCCGAGCACATTAAACAGTTCGAACCCTCGATTTTTTCGATCTAGTCTCATAAATGCAATGTAAAACATAGATAAGCGTCCAGCTTTGGCAACTTTTATAGAATCCTTTTTTTTTTTTTGCAAAAATATTTGTTAGAAATGGACTACATCATTAGATCTCAGAGTCACCACCTAATATTTGGTAGAATTAGGAAACCCGTGACTCGTGCCAAGGCCACTATTCGTTGTAACCAAGGATGCTTGGCTTGAAACCTTAGGTATGAAAGGGGAAGGTCATTAATTGAGCACCCCTGCTCACTCAATCAAAAAATTGGCCTTTACTAAACCATGATATGAATTTTATTAACTTTATATGTTTATATTCTGATTATTAATAATAAATCCTAAAATTTACTCTGTGAAGCAAACAAATATAGACTGTGTCATCCATTTTGAAATAGCTTGATTTCATTATTTAAAAAATGTTTTGAATATTGCAATCATGAAAATCAATTTATTCCAAATTGAATAACACAACCTTCACTCACTGGTATGCATAAAGTTATATCAAATAACCAATTAGCCACATGGTAGGATGCTCGACATAGTAGAAAAACACACAGGCGGGATGCTAAAGCACAAAAACTTACATATTTATTGACGTCCCACATAAAATTACAAAACAAAGTTAATAAAATATGCATGATCCTATATATAATATCCTAATGCAATTCACTCATGAAATGCAGCTACATATCTAACTTTTAAAATATATGACGTGTAAATCATCTCAAAACATGAGGTAGTGCATAAAATCACATAATAATCAATTAAACTCGCAGATGCAAATTTAGCCGAATCTTAAGGCATAAAACATAGGTGTAAGGCATGGATATGATGACAAGCATGAGATAATGCATATTTATAGATAAGGAACACAATTGAAAGAACGGGATAGAAAGAAGCAGAGATAGGAAATTATTACATCATTTTGAAATATTATAAATCCGAATAGGGGGAAAGAAGAAAAATATTACAACAAAAATTAAATCCTCGCAATCTCTCTAATTAGAACAAAAACTAAACAAAAACAGAAGCTTCAGAAGGCCTCAGAGACTGTTGGAGAGTGTTCTACTCATCGCCGGAGGTTGTTAGGTTCTGTCCAGAAGGAAATTGGCTGGTTAGCCAAAAGATGAGCCAACCGGCCAAGAAGGTCAGGCCAAAAACTCTATTTTGTTCAAACACCAGAAAAACAAACGAAAAATATGCAAGTGGCTCAACTAACCACTTCTAGTTAGCATACAATAGGTTTATAACAAGAAATTGAAGCAAGAAAAGCAATACGAGAAAGAAAAAGAAAGAAAGTAAAAGAAAATGAAAAGTGTGCAAAATTTACCTTCCAAGGAAGGATTTGATTTCTAAACTTCCGTTTGATCACTTACAAGTTTAGGAAGTGTATTTTCAATTCTTAGGTTGAAAATTCAAAATTCAAGTTGGAATAATGTTTTTGGGCTACTTAACAGTGTTTGTTTTGGAGGGGGGAGTTACAACTCTCTGTTTTTCTCTCTTTCAAGGAACACTCACTCTCTTTTGATCAAGGCTACCTGATTATGGCCATCATAGAATTTATAGACTTGGTTTGATATATTGAAATATGGAAAATCAGTGTGTAGAAGTGTTTTGGCTTAAACTTAAGCTTTCTATCTTTTCCTCTCTAACTCTCAATTCACTCTCTCAATTCAATTCCATTCTTGTTATTCCATTCTCATTCTCTCTATCTCTCCTTATAGATCATGAATGGAATGGAAAGTCAAGTAGGTGGGAGACAAGGGACCATGGGTGACAAAGGTGGTTGAAAATGGATACCCTTTTTTGGGAAAAACACAATCTCCCTTTTGACAATGGAGGCTAATGGAGGATAATTGAGGGGGTGGGTGTGTATCTCGTGCATGAATCTGCCAAGAAACAACTGGAATGGGCATGACCCATACGCATTCAACAAGAATTCTGCCGAAACTACCCTTCTCCTAGGAAAATTAGTCAGCTAGCCAAGTTATTGGTTGGTTGGCCAGAAACCTTGGCATGGTCGGCCAAAAACTTGGCCAGCCGGCCAACTAAGTGGCTGGCCGGCCCAAAAAGTTGGTCATGGCTAACTATTTTGCTTGAAACATGATTTTTCAACACAATTCTTGTCCTTTCCTCTTATTTCCACATTTTTCTTTGCTCAATTTCCTAAGAAAATGTTTCATTTTGAAGTTTAAAAGTGAGCCTAGGAACACTATGAAAATATTTGGAACAAAGCATGGAAAGAAAGTTTTCGAAAATGACTTAAGCACTTGGCCAAAAACAGGCTTAGGGTTGGAAATGAAGCAAAAATTTCATCTTTCTTACTGAGAATTATCCAAGAAACACATTTTAATTTTGATCATTAGGTAATCAAAAGAAAACACCTAAGTCTTAGGAAATGTCAAATTTGAGTGTCTTCAGTTGCCCCTCTTTGATAGAACTCGAAGTCATTTCTTGATGTGAGTGAATGTCAAAGCCCAAAGATGACCCATTTGACAAGGACGCAAGACTTGGGCAAACAAATAAGAAGCGAATGCAGGTGGTTGAACCCGAGGTTTACCTATGTATCCCTTTGCAAGGAATCAAACTAGCATAGTTCAAGGACAAAATGCAAATGATATGCAATTGAAATACAATTTGAAAGCTGTATTTACACGATTCACGAAGCCATTTTTGTTTTGAAAATTCACGATTTACAATGCAATGTAACAAGTAATATAAAGCATAACAAGGGACACAATCTAAACACATTCACATAAGAGAACGAAATGTAACCAATGAATAGTTTTAACCTACAACCCAAAACAGGAGAGGTATCAACCGATGGATAGTCTCAACTAACAACCTAAGAACATGGAGGTATTAGACGGGCTCTGTTTTGTCTGTGTTAGATGTGGTCTGTTTTGTCTTCATGCCTTTTCTAGGTAAGATGTGGTTCGGCCTGTGCCTTTTATTCACTACATCCATTGCATTGTACTTTATTTTGTTACATTCAGCATTTAGGATCCTTATCTTTCCCTAGCAGATCATTCCTCACTTATATCATACCGCCCAATTACTTGTACTTTTTCTCTTTCTACGAAAAACATAGTTCTGCATGTGCACGTACCCCTTTCACATTGAAACATGGTTCTGTTATGTGTAAGCATCCATGCTGCACTGAGGCCAATATTGAGGATGTAGGCACTTAGCCTATGTTAGGTGTCGCTTGGTTGTACCCACTTCTTTTCTATATAAAACGTAGTCTGATTTTGTATCCCCATTTCTTTATGGTATTCCTGAGTTTTGCACTGCTTGTGGTTTGATTATTTTGTTACATTATATATCATTTTGCATCCTATCCTTGAACTATACTAGTTTGATTCCTTGCAACGGGATACGTAGGCAACCATCGGGTTCAACCAACTGCATCTGCATTTTGTTTATTTGCCCAAGTATTACGTCCTTATCAAAATGGGTCATCTTTGGGTTTTGACATTCACTCACGTCATTTTATAACTCTGAGCTCTGTCAAAGAGGGGCAACTGTAGATACCCCATTTTTGAGCGCCCTTAAGACTTAGGCGCCTCAGGTTTATCACTCGATGATGAAAAGTTACGTTGTACAACATTCAATTTCTTCAGCAAAAAGAGCTTCTAAATCCCAACCTTACACCCTATTTTGACCAAAACTATTTTAGACCAAAACAATTTTGTACTTTAAAACTCTTATTTTCAAAATATTTTTCCAAATGTTTCTACGATGTTCTGAGGCTCGCATTTCGTTTAAAATATTACACTTTTCGGTAAACCGAGTAAAGACACAGTGGAAATAAATGAAAGGGAGGTGAACTCTTTGAAAAATCTTTAAAACCTTTTATTTATAGGTTTGGTGTTGAAAAAAATAGGAGGGAAGGAAAGAAAACTAGTTGGGGAAATAGATGGGCATTAATCCGTTAGGAAAAAAATGAGCAGCCTTCGCTAAAATAGGAATATCTCTTTGTGCGCTTAGAATTTAGATATGAGATTACCATCATTGGAAAGTAGACTTATGGGGCTTTAATTCAGAATCAAGAATGACCTAAAACCGAGTCCGGATGAAGGAGATATGCCCATTTGAAATCGGGCTTGGAAACGAATTTTTGTGGTCGGCCACCCACTAATAGTGGCCTACTGGCCACTTGTGTAAAAAGCAAATATTTGTTGCCAGGTGTCCCCCAAAAGCTCCAGCTGTTCCTATAGAAATATTTCCAACCTGAGAGGCTGTTTTTCTATATATGCTTAACCTTCCCTCGTGTTTTTAGGTTACAAAAAATTCCAAAAGTCCCAAAACTTGAAATTCTCTCTCTATCTCTATTTCTATCTTACAACCTATGCACTCTCTCTCTCTCTCTACACTTTCTAAACCAATATTGGAGCTCTCCTTGCTGAGATTATTGAGTCTAAATTTCAGCCCTTTGAGTGAGAACTTGTAGGTTTGTTAACAAAAAAGTTGTCTTGCTTCAAGAGGTATAATTTTGAGCATCTTTACACTACTTATTTTCTATCTTTTCTTGTTGATTTTGAACTATTTTTACACTGTTTTTATGGGCTGAAACTTGTGGTTTAAAACTACGAAAGGTGGAGGGGTTAACCACCCTTCTTTGAACCTTGTTCTCTAAGCTTTTGCCCCTATGTTTCCCATTCTTTTCTTAACTTTTTTAGAGCTTTTTACCACTGATTTTCAGAGGTTTTTAAAGGCTAAAAATATAGTTTTGAAGTCCCAAAAATGGAGGAGCTAGTCTCCCCTCCTTATGTTTGTTTACTAGCTTAAATTCCTCAATATTATAGCTAACTTTTCAAGCTTTTCCATGTGAATTCTAGCACTGTTTTGAGTTAACTTAGGACTATTTTGAGGTGTTTATGTCATTTAAGTTTTGTATAGTATGCTTGTAATGTAATGGTCCTCATAGGCTTTGTGGTTTAGGCCTTAGCCACCAACCGATTTGAGTTGATAGCCTTTATTTCTTGCTTTCCATACTTGTGTTCACCTCTAAGCATCTCTGCAACCTCCCCTATTTCTTGGTTTTTCCTTTGCTTTGAGAGTGGTTTCAAACCGATTGCTTGTTTAAACTTGAGATTGAGGCTGTTGTACTTAATAGTTTAATCCCTTTAGGGGTTCATTACAAATGGCATGACATCTCTCTCATGCGTAAAACAACATTTAGTTTGGTACTTCTCTCCATTAGTAGACTTAAAGCTCATTATTGGACTCAATGAATTAAGGAATGGAAGGTAATTAAAATGAAGCAATAAAACTTGGACTAAAATGGGACAAGATAATAAGGTAATTTGGTGTTCAATCAGACGTTAATTGAACAGATGGAGACTTAAGTCATTTCATACTTATTAGTGATGAAATGGTTCAAGTTTCCAAGGTCAACCACTTCCCTTGATCAATCCATGATACGGAGGAGGTTTTGTTGGTCTTTTCTTACCATTTATTGAAATTGTGTCCCTTGATTCATAAGTCATCACGTAATGAAATTGAGTCGATTGATGATTTGCGAATCAAGCCTACCCATCCTTTGACCTGTTTGCTGATAAGGAGAGGCAGGGTCAACAAAACATCCCCTGAGAATACTCTGGTTTGTGCTCTGTTGTTGCAGGAAAGAACCAACATTAGTGGCCGGCAGACCACTTTTACTGGACGGCAACCCACTTTTAGTGGGTGGCAGACCACTACTACTGGGTTGCCAGCCACTTTTTCCAGCCAGACGGTATCCTTTTTTCTAGTAAAGCAGAGCAGAGGCTGAGGTGAAAAAAAAATAGTCCAATTTTCTAACTGTGCAAGAGACGCATTCTGGCAGCAAAACAGGGGACTTTTTCTGATCAAAACCCGCGTGCACACATGGGTTAACCCTCATTCCCCAGGGGCTCATAATAGTTAATTAATTAGCTAATTAATTGTGCATTGTAATTAGCTAGTTAGTTTTTGTATTAAATTAAGTAGAATAACTAGTTAATTTTGTGTTGTACTTATTTAATTAGCTAAAGTAGTTAGTTAATTCGTGGTGTTGTAATAATTAGCTAGCGTAGTTAATTTATTTCATTTGTGTTATAGTAGATTAGTTAATTCATAGTAATTAGCTAGGTATTTATTCGGACCCTCTTGTGCGAGGGCCAAACTTATAATAATGTGTATGTCTTCTAACCCCACGTCTTTCTCTATTTTATTTACTCGCTTATAATGGGTAGTTTAGAACATCATGTTTCTTTTAGCATTTTCCATTATTACATCCATTTGTCTTGCATGCATCAAGGCTCGGTTCATCACTCTAGCATTGTTGTTTATTATTTTGTTGAAAACGTGTTTTAACCGTATGCTATCAAGTTGTTTCAAATGCCATATTAGTAGCCGAATCTATTAATTACATCTTGTATGTGTTGCATCAGGCATATTTTGTAATAGTTAGGATCATGCATTTTTTCTAACTAGTTTATCTTTTTGCTCGCCTCGGGAATTGGGGTAAGCATTTATTGCTTTAGCATATCACATGAATGTGATTGTTGCCATGTCTAGCATGCTTGCCATGAGGCTAATTGCTTAATTGTTATACTTGCTTGAATGCTTGTGGATGAAGGCTAATTGCTTGAATTGGAATAATTTGAGTAATGTGCATATGCGATCACTTTTTCAAGTAATACATATTTGAAACAATTTTCAAAAAAATAAAATAAAATCAAAGTGTTCCAATTTTTGCAAATTAGTCTATACTTGTGTACACATCACATAGTAAGGTTAGCCTAATAATCGGAATAAGAGCATATAATGTAAATAAGAATCACATCATGATTAGTAGAGACCAATCTTGATCGGGCGAGTGGGGTGCTCAATTCATGACATTCCCCCCTCGTACCTAAGTTTCCGAGCCGAGACAATCTTGGTGATGACAGACACGTGGCCTTTGGCACAAGTCATGGGTTTCCTAAATTTTCCAAAAATATTTAGGTGGTGACACTATATTTGGCAAAACAATCCATTTTTGGCATTTTGATTCAAATTCGATTTTTCAAAAGATTTGACGGATTTTGACTCTTTTGTGTTTATCTATTTTGCATTGCATTTGTGAGATCAAATTTTGAATTACAGGAGTTCGAACTATAGGGCTATCGTATCTGAAAGGAGCATAAAAAGTCGAGCTATAGTCACCTACCTCGGCCCAATACATAGGAGACCTACACAGTTGGCCATACAAGGCCTCAGACGGTGCCATGCCAATACTCACCTAAAAGCTATTGTTATAGGAAAACTCCACTAAAGGTAAGTGCCTCTCCCACGAGTTAAGAACACAACCCCAAAGCATATCCTCCAGGATTTGAATGGTACGTTCTGACTGCCCGTCAGTCTGATAATGATAAGCAGTACTAAACGTCAATCTAGTGCCCAAGGCATTTTTTAGGCTCTGCCACAACTGAGCCATGAAATACGAATCTCTATCCGAAACAATAGTAACAGGGACCCCGTGAAGTCGCACTATGTCCCTAACATAAAGAACGGCAAGACAATCTACCAAGTCATTTGTGCGCATAGTTACAAAATGTACTGACCTGGTTAACCGATCCACTATCACCCACACGACATCATTACCCCGTTGTGTCCTTGAAAGACCCACAAAAAAATCCATCGTGATATGTTCCCACTTCTACTTGGCTGTAGGAAAGGGTTGCAACAAATCCGCTAGCCTCTGATGTTCAGCCTTCACTTGTTGACAAGTAAGGAACCTCGAAACAAACAAGGCTACGTCTCTCTTCATCCCCGTCCACCAAAACTGGCAACTAAGGTCATGATACATCTTGATGCCTCCCGGATACACCACAAGGCGCGAATGATGGAACTCTCGGAGTACCTCATCTCTACAAGATTCCAATATAAAAAAACGGTCAAGATATCTAACTCTTGAGTCAGAATACATATTCAAGCTCTTCTCCACTTTCTCACTAGATATATTCTCTCAGAGGGTTTTTACTTCATGATCACCCCACTATGCTTCCAAAACTTGGTTCACAAGTGTAGGTTGTGCAACTATAGTAAACAAAGCTGCAGACTCAACAGACTCACCAATAGGGCCCAACATCTCCCATTCTCGAATAGCAATACTAGCTACACTGCTGCTAATGGATTTCTTACTCAAGGCACCGACCACTACATTGGCCTTCCTCGAATAGTAGTGTAACTCAAAGCTAAAATCCTCCATAAATTCCATTCACCTTCTCTGCCTCAAATTCAAATCTTTCTGTGAAAACAGATACTTTAGACACTTGTGATCGGAGAATACCTCAAACCTCTCACCATACAAATAATGTCTCTAAATCTTCAAGGCAAAGATCACAGCTACTAGCTCTAAGTCATGAGTAGGGTAGTTTCTCTCGTGTGTTTGTAACTGCCGTGAGCCATAAGCTACTACCTTCTCCTCTTGCATCAAGACACAACCCAAACCTTTTCGAGACACATCACAAACTCCTGTCTAGAATAATCAACACTAGAGCAGTGGTAAGTCTAACCTTAAGCTCTTGAAATGACTTCTCACAAGTGTAGCTCAGTTTTTTCCCGTCCCTTTTCGGAAGTTCGAAATAAGCCCTACAGTTCGGACTCCCATGGTTCTGAATCTAATCTCATAAGTGCAATGTGAAATAGATAAATACCAAAGAGTCCAAATTCGGCAAATCTTTTGAAAAAATCAATTTTGAATCAAAATGTAAAAAATTGACTACTTTGCCAGATACAGAGTCATCACCTAAATATTTTTGGAAAATTTAGGAAACCCATGACTCGTGCCAAAGGCCACGTGTCCATCATCACCAAGATTGTCTCGATTCAGGAACTTAGGTACAAAAGGGGAAGGTCATGAATACATTTGAGCACCCCAGCTCACTTGATCAAAGATCGGCCTCTACTAATCATGATATGATTTTATCAACATTATATGCTCTTGTTCTGGTTTATTAGGCTAGCATTATTATGTGATGCGCACACACAAGTATAGACTAACTTTGCAAGAATTGGAACTCTTCAAGTCATGTTCATTTTGAAAAATTGTTTCGAAATATGTACCACTTGAAAAAGTGATCGCATATGAACACTACTCAAATCTTTCCAATTCAAGCAACAAGCTTTCATCTACAGGCATACAAGTAGTTTTATCAATTAAGCAATTAGCCTTATGGTGAACATGTTTTGACATGGCAACAACCACACTTATGCAACATGCTAAAACAAATAAATGCTTACCTAGTACTCCAAGCCAAAATAAACAAAAGAGTTAGAAAAAATGTATGATTCCTAACTATGCAAGATGACTAATGCAACATATGCGATATGCAATTACTAGGCTCGGCTATTAATATGGCATATAAATCAATTTAATAACATGTGGTCTAAGCACATATTCAAAGAAGTATTAAACTAACAATGCAGTTAGAATGATGAACCAAGCCTCGGTGCATGCAATACGAATGGATGCAAACATGAAAAATGCTAATTGAAACGTGGTGTCCCTAAACTAACCATCATAAGCTAGTAAATAAAAGGAAGAAAGACGTGGATTGGAAGCCATATACATTATTACATTGTGCTCTTACGAAGGAGAGTCTGAATAAATAAACTAACTAACTATCTAGTTAAAGCTAATTAAGCTAATTATTACAACACTTGAAATAAGCTAGCTAAACTATTTAACTAGTTATTACAAACCGAATTAATCAACTAACTAGTTAACTAATTAAATAATTGCAACACAAGTGCAATTTAAAGTAAGTAATTAAACTAAACAACTAACTACTACGCTTTAGCAAAGAAGGGATGTTCATACGCTTGCTCGGTTTCCACCCGAAAAGACCACCATTTTGCTTCCGAATGCCTCTGTTTGCACAGTTGAACACCAGCACTGCTGCTCACTCTGTTCTGTCATACAAACACACTGCTGAATTTTGCACCAGTGGTCGGCCGGCCAGGGATGAAGGTTGCCGGCCATGAAAGTGGCCTGCCGGCCATCAAAGGCCATCTGCCAGCCACTTGCCGGCCACTGCTGCACAGGTTCATCTTGCTGTAATAGAGAACAAACAGAGCATATGCAGGGTATTTTAAGGGTTTGTTTGCACAACCCACCCCTCCTTTTCATGGACAAATCCAAAGAGTGGTGCACTTAAGCCACAAACAACCAATTCAAGCAATTTCATTGAATGATGGCTTATGATTCAAGATGTGCAATTTCAATAAATGCAAAACAAGACACAAACCCCCTCCCTTTCATAAATGATCAAGGGAAGAAGTTGACCTTGGAGACTTGAATCATTTTATCACTAGCAAGTATGAAATGGTTCAAGCTTCCTTGTATTCAATTAATGTCTGATTGAACACAACCAAATTATCACCTTGCACCATTTTTAATTCCAAGTTTTAGTTACTCATTTTAAGTTACCAACCATTCTTTAATCCAATTAAGTCCAATGGGTGAATTAAAGTCCTCTAATGGAAAGAAGGCTCAAAACACAAGTTGCCTTAGGTATGAAAGAAGTATCATACCATTGGTAATGAACCTCCTAAAGGATTAAACCATTAAGTATGAAACCTCAATTTCATACTTGAGCAAGCTAGTGACTTAAAACCACTTTCAAAGGAAAATAAAAAGTCAAGAATGGAGGGAGGTTGTAGAGATTATTAGTCCTGAAATGAAGTATGAAAAGCCCAAAATAAGTGCTATCAACTCAAATAAGTGATGTCTAAGACCTAAAACATCAAGCTTATGAGGACTATTATACTAAAAGCATGCAAAACAAAGCTCAAATGCAAACAATAGCCCAAAATAGTGCTAAAATAGGTTAAAACAAGTCCTAAAACATGTTGGAATTAAGCTAAAAATAGCTAGAGTAATAGGCTAAAACATGGCACCAATTAGGCTAGTAAACAGGAAACAAGGAAGGGAGACTAACCCCTCCAAATTTGGACTTCAAAACATGATTTTGGCCACTGAAAAAGCTCTAAAAATCAGTGTTCAAAAGCTTTGAAAAAGATAGTAAAAGGGTGGGAAACACAAGAGCAGAGGCCTCCAAAATAAGCTACAAAGAAGGGCTATCAACCCCTCAACCTTTAATGGCCTTAAGCCCAAGCTTCAGCCCAAAAAACACAGAGTTTTGACAGTCCAAAACAATGAAAAAAAAGTAAGAAAGAAAGTAGAGAAAGCAAGCAAATATGTAGAACCTTATACCTCTTGAAGAGAAGAAGCAATTCTAAGCAACAAAACAAGCAAACAGCACCCTCTAGAACTCAAACCAAGACCAAAAGTACCTCAGCTCAAAGGTAAGAAGATTTGGTTAAGGATGTATAGGCAAAGGTTAAGGAATTGTAGGCAAAAGTGTAGAGATTTGGTAGAGAGAGGAAAATTTTTAAGCTCAAAATTTTCTAACCTTCAAAACGATATGAGAGGTCTTCTATATATAGAGAACCAAGCAATTCCCTTAAAAACATCCAGCCCTACACGTGGGTGAAGATGCATGCATTTGTGCAAACAGTTGGCACAACTAGCATAAAAATATCTACAAAATACACTGGTGCCCAGCAGCCCAAAAGTGGTGGCCAGAGGTTGTAGGCTGGAAAAGCTAGGCTTGGTCCAAAGTTGGGACAATAAAGGTACAGGGTTTGAAAGGCTTAAAGTTGTGGCATTCCACTAAGGACTTCGAGCACTTGGCGAGCAAATACATTTATCATTGGGTGTGTATGCGAGGACGTCCAAGTTATAAAGACCGTAAAAAATGGGGTGTCTACAACAAGTCTCATTCTATATGAACTTAATTCCCTTCCTCATCAGTCTAGTCAACAGTGAGGCTAATCTAGAGAAATCCTTCACAAAACAACGGCAATACCTAGCTAACCCCAAGAAACTTCTAATCTCAAAGGCATTCTTAGGTTGCTCCCAATCTTGCACTGCCTTAATCTTAGAGGAATATATAGTCACCCTTTCCCTAGATACCACATGGCCTAAGAATTTCACCTCCTTCTACCAGAACTCACACTTTCTGAACTTCGCATACAACTTATGGGCTCTAAGTAACTCAAGCACAACCCGTAAGTGTTTTTCGTGCTCCTCCTCAGAGGTTGAGTAAATTAAAATGTCGACCACAAAACAGTATAGGAACTTACGAAAGATCCAATTCATCAAATCCATAAACAAGGTTGGTGTGTTGGTTAACCCAAAAGGCATCATTAAAAACTAATAATGCCCATGCCGCATACGGAATGTCGTTTTTTGGATACCCTCTTCCTTCACTCTTAGTTGGTGATAACCCGATCTCAAGTCTATCCTAGAGAAACAATGAGATCCCTTCAATTGATCAAATAAGTCATCTATATGACGCAATGGGTACTTGTTCTTAACAATTACCCGGTTCTACTTCTGATAATTAATACAAAGTCACACTTCTTATTGGCAAAGAGAGCCAGTGCTCCCCAAGGCGAAGTACTAGGGTAGATAAAGCCCATATCTAACAATTCTTAGAGTTGAAACTTTAACTCACTCAACTCGGCAGGTGCAAATCTATACAGTGCCATAGAAATCGGTGTCATACTAAGCACTAAATCAATAGAGAGCTCAATCTCACAGTGAAGTGGTAAACTAGTGAGATCATCGGAAAAAACGTCCGGGTATTCGCAAACTACCCTTGGCTACTCAACTTGGACCATGTCGTTTTCAACACCCAAGAATGTAGCAAGAAGGAGACTAAGCTCACCCCGACCACACAGATCACACACTGGCAACAAGGCCTTATCAACTCGATCCACTAAGAAATAAAAACATTCACCACTTAAGGTGCACATTTTAACTCTCTGATGGTAATGGTCTATAATGGCTCGATAGGATTACAACTAATCCATGCCCAAAATAACATCAAAACTCGACATATCAATCAATACAAAAGCAAAAGAAAGTCAGCAACCGGCAACCTCTATCTCACAACCCCGACACCCCTAGTCCAACACAACCTTACCGTCAATAGATGACTCTACCCTGAGTGAAAATGCTAACTGAGTCACTTCTAACCCCAATACTGATGTGAATGCAGACAAAATGAAATAATGCAATGCACCAGTATCAATCAACACATTGGCAATCGAATTACACAACAAGAAGTTACCTCTCATTACTGAAGGTGCTGGCAACAAATTTGGTGTGGTAACAGCATACACACGTCCTGTAGGTCTCCATTCCACCTGCTCTCCCCTAAGAGCATGAGTTTGATACATTGACTGAGCCGAAGAAGCTCCCTAATTGGCCCTCGAGGCTTGAGCTGACGATGTAGGCCGATGGCTATGTGTTTGTCTCAAACCAGATGCACCAGATATGCCATCCGCCAGAGGGAAAAACCTCATCAGTTGTCCTGACTGCCCACACTGATAACAGGTAGGTGGCTGTCCTCTTCCCTGACTCTGGCTCTGAGAACGAGCTGAAGACGGTGCAGATTGTTACCATCCTCTATTCTGTGGAAAAACTATTAACGTGTGGCCTAACTGACCACACTTGAAGCAAGTGATCCCTCCTTGACCACCTCTCCCAGAACCGAAACTTGGTACTGGGAAAGTGGACCTAGACTATGTTCCATAGGATTGTTGTGGATTGGAACTCCTCTGCCTCTTACTGTCCTGTGTCTTTCCCTAAACCTTCTGACTCCTCTGCCTAGAGCCCTTCATCCTCTCATCCTTAGTCTGAATCACGGTCACTAAGTGAGTCACCGCCTCCACAAGACGATCATAATCTCTAATCATGAACGTAACCACCTTGAATGAGAGTCCAATCCTCAGCCTCTTCTCAAACTCCATGCAACAGCGTTCCTTCGTCACTACAAGCTCAGGTAACCTCGACAGACTAGTGAAGACAATCTCAAACTCAGCCATCGGTGTGTTAAGCTGCTTGAGCTTCAAAAATTGTTCCCTGAACTTCTCTTTAACAATGGGAGGCAAAAATTTGTCTTGGAATACGTGACAAAAGGCTCCCAAGTCCCTCCAATGCGCCCCGCACAAACTTCCACCACTGACCCGCATCTCCCTTCAGCTGGAAGGATGCTAAGATCACTCTCAGTCTATCGTTCTCGATGCCAAGCATCTCGAACGTCTTCGCTATCTGCTCCAACCACTTATCCGCTTTCAGTGGCTCCTTCGGGTTTTCCAAAAATTCCTCTAGATTAGACCGAAATAACTTCCTTTTTAGAAACGATGGCCTGATTTTCACAACTTGGGCTTTGACTTGATTCTCAGCTCTTAGAATGTCCATAGATTCCTGCAAGGCTTCGGCCATTTCACAGGCCAAAGCGCCTATGGCCTGCCGACCAACCGGTTCGGTCACATTGGCCTGACCAATCCCTTCCTCTTGCATCGGAATATCATCCGATAATGGCACCTCCTGCCATCTAGGCCTACCACACCTACCACCACCACATCCACGTCCAGACATCCTAATGAAGGTAACACAAGAGATTAATACATTTACAAATGTGCCGAAGCTAACTCACTCGCATCCTAATACAGTGGACAACAATTAATTCACTCCACATAAGCACATAGTCACATAAATACATACGAATTTTCTTTATAGATAATGATCGTCCCGCGACGTTGCTAGAGTTCCAGTTAGAAATAGCAGTGATCAAGTGCTCTTCTAACAGAACTTCCAGAAACTTGTAGACCCAATCAATATCTTAGATATTAAATCCCATACCCGCTTAGTCACATAAGCATGTTATCACATAGCATGCCAGGCTATTTTTAATATCATCTAACAAAGGAATCCATTGTGGTAATAACCACTTCCCACGATCCCAAAATATTCAAACCCGGTAGTTCTGGTACCAAGTTGTAACGCTCCGACATAATTACAACAAACCAAGAGTAATAAATAACTAAACAACTCTATGATCCTAGGATAATGTACTTTCATTTATATACCTCAAGTGTACAAAAAAGTATCATATGCAGTTATACGTTCATAAGTCCTAACCCTGAATCTATAGCATGTATTATAAATAAAAGATAAGAAATAAAGTTAAACAGATATAGTAATGCCCTGTTGGCTATAACTTTCCAAGACGGTACTTGGTTACAATAAAAGTGAGTTTAAACTCAATACAAACAAAGCCCTAAGCTTATATAAAATAAATACAAATAAAAAAAAAAAAAAGCTCTTAGCTCCCAGTCCTCCCAAGCTATTGTCTTGGCGGAGGCATATCATCTGTACCTAAAAATAGTTTTCCACATAGGTGAGCCAAAGCCCATTAAAGATACCTTAACACAGTGTATGAATCTTAACAGAGTTATAAGGTGAATGTATCTGCAATGCACGTGTCAAAACATTTTATCTCTCTTTCCAAAACCATGCAATGCCAAGTTTACATCTCGAAATTATGAATTCATTTCTTGTACAATAGAAAATAGGGTAGTGGATATAATATTGAGAATCTCTAGGACGTGACTACAAGTAGGCTACAAGCACTACTAATTTGTCATTTTTACCAGTATTAACCAGAAGGCCTTACACCTAACCGCGCAAGTTTTTGGACTTTCACCAAAGACACACATGCCAACACAATACCACAACTACACTTCTACCCAGATTCACCAAGGTATTCACCATTTTTTCTCAAAACAACAACAATTTCAATGTGTCAAATATGTTACAATGCTTAATGCAAATGGATGAGAAAATAGTTTTGATTCATCTAATTCTCATGCAATTTCTATAATAATCATAGCTATCGTCCACCGATAGCCCAAAATAGATATTTCTAAATAGATAAATAATTTTGAACACATATATACTTTCCAACATTTCCAAAGAGGGTTGATAATTCATATCCAACTCCACTACCATCATCATCATTGTTCTAATTCCATAAAACCAACATCAATTCCATTTTCTTTTTACAAAAATCAAATTCCCACAATTTAGGGTAGAAACCCCCTTTTTTTAAAATCAATTTCCATAGATAAAATCCACCATTTATCAGAACCCAACCATTTTTACAAGGCCACAATCATATACAAGAGCCTATTTTGAAAACCTATCTTTTGATTTCAAAAACCAAACGCTAGGTTTATCCAAAAATCCCCAAATCACTATCTTGTTTAGAAAAGAAAATAACTAAGTTAAAAATCATAAAAAGGGTTAAAGTAATCCTTACCTCAAAGACAAGAACCAAGAAGAACAAGAGTTGAAACTTAACGAAGTCAAAAACGAACTTTGCTCTGATCAAAACGAAGCTCCAGGTGAGCTCTACCTTTTTATCAAAGGGACTATGGTGTAGAAATCAACAGATTAAGATATATTTGAGGTTTAGAGATGGTTTTCTAGAGAGAGAGTAAATAGATCTAGGTTTTGGAGTGTTTTAGAGAGAGAGAGAGATGAGAAAATGACTCAAAAATGACCTCCTTTAAACTGATATATGCGTAGATCGCTCAAGCATAGAAATGGTCGCTTGAGCGACCAGACACAAAGAAGACACCACTCAAGCGCAAGAATGATCGCTCGAGTGCACAATGCATCTATCTAGTAGTTCAGACCTGCAAAAGTTTGCTCAAGCGCAAGAAGCATCACTCGAGTGTAGATATCAAGCTCTCAGTAGTTTGCAGACTATAAAAGACCGCTCGAACGCAAGAAGCGTCGCTCGAGCGAACTAGTAGAATTTTGGGCAATCAACTCTTTGAAAAACTAACCTCCAACCTATTTCAAACTCAACCAAAACTTCCAATAACCAAACCTAACAAACAATATGATGAAAAGAAGTTGAACAACCAATAAGACAAGGGAATTTCGGATCCAAAACAATAAATGGATTGGGTCCAAACTAGAGTCATTATAGTGAGGCCATGATTTTAAGCCAAACCTATGTAATACAAAAGTTGTATATATACATATAATATTGTATATATAGAAATCATAAATACATGCACATAATAGAGCTTCAATAGAAAAGAATTTTTTCTACAAAGAATTAAAAAGCTTTAAATTGAAACAAATAAAAACATGCACATAAAATAGTTCTTCAACAATTAAAGAAATTTTTTTTTGCAAAATCTAATTTCAACAAATATATATATATATATATAGACACCCAAAATATAGGTATACATATATGCCTATGGTTGCAACCTTATTGACCACTGTAAACCCAAAATCAATACCCTCATATACCACTGCATCTCATTCCCTACATATACAACCAATCACTAATCCAGACCCTATACACCCAAACCCAAAATCAATCAACCATTTTCCAACATTCTAAAAAAAATGATAATTAGGACGAGAGAGAGAGAGAGAGAGAGAGAGAGAGAGAGAGAGAGAGATCAAATGAGAGAGAAGAAAGAAGCTCTCTAAAATTAGGTATTGGATTGGAATTTAGCCTTGATCAAGCTCTACGATAGGTTGCTCGTTGGCCAGTTACTGTCACGCCCCTAACCTGCCCCTAAAAGGTTCGGGCATGACCTAATCAGAAACAGACAGAATGACCTATGATGAACAGCGTTTGGGGCCTGAGCGGAAGCAATAAATTTTAAATGACAATAAACAGACACATCCATTGAGCAACTACCAAAACCAGGACCATATCGAGATTTAACAAAAGATAAACATGCACACAGAAGTAGGTTACAAAACATCTACAAATCCAGCCCAGATATTAGGCACACAAAACAATAGATACAATAACCCTGACCAGCAACATGGATACCAAAAAGTACATATACAAAGAAAACTAGTCTATTATGTAAGGGTTCCCTCCTGTGCCTGGTTATCCTTAAGCCGACAAAATGCATGGCGGCGCTAAAAGCGGTTCTCAAGTGACTTCCCTCTGAGAATCAGACAAAATTACAGAATGAGACAAGCTCGGTGAATAATAGTACTTAATTAATTTAAATCACAATGCATAGCTGTACATTACCAAGTAAACAGATTGGCCTGTTGGCCCAGAATTATCAGATTGGCCTTTCAGCCCAGATAGCCTTGCGGCACAGATAGCCTTTCGTCACAGATAGCCTTTATGGCCGCAGATAGCCTTTAAAGACGATAGCCTTCACAGACAGATAGCCTTTCGGCACAGATATACAAATATGGTTTCCACTTTTCATTTCCAGATCAATACATAGTTTACGATCATATCTTACAGAAAACAGATACATAAATGTATATGCATTGCACTATTACTCACAGTGTTGTGGTGGCGTGTTAATTCCTTCTGGGGTGTGTCCTGCACACAATGTAGCTGACAAATTAGTATTCTTCCTTTGTATATCCTTAAGATGTCAGGTTATGTGTCACCATATGACTATCAAAACTCATCAGAAAAATATTCTATAAGCACCAAAGAATCAAGCATGAAAAACGGAACAATCACATTTTTCTTTTCGCAAAATAGTCCTCCGCTCGAGCGCAACTTGTCCGCTCGAGCGGACAGTACAAAGTTACCAAAATACTGAATAGTCGATTTTTTACGCTCGAGCGTACATTTATCCGCTCGAGCGGACAGGGTAATTTTCAGAAAAACTGCTGAGAGGTGCATTTTCCCGCTCGAGCGGCCTTGACCTCCGCTCGAGCGGACGACAACCCGATTTCAAACCAAAATTCCACAATCAAAACTCAATTTTAAGCTATCAAAGGTAAAATTCATGCAATACTTCCACTTAACAACACCACAACATGGATGAAAGCTTAATCATGTCAATTTAAACCAAGTTAAAGGCTTCAACAAGCCAACACTTCCACAAATTCCATCCTATTTTCCGAATATATTCAAGTTCTTCAAGTTTAACAACCACATCACATAATATTAACATGAATGCATGGATTAATGATACACACTCTAAAATGGATGTCCAAGATGTCAAAATACCCAATTAATGAGAAACCCTACTTAGATCAAATATAGAGCATCCATGAATCAAACACAAATATATATATATATATCTCAACTCTTAAGTGGCTACACAAGAGAACTTGAATTACCTTCAATTAAATCACACAAATCCAATAAGTTGATGAGCTTCCTTGATGAATCACAATTTCCCCCAATTCCTCACCCACGTTTCTCTCTTCTCTCCCTCTTAGAGTCCCACGTTTTTTATCACAAGTTCCATAAGTCTTAGACATAGATATATAGTAATATATATATAAGAGCATAAAAGACGAAAATCAATCGCTTTATGATGCCGAAATGAAAATTTCACAGAAAATCCTATTAAAGCTTAAAAATCTTGTAGATTTCAAATATCAAATCAATTTCTGAAAATTAAATCTCTAAGGTGTCCAATTTCAGATGAAAGCAATTCAAGTGTAACAGATAATGTTTGAACTCAACAGATAAAGGTCACTATGTCTTCTTCCCATGCAATTTACCGCACTTATACATAAAATTTCATAATAGATATTCAGAGATACAGAACAAAAGCTTGAAAAGATAACAGAATCAGATACGAGGGTCGGGGTATTACCCCCTTAATTAAGTTTGGTCCTCCAAACTTGTTTTTACCTTATGACGAAAACAGATACGGATATTGATTTTTCATTTCAGCTTCTTTTTCCCAAGTCGCCTCAGTTCCGTAGTGCTCTTGCCACTCTACTTTCACCATTGGAATTTCTCGGTTCCGTAACTGCTTTACCTGACGGTCCAGAATTCGGATCGGTTTCTCCTCGTAGGACAACTTGTCAGTTAGCTCAATCTGATGATAATCAATGATATGGGATGGATCTGGAAGATACTCTCGGAGCATAGAAACATGAAATACATTATGAACCTGACTCATGTGTGGCGGAATGGCGACTCGGTAGGCTACTGGCCCAACTTTCTGTAAGATCTGAAAGGGACCGACATATCGGGGTGTTAGTTTACCCCTCTTTCCAAATCTTGGGTGTCCTTTCATTGGGGTAACTTTCACAAAAACATGACTGTTCTCATCAAATTCCAAGTTCCTTCGCCGATTATCTGCGTAACTCTTACACTGCTTTGGCGGTTTGACCTTTCTCGAATAATTTTCACCTTTTCAGTAGTCAATTGAACAATCTCTGGCCCTAACAAAGGCCTATCCCCTACCTCTGCCCAGCATACAAGTGAGCGACACGGTCTTCCATACAGAGCTTCATAAGGTGCCATTTGAATACTCGAATGGTAACTATTATTATATGCAAATTCAATCAGCGGTAGATGAGTTTCCCAACTTTCTTGAAAATCCAGCACACACATTCGGAGCATATCTTCTAGAGTTTGTATCGTTCTCTCGGATTGACCGTCAGTTTGAGGGTGAAAAGCTGTGCTGAATTTAAGTTCCGTTCCCATAGCCTCCTGCAAACTTTGCCAGAATCTCGAAACAAACTTGGGATCTCTATCTGACACAATGGAAACAGGGACACCATGAAGCCTTACAATTTCATTCATATAAAGTACTGCGAGCTTATCTGCGTTATATTAAGTCTTCACTGGTAAGAAATGAGCAGACTTCGTTAACCGATCGACAATAACCCATATTGAATTCATGCCTCGGGGAGTTCGCGGTAACCCCACAACAAAGTCCATTGTCAAATGTTCCCATTTCCACTCCAGAATAGGAAGAGGCTGCAACAAACCGGCAGGTCTTTGATGCTCCGCTTTTACTTGTTGGCATTGTAAGCATTTAGAGACAAATTCCGCAATCTCCCTTTTCATACCCGGCCACCAAAAGTTTTAATTTAGCTCTCGGTACATTTTGGTACTTCCTGGATGCATTGAGAATCTCGAGGTATGCGTTTCTTCCATCAATTTCTGTTTAAGTTCCAACACATTAGGGACACATATCCTGTTCTGGAACTTGAGCACTGAATCTGTTAAACCGAACCCCGGTTTTGGTTTGGACTCTAACTCGTCACATATCTTCCTCAACGTGTCATCCTCCTTTTGATGTAATTTGATCTATTCAAGTAAGGTTGGTCGAGCTATTGTTGCTGCCATCAGGGCCTCTTGCCTTCGGGTCACACACTCCACATTCAGTTTGTCTAATTCAATTACTAACTCCTTTCGTTCCGTAAACAAATACGCCAAATCTCCCCTATTTTTCCGGCTAAGTGCATCCGCGACCATATTAGCTTTACCAGGATGATAATGAATTTGTAGATCATAATCTTTAAGCAACTCTAACCACCTCCGCTGTCGCATATTCAACTCCTTTTGGGTGAAAAGATATTTGAGACTTTTGTGGTCGGTATAGACTTCACAGGTTGTGCCATAGAGATAGTGTCGCCATATCTTCAAAGTAAACACTACTGCTGCCAGCTCAAGGTCGTGTGTGGGATAATTTTTCTCGTGGGGTTTTAATTGTCGAGAAGCATATGCAATAACCCTTCCATTCTGCATAAGTACACAACCAAGCCCTTTATGCGAGGCATCACTGTAAATTACAAACCCTTCAGTTCCTGATGGTAAGGCTAAAACTGGTGCTGTAGTTAACTTTGTTTTCAACTCTTGGAAGGCAGACTCTCGCTCTTCTGACCATTCAAACGCAACTCTCTTCCGTGTTAGTTGGGTAAGCGGCACAGCAATCTTGGAGAAATTTTGAACAAACCTCCTGTAATATCCAGCTAACCCCATGAAACTTCGCACCTCAGTTACACTAGTAGGAGTTGACCAATTTCCAATTGCTTCAATTTTGTGTGGATCAACAGAGATTCCTTCCTTGGTCACCACATGTCCCAAGAATGCCACTTCTTGTAGCCAGAATTCACACTTCTTTAGTTTTGCATACAATTTCTTTTCCCGGAGTGTTTGAAGAATTAGGCGAAGATGATCCGCATGAGCTTCTGTACTCTTTGAGTAGATAAGGATGTCGTCAATAAAAACCACCACAAATTCATCCAAATAGGGCTTGAAAACACGGTTCATCAAATCCATGAAAGCTGCTGGTGCATTAGTGACTCCAAATGGCATAACCAAGAATTCATAATGGCCGTACCGGGTTCGAAAAGCTGTCTTCTCAACATCGTCAGCTTTGACCTTTAGTTGATGATATCGCAGGAGATCAATTTTGGAAAAAGACTTGTGCCCTGTGGTGATCAAATAAATCATCAATCATTGGCAACAGGTACTCATCCTTGATTGTGACTTTATTAAGCTCTCGGTAGTCAATACAAAGCGAGTGTTCCATCTTTCTTCTTTACAAATAGCCGGTGCACCCGGAGAAACACTCGGACGAATAAATCCCTTGTCCAATAAATCTTGCAAGAATCTTCAATTCTTTCATTTCAGCTAATGCCATTCGGTACGGAGTTTTAGAAATAGGTTGAGTTCCTGGTAGCACGTCAATTGTGAATTCAATTTCACGGTCTACTAACTCTCCTGGTAGTTCTTTTGGGAAGACATCCGGAAAATCACAAACGATCGATCGCATCAATATTTTCATGCTCTACTAGCCTCCCAGAACACTACATAAATAACCCTGACATCCTTTTTGAATCAATTTGCAGGCCTTAGCTGCAGAGATCACATATGGTGGTGATGTCACTTCGACCTCGAAAATAGTTTACGTCAATTCAAGGGTAAAATTTAATTTGTTTCATCGACGGTCTATGGTAACACCATATTCACCCAACCAATCCATCCCCAAAATAATATCAAATGAAGTCATATCAAGTGGAACTAAATTAGCATATACACGGACATCTCCGATGAGAATTTCACAAGTAGGATAGACAGAAGTGCAAATCAAAGAATTCCCCATAGGTGATGTAACACACAACACATTGGTTAATTCTACTTCAGATTTACCTAAGTTCTTTGCAAATTGGTTTGAGACAAAAGAAACAGTAGAGCGAATCAAACAAAACATAAGCGAGAATAGCCATAAACCATACATGTACACGATACCCTTTGTTGTTGCATTCTCAGAATCTCCTAGAACCAACGCAAATACCCTACCTTGCCTTGTGGTATCCTTGTTATTGGTTGGTTTAACGGTTAATTGGGCACTAGGAGTCGGTGTAGACCCTGCTGAGCTTGTGGCGGCCTTATTACCAGTTTGTTGATTTCTTTGTGGACAGTCTCTAATCAGATGCCCCATCTTGCCGCACCGAAAACATGCTTCGGTCAATCGATGACATTTCCCACGATGTTTCAATCCACATTAGGCACACAGAGTTGAATTCGAGGATCAAGATCACGAGTTCCAGATTACGCTTTTGTTCGGTGAAGTAGTTGTTCCCTTAGACCATTGAGTATTCTGCCTTTTTCCTTTCCATTCAGAAATTCGAGTCTGCGTAGCAAGATTCCCTTCTGCTATAATAGCCCGCTCCAAGACATCAACATAGGTAGGTAGCTTCAGTACATTAATCTGGTCTTGAATGGCACTCCGTAATCCTCCCTCAAATTTCCGCGCCTTCTTGTACTCCGTATCTACCATGTGAGGTGCAAACCGGGCTAGTTCTGTGAATTGTGCTTCATACTCAGCCACAGTTTTATTTCCCTGCCTCAACGTTTCAAATTCAGTTACTTTCTTGTCTCGCATACTCTGGGAAAAATATTTGTCATAGAACAGCACCAGGAACCTGTCCCAAGTCAACCCCGGATGCATTGTTCTGGTAAGCATCCACCATCTCCGTGCTTCATCTTCAAGAGTGAAAGCGACAAGTCGCACCTTTGCACTTCTACAAGGAAGACTTGAACAATTTCTCTATCCCTAACACCCATGCCTCCGCCTTCATTGGTTCAATCCTCCTTAAACGATGGTGGTTTCATCTTTTAAACTCCCTCGTAAGTGTAATGGTACGGTCTTCAGCATGAATGTCTTGCATTACAATTGGGGAATCTTGGCGGTGGTGGTGGTGAGGTTGTTATTCTTTGTTGGTGTTGTTGCCGTAAGGTCTCAGCCATTTCCCTCATCATTCTTTCCATCCTATCCAACCGTACTGAAGTAGCGTCTTCTGGCTCGTCGGTCCTTGTTCTCACCATAGTCTACAAAACAGGTAATTACAATATATACAAAGGTGTACAAGAAATTCAAATTGTTAGCATTAGAGTTAGCAGAAATCATGTCACGTTGCTATCAGTCATACTTTCCTATATGATGCCTACCACATTAGACATCCTAACGCTCAATGGATCCGTGTGTGAGATAGCAACTCGTGCTCTGATACCACTTGTCACGCCCCTAATTTGCCCCTAAAAGGTTCGGGCATGACCTAATCAGAAACAGACAGAATGACCTATGATGAACAGCGTTTGGGGCCTGAGCGGAAGCAATAAATTTTAAATGACAATAAACAGACACATCCATTGAGCAACTACCAAAACCAGGACCATATCGAGATTTAACAAAAGGTAAACATGCACACAGAAGTAGGTTACAAAACATCTACAAATCCAGCCCAGATATTAGGCACACAAAACAATAGATACAATAACTCTGACCAACAACATGGATACCAAAAAGTACATATACAAAGAAAACTGGTCTATTATGTAAGGGTTCCCTCCTGTGCCTGGTTATCCTTAAGCCGACAAAATGCATGAGGCAGCGCTAAAACGGTTCTCAGTGACTTCCTCTGATCAGACAAAATTACAGAATGAGACAAGCTCGGTGAATAATAGTACTTAATTAATTTAAATCACAATGCATAGCTGTACATTACCAAGTAAACAGATTGGCCTGTTGGCCCAGAATTATCAGATTGGCCTTTCAGCCCAGATAGCCTTGCGGCACAGATAGCCTTGCGGCACAGATAGCCTTTCGGCACAGATAGCCTTTCGGCACAGATAGCCTTGCGGCACAGATAGCCTTACGGCACAGATAGCCTTTCGGCACAGATATACAAATATGGTTTCCACTTTTCATTTCCAGATCAATACATAGTTTACGATCATATCTTACAGAAAACAGATACATAAATGTATATGCAATGCACTATTACTCACAGTGTTGTGGTGGCGTGTTAATTCCTTCTGGGGTGTGTCCTGCACACAATGTAGCTGACAAATTAGTATTCTTCCTTTGTATATCCTTAAGATGTCATGTTATGTGTCACCATATGACTATCAAAACTCATCAGAAAAATATTCTATAAGCACCAAAGAATCAAGCATGAAAAACGGAACAATCACATTTTTCTTTTCGCAAAATAGTCCTCCGCTGAAGAACTTGTCCGCCGAGACAAGACAAAGTTACCAAAATACTGAATAGTCGATTTTTTACGCTCGAGCGTACATTTATCGCTTCGAATGACAGGTAATTTCGAGAAAAAGCTGGCGAGAGGTGCATTTTTCCGCTCGGCGGCCTTGACCTCACTTCGGCGGACGACAACCAGATTCGTCAGCGATTTCAAACCAAAATTCCACAATCAAAACTCAATTTTAAGCTATCAAAGGTAAAATTCATGCAATACTTCCACTTAACAACACCACAACATGGATGAAAGCTTAATCATGTCAATTTAAACCAAGTTAAAGGCTTCAACAAGCCAACACTTCCACAAATTCCATCCTATTTTCCGAATATATTTAAGTTCTTCAAGTTTAACAACCACATCACATAATATTAACATGAATGCATGGATTAATGATACACACTCTAAAATGGATGTCCAAGATGTCAAAATACCCAATTAATGAGAAACCCTACTTAGATCAAATATAGAGCATCCATGAATCAAACACAAATATATATATATATATATATATATATATATATTTCAACTCTTAAGTGGCTACACAAGAGAACTTGAATTACCTTCAATTAAATCACACAAATCCAATAAGTTGATGAGCTTCCTTGATGAATCACAATTTCCTCCAATTCCTCACCCACGTTTCTCTCTTCTCTCCCTCTTAGAGTCCCACGTTTTTTATCACAAGTTCCACAAGTCTTAGACATAGATATATAGCAATATATATATAAGAGCATAAAAGACGAAAATCAATCGCTTTATGATGCCGAAATGAAAATTTCACAGAAAATCCTATTAAAGCTTAAAAATCTTGTAGATTTCAAATATCAAATCAATTTCTGAAAATTAAATCTCTAAGGTGTCCAATTTCAGATGAAAGCAATTCAAGTGTAACAGATAATGTTTGAACTCAACAGATAAGGGTCACTATGTCTTCTTCCCATGCAATTTACCGCACTTATACATAAAATTTCATAATAGATATTCAGAGATACAGAACAAAAGCTTGAAAAGATAACAGAATCAGATACGAGGGTCGGGGTATTACAGTTACGAAGGTTCTTCTTATTGGATTTGCCTCACGATTTCCCTTCTGTCTATTGTAGTAATCACTATTGTACCATCTTCCACCACCGATGCAGCCCAATCTAGACCTAACGATGATGAATAGTTGCTACATAAGTGGATCGACAAACAAGAGTAGCGGAAGTGGACAAGGGCTATGGAGGCAGTGGTTATTGACGGTAGTAGTGATCTTCGACGACAATTGATGGTGGTGTTATCTCCTCTTCTATCTTTTCTTTCTCTGTTTTTTTTTTTGTTACATCTATCTTTTGTTTCTCATATCTTCTTTTTCATCTCATCTATTTTATTTAAGATACAAAATCAAATTATAAATAGAGTGTGGGTATTATAGTAATTTTATCATTACAATTAACGGTGTTAATTGACAAGGGGTGGCAGTGTGATTTCAGATTTTAGTGTGATTTCAAAGAAATTGAGGGGGTGTCAATGTAATTTACCTTATAATTCATGAATTCTTTAATTATACCTTATGTTGTATTTAGTTATGATTTTTTTTAGTTATGACTTAAAAAGTATGAAATTATGTCATTTTTTTTAGTTATAAGGTGTATATAGTACACATATTTATAGAGCATGTACCATAGTGTTTCTCTTAATATTACTAAGATATCTAATTGTTTATGATACTCTCTCAGCTCCAAAATAATAGTCCATTTTGGGAAATCTAACTTTTTTTTGGTAGTATAATTATTGCATTTTAAAATTTTGATTTTCCAAAATTATCTTTTGATAATACATTTTTTGGGAAATATCAATTGTCATAATTGTACCTTTTGTGTTGTTAATAAATTAAAAAAAAAAAGTGTAAAACAGGAAATTCATATTATTTTAGTTCTTGATTTTTGAAAATGGACTAATATTTTGGAACAATAAAAAATTGAATAAGGGACTAATATGTAACAAATTATTTGTATGTATATATATAAACGGTCTAGTTTGGTTCCAAATTAGATTCTTAACTATAAAGTTATGGATCGAACCATTAAGTACCATTTGTCAATTTTAAAAATTAAGCTCAAATTGTACGTTGAGAAAATCAAACCAAATCGTGTCATTGATTTGGATAAAATTGGTTAGCAATTTTTTTATGGAAAAGGGTTAAAACGCCATTTTTTCTTGAGTCTCACCAATTCTAATGTATTGAGATTGTCCAACTTTTTACTTTTTACTTTTTTTTTTTCTCCCATCACTCATTGACATGTGTCTGTGGAGGTTGTTGGAGTCAAAGAAAAACGGGGTCTATATCATTTCTTTTTTTTATTTTATTTTTCGTGCTTAACTCTAATTTCTGCACAAATAATTGCAAAATAAATTTAAAAATTAAATTTATGACACAAGGACCTTATTTATAAACGGTAATGTGGTACCTATAGCATTTTTCTTTATCTATATATGTCTATATATATATATATACTAGCATATCACCCGTGCTATGTACGGATTGTGTTTACAATTATCTATATATGTGAATTGCGATTTTTAAATATCTTCTTTTCTTTTTTTTTAAATGCCTTCTTTTTTTTTTTTTTTTTTATATTATATTAAATTTTAATATTTTGATAATAATCACATGTGTTAGAATTTTCAAGGAATTAAATGTCTTTTTTTATTATTATTATATTATATTAAAGTTTAATATTTTGATAATAATCATATGTATTGGACTTTTCAAGATTTTTTTTTTATACTTGTTCTTAATGCATTAAAGTGTTATTATGAGTGATAATAATCATATGTATTGGGACTTTTTAAGGAATTCATATGTGTTGAATTTCAAAGAATTTTTTTTATGTTTATTCTTAATGTATTAAAGTGTTATTATGAGGGTAAGATTTAGGAGTTGAGAGAAGTTAATAAATGCTAAGGTTTTTTTTTTTTAAATCAAAAAATTAGAAAATTTAGATTGAGAGATTGGAGCTTCCACAAGATTTGGGGTTAAAAATTCCCTTTTGCTTAATATATAGTATAGATATAGATTAAAGAAAATGAGGTTTCTAACCTACAAGTATTGTAGGAACTCCAATATCCCAATCTGAATTTTATTAATTTTTTATTTGAAAAAAAAAATCTCAGCATTTATTAATTTGGTCAAAATCTCCTAATCAGCATTTATTAATTTTTTTCAATCCACATGTTTTTCTGTATGTCTGCATTTATTGATTTGGTCAAAATTTCTTGATCAACATTTAAAATCCCTCATATAAATAATTATAGATACAACTCGTGTATAATTACTACAATACCCTTGTTAACTTGTTCTATATATTATAATTATTAATAAAATTATTAAATTAATTTTATAAAAAATCTTTTAAAAAATATAATTTATATATTAAAAAAATCTAAAAATAAATATAAATATTTATAATTATTTCGTACATAAAAACAATTTACAGTATCTTTTTGTCATCAGTTGTACTACTGACCCCCACTAAAACTCATCAGTTACCTCCGTCATCACCACCCTGGAAAGCTACAAAACCACTTTCGTCAAATCGTGGCAACACCTGGAAGCCCAGATCTATCGATTTCTCCGTAAGATCAAAGATGGCACAATCGTTCTCCACAGCCATTGCAAAACCAACTTCCATTTTCACTTCCACACCATCATCACCCTTGTGTACCCTTGTGTTTGTGGTTATCCTCTGCATTCTAGGACTCTATACCCTACAGCATCACCACCGCCCAGAACCACAACCAGTGTCCAACTCCACACCAAAGCAATCATCATCCAAAAATGACTTCCGAGACATATTCCTCACCGCCGCTACCAACAACACCCTTTCCTCCTACCTCCGAGCCCTCACCCTCCATCCCCACCTCGCCGGCACCCCACAGGCGGTCCAGACAGCCCTCTACGTCGAAACCCACTTCAGGGACCTAGGTCTCCAGACCCACGTCAAGCACTACAATGCCCTCCTCTCTTATCCTACGCACGCGTCCCTCTCTGCCCACTTTAGCGACGGCACCATCAAGGACGTGGCCTTGGCCGAACAGGGTGTGGCTGGAGACGACGACGTCGTGCGGCCTTACCACGCCTACTCGCCGTCCGGGTCGGCTTACGGCAGGGCTGTGTTCGTGAACTACGGGAGGGAGGAGGACTATCGGGCTCTGCTGGCGCAGGGGGTGAGCGTCTCCGGGTGCGTGGCGGTGGCGAGGAGGGGGGACTTGTCCAGGAACTCGGTGGTAGAGAAGGCGGCGGAGAAAGGGATGGCGGCGGTGCTAATGTACGCCGAGACGGAGGGCTTTAGTGGCGGGGTGGAGAGGGGGACGGTGATGAAGGGTTTGGGGGACCCACTGACCCCTGGTTGGGCCAGCAGCAGTGTTGATGTTGATGGAGAGAGATTAGGGTTTGATGACAACGAGGTTGTGAGTAGATTTCCAAAAATACCCTCTATGCCGATATCAGCCGACTCGGCGGAGACCATTTTAAGGTCACTTGAGGGGGCCAGGGTGCCCTATGAATGGAGGGCTAACCTAAAGTCCAAGGTCGCAAGGGCTGGTCCTGGTCCTACCATGCTCAACTTCACTTATCAGGTTGGTTGGTACACATATTCTCTTTTCCATATGCCGGCAGAGTTGGTAATTGCTATTTATTTATTTATTTATTTATTTTGATCCAGGTAATTGCTATTATTTTGACTTCTAATGCATTGGAGTTGTCTGTTTGTACTATTGTTATTAGAGTAATGGTAAGAATTTTAAATATTTTATTAATATTTTTATCAAATGTCTGTGAAATCTACACATGAGTCTACGCCCGAGCCCCTCGATAAAACTATTGATAAAACATATGGAGTTTTCAATCTACATTTGTGATTTTTTCAAAATATCTGAAAACATGATAAGATTTAACCTCTTTCAATTCTCTCAAACCTAAATTGTTTCAAATAATTGTCACGATGACACATGTAATGCTTGTTCACCATATAATTAGATTCAAATATGTCAAATTTGGTCAAATTCGACATATCTTTAATATTCAGGGAAATTACATAAAAGAAAGTTCAAAGAGCGACTTTGATAACACATTGAGCCCTTGAGTTTTCTAATGTTTCAATTTAAACCTTGAACTTCTAATTCGGTCTCAATTTAAACTTTCTTTTTTGTTTAAACCACTAACGAAAAGGGGTAAAATTTGTCAATTTGCCCATCAGTATACATATATTATATATAATACAGATTCAAAAATATTATTTACTATCAAAATTAATTATTAATTATTTGTTTAAGAGTTGCTGTCAATTTGCCCATAGCATGAAATTGTGCTACTATATATACATATACATATATAATACATCTTCTTCCTCCTCCACCACCACCACCTGCAGATCCTCCACCAACTTCCCACTGCCACCCTTACAAACATAAGTCCACCTCCACCTTTACCTTTCCACCAAAATCTCATTTTAATAGTTAATCCCTTCACTTCCACCAAAATCTCATTTTAACTGTGAAGGGATTAACTATTCAATCAAAATCCTATAGCATGAAATTACACTTCCACCAAAATCTCATTTTAATCCCTTCACTTTCAATTGTAACAGTTAATCCCCTACACTTTTTAGTTAAGTTGCGGTCTCACTATTCAATCCATCTACCATTAACAAAGTTGGCGGAATTTGTCATTTGAAACATATGTGACATTTTTGTTATTTCATTAGCACCCTTCCACTTTTACTAAAATCTTACTTTATTTCTTACACTTTCACAAAAATCTCACTTTAGTCGCTCCACTTTCAATTTCCGTTAGCTTTATTAACGGTAGATGGACGGAAGGGTGAGACTGAAACTTTAAGTGTAGGAGGTTGACTATTACAATTGAAAGTGAAGAGACTAAAGTAAGATTTTGTTGGAAGTGTAAGGGTACTGAGTGCAATTTACCCAACAAACTACCGATGAATCTAAGTAAGATCTAACAAAACAAACACATTAGAGAGATGAGATTTTGACGGTGGAAAAACCTCAATTGGAGGGCAAAAGCGTCTTCAGAATCCACCAAAAGGTCTTTAACAATTGCCTTTGGAATCTACCAAAGGTGTTTAAATTTGCCTTTAGAATCTACCAAGGATTTCATCAAGGAATGAATGATTTGATGATTGAAGACTTGGAGTAACTTGAGCCATGCTCTATCATCCTCATAACTTCATATAAACTGGAGGCACTAAAAAATTATCTCTAGATGGATCTGGTCCATTTGGAACAATTTTGGTACATCAAGAAAGAGAAACCAAGTGCTTAGATTTGGAAATGATTGAGGTTTGCATTTTTATAACTAATTGTGCTGACCTTGATTTCACAAGCCATCTCTTCACTGCTCTGGTGGTGAATGCATGCTCTTTGTATTTGGTAATAGACTCTGAGATCAAAAGATGTTTAGAATACCATTGGATCGCTGCTGGACCACTGGTCCAGCGGTTGATCTATCTATCTTGCTTCTTCACCTTGTTGAATCATGATGACTTTAATTCTCAGCTTAAGTCCATGGGAGGGATTCACACTCACAAATACAAGTACATGGACTATCTTACCATGTTAACAGGATTACAATATAAGTAACTGATTGTCAAACAGGATTGCCAAGTCTAAATCCTAACATCCATGCTTCATAGCTTTAGCCCCTTTTCACTCATGTTTCTTGTTTTCATATCCGATAACCTATAACATCTTACTATGTTAACATTGTAGGAGTGGAAATTCTTTTCGTATTTCTCTATTTTGTGGGTCTTGCATACAAACGATCAAAATGCTTGAATGAATAACCGTTAGATTTGTGTATTATTTTCTCAAACATTTTGGTTTCTCGACAACATGATTGAAAGTTGATATATTTGAAGTCCTGCTGATTTTAAACTCTTCTACTAAATTAACCTATTAGACGATTGGTAAATGCCTCGCCCATAGGTTCGTTTGTCTTTGGGGCTTACAATTCACCTTATGACTCATTCCTTTTGTCAAGTGTTCTCCTTACGTTGATCAATAAATTCAACACTGGAGTGCAGCGCAGGGCTTCCACATGTTTGACACCACGTGGCATGTCAATTTTTTTAAAAATATATATATATTTTTTTGCAAGGCACATTGGGCCACTTTATAGACATGCGTTGTAACACCTCTAATGTTATTGCATGACATTTGCGTGTTTTGTTCCATGCTTAAATGCTTGAGTTGCATTAGTACTTTGATATTTGAAATACTTTGACATATGTTTTGGTAGGAAATGAATTGAAATTTAACGTTGTGTTTGGTTTGGGGATTTGGGGAGGGATTTGGAAAGGGAAAGGGAAAAGGAAAAGGTGTGTGAAACTAGGTGAAATGTAGGTATATTTTATTCACATTTCACCTATCTTTTCCCTTTCCCTTTTTATTTCCAAATTCCTGCTCAAATACCCCAACCAAGCACATCGTATGGGTATGTAAATCCTAGAAAGTTTCCTTTTTGAACCTAGAATGCTCATGTGTGCTCATAATCCTTAATCAAGGTGCTTAATTATATTGGTCTAATGAACTAGACATTTTCATACATTATGTGAAAACTTAATTGATATTAGTGCTAATTAAATGTGATTAATGTAATTGATCCAGATTAATTAACCTTAAATATGATTAATTAAGTGTGATTAGTGGCCTAAATTTGATTAATTAGTACTAACACAGCTTAATTAGTGTTAATCTAGATTAATTAAGTTAGTGGTGCAATTAGTAGAGACAAGTAGGCACACCTCTCAATTGGTATTGCCACCTCCACCTTATATTTGATATATAACTATTACAGAGACAAGTGTCTCTTCAAGTAAATTAAATAAAAACAAAAGAAGAGAGAGAAAATCTACTGGAAAAAGAAAGAAAAGAAAGGAGAAAACAGAAGAGAAGAAGAAAAAGAAAGGGGAAAAACTTGGACTCTTGACCTAGAGTTGTTCTTAGCTTGAATTGAGGTAATATTCATGTTCTTACACCTAATTATAACCTTTTAATCGGTTGATTTTTGTTTAGAGATGATATTTTTAGCGAAAAATCAAAGAACTTAAGTTTTCACACTTATATTAATTGAATTTAAGCTTTTGAGTTAGAAAACCCCTACTTATTACAGAATTATAATCTGACAGGTTGCAGTCTTTTGACCATATCTCCTAAAATATATGGAATTTTAATGTCAAATTGCTACCACTAGAAACTAGACATGTGGAGCTACAATTTAGACTCAAATTTTGCCCAAATCCAAGTTTGTATGAAAGAGTTAATACTCATTTGAAAATGACTTCTCTTTGCTGGAAATTAGTGCACAGACAATAATTTTGGGCCAACTTTGATTGAAAATCTGTATTAATTGGAAAATAAAAAATTTGTGTGGCCTAAATCATTGGAAACATATGCGAGTTTAATTTCTAATGTACCAAACAGAACTTGATTTCGAGTTTTCTGGTGAGAGATATAGTTGTTTCACTAAAAAGTGTCAACGCTGCCTGCACAATTCAAATTGCTCTAAAATGGTTTCAATATTATTTTTCTTCATTTAATTCAAGCTCAAATCACACACAAGTTAATCCTAAAATGTTTTAAGACATTAGTGAGGGCCTAACTGACATATTTGAATCTTAATACACCTTAAACAAGTTAATTTAAGAAAATGAAATTCAATTGCTCTAATTTTATTGAAATGGATTATCAACCAACGTGCATTGCATTATATGGTGTAGGTTAATTATATTTGGTACTGACACTTAGAAAGACTTGAGGTGAATAGTATTCCTTTAAAGTTAATTTGAACTTCTATTTTGAATGCTTAAAACTTTGTTTGATCCATTGTATTGAAATGACCTAAACTAATGGATATCCTATGATTATGTTGAAGTGAATATATACATGGTATCCTTGTTTAGTCCTAGCTATTAGGAGACAGAAAATATACTAGTCGCAGTTGTTTGAGATCAGTGGGTTTGTCTAACTGGAGTCGACCTGGTTATTCCATTTGTTAGTACCGATCCGGATGTTCATTATCATTGTTTTGAAATGAACTGTATATGACTATTTTATTCTCAAACTGCTTAAGCTCTCAATTTAACTATGTTTTTATTGTACAAATGCTGATATCCATTATTTTACACCTTTGTGAATCTCTCGAACTTCGGTTACTCTCAAAAACTACTTGAGGGGACTAACCCGAGGGGAAAGAAGATTGCATTTGTCTCAACCAAACTGTACGCAAGAACAATATTCAATGTGGTTCCTAAAGGCCATGTGACAACGTTATATGTTTGCTTGGCCCCCAAGCTGGTCTAAGTGCCTATAAATAGGCACCCATATTTCAAAAACCCTAATTCATGCTTGAGTAAGGATATTCACCAAGAGTGGGGGGTAGTGGTGCTCAAGGATATTCTACCATTCTCTCTCTACTCTGTTTGCCTTGCTTTCATCCAACAGTATCTCTCTCACCATCTCTATCTTCATCTTCTTGTACCAATCATTCACCAGTTTCACCTCACCATTTCATTACCTTCCATTATTACACTTTCTCCATTTGAACCCCTACAGGAGCGTTGGTGCTCCTTAGATATTTTGTCATACGCAGGTGGGTGCGGGATAAAGGATTTGTTAATTAGTTGTATAAACTTTGGCAAATCTTAGGAACATGGGGATTAAAGTCCAAAATTGCTAGACTTCACCCACTAGGCCTAGTTGTGCATGTCATGACTTTGTTAGTTAATTATGACTTCGGTACCTTTTTGTTGGATTTATTTGTTGCTAATCCAACCATTGGATTAAATGTAATTCCCATCCTTATCATGCATGCTGAAAACTAAATCAATTGGAAATTCATAACTAATCCATGAATCCTATGTTTAAGTTAGTATTTTATTTAGAGAAATGTGAGGTCATGCATTATACACTTACCTACATCCAATCAATTTGATATTTGACATGAATGATAACCACGATAAATGTATTTATTAATGTTTGGTCAAAATCAAACAAAAAATTATTGACGTATAAGAATTGTACCCTAGATCTAAGTTGAAATTCCTCCTATATATGTATGTAAGGTGTAATTATTAGATTCTTTACATACCCACTTTACAAATTGGTGATGGGGATCAGGAGAGAGGGTTGCGCACTTATTTTAGGCGCAGGAGGCATTAGTTTAGGAATTTTAGTTTTATTAAAAATCTGTTTCTTTGTTGGATTATTTGTAGTTATTTATTTTATTTTATTTTATTTTCTCTATACATAGAGTGAATGGCTGGTGCAGCTGGCAAAGCGCTGGACCTCAAGAGGTCATCCAGCTCAATGATCTCGGTTCAACCCTTGGGATCCCTTTCTTCCTTCACCTCTCAGTCCCCCTCCCCCAAACCAAAGAGAGAGAGAGAGAGAGAGAGTAGCTATATATGCATAATCTCTCAGACCAAAGAAGAAGAAAAGAGAGTGCTATATATATACAGGCTGTATATTGGAGAAACAAATGTTTTGCATAATTGAAATTGAACATTTTGGTTTAAACATATGTGCTGAATTCCCCCTCTTCTCTCTTCTTCTTGCTTAATCTTTCTTCTTTACCTTGGTTTTACACCAGTTAGTTTTAGTGGAAAATTCACCCATAAATTTACTCTTTATTCTTTACTAATAAAGTGAGAGGTACATGTGTAGTTTAGTTTCCTTCCCCTGTTCTTGACAATAGTTACCCTTTTGTTCATACTCTTTTTCTTTTTTCATTTTTTTACAAGTTACCCTTCTCTTCGCACTCTTCTATTTCTATGTCTTTTGGCTTTTGTTTCTCTGTTCCCCATTTGTTTTTTGGCAAATAGTTTGTGAATTCCTGTCCTCTTTTTTTTTTTTTTGTTTTTTTTGGCGAGGAACCTTGCTCCACACATCACACTTCCTAGGTAAATGTCGGATATATGCCCGCAAGACACAAATATCAAACGGAGTGAAACACCTAGCAAGAGTCTCTCTCTCTCATGCAGGCCACAAGAAGATCAAGAAAGGGTATTTAAATAAACAATAAAGTTTGGAATTTGCTTAGTTTCAAGCCAAATCCACTTGAGGCCAATTGAAATAATGCACATAGTCAACTTATTAGTCTGAGTAGGGTTTTATTTGTGTTTTTTTAGGTCAAATATGTTGTTGATCCATTTTAAATATTTTTTCTTCAAGTTTATAGATCAGCTGTATTTTGGTAATTGGAAAAATTTCTGAACATGGGCTGTAGGGTAGTCACATGATTTACTTTATGTAATTGGGTTTTTATTTAGGGGCCTTATTTTGTTTTAATTTGGTTTTCAAAATTTAATGTCTCAATTTCCTAGTAGGAAGTCAAAATCATAAGATAGGGAGCTCTCTAAACTCTACATAAAACCATGTAATATTTCTAGTTCAAAAGAGTAGAGTTCTAGAGAATTTATGAAGCTTTTTAAGCTCTATTATTGTGAGATGACTTATGAAATGGATTGGCAAGTCTCTTCCTTTATTTATTTATTTATTTAATGTTTTAAATTTTTTTGGGGGCACGGGGGCACTTTTAGCATCTAAATCCACAAAACCAGAACTCTATAAATCATTATTCAACACTTGAGCATCATAGTTTCTCAATCCTAGCACCTGAGCATTTTAAAAGAATAGGTCCCAAAATCTTTTCCTTCCATTACTCTTTAATTACTCCATATAAGCCTTAGAATACTGAATATTTTTATCATCTTTTTTCGTTACAAAACTCAAGTAAAATATGCCAAATGGCCTTCTTTTTTCCGTGTCAATAGTTTTGGGCTCACTACTTGGAGAGTGTACGCCTCTCTCTCTCCCTCTCTCTCTCTCTCTCTCTCTCCATTTTTATTTTTTGTGTGTGGAGAAAATAGATTTTGATTTGTGGTGATTCAAACATAAATTGCTGTTCTTCTTTGGTACCAGTGGAGAGGTGTAAAGTATGAAAATGAGAAGAGAGTGATTATGAGGTAAAAAGAGCAGTCATACCTGACCGTTACAAAGGAGGTAATTGGGTGCTTTTGTCCTTGCAGCCTTAATCCACATGTTGGATAACAAAACCATATACATAAACTAAGACAATTTAACCTTTTTCCTGGTTTCCTGTGCAATGAATAATTGGTTACTAGTATTCGTCTTTTTCCATCTTTTTCTTTCTGTTAGGTGTTGTTCTAAAATACCATAGCAGTATATTCTTTTTTTAAGGCCTCGTGATCATAGTTTATTCACTTAAGTTGGAATCAGATTTTTCTGTTGATAAATTTACACATGTATCAATGATATTTGTATTTTGTTGTTACAAAGCATTATCTTTTAGATATGTGGCTATCTCGGGAAAACTACATTGACCTCCCCTGAGGTTTGGAAAAAATACTGTAAGCTCCACAGTTTTAAGATAATTACACTGATCTCATTTTTAGTAAGGTTAAATGATCGAAAGCAATGCAGATGGAGCGAAAACACAAAAATAAACAACGCAAAGTATACATTTTCATGTGAAAGAGAGGATAACAACATTTTTCGTCCATATAACTAACAAATTATTGATGAAAAGGGGGCTATGTGTTATATGAGTTCAAATCTCAAAGGATCTCAACTTGAAGTCTTGTTACAGCCATTTACCATATAAAAATCCTAGTTCATTTTTTAATTTTTTTCTTACAGTTATTTTATTTTATTTTATTTGTTTGTGTTATTCGTGCTGTTAATTGTACGGAAAATCTCAAATTTATTATAGCATGGTAGTATTTACTTTCACAGCCATTGATGCCGTTGAAATGTCTGGAACAGCAAAATAGTTTTTTTGGCAGTTCAATTGAGAAACTGAGTTGACTGGTTGATTGAGATGCGTTCGCCTTTGTGATATGCAATTACTCAAAACATATTATTTAAGCGTTCCTTGGAAAAATCTGTCATAGTTGACATTGTTAAAGCATTATGGTGGCCCTTCACTATTATTTCTGTTTACAACAATTAGAAAGATCCACATAACGGCGTGAAAATTAATTAGATTGGTGTCATGTGCAATGCATATAAATGTTGCCTCACCATATTATCTCTATTGTATTACCAATTCCCTATTTCATTTTTTATCCTATGGTTTTGAAATCCACAATTATTTGAACTTGGTGTGTTTTTTGATTGGAAAACATTCTTTTGTTTCTTCTCTTTTCAGGGTGTGAAAAAGATGGCAACAATTCATAATGTTTTTGCCATCATAAGAGGATCAGAAGAGCCTGATCGCTTTGTATTGCTTGGCAACCACAGAGATGCATGGACTTATGGGTCTGTTGACCCCAATAGTGGAACTGCAGCATTACTTGACATTGCTCGTCGATATGCTCTTCTTCTGCGCTTGGGGTGGAATCCTCGAAGATCAATTGTTCTCTGCAGTTGGGATGCTGAAGAGTTTGGGATGGTAGGTAATGTTCTATCTCAGTCTGTCACCAGCTGTGCCATGGCATCTGGTGATAGGATCAGGAGGTCACTCTCTGAATCCTCAATTGAAAGTTTTGGAAATTGGAAGATGAATTCAACTGTCTAGGATAGCACTATTATTAATCTATGATGCTATATGTATGAAATGTCAGAAATATTTGTGCATGCTATATTCTGTTGACAAAAAAGGATCTTGTGAACACACTCCTAATTTTATATGGTATATTAAGATGAGTGAATACCAGACCCTTCATGGGATGAGAGAACCTATGTGGTTAATTCTCTATTGAATGTTTGCATTTGCCTTCCTGTTTCACATTGTTAGAGGAGACCATGCTACTGTTAGGCCTTTTTGGGGGTAGCATTTGGTTTGGGATTTGGCCGAGGTGTATTATATTTTCATGATTCTATCAATAGCAAAAACTTTGAAAGTTTCTGATGGGAATGTGATTAAATGCCAATATTTGTGCATGCTATATTCTGTTGACAAAAGAGAATCTCGTGAACACAGTCCTAATTCCATATGGTAGATTAAGATGAGTGAATACCAGAACCTGCATGGGATGAGAGAACCTTTGTGATTCATTCTCTATTGAATGGTTGCATTTGCCTTCCTGTTTCGCATTGGTAGAGGAGACCATGCTACTGTTAAGCTTTTTGGGGGTTGTGTTTGGTTTGGGCTTTGGCTGAGATGTGTTATATTTTCATGATTCTATCAATAACAAAAACTCTCAAAGTTTCTGAATTTATTATCTCTCAATATTCATTCATTCAACAGTAAGTTTCTTCCTTGCATAATTCCATATGTATATACCATAACCAAATAAGGAATTGAAAGAGAAACAAGAAATAAATAAAATGGAAACAAATCCTAATACGAAATCTTCTTGCTCCTAACATATGTCTTCAAGCCTTTCCTTTCCTTTCCTGATCCCCATCAACTTGTCGATTGACTTATCCCAAAATAAAAAAATAAAAAAAAATAAGAGAAAGGAAAAAGGAGACACTGCTATTGCAAGTGTGCATCCATACCAGTAAGAAAATGTCCTAATAGCTCACCTGATTTGTGTTGTTAGGCAATGACAATAACTTGTCGGTTGATTTATCCTCCCCCCCCCCCCCCCCCCAATGCCCCAAAATAAAAAAATGGAAAATGGAGGAGACACTGCTATTGCAAGTCTGCATCCATACCAGTAAGAAAAAAAAGTAAGAAAAAATGTTATTCACCCAAAAAAAAAAGTAAGAAAATGTCCAAATAGCTCGCCTGATTTGTGTTGTTAGCAATGACAACAAACCTGTTGTTATCATGGTAAGACAGAGAGTGGTGACATGTCTGGATACTGCAATCATCTAGATTAAAACGATGGTCTGCAGTTAATCCCACCTTTGGTTGTTGGATTCTGTGTATGTTAACAGTTAACACCCCCTCTTCCCCAGTGGGCTTCCATTTCCCTTTTGTTTAGAGTTGTATATGACCTCTTTTTCTCATTGTTTCTTAAAGATCTATGTTATAATGCTCAAAATAGTTCCACTTTTAGTATTTTTTTTCTTTTAATTTTCAAAATTGATCTCATGTATTGTTGGTCTTGTGGTTTCAGATTGGATCTACTGAATGGGTTGAGCAAAACCTTGTGAATCTGGGATATAAAGCTGTAGCCTACCTTAATGTGGATTGTGCAGTTCAAGGTCCTGGCTTCTTTGCTGGTGCAACTCCTCAGTTAGACAATCTCCTTGTTGAGGTCACAAAGAAGGTGGATCACGTAACTATTGATCATAGTAAAAGGACAAATGTATCAAAATGTTCTGTGATCAATTTGATGATGGTACCTGGTATTTGACATGCGTCTCAATTGTGTTTTTTTTTTTTTTTTAATAACTAATTCAGGTTAAAGATCCTGACTCAGAGGACGTGTCACTGTATGAGAGGTGGACAACTACTAACAAAAGAGTCAATGTAAGTTCACCATAATCTCTGCCTCTTTGACTGATTGAAAGGCACACATTAGCTGAAAGAAAAATACCCAAAAAGAAAATTAGAATGGTTTATTTTCTTGATGGTACAAGTGTTTTTCAAATGCTCCAAGAAAATGATATGATTGTCACTGTTTCTTTTCTGGGTATAGACTAATTCAGATGAGTTCATTTTTCTGCATCCTAAAATTTCTCTAGGATTCCAGTTAGTTATACTGTTTCCATTGTCTAGTATGCTCTTAGTGTAGCTCCATCTTGTTGTCATCTGTGTGTGTGCGCGCGCGCATGCGAGTGCATGGGTGCACGTGGAGAATGTATATATCATTTGAAGATAACAATTCCTTCTCCATTTTATTAATAGCTCATGGAATGAGTTGTGTAGTATGTGTGGAATTTTAGTTTATTTAGGAGTCCAATAATCTCTATGCTTATGGGAGAATACCAAACCAAACTAAGCCTAGTGTCCCACTCAAGTAAGGTAGGCTACATGAATTCTTTTTTTTCCGTTTTTCTCTGTCAAAGATTATATGCTCAATTAAATTATTATTTATTATTTATTATTTATTTATTTTTAAACTATCACATCCCGTGTTAGTTTAGGTCTTTCCCTCTCCAAACATTTTCATTCATAGTGAACATATCACTATTCTTTATAAAAGATTAAGAGCATATATTAATTTTTAGGAGGGGCAAATTGAAGAACTTTTCTAAAGTTATAGGTAAATAAATAATTACCAAAATTTGAGACCTTCTGAACCTATGGTAGATCCGCTAGTGACCATGGGATATCATTTTGACTGTGTGTAGTTAATTCATTCATGATTAAGGTAAATATAACGACTTCATGGGACCTATTGTAGGTGATCTAATTTAGTCACAAGTCCATCATTCATATATTTTGTCACATCAATGTACCCTTTGGTCACACTTTTTTTCTCCAACACCCACCATCTTATATCTCTAGGTTTTTCTAAATCTATAAAAACTATTTGTAGATCCCTTCTTTTTTCTCTGCACTTTTCTATTAATTTTCTTGGTAAATAAGTTGCAGAAAATAGGAATTTAATATAATTAAGAACAATGATTTTTTAGGATTTATTGTTTAATTATGATTTAATTATTGTAGTTTTGTTTTTGATAACTTTTTAATTAGGCTTTCTTAGAAGGCTTGTAACTATATGGTGTTTTTGTAATGGATTTATAAGACTTGACTTGATATTAAGGCATAACAATGAATTGAGAGTTTTTGTTGGATATTGTTTAGTTTCTTTAACTTTTCATTGATTTATTTTATTTTATTTTATTTTTTTTAAATTTTTTTTAACCACTTGGTTTGTTCCTATGTTATGGATCGTTCCAGTACATGGAACAAGAATATGGTACACCACATGTTCTAAATGTGTTACGATAGGGGTAGACTTCTATAGTTTACGCTACAAGAATTTAAGGTGCTTCATGCTAGCATAATTTTGTTTTTGTTTTGTTTGTTTGTTTGTTTTTTCAAATGAATCATGTGGCAGTACATTTGTACAAGCATTATGACCCATTTGTAACCTTTTGTTATGTCAAAACTTCACTCACTTTAGATTTTAGTTCATCATATTTGATTTTATTTTTTTCACTCCTAAGGCAACTTTAAGGAAATATATTGGAAAATGTTTTTGGGATCGCTAAGTTTACCGTTTTAAAACGATTGTATACCATATCCTCAGAACATGCATTCCAAAAATTAATTTGTTAGGGTGTCAGCATTTTTCTGTAGCATTACTTTGTTCTAGTCTTGCATCACCCCTTCTATTAGTGGCGTGTTTAATGAACTATTGCGGCATGTGTAGGTTGGTAATAAGGTTATTCTGCTATCATCTACAATCTAGGAAGCACTCATATGAACACACAGACACGGACATGGCCCATGGGACATGGTGTGGATACATATTTTTATTTGCTATTTATTTAAATATTACACCAATAAACAACCAAAAATAATAAACTATTAGATTGCAAAAGTGTCAAAAGCATTTAAAATAATAATGAATACATCATCTTTCAAAAATAAACAATAGAAAGTTAAACTTGTCCTAGGGCATGTATAGAGCCAGTACATACGTTGAGATGTTTCCCCAATGTGTTCAACAAGAAAAATAACAATAAAAAAATTGACAAGCCATGTGTTGTGTTGTGTCCAATACGTGTCCGATGTGACATTGACATGACTTCGAGAGATGTGTTCGTGCTTCATAGTATACAATGATAAATGCCTATCTTGATTAGTGATGACCTTATGTGTCTGGTATTTTATTTTCAAGTTTGGGAGCCTCATTTGCAGTGTCAAAATTTTTGATGTTTTAAGGGAGAAAAGCTGAAATGATGGGGAAGGAGAGATGGGGAAATTCTCAGTGATACCGTTTTAGTATTTGTGGCAGGATGAAGTCATCCTTGGAAGAGTGTTAGGAGATCAGGGATTCCCACAAATGTGGCTTATTTTATTTTAGTTTCTTAGTGGTTTCATTATTATTTTAAATTAATTTGGATTGCAATATTGAATTTGATTCTTACAAGACAATTTGGGAAGAAGGGATTGGGTTATTCTTAACTTCTTTCACTGTGATGTGGCTCAAGATTTGCAGAGCTTTCTCTTTTCAATGTTTGGGTTAATTGGGTTATGTTGGCCAGAGTGTTTCAACTCAATGAGAGTTGGTCTCATGGGTGTTCTTTGAAGAAAGTGCGGAAGGATTAAAGGGTGGTACCCATGTGTTTGATGTTGTGTATTTGGAGGGGAAGGAATTGGTGTTCTTCTGATGATGTACAGACACTGGTGTGTAGGATTAAGTTATCTGTACATTGTTTTATAATTTTTGCTTATAGAAAAGTTGTGACTCTTGTTCTGGTAAAAAATTTGGGAGAGCTTAATTTTTAGGATTGGCTATAGTTTTGAGTTATAAGGGTAAATTACACTTTGCCCCGTTTATGTTTGACCATTTTCTCACTTTGGCCCTTAAAGTTTATTTTTTGCCACTTTGGCTCTTTGTGTTTCAAGTTTTTTCTAATTTACTTCAGAAGCTAACTTGTCTAAAATTAGTCAAAAAATGACACATTGACAACAATGTGACATAAAAATATTTTATTATATATAACTCACACCGCTGACACAAATCCAAAACGCAATATAATAATATATTTTTTATATTATGTGGTAGTTAATGTGGCATTTTCTATCTAATTCTAGGGAAAACTTGAAGCATGAAGGGCCAAGTGAGAAAATGATCAAACATAAAGGGGGCAAAGTGTAATTTACCCTTTTTAATTTTATTGTTATTTTATTTTATCTGTGGTCCTTGTGTATATGTATATGTCTACCGGACATGGGTGGCACCCCTTTTGGCATCTTTTTGATGTTGCATTTATACTTTACATCTATACATGTCGTAATAAAAATAATGTCTCTTTTTCATTTTTGGAGGGGTTGATGTCGTTTTAGATGATATGGAAGGACATTGTGCAACTATTCGTCTCTTTTTGTCATGGACTAACAATAGTTTCTTTCATTATTTTTTTAGATAAGTAAAATAATTTTATAGAAGGCACTGAAATCGGCGTATCCTGTTGTAATATGAGTGGGTTTCTGTCAGTTATTAAAGTAGTGTGCTTTTTAACTTCTTAGACTTTTGATTGACTAATGGAGACTCTTCCCTCAAAATTAACCTTATCAATCATATTGTTAATTTGTTTTCCTTCCTTTCTTTCCTTAAAAGATAGAGATTTTTTTTTTAATTTTTTTTTTTTAAGGTGACTGTGGAGCCAAGTTTCTAGCTGATTAAGATCAGCTTGGTGGATAAAGGATCAACCTTGAGCCAGACAGCCTAAAAAACTTTTAAAAAAAAACTTTTAAATAAAACCTCCACCCCAGTTTGGCTCGTATGTTTAACCAAAGCCATTTTTGCCTTGGTAGTCTTCACCATCATACCTCTTATGGTCCCTTTGATCAGCATAATGTCACCAATTTGTGTAACCATTATCAAGCAACTGTAATGGTTGTTGCTGCTACCTTGATTATTTTTGGGGAAATTACATGCAGGTAGGAGAAGGGGGAAAAAAATTATAAACACATGGGAGGTGCAAGTGTGTCTGTGGTAGGATGCAAATGAAAGACTGTGGGGGTGCAAGCTCCATGTGTTAGTTATTTTTTTCCCCTTCTCCCACATGCATGTAGTTCCCCCATTATTTTTAACATTGCATTTTATTGGAACCAGGATGCATAACTTCCTATTTTACTTGAAATGCAATTTTCTTCTAGATTTCTTCCAAAATAATTTCAAATTTTGATTTGCTTAATGAAAGATCAAATATATTTTAAACAGCTTAAATTGGTGCCAAATGTTTTCACTTATTTACTATCATCTCCTTTGAGGAGATTGAACTATTTGGATTTTCGTACAATTCTTGAACATATATATCAAATAAAAATAAAATAAAGAATCATACAACTGTTGTCGATAAATTGCATTTTGAGATTGTTGGGTTGCAGATCCAGAGACTCAGTGGAGTAGATTCAGATTTTGCTCCGTTTTTGCAACATGCAGGGGTTCCTTCTATTGATTTCTATTATGGCAGAGGTACGTTGTTCATACCAGCACACATTTGATGTCAATTTGTGTTGCATAAATCAACTATAGTCCAGTGTAGGTGCAGTTGTTATCTCTTGCTCTCTCTATGTTTATGCGCACATATAAGAGCTTTATAGGTGCATTTAAGATTATCATATTCTTGTTATATTTAGCCATCAAGGAGGGGAAAAAAAAAAAAAAACATTCTTGCTATGTTTGTCTTGAATGATACAATTTTTGTATTCCTTTCAAACGCTCTAGTATGGGTCTAGGAAGCACGGATACGGATACAGATACGGATATGATACGCATATAACATACACAAAATCTGAAAAAGTAAGATACGGGTGCGGTGGGGATATGTTTGTAAAAAAAAAATTATTTTTTTATAATTTTAATTATGTAATATGCATGAAAATAAAACTTGAAGCAAATTAATAAATAAAGAGAGGGTTTCCTATTAAGTTAAGAGTCTTCAAACATTCATAAAACATCCAAAACTAAAAGGGAAAGCAAATTAAACATTAATCCTTACATGCCAATACCAAAAGCAAATTAAAAAAACTAGAGCCTTGCATGGAGACACTTTATTAGTCATGGTCTATATGTTCTTGTCATGATCATATGAGCCTTGCATGCCAAATGAATTTTTGGTAAAAAGCACTCTTATTTTATTTATTTATCTAAATTTTGTTAGGTGGTGCTAATGCCATTTATAGTTTAACTATTCATTTTTATTCAGATTTTCCAGTCTATCACACTGCTTTTGACTCCTATAATTGGATGATAAAATATGGAGATCCATTATTTCAGCGTCATGTGGCAGGTAAGCTTCCTAAGTCCTTTAGTCCAATATTCATAAATATTTGGGAATATGATCAGGGCACTATTAAAGCAACTATCCATTGCTTTTCTTTTTTATGTCGCCTCAGTCACCGGAGTCTGGGGACTTCTTGCACTTCACCTGGCTGATGATGCAGTTCTGCCTTTAAACTACATCTCTTATGCTGCTCAATTGCTGGTATAAGTGTTGTCTCAAGTTTCCAACATCCATCATTGGTTGGATTTACTTTATTTGATGTTGATGCCTCATTATTTGCTACCAGGGAGAAGGAAAAACAAGAGAGTAAGGGAGGCAGAGAGTGTGCATTAATGTTTGATGAAATCTCATGTTGTAGCTGGTCAAATTTATAAAAAAAATTCTTATTCAAATTCTCTTGCTTGATTTAAAGGACTGAATTTGATCAACTTTTTTGGTTTCAATTTAATTTCTATATAGGAGTATACAAATATGTTGAGCAACTTGTTGGAAGGGAGTGCCTCCGTACATCCTATAACTGCATCCATCCAGGAACTTGCCACTGCAGCTAAAGAAGCCGAGGAGGAAGCAAAGGTTAGATACAAAGTTTCTATGATAAAAATTTAATACTTCGCAAAAATGGAAAAAGCTTCTCTTTAGTTACAAGTTTTATGACCTTTATACAAGTACATTAAGTGTCCAGTGAAGAAGCATGAATACGGACATGAGAAATGTATGCTTCATAGTATGTGTTGCAGATGCAGCAATTTGCAAAATCTGAGGACACGTACACGGTGACAAATAAATTTGTAGTTATTATATGGAAAGAATACAGATAGTTCAATTTCTATGTCTATGGTTATTATACGGAAAGAATAACAGATAGCTCAATTTTTATGTCTATATGTTGGGACAGTTCTATTTTAATAAATCCTAGTACTTGCAAACAAATTGAAAGTTGTTATACAATTCCATGCTTCTTTTGATTGTAAAGTTATGTCCATAGTTCAAATTTGTTTCATGTGTGTCCAAGAAACTTGTGTCAATTGTGAAAACTTAAAAGGGTAAATTACACTGACCTCACTTAAGATGTGGAGAAATTAGAGATAAGCCCACTTTTGACATAATTTCATTGTACACCCTCAACTGTTAACGCTGTTAAAGTACTTGAATTGACACTTTTACCCTTGGCAATCATACTGAATATATTTTCTCTCAAAGCAATTGTCTTCTTCTATGTCTCGTCTCCTTGAAGTACAAGGTGCCTTCATTGTCAACGCTGCCCTACACCAGCCACCCTCTTTTCCAGCTCTACCAACACAACCATCCTTTCCCACTCCAGCGCCACCCACTCTTTCCCCCTCCAATGCCGTGACTGCCAAGCTGCCGACCCACTTTCTTCTGCATCCATTCTTCCCCCTCCAGTAGTTCCTCTTCCAATTAAAAACCTGATTGGATAACCCAACCCAACCCAACCCAAAGCGCTATGTGTGATGGGGGTTGTGATCATGAGTTCAGTGGGTTTCTGATGGAGGGCTTGCTGGGTCTCTCTAATGGGGGTTTGTTGTGTGACATACGCAATGTAGTGGTCCTATGTTGTGTGTGGTTGTAGAGATTGATAATGGTGGCAAGTGCTGGTTGTGCTTTGCATCAGGGGATGTGGTCAAAACTCAAGACTCACAGATAATGGCAGTATGCATTTGTGGAAACCTTGTAATTAACGACTATGTTACTTTTCAACAATGACCCACAGATTTAAAGCTTGCAATATGTTTCTTTCCTTAATAATCTTTTTCTTTTTTATTCTTTTTTATTTTTATTTTTTTGAACATGGCTGTGTATTCTATAATTTTTGTGATGGAGAGAGGAGGGAGAGGAAGATTGGAGAGGAGAGAGAGAGAGAGAGAACAAAATGGTATTTTGAAGATTGTTGTTATGATTGATTAAAGTTGTTGAAGATTGCAGATGTTTATTTGATATATTATGTGCTACTACTTAATGGTGTTATGATGACCGTATCTATATATCACATTTTGTCTGACTTGTCACTACTATATTGGTTTAATGGGTCCTACCAGTATTACATTATGTGATTGGTTGATTTTATTAAAGAAATGTGGTATATAAATAGTGTCATTTTTATTTTTATTTTTAGGAAAGAACAAATTAGGCATTTAATGAAATATATGCTATGATGTAACCAAAAACGGTTACTTTGTTAACAATTCTTTAAAGTTTGAATCAGTTTGATAGATAATGCTGAATTTAAGGGAGGTCAATGTAGTTATGTAAAAAATGTGGGCTTCTCTGTAATTTATCCATACCTTTGAGGAGGTCATTGTAATTTACCCAACTTTAAAAAAGTAATAGGATATGTTTGAAGTGGACCCTAGAAGGCATGTCTATGCTTAAAATAAATAAACTCGAAAAAATGTGAGTATTAAAAATAAATTCATAAAAATGACTGTTTGGAAAATTGTATATCTAGTTAGTAAAATTTGCGAGGGGATGGGAGGGGAGGGCACTATAAATTACTTCCAACCTAAAAATCTATATTTTTCTACATTTGATATTTAAGAATTTATACAATTGATATCTTCTGAATTTTACTGAGCATCTATGATCTTGATCTGAAGAAATTGAGAGAGGAAGAAACTCTGGGCAATGTTTTGGTGTTAAAGAAGCGTACATTAAATGATCGGCTGATGTTTGCTGAAAGAGGCTTCTTGGATGGAGAAGGGCTTCAAGGCAGGCAGTGGTTCAAGCATCTGGTGAGGGTTCAAGCATCTTCTACCTAGTATGCATGCTAAAAGCCTATTGCATTTTATAATCACTGGACTGGACTTTGTTTTGAAACAATATTTAGGTTTAATTACTTTCATTTGTTTTTCTACTTTTACTTGGTACTAAGCTTCTATCAAATTGTTATTATTTTTCAGGGTATAACTAATTAAAAAGAAAAAAGAAATAGAGAGAACCTTTACTTTCTTGAAATCTTTTAAGCTCTGAAGGAGATATGTTGAATTTTCTTTGTGACCGCTGTCCATATCAATTTTTAGAGACATGTGAACAGATAAATTGGTTGGTCATTCAATATCATTCTTGCAGCTGTTGACTTAAATCACATTTTATTCAATGCAGGTTTATGGGCCCTCTTGTGACCATGAAAATAAAATGCTTTTCTTCCCAGGAATATTTGATGCCGTTTATCAGTCCAGAAGAATGACAAACAAGAGGCAAGGGCAGGCAGCAATTCAGCATGAGATTTGGAGGGTTGCAAGGGCCATTCAAAGAGCTGCCTATGCTTTGAGAGGTGAACTCACCTGAGAAGCAGAGGGGGGGGGGAAAAAACAGTGAGAGAATGTAGGATTTGTGTAAATATATGTCCACTATTTTGTTACTATGTATATTTTTTAGAACAATAAATTATATAGATTTTGCTACTACATTCTCTGCATATGAACACCATTATTTTGTGCACAAGATAGCTTGCAGATGCCTCAACAATTTTTATCCTATTACTAGGGTGCAACTTGGGTGGATTCAACCTGAGCAACACGAGCTCAATCCAAATTTTTTTAAGACTTGAGCTAAATATTTTTAAATTTAGTATGGCTTTGAACAAAAATTTAGAAGTCCAAATTAAATTTGAGCGTGCTTGGATAAAGATATCAAACAACAGAGCAACTTGAAACCCGAATTATATATATATATATATAAAAATATTAAATATACATATAAATTATTAGCTATTAGATGATATTAAAGTAATTTAGATTGTTAGATCATATTTAATATATATTATATACACAAGTAACACAATACAATTTTATTTATTTATTTTTTTCTCACTCAAATTGTAAAAACTATTATAATGGCATTTCTTTTATATAATATTAATTATTTATTGGGTGCTCGGGCGAAAGGTCCAAATTTGAATTTCTTGTGGCCAAATATTTTCACAATTATTTATTTCTATATACGCACTTAATGAAATTTTATTTTAATGACAATTGTGTCTTAAAATAAAATTATTGCAATGGACATCAAAACACATCTGTGGGGCCCGAATAAGTCCAATGGAATTGGAGGCCCAAAAGCTAGCCCACTTGAGAATAGGGCCGTTTATAAGTCGGCCCAATCCAAGAGCCCATTGTATAGGCTATAGCCAATGTAAAGTGAGCCGAATAGAAGTGAGGTGGAGGGTTGACTTAGTCAAATATCTCATGGGTCGTGGGGGCCAACCATGAGGTTAGGATGTCTGAAAGAAAGAAATGGGTTCAAGAGAACAATATAAAAGGAGTCATCTCGATCAAAGGAAGGTATGTGAAAATAGTAAATAACTTATAAGGAAAGTTAAAATTTAAGTAAAAGACTGACTTGTCCATCAGAGTGTTAATTTTGACACCCCTGATCAGAGCGCTTGTTTCTCTTTCAGGTATTATCTCAAGAATCAGAAAAGGTTTGTTTGGATCAGAGAGTATTTCCAAATCCTTTTCATCACACATCGATAACCAAAATAGTTATCTCTCAATTTCAAAACTTAAAGCATAATAACAATAATATTAAAATCCAACATGATAAAAAATCTGAAATCTTGATATTTTTTCAAAATCTCAACGATTCCCAATAAACAGCATTCACACTCACTAAGAGTAGGGGTGGGTGGGGGTTGGTTACGGTCACGGAACTTCCAATCCGCTATTCGTCCGTCAGATTGGCTGATTGAAAAAAATCAATCCGCATCTGTCTGCCAATCCGACGGATGTGGATTGAGCGGATTGGCGGATGGATGCGAATCGGTTTGGCGGTTTAAAATTTTATAAATTTTCAACATAATTCAACTTGTGCACTTTCTTAACAAAAAAAAAAAAAAAAAAAATTACAGTCAATGACTTAATAGAGTATTACAATCACTGCATGTATCATCCAAAGAAAGAAAGTTTGAAACTTTATCCACATATTACAATTACAGCATGTCTCATCCATATAAAGTATTATAATTTGTAATTCTTAAAATATAAAAATAATTCAAACCACTAAAACCATGAACAGAGCAGTAGTAGAGATTGTATGCCTCTGTACTGTTACATCCATATCTGTTTTTAAAAATAAAAACCAACCAACATATATAATCTTTTTTATTTATTATTTTTAGAGTTAGATTTAAAAACTAAAATATATAGATAAATAATACATTTATTTTTTTCAATTCAAAAAATATATTTAAGTTGAAAACTCTTTTTCAACATAATATATTCAACATAATATTTAAACTATTTTTCAATTGAAAACACAAATAGAATATATAAACAAATTGAAAACACAAAGTCTTACAAATTACTAGGAATGCTCGGCGGTTTGGCGGTTCGGTTGCAGCCAAATGAACCTCAAATCCGCCATTCGTCCAAAACTAGGCGGATTGGAAAAATCAATCTGCAACCATCCGCTCGTCATTATACATCCATCCAAAATGCGGTGGATCGGTTCGGTTCGGTCGGTTTGGGCGGATCGGTATATCCGCTGCTCACCCCTAACTAAGAGTCATATGAATCTTAACATTTCAAAACTAATTTCCCAAAAAGTAATATAGTTTTCCCAACAAACTCAATATTTCAAAAAGAGTGATCAATACCTATCATTTTCAAAGATTTCACAAATCTTTCCAACCAAACCTCTTTCCAAAAGCTTCAAAATCAAACTAGTTTTTATAGAAAAATTGGGTTTCTTTCTCAAAATATCATTTTCTTTCAAAACTAAGTCACAAGTTAACCAAAAAAACATTTATTTACCAACAGGAAAAACTCAAGAGAAAAACCCCTTTTTATGCACTAATACATAACTTAGATCAAACCCTAGCTTTCCAAAATCATTTACTTTACAAAATAACACATATCAAAGTTAAAAAGCATACATGACATCAAGAAAATCCGTATCTCAAAGCAAGAGGAAGAAATGGAGAAAATCTCCAAAAGTCGAAAGTGATGAAATCGAGATTTGCTCCGATTAGAACAAGTCATCGACAAGCTCTACACTTAACAAGGTAAGAAAATGCTTCTAAGTGAGTAGATCTGAAGCTTGAACTGAAAAAGCTAAGTTTAGAGAGATATGGTGGCTTCACGGTGGAGAAAAGAAAAAAAAATAGAGAGAGAAAGAAAAAGTGAGGAAATAGAATGGGTTAAGGTTCTATTTATAGACCTACGTCAAGGGTGAAAAGTGATTCCAAGGTCAACCCAAAAGGTAGGTCAAAGCCCCAAAAAGTAAGGCCCAAAAAGAAAAAAATAAAAAATTTGAAAAATACACAAGTGTCAACACCAAGAGGAAGGGTGTCGACACTGTGAAGCAGTGTTGAAACACTAAAAAAGAAACAGATAGGGTGTCAACACCAGAAGGCCTTGGTGTCAACCCCAGAAAACAGAAGCAACACTAAGAACAAAGCAGCAAGGTAGTGTTGACACCAAGAAAAAGTGGTGTCGACCCTAGAAGCAGAACCCAACAAGAATGGAAAGAAGAATGGAAGGTGCTGACCCTCCTAGAGCATAGTGTAACCACTAGAATTGAAAAACTAAGTTCCCAATGAACTTTCCGACGAAACAAAACATGAGCGAACAATCCCAGTAAGTCTAAACCGAATTGTATTCCTCCAAAACCAAGATACAACAACTCCAAAGACTCCAATAACAAAAAATAGATGAATTTAATACACTCTCCAATGACTTAAAGAACACAAGTGTCACGTGCGGGCATTCCCACTTTTTGAGAAAAATTTGAGAAAATTACATTGGTAAACAAGAAAAGAATTTTCAAGGAAAATGAGAATTTTTTTTTTTTTTAATACCGTGTAGTTGACTTCTTAACCTTACATGGTGATGTTGTGTAATGAACTAAACTTGGATTGATACCTTGTAGTTGTGCACCTTGTTCTTGGTTGAGTAATGGTGTAAATATGGATTTCTTGTTGTGTGCATGTGTATCTAGTTATTGGTAAACTAGTATCTTTGAGGCGTGTTGAGCCGAAGAATCGTCCTTGTGGACCATATTTCGTAGATATAGTTCTTCTTCTTGGTGAGAATTGATGGAGAGCCTTGTTGTGAGGGTGAAATTGTTCTTCAATTGGAGTTATTAATCGACTAGTAATTGTTTCATGTTGTATGTATTGGAGGAGGAGTTGTGATTGAGTGAATGAGTAAGACCTTGCGATTTGATCCTAGTCTTGTAAACTGACAAGTCTTGTAGTTTGTTGAGATATCTGTGACTATACTTCTTCTTTTGTTTGACCAAACTCTCTTGGACCATAGTAGATAACTTGAGAGTGACTCATCATATCTTGTTCATGTTTTCCTTTGTACTCAAGTGCCCTTAGGGCACTAAGAAGAGAAATCGAGATCTAGAAAGTTATTCCACGTGTTGGTTTGAAACTTTGAGTTGGCATTTGTCACCTTTTTGTTTTTTTATTCCACTTTGAATCTTAGAGTAGCCTTAATTGCGTTGTTAAACATTCATAGTGACTTAGTTTGGCCTTTTTGGAAGAGTTATTTGTCTGTTTGTTATTGCTCCATTCTAATCCTTTTTTTACTAAAAATTCGGGGACAAAATTTCCTAAGATGGGGAGGTTGTGATGTCCCAGGTCACGGACCCGACTTGATGGTTAATTTTTGGACTTGTCATTTTGACTTTTGGAGTCTCAAGTAGCGTGCTTCATTAAATAAAAATTTTTTGACCTTATCCGTAATGCCCCCCAAAAATGCAACATACCATCCAAAACGATAAGTAAATAGCATTATGAATCAGAGTATAATGTCATTCTATTACATAAGATTCAATTGTACAAAAGAGGTGACACATGCGATATACATTCATAAATAGAACACCATGAATCTATAGCATGTGTTACCAAACAGTCATAATGTAATAAAAGCTAAACATGTAATTATATGCCTTAAAGGCTTACATCTTTCCAAGTCAAGACTTGGTACATCAAAAGTGAGTCGTAAGCTCAATACAAATAAAGCCCTAGGCTTATACAAACGTTAAATATAAAAATAACAGAACAAAACTGAGCCTTCAGCTCCACGGTCCTCCCAAACTAAGTCCCTGGAGGGGCATATCACCAGCACCTAAAAATGGTTTTCTCCAAATAGGGTGAGCTAAAGTCCACTAGAAATAATTTAACACAATATATGAATCTTAACAAAGATATGAGTGTGATATGCACATACAGTGTCCGTAATAAAATCATTTGTAACTTTTTTGCAAAATCATATTATGTTGAACTTATATCTCAATCTATTTTATCTCCATTCATGAGTCATTTCCATTTCATTCAGACAACCAAACTGAGGATACAACTCAGTGGGTTTCTAACCAATATAGCCATCACACAAACACTTCTATTTGTCATTTTACGGATATTTCGTCCGCCGGAATTGGTACCCATGTATACTCGTGGTTTTCGGGACTTTCACTCTGGACACTCCGGTCAACTTAATTCAATGGAGTACATCCCCTTTCTTCTTCCAAACATAAAGTACAACCCATTTCTTTTCTCAAACATCATACATTTACAATGTATTAAAGATGTGACAACACTCAATGCAAATGGATGAGAAATTAGTTTCAATTCACCTAATTCTCATGCAATTTCTACAACAATCATAGTTATCCTCCATCGATAACCTAAAACAAATATTTCTAAACAGATATACAATCTCCAAGACAGATAAATTATCCAAATTTCAAAGTGTGAGTGGTAATACATAACCAACTCCACCACCCATATCAACAACCATCTATTTTAACATTTTCAATACCAATTCCATTTTATTTATACAAAATAAATATTTGAGACATTTTAGGGCAAACTTTATTTCCTTCCAAAATCCAACCCAAGTATCAAAATCAACAATTTTTTTATTACAACACAACCTCATATTCACCCCCATAACCATTTCCAATATATCCATTTGTAAACCCCTCTTTTGATTTTAAACCAAAACCCTAGGCTTGTTCAAAATCTACCAAAATCACAATATTGTTCATTCAAAACAAATAGCGAAGTTAAAAACCATAGAAGAGTGTAGAAAATCCCTACCTCAAAGTTAAAAACGAGAAAAGCAAGGAAGGAACTCGGGTGAAACCAAAACCTAACTCTATTTGGATGAAAATGTAGCCCTTGAGCTCTATATTTTTAACAGAGACACACGGGTAGAGAAACCACTAACTCTAGGTGAAAATGTAGAGAGAGAGAGAAAGCTTTAGAGAGAGAAGCTCTAGATCTAGGGTTTTTAGAAAGTTTAGAGAGAGAGAGAGAGAGAAGAAAAAGTGATGTAAAAAGTGATTCTTACGGACTGATAACGCACAGTCCGCTCGAGCTCAAGAAGTGACGCTCGAGTGTCTAGACACAATAAGTTGTTTCACTCGAGTGCAAGAAGTGACGTCCGAGCATAGAATACACACTTCTAGTAGTTTTGCAGAGACTAACGCTCGAGCTGAAGAAAGGCCACTCGAGCTGAGACCGCTCGAGCGCAGAAAACACCGCTCGAACATAGAATACACTCTTTCAATAGCTTTGCAGACCTGCAAAAGTACTGAGAGTTCACAAAGCCCGCTCGAGCGCAAGAAGTGATGCTTGAGTAGAGGAGTAAAATTCTGGGCAACAAAAGTTTGAAAACCAAGCTACCAACTTGTTCCAAACGCAACCAATACAACCTAAAAACCAAACTTAAGGAAATATAAGGGAAGTAAGACATGAATCAACAATACGAAACCATGAAACCCAAGTCCAGAATACAAAATGGGTCGGGTCTAAACCAAAATGGCTATAACCTCCCCCCTTTAAATTTCAAATCAAGCTTTAAAACTATGTTTAAACCAATTTCAATAATGATAATTAATCAATTCCATTACCATGACCCATTCTCCGGTCATCCATTCTCATCAACTCGATACACAGGTTCCAACATTGAAAGTATAATTCACATTTTCCAAAACATATATAATTTTTATATTAAACAAAACATAGACAACATATACAATGTTTCTATATTTTCAAAACATACACAATGTTTCCATATTTCATTAACATAACATTATCTCAATACATGCTCAAACATCAACAAATAGGTTCAAATACTTCTCACGGGCTTCCAACTCACGTTCCCACGTTGCTTCCTCAACTCCGTGATGTTGCCACAATGCCTTAACTAAGGGAATTGTCTTGCCTCGCAAGACTTGGTTTCGAGTATTCAAGACTTTCACCGGTCTTTTCTCATACGAAGCATCCTCATCTACCTCTAAGTCGGTCCAATCCAACGCGTACGATGAATCTGGCTCATACTTCCAAAGCATACAAATATGAAACACATCATGAACCTCGAAAAACTGAGTAAGTTTAAGGCGTATTCGGCTCTAACTCCCAACCTACGGGTCTGGATTACATTCCATCAGTTGCCATAAGTCCTATTTGTCATGGGAAAACTGTCCATGAGAGCCACATGATGGTTCGGGGGCTGTTTTCAATTTTCGCCCCCGAAACGCCCTTTTTCGAGTAAATTTAAGGCGTATTTGGCTCTATCTCCCAACCTACGGGTCTAGATTACATTCCGTCAGTTGTCATAGGTCCTATTTGTCATGGGGTAGCTTCCCGTGTGAGCCATATAGTGGTTCGGAGGCTGTTTTGAATTTTTGCTCCTGGAACGTCCTTTTTCAACTAAGTTTTGGGCGTATTCGGCTCTAACTCCCAACCTGCGGGTCCGAATTACATTTCGTCAGTTGTCACAAGTCCTATTTGTCAAAGGGAAACTGTCCATGAGAGTGACACGGTGGTTCGGTGGCTATTTTGAATTTGCGTCCCCAGAACGCCCTATTTAGACTAAGTTTAGGGCGTATTCGGCTCTAACTCCGAATCTACGGGTGTGGATTACATTCCATCAATTTTCACAAGTTCTATTTGTCATGGAAAAGCTGTCCGTGTGAGCCACACGGTGGTTCGGGCATTGTTTTGAATTTTCGCCCCCGAAACTCCTTTTTTCAACTAAGTTTAAGGGCGTATTTGGCTCTAACTCCTTACGTACGGGTCCGGATTACATTCCGTCAGTTGTCACAAGTCCTATTTGTCATGGAGAAACTGTTCATGAGAGCCACATGGTGGTTCGGGGGCTGTTATGAGTTTTCTCCCCCGGCCATAAGGCAAGTACCATATATGTATAGTATCAGAACCAGTTTGGTAGATCATTTTTAAAAACGTCAGGAATAACATGAATAAACTAGGAATGGTTTCGTGGGGGATTCATATAATAAAATGCTTGAGAAAAAGCATCAATATAATCCCAATAGCTGTAGCGAGATTCTTTATTGCGAATCTCGAGAGATCTGGTAACATGGGGATACATACCCTAAGCTTGCATAGGCAAGATTTTCTGGATAGTGGCCTTACTGTAATTAATAGGGCTAGCAGTACGGTTAGGTTCAGCCAACGTATGCTTGAATTCTACTGAAGCAGTTTCTGTTCAAAAATATATCTGTATTAATCAAAATGAGGAGTAGAATGCTATGTAGTCAAATATCTCCTTTTGATCTCCCAAGGATCATTCATCCACTGGATATCAACTGTATCAATGTAAAGGACAGTGTCCTCAACAATGGAATTCTGGACATAAGATTCTGGAGGTGTTAGGAGGACATCCTTAGCCATTTGGCTAGATTTCCCTTTTTTATTGGAAAAAGCATTAAGCCCTGGAAATTCTATATAATAGGGATTATCCCTTCCGCGGCCCCTTCTGCCTGGGCCTTGGCCTCTATTGGACATTGTTGGAACCTTGCAAATATTCTCAGGTTAGAAAATCAGGAAGAGAATTATTCTCGCCTTTGATATATTCAATATCAAAATCAAATACTGAAAGATGGCCTTGCCATGCTGCAAAAATTTGTTTTTGAGCTAAATTCTGGACATCTTTTTTAAAAATTTGTTTTGCCGTAGAACAATCAACTCTTATTAAAAAATGTTGATTTAATAAATCATCCTGGAATTTTAAGACACATTTAATAATAGCTAAACATTCTTGTTTAATGGTCGGATAGTTTTTAGCAGCTTGATGCCAAATACCAGAAGTAAACCTTAGAAGTTCTTATTTTTTACTGTTGGGATTAAATTGTTTTAATATGCCACCATAACCAAGGTTAGAGGCATCAGTTTCAACAATTTTCCTCCATTTTGGATTTGGTAAAGAAAGACAAGGTAGAGTTTTAACTCTAGCTTTGATCTTCTGAACTGCTTCTGTATGTTCTGGACCCCAAGGTGGAAGATTTTTTCTAAGTCTGGAATATAAAATAGCTGCATTTGTAGCTAGATTAGGATAGTAATCATGAATATAATTTAAACTACCCAAAAATATCTGTAATTGAGTTTTATCTTTAATTTCATCTGGAAATTTAGATGCAAACTCCATGCTTCTATTAATTGGAATAATGGTACCATTATGAATATTATGGCCCAAAAATCGGACTGTAGTTTGGAAAAGTTTCATTTTTGATGCAGAAACGACCAATCCATTTCTGATGATAACATGCTTAAATATATTAAGATGCTTCATATGCTGGTCAATAGATGATGAAAAAATACGAACATCATGAATATAACAAATTGCAAATTCTGTATAAGGATTCAATATATCATTCATAATGTGCTGGAATTCTGATGGAGCATTTTTTAATCCAAATGGCATAACATTCCATTCAAAATGCCCAAAGGGTACTGTAAAAACAGTTTTATACCTGTCTTTTTCGACAACTTGTGCTTGCCAATATCCTGATTTCATATCAAATTTTGAAAATATGATAGCATCCTGTAAACGATCTAATAGATCTTTTTTATTGGGAACTGGATACCTAATCCATTATAAGGCATCATTCAGAGGTTTGTAATTTATTACCAATCTTGGCACAGCTCGTTCAATTTCTACATTTTTATTCACATAAAATGCTGTACAACTCCAAGGAGATTTACTGGATCGAATAAGTTTTTTCTGGAGGAGAGTACTAATCTCTGCTTTACAGAGTTCTAGATACTCTTTTTTCATCTGGCTTGGACGAGCTCTAGTTGAAATTTTACGCTCATCATATCTGGGTTCATAAGGAAGGGAAACTATGTGTTTCTTCTTATCCCAAAAAGCATTTGGAATATCACTGTAGATTTCATTTTGGAATTCTTGTTCAAGTGATTTGATCTTTTGCTGGAAAGAAGATTGCTATAATCTCTGTTCTGTAGTTAGAAAACTAATTTCTTTCTGTAAGAAATTAATTTGTTTTTCTTTGAAATCAACTAGATCTTTGATTTGATCTAGTTCTTTGGTGTAAGGTTCTGTAATAAACTCAAAAATAATCGGTTGATCATTTAGAGTTGTATGAATGCCAATGGAGTCAATTTTGGTGATTGGCATTAATAAACACAGGAATGGTGTCCCTAAGATTATGGCTTGAGACATATTTTTTATCAGTACAAAGGATGTTGGTAAACACAATCCTTGATTGCAAATGAGCACTTCTGGAAGTTTGTGTCTAATGTACAAAGAATTACCACTTGCACTGGTAAGTGATTGGGTTGTTTTCTGAAAGCATTTGGTAGGAATTAATCCTTCCTGAATACAATCCACATCAGCACCACTGTCAACAAGAGCAATGGCGTCTTTTATTATAAAATCTGGTTTTATAATAAAAGTAATTATGATATACCATTTCTGGAATGTAACCTTATTAATAAGGTTCAAGTGTGCTAAAGATGCATCTTGAGGAGTACTGGATTCAGAGACTTCAGTAATGTCTAATTTTCCTGTATTTTTAGAACTAACTTGTTCTTTAATCTTTTTAAGGTCTGTTTTTATAGCAATATTTGATGTTTGTAAATGCTTGATTTCAACTTTTAAAGCATTTACTTCCATTTTAAGATCCTGGATTGTGATGGGTTTTTCTTCAGAAGTATTCTGGATTCTTTTATACACTTCTTTCATGCTGTAGTGTTTAGGAGGTAAAACTTCTTTTTTATGCTGTTGATAGCATAATTCAAGAAATTTTAATTTCATTTCTGGATCTATTATTTGATCAGCAATATTTAACATTTGCTGCTCATCATCAGTTAAAACATTAATACTAGGACTACTAATATCAAGTCCATTCATCTCAACTATTGCTTTCCAATAGTTAGTTTCTTCTGTAATTTGGTTAATTTGAGGTTTACAGGAACAAATTTCTGGAGGGGATTCAGAGTCAGTATCAGAGGAGGATGAATATAAAACTGCAATTCCATCATCGGAAGTAGAGTCTGAATCAGAGTCTTCAGAAAGCATTTGAAGAATTTGTTGCTGAATTTCATCGTCTAAAGCTAATTCATTCAATTTTTGTTGAATTTTAGATTTGCAACGATTTGCATAGTGACCTGTTTGGCCACACTTGTAACATTTAACTGTAGATGTGTCCTTCTGGGAATAAGATTTTCTCTGTTTGCCTTTAGATTTAGAAGGCTGGGGTTGCTGAACAGTTTGTTTATTATACTTATGTTTTCTGAATTTTTTGGAATAATATTTGGATGATTTTCCAAATTTATGTTTTTTATGTTTATGTTTGGATGGATACTGAATTTTAGTTTCATAGGCAAATTGTTCACAAAATTCACCTAATTCATTATGACTTTGTTTTTTCATTTGATTCTGTAGTTTCAGATCATTACAAAGAGCAAGACCTTCTTCTGTAACAATTCTTATGAGTTGGCCATAAGTATATTCTGAATAAGGAATAGACATTTTGCTATGCTTATCCCTCAATTTTTTTTTGATTCTCTCGGCAAAGAGAGTGGGAAGGCCGTCAATAAATTTGGCTTTCCAATGTTCACTGTTAGCGTCAGATCTTCTAACAACTCTCATCATGAACACATCTTTATACCATCTAAAATGGGATAAAGACGAACATTGTAAATTCTGTAAAAGTTCTCTACTCTTATCTTCTAAACCATTAGGAGAAACTCCTACAAAATGGTGTAGAATTGTATTGATAAGAGTATAAACAATGTCCTATCCAGATTGAACAGTGCCTGTTAAAGGGTCTGTAATTCTTTTACAGGCTGTTAGAATTTCTGCTTGTTGAGTTTATGTAATAATGTTATCCCACCATCCTTTAAGGATACCGGTAAAACCATTGACCAAGAATTGTGCGATTTCATGATCATCATTTTCATTTTGTTTGCAAATTGTTGAATACATAATCATTTGATGCAACAATTCAAATATCTGGTATTCAGAAAGACCATCTATATTCCATTCATAAATGGTTTTTCCATGATAAGATTTTTCTATTTGTAAAAAATCTTCTTCATAGAGAATATCCATAGGAGTGCTCCGAGAATAAAAATGTCTTGTTGGGGAAGTCCTATTAGAATTCCTGGAAGATTCTCCATAATGGACTTTATTTATGGAGGTTGGATTTTCCTGAAAATTATTTTCAAGTTCTGTAATTTGAGAAAATGTTAAATTTTCTTTATTTGGATTTTGTTGTTTGGATAACATATTAATAGAAGAGGATTCTCCAATTTTAAGAGTCTTAATCTTATCAATTAGGGTATCCATAAATTCTGTATCCTTTTTAGTAGAAGACAACTTAAATTTAGTTACTTCTAAAGGAGGTTTAATTGTTACTGGAATTATTTCAGTTTTAACCTCAGATTTTGGCTGTAAATAACAACTGTCCTTAATGTGATTAACAGTTTCTTCAATTCTGGTGAGTTGTTTGCCAGCTGTTTGGCAAAACAAATTTGTGTAATTATGCTGTTTGAAAATTGGAACCATATCCTGGATAAGAATAGGATCCCTATTCTGTGATTTATGTGGAATTTCCATATAAGCAGCAATAGCTAAAGGTTTAGTATTACTACTTAATGGTTGTAACTCCAGAGGTTGGGTTGGTGGATGGACAGAAGTAAAACTTTGACCATCGGTGGTTATCCAAGTTTTCTGAATATGTTCAATAACATTAATTTGGGAATTTGTAGGAGTGATGTTTTCAACATACCACCAAGGGAAAGACTGTAATTTTTGATTTTGTTCCAAGTGAACATAATACTGGTTTTTGTATTGTTCTAACTGGAGAGGGGTATGGTAGCTAAAGTACCATTCTCTAAATGTCCTGCATTTTTCTTTCTGTAAGTCCTCATTTAAGACTTTTCTGATTTTACTTCCTGGTGTAAAATCCATTAAATCTTAAAATTCATATCACTGGCTGTAGGGCTATATGGCCTTCTAGATTCATAGATACCATGTGGTATTTGATTTTTTGAAAATTGTACTCCTTGAACTATTGGATCGGTAGGTTGTTCATGTTGAGTATCACTAGGAGGTCTTGACGATATTCCTTGTAAGACCGACTCAGCTTGTTCAGATAACGATTGTTTGGATGACTCAGGTAGATCTACTCTATAAGATGGAGCAGTTCTATAACTGGTACTTGACATACTTCTGGATAGAGATCTTTGTGGTCTCTTGAAGGTAAGATATACATTTCCTCCTTGTGTCTGGATAACTTCATCCAATGTTTGTTGAATGAGTGGTCTAGTTGGAACAACTTGATTTATCTGCCATCTTTCTAGAAACTTAATTTCTTGCCAAGGTATCATTTTTGGCACTGCAGCCTGACTACTGAAAAGATTTGTGTCTATGAGGACAGTATGTACTAGATCACTTTGTTTCCGGATATAAGGGTTAAGGGTTGTTAAAACCTTTAGATAAATTCTGGAAACTACCATAAAGGGTGGTGATCCTGGAAGATACTCATAACCATTAGATAACACTCTAAGTTCTAAGACTTTAGAAAAATTAGCATCTGTGAGTGCTATACTTAGGTTTGGATATATATTAAAATATATTGGACCATATGAGAGGCTAGTTTCTATAGCTCCCATAAGTGATGCTCTCCAATTGAGACATCTACCATCTCGAAGGGTACACTGGATACTGGTATTTTGACCTAAGAGAGTCAAAGGTTTGAAGGCTATCTGGACAAGTCCTATGTAGACATACTTGTATTTCTGTAGAAAAGGATAAAGATCCTGAAAATGGAGAAGATACATGATCTCATCATCATTTTGGATTGATACTGCATGTTCAAAGGTTTTGATGATTCTTCTACTGGAAAAGTCAAAAGTTCCTATCTTGTAGATAGTATCTGGTTTGACTTTAGGGATAGTCCACTTATCAAGGGCTTCCTTAACATCCTGGTAAGCTACAAGCTCTCTGGCTTCCAATGTAGAAGCGACTGTATTGGCTACTGTATTTGATACTGTATTGGCTACTTCTTTTGAAGGTTCAGTACTCATTTATGGATATATGTAACCATATATGTATAATTAAAAGTAAATAAAACAAACTATGTCCAATTTTAAACTTGGCTCTGATACCATACATGGTGCTTGACACAGGGTTTAGCTAAAGCACGTCTGTCAACAACTTACGAGATCAAATGACCTAACCGCAATCACTGCTAATGGTCTGACTCTACGCGACTTGGGTAACGTCCCACTTCAACCTTACACTATCCTACCCTTACACAGCACAAACCCAAGAATACTATATGTCATAGTTTTATTTTATTTTATCTTAATTATGCCATATATGGTCTCATGTTTTACTGTAGAGGAGGTGGAGGCCTACCGGCGGCAGCCCACGCAACTATCTGCTCCTGGATTTAAGATTGGATTTTTTCAATTTGTTTATTACTGTAATCTAATTGCTGGAGACCCCAAGGGTCATTAGGAAATATAGAGAGAAATTGTAAAGTACTATTTTTCCTTTGAATATGAAAATCTAAAATTTCATACAAAATAACAAGTATATCAACAGAGCTCATACATTAGAAAAAATGAAAGAGAATACTTACAATCAGTACTGCAAACTTTTATTTTACTTGAAAAGGAAAGGAGGAGTACACACTTTTTAGAGAGAGAGAGAGAGAGAAAAAACAACGCACACTTATAAACTGAAAATTATTATTCTTACAATTCGTACCTTCAACAAGAGTGAGGCATCCCTTATATAGAAAATAAAAATAACAATATAAGGATGAGGAAGACAGGTGGCGTGTCCTAGTTAGTTTGGAGTTGATCGTCCTTATCTCCTCGAGATTTCCCTTATCTTCAAGTGTCGGCAAGTGATAGCTGGTTAGCCAGCTGGTATGGTGGCAGACAAAGGATACACTTTTGCCGAAAGTAATTTTGTCATCACATGTTGCTGGAAAATAATGCTGGAATAGAGGACAAAGAATCAAATCATTTTTCTTTTCCTTTTCCTTTTTTGTCTTTTTCTTGGCTCATCTTTTCAGCAATTAAACCAGTCAAAGAATCCCAAAAGTCACCCATGTTTGGCTCTTCTGGTTCTTGGGATTCTCCCGCTAATACTGTAAATTCATTTTTATCCAAAAGAGGATCAAAATGTTCCTCATCTTCTGGAGCACCATGGCCACTGGAACCAGACTTCATACTGGTATCATCTTTAGTGAAGGATTGCAAGAATTGTTCTTTCATAAAATCCATACTTTTAATAATTAATTCTTGCTCGGGTAAGCCTGGAAACTTTTGCCTTAATTCATTTTGAATTTGGACAAAAGGATTTTGACTTTGTACTGGAGTAGTTGGGATGAGTTTAGGAGTGGCATCCCAACAAGCTTGTGTATGGGCTGTAATTTTCTGAAGAAGTTCCTGTTGTTGTTTAGGAGAATCCATCCCCTTAGTCCACCATTTATAAAAGAAAACTCTTTTTAAACGAGGAACTTTATTCTAGAAATCACACTGGAAATCCTATTTCCATATCCATGGGATACCGAAACGGATAACAAAATGGACTGCAGATTTGGATATGGAAATATCCTTGTATACTGGAATATGGCTATATGCAGTATGCCATTCATTGAATGCCTGACGAATGGGTTTTGAAAAAGCATAAATCTAATATTGCATTGATAAGAGATGTGAAATTTGATCACAATGTAGGAATGTGTGGATAAATTAAGAATTTTCAAGGCATTGATATAGAAATGGATAGTGTTGGCATTGTTGAGATGTTTAAATGGAACCATATTATTGCATTGGGCATTTCCAAAGTCATTCCATTTGTCATTGACATAATTGATTTTGAACATTGCTTGGAAAAAGATACTGTTTTGAGAAAGGAAATTGTTTTGTGAAACAAGATCATATTGATTTGTTTTGGGGTAAATATGTTGGAAAGTCCGGATAAAGGGTGTAGTTGGTATTGGTTAAGTTGGTTTGAGTAAAAGACTGAAAACACACGCAGAGAAAGTACCATGTGCCTTCCGATTAGCTACCGGTAAAGTGGGGATTGGTAGTGCTTATTATGCCTACTTGCAGACACTAACTTAGGGATTATCTGAGTCGTATTTACTGCTCCATTGAATTAAATTAAAATTATTAAATTGTCAAATTTTTAAGATTGCATTGTGCACAAAGTTTTCAAAAGAGAAAGAGATATGTTTTTTAACATGGTTTGACATATGCATTCATCCCATGAGATTGTATAAAATGTATATACTTTGTTAATGTTTTCCTACTGGGTCTTGTGCTCACCCATATAGGATTTTGTGCAGGAAAGGAGGTGGTGATCCCACCAAGTTAGAGGCGTGGAGATATGTTTTGAGAGCACAATGGTCTTTTCTTTTGTTGTAATTATTTTTGACAAGCCAATGGCTTTATGTGTATGGGTTTGAAATCACTTTTGTGTAACCGGACTTAAGTCTTGGAATTTGTAGCCCTTGAGGGCATTAATTCCTACTAAACTTCCTTGCTATATGCTATATATTCATATTCTAAAAATGTTGAATATATAACAGCATGTGGAATATTCTTTTGTATATCTCTTGATGCTTAATAGGTACAAACGTTGGAGATTTGATGATGATGTTAATATTGTGATTTATTTATGTTTATATTAAATAATGGAAGTTGGTGAATCTAATTAAATAGGATATTAATTAGTGAATAATTATCAATCACCAAAATAGGATATTAATTAGTGAATAATTACCAATCACCAAAAAATGGGGGCTGTATCATTTGTCTCTTTAATTACTTGTTTAAGTTACATAGGTTTATTTTATGTTAAGTTTTGTTTTACACATGCATTCTCTTATCCATCATGTGTACATATGTGTTCTATACATACATACATACATATATACATATGATATATATTTTGTTGCAAGCACATATATACTTATTTATTTATATCTCATGAATTTGTCTCTAGATCAATCTAACCTGCCAACCTATTATTTTGATTTACATTTCTTCCCATATCAGTTTGTGATATAGGTTTGTTTTGTAGTGCACATAAGATATATTACAAAAATTTGTAGTGAAAAATTAGTATGCAACTCAAACTCACTATGATTTTTTTTTATCTTAGTTTATTTCTTGTTAAAAGGTCTAATAAATCTAGGGGACAACTTCCCACTTTTCCCAAATCTCATCAAATCCCGCCTAGATGATATCTTTAAAAAGACATGATCTCCTATCTCAAAAAACAAAGGTCTACTCCTACGGTCGGTATAACTTTTCTGGCAACTCTGGGCCGTAACCAATCTCTTACGGATAAGGGTAACTTTCTCTGTCGTTTCTCGGACCAACTCTAGTCCCAACATTGGTGCATCACCCACATCGGCCCAACACATAGGGGATCTACACGGTCGGCCATACAAGGCCTCAAACAGTGCCATGCCAATACTCGATTGGAAGCTATTGTTATAGGCAAACTCCACTAAGGGCAAGTGCCTCTCCTACGACCACTTAAAGTCAAGAATACAACCCCGAAGCATATCCTCAAGGATCTGAATAGTACGCTCAGACTGCTTGTCAGTTTGAGGATGATACGCAGTGCTAAAAGTTAATCTTGTGCCTAAGACACTCTGTAGGCTCTGCCACAACCAAGCCATGAAATGCAGATCTCTATCTGAACCGATCATTACAAGGACCCCATGCAACCTCACTATGTTCCTAATATAATGGCCGGCAAGATAATCTACCGAGTCACTCACGTGCATGGGTATAAAGTGCGCCGACTTGGTCAACCGGTCAACTACCACCCAAATTGCATCACTACCCAATTGAGTCCTCAGAAGGCCCACAACAAAATCTATTATAAAATGCTTCCACTTCCACTCGGCTATAGGCAATGGTTATAACAAACCCGCTGACTTTTGATGTTCGACCTTCACTTGCTGACAAGTAAGGAACTTCAATACAAACACGGCCAAATTTTTCTTTATTCCCCCCCACCAAAACTGGCGACTAAGGTTGTGATACATCTTTGTGCCTCCCGGGTGCACCGCAAGGCGTGAATGGTGAAACTCTCGGAGTACGTCCTCTCGATAAGACTTCGTCACAAAAAGACGGTCACGGTATCTAACACTCAAATCAGGATACACATTCAAGCCTTTCTCTGTCTTTCCACTAGAGATCTTTTCTCGAAGGGTTTCTACCTCAAGATCACTCTTCTGCGCTTCTATCACTCAGTTCACAAGTGTAGGTTGTGCAACTACCAAAAACAAGGCTGCAGACTCCACGAACTTGCCAAGATGCAAGTCAAACTCACCAATAGCACCCAACATCTCCCATTCCCGAATGGAAATGCTAGCCACACTACCAATGGATTTCCTACTTAGAGCGTCGGCCACAACATTGGCCTTCCCCGGATGATAATGCAACTTAAAGTCATAATCTTCTATAAACTCCATCCATCTCCTCTATCTCAGATTCAAGTCTTTCTGTGCAAATAGATATTTCAAACTCTTGTGATCAGAAAACACTTCAAACTTCTCGCCATACAAATAATGCCTCCAAATCTTTAAGGCAAAGATCACCGCTGCTAACTCTAGTTCATAAGTAAGGTAGTTCCTCTCGTGTGTTTTCAACTGCTACGAGTCATAAGCTGCTACCTTCCCCTCTTGCATCAATACATAACCTAAACTTTCCCTTGAAGCATCACAATACACCGAATAGCCCATACCTCTCTCTGGAATAATCAATACTGGAGAAGTGGTAAACCTAACCTTAAGCTCTTGAAAAGACTTCTCACAAGTCTCGTTCCATACGAACTTAATGCCTTTCCTTATTGGTTTAGTTAACGGTGGAGCTAATTTAGAGAAATCTTTCACAAACTAACAATAATACCCAGCCAACCCCAAAAAACTATGGATCTCAAAAACATTCTTAGGTTATTCCCAATCTTGCACATTCTTAGGTTGTTCCCAATCTTGCACAATCTCTATCTTAGATGAATCTACAATCACCCATTCCCCGGATACCACATGGCCTAAGAACTTAATCTCTCTCAACCAAAATTCACACTTCCCGAACTTAGTATACAGTTTGTGGGCTCTAAGTAACTTGAGTACTACCCGCAAATGTTCCTTGTGTTCCTCCTCAGAAGGTGAGTAGATCAAAATGTCATTAACAAAGATGACCACAAAACGGTCTAGGAACTCATGGATCCATTTAATCAAATCCATAAACATGGCTGGTGCATTGGTTAGCCCAAAAGGTATCACTAAGAACTCATAATGGCCATACTGCGTACGGAATGCCGTTTTATGAATATCCTCCTCTCTTACTCTCAATTGGTGATAACCCGATCTCAGGTCTATCTTAGAAAAGTAACGAGACCCTTTCAATTGATCAAACAAATCGTCTATACGAGGCATTGGGTACTTATTCTTAACAGTTACCCGGTTTAGCTTCCGGTAATCGATACAAAGTCATAACGCACCATCTTTATTTTTAGCAAAGAGAGTTGGTGCTCCCTAAGGTGCAGTACTGGGGCGAATAAAACCCTTATCTAGCAACTCTTGGAGTTGAATCTTTAACTCACTCAACTCGGCAGGTGCAAATCTATATGGTGCCATAGATATTGGTGTCGTTCCAAGCACTAAATCAATTGAGAACTCAATGTCACGGTGAGGTGGTAAACTAGTGAGATCCTCAGAAAAACGTTTGGGTATTTACAAACTACCCTCAGCAAATCGACTTGAACTTCATCACACTCATTACCCAAAAAGTTGGCAAGAAGACAACTAAGTTCACTCCACCCACGCGGATCATACACCGGTGATAAGACTCTATCAACCCAGTCTCCAAAAAAATAAAAGCAATCACCGCTCAAGGTACATACAGTAACCCTTTGTGGGTAAAAATCTAACAGCCCGATACAATGATGTAGACACCCCATTTTTTTACTGCCGTTAAGACTTGGGCGCCTTAGGTTGATCACTCGATGATGAAAGTTACGATGTCCAATCACTCAATTTCTTCAGCAAAAAAAGCTTCTAAATCCCAACCTTACACCCCATTTTGACCAAAACTATTTTAGAGCAAAATTATTTCAGACCTTAAAACCCTCTTTTTAAAAATATTTTTCCAAATATTTCTATGATGTTTCGAGGCTCGCATTTCGTTAAAAATTGCACTTTTCGGTAAACCGAGTAAAGACAAAGTGGAAATAAATGGAAGAGAGGTGAACTCTTTGAAAAATATTTAAAAACATCTTATTTAGAGGTTTGAAGTTGCAGAAAATTGGAGGAGAGGGAAGAAAACTAGTTGGGAAAATGGTTGAGCTTGAAACCGTTGTGAGAGAATTGAGTAGCCTTTTCTAAATCAGCTCTATCTCTTTTTACACTTAGACTTTAGCTAGGTGGACTTCCGAGAATTCAATTTAGACTCAAGAATCTCCTAAAGCCAAGTCCGGATGAGGGAGATATGGTCGTTTGAAGTTAGGCATCAATCCGGTTAAGATAGAAATGAGCAACCTTCACTAAAATAGGCATATCTCTTTACACACTTAGAATTTAGATGTGAGGATGCTACCATTGAAAAGTAGACTTTTGGGGCTTCAATTTGGACTCACGAATGACCTAAAATCGAGTTTGGATGAGGGAGATATGCCCGTTTAAAATCGGACCTGGAAGCAGATTTTAGTGGCCGGCCACTTTTAGTGGGTGGCCTGCTGGCCAGTTGTGCAAAATTTGGCCATTTTGAGTGTTTTGGCCTTCCATGTGTCCCCCACTAGTGATCTGCTGACCACTAATAGTATAACAACCCCGACCCAAGATTAAAGATAATCCATGATTTAATATACCTAATAAGATATTAAGATCAAATTTTGAATTAATTGCATATGTGGTGCATTATTTGTGTTTTTATCTGTTTATTGTAGGAATATTTGTTTGAGATTCTGCTATATTTTGTGAATTGAAGACCTTATCGGTATCTGGTTCATAAATTGACTTGATTTATGTGTTAATTAGAATTTTATGGTAGATTTAATTAAAATTCGATTTGGAACGATTAAATTAGTTTGACTTAATGTCCATATATTTGACCTTAATTAAGTACACTTCTACTCAAGCCTACATAAGGCTTATATACCACACTTGAGCCTCTTTTTCATATCATCTTTAAGCCTCCAAGAGATAAAAACATGGGAAAAAGATAAAGAGGACAAGAATTGAGATCAAACCTTAAAGTTGGTAGGAACTTGCTTGGAAATTGGAGAATTGCTCAAATCGTCATTAAACCCAAGGAATTGAAGACTCTAGGTGAGGATTTTGTCCTTAAGCTTTGCATTCTAGACATTAGTAGAGGAATTCAAAATATTAAGTGGTTAAACATGAGAATTGAGTTAAGGAAGTAAGAAAGATGATCATCCCATGCATGCATGTGCATTTCATGGAGTTTTATTCTTGTTGCAAAAGAATTTCCTCATGCATGTACTAAGTCTCACTTGATTTTGGGAATTCATCATAACTTATAACAATTAGGTTCATTTGATCATGTTTTGAGAAGCTCAAGATCAAGAAAATTCATGCATGTTATGTTCATGAAACATTCATAAAGTTTAAGTTGAATTTTTGAACAATTGGCATGCTTTTAGGCCTTGATTTCATGAAATAATCTTCAAAGCATGATGTTTTGTGAGTTTCTAAATGTTTTCCAGAACTTTGGCCCAAGAGGATGAGTTTTGAAGTGTTTGGTTTGAGTTTGAAGCTTGGAGATCAAATCTGGAAATTCCAGAATTTGAATTTACGCTCAAGCGTAGGAGTTCACGCTCGAGCGAAGCACTCTGAATGCGTGTACTTCCATTCGAGCGACATGATACCCGCTCGAGCATGAAATGCATGTGTAAGGGGGTTCAAGATTAGAGGGGTGATTAGAGAGGCAAAACTATGCTAATGGTCCACTAATGGTGGAAGTGGCTTGAGAATGAACAACAACAACTATCTGGGAATTGGAGAGTGTGTAGCTGGGTGAGGGTGAAGCAAGTGGCTCAAGAAGAAGTGTATGGCAATACCAAATTAGGCAGCATCTCCCTAAAATCCCCAAAACTCCTATGTTGAACCTTGGGAAATGGGTCCTATTTATAGGCTTTTCCTTGGTGCCAAGAGGACACCAAGTGGCCAAATAGAGAGAAGACATGTGTCCCAAAGGATTACACGGAATATTCTGCCTTGAGCCACCAGGCTAAAGGTGCCACGTGTCCCTCTGCATATACCATGTACTATCTGTTTGCCTCCGTAACTACCTTTTGAGCCTCAGTAAGTGCAGTTGCGGCAGGAGTGTTTGCCTCTGCACTTGCCTTCTCAGCTTGAACCTCAGCAAGTGCACTCATAGTGGTGAACCTTGTCGCTGCACTTGCCTTCTAAGTTCTACTTGGCCAGTACATGCATTCTCAAGACTTCATTAGTCTGCTATCGACTATGTTCGTGCTCACCTCAGCGAAGCCTCCACCGTTAGCCACATAACCAGAAACTCCCTAGCTTTCCAAGACGAAGGCCACAGCTAAGCCTGCTATCAACCATGCTATGCTTTAGTACCAAGCCCAAGGAGGCTTCCTTAGTCCTGCATGTGCGACCAAGGTAGGTCCATGACCTGGGTAATGGAAAGGGAGTCCTTATGCTCGGGCTGCCCTGCTCCCATCTTCGTGGGATCGCCACGGTAAACTGGTACCTCTAGGCCTGCTATCAGCTCCAACCAGCAGGTCTTGGGGCCTGCTATCAGCGCCAAGTTAAATGAACTGTGGGACCTGCTGTCAATGCCAGGCATTAGCCTCTGCTTGCAGAGGGAAGTCTCTCTCAAAGACTGCTATCACCTTGGTGAGATATTCCCTCTGTAACTTAGTTGTTGCAGTAGTAGTTGTTGCGGTAGTAGTTGCTACGGTAGTCATTTCCCGCGGCAAGTTCAGACGGCATGACCGAAGATATTAGAGATGGCGGCGCCGACAGAATGCCTCCGCAACTTGAGCGCTGCAAGTATTGCCTCAGCAACTTAGTTGCCTTGGTCTTCTCTTTCCCTCAGCAACTCCAGATGATTGTGACACCGACATTACTTGGCATGGCGGCGGCACCGAAGATACTTAGAATGACGGCACTGAGACAAAATGCCTTAGCAACTCTACCACTGCATATGTTCCCTCGGCAACTTCAAATGGCGGTGGAACCGAAGTTAATAGGAATGGCTCCGTAACTCTGCCGCTACACATGTTCCCTCGGCAACTTCACCGCTGCAGGTGTTGCCTCTGTAACTTGACTTGGGCATTTCTCCTTGCTGAGTCCATCTGGAGCCTTGGTGGGTTAGAGCTGCCTCGACTTACTTGTTGGTCCGCTTCCTTTGGGCTTTGGCCCACGCTTCCTTCTTATCCCTAGTCGCCTTTTCAGGGCGATCTTAGTGCTTGTGTCCATGTTTAGTTTGGGGTTTAATTTCTGACCCTCTACATTTTGCTCCCTGGGCTCGTGGGAGATACGCTCCCTATTTCCCGCGTGTGCATGACGTCAGTGGGTAGCCCATGGGTTGCGTCGGTTGGGTCAGAAGTTGTGACGGCTCTGAAAAGATACCCTTTTGTCTGCCAGGTCATAATAGACCTAGGGCATTGTGCTAGTGCCCTTTGCTGATTTTTCTTTATAAATAATGCCCATGGGTCCACTGATCCCCCACTTCTTCCCAACACACCTTTGTGTCTCCTTTGTCTTCTTCTCTCCTTTGTCCCCTCTTTCCAAAGCTTTTTGACTTTCTTTACTCCCTTTCATGGCCAGCACGAGGTTTCTTGCTAACAGGGCTGCCCCACCCCCTACCGAGTGGAAGTGGGCCCCTTACTTCGGAGGGTTGGCCAACATCTTCTGGAAGGCGGTTGATTCCTTTGTTCTTGACACCCCTTCTCTAGAGGAGCCTCTACTTTCTTTTGAGGAGGCTGCTTTGGAAGACGCGGACATGGTGAACCCAGTTTCTGTGCTGCGGTTTTGTGTGGAGCATGGCGACTTTTCACATTCTTACATCTACTATCGTACTCATTCGGGCCCTCCAGCAGATTGCTCCCTTTAGGTCGATGACGTTATGGCGGCTTCGAGTAGTGTCTGTGTGATGTTCGCCTTTTTAATGCCATTTTAATCTTGAGAGAGCTATCAGTGCGCAAGGTGCAGACCAACACTGATATGATTGTCTCCCATTGGAGTCGTGACACCTACACTTTTGCCTTGGCACGGGGGGAAATAACCCCAACCTTGGAAGATGTTGCCGTCCTCTTGTGCCTCAGCACCCGTGAAGACCTCCCCTTTGACCCAGAGTCTCTGACCCCTGCAGAGCAAGTCGCCATCACTGCTCTTCAAACCGCCTTTCAGGAGGCGCGGAAGTTTGGTTCCTAGTATGATCTTTGAACCGGGGAACTGCTCCAGGAGAGGCCCAAAAGAGATAAGACTACCTATCTTTCTTGGCTGAAGCATTTCTTTAAGGACTTGTAACCAGTCGTAGGGGACATCACTGAGGAGGGCCATGGCTTCGTAGTTGGTCTGGGCTACCGAGGTGACTTGTATTTGGCAGCGTTCATCAGTTATTTTATCTCATTCTCCGTCCTGCCCAGTAACCTTGCCAAAAACGTCAATCCCCTTGTATTTCCCTTAGCTGTAAAGCTTTGCAGCGGTAATCAAATTCCTCTGGCTCCCGTCTTTCTGGGTAACTTATATTTTCGTCTTGACCCCATCTATTTAGACATGGAGCGATCCATGGGTCGCTATGACGTGTGGAGCTTTGTGCATACCTAGTTCATGACTGCCTTTTTCTATGAGAGATTTCCTGCCATGGGCCCCACCCCTAAGGAACACGAGCTTTTCTTTACTGATGAAGTCTTTGATGTAGAGGGCTACACTGTTCTAGATGCAGAGGGTCGGCCTGTCACGAGGCAAGTGCATCAGTCCCTCCCTCACATCCCTCGGTGGTCTGGCCTTGGCACCAACAGGCCCTTTTCAGACTATGTTGACCATATGGAGGAGTGCGTCTTCCGCCCTTTCACTCAGCCTCTTCCAGGCATTTCTGTTGTCCCTTTCTATATGTGGGCTTGAGGTCGTTCTGATAAATGTTGGGCCTGAGGCCGTTCTATAATTATGATCATGAAAAAGATTACAAATTTACGATGTTATATATTTGCTTTGATAATAGGCTCATTCATTTAAACCTCTTTACTGTATTATTACTCATTGAGCTTTGCTTACTTTATATTATGTATGTATATGTAGGTGTTCAATAGCATGGAGCCCAACCTTAGAGTCAGCCTTAGGAATTGTTTTTGTGAGCCCAACCTTAGAGCCAGCCTTAGGAATTGTTTAGTGTGATGCTGGTAGTGCTTCAAGCTGCAGTTTTGGTAAGAGAGAACAAGGCTGGCCGAGCTGAAGAAATACTAGGCCAATTTTCAAAGAAGTTCCCCGACAAGTCAAAGGTCGTTCTCCTTGCAAGGGTGCAAGTTGCTGCTGGTGCTGGCCACCCTCAAGTTGTAGTCAAGTCCCTCTCAAAGATACCGGACATTCAACACATGCTAGCCACTATCGCCACCCTCATATCTCTCAAAGAACGTACAGGAGATATCGACGGTGCAATTGCTGTGTTTGATTTTGCGATCCAATAGTGGTCAAACGCCATGGCTGAAGACAACAAGCTCAATGTCATTATGACAACATGCTCACCATAGATGAAAAATCATGTCACTCACTACAGACATCAAACCATAACAGAATTCATAGCTTTATAAACAATCTTGATACTTGTCAAAAGATAAAATTAAATAACATGACACAAATCTATTTCTTATGTTGCATGGACTCATATATGGGTGCTGAATGTGGATATGAATCTCAAGTGTCAAATTTTTCCAGTTCCAATGTCCAAGAACACAAACACGACTAATTTATAGAAGTTTAGATGAAAAGGAATTTTAGTTTTTCATATGCAAATTGGTATAGAGAAACATTTACAGTAAAATTACTCAACCAAAATGACATTTACAGACCATTGATCAACTAGGTGGTTTAGTCCCATTTCCAACAAACATGGCTAACCAGGCACAGTGGAAAAACAAACTGGAATAGAATAAGAATGTATTAGAATCAAAGGAAACAGGTAACAATACAAACATAAGACTCAGACAAATAAAAAAATGGTTCACACAAGCAAGAAACTATAAAGCATATATCTAATAGTGTAAGAATTTAATAATAGCACTAAATAGAAGGGAAATAGAATTTTTAGTTTGATTCCACAGAAACCATTCAAAAGGCAGATATCGGCATACCACATGGCCAAATTCATGGAAAATATTAACCACTTCAGAGAATCTTGATAATGCAGTATGAGAAGTAAGTAATGCCACAGGAATCTACATATAGAAATTGAGGATAAATCAGTAACATATTAAAATTATGATAAGCTTGCGATACTTTTAACATATACGAGAAGTTGTGGACTATGTCTTCTACTGCCCAACCATGTATAACATTTATATCAAAAAAACCAACACCTATATTACTAGAGACATAATTGCATCCAACTGAACCTTGAGAAGAATTTTCAAGTACAAAACAAACTCTCATGGTGGCAAGGGAATCCAACACAAAACAGATATACATCAGGCAACATAAATTTTTGCCTTTTTTCTATTGAAAGCTAAAAAAAATGTAATTCTACCATGCTAATCAAACATGCTTTATGCATTTGATCCTGTCCTTACTAAACAAAATAGAATGTATCCCAAAATAAAATGCATTGCAGGTACCCAAAATTTGAGTTCAACATCACAACAACAATAAGTTTAGAAAACACAAACTTGATAGCGTATTACAATCACCTTTTGAGCACCATTGACAAAAGAACCATTCTGAAGAGCCACAACACAGGTGTGACCATATTTTCCCTCCTTGTTTGAAGATACAACGTAAGTTCATTTCATTCTAAACCATATATGTGAACCAACCATAAATTGATGTCCACTAGAATTAATAAAACCATGAGTAATAAATGAGCCTGGAGAACATATCAAGGTAGAAATAGCCCAAAAGTTCACTAGAAGATAAGTCATAGACTGAATAAAGGTGAACATCAAAGTGCCAAACCTCAGCATCTGCAATTTCTTCAGATCTTAAACCTGCATGAAGCAAAGGAAGATGAGAGCTTAGTAGATGAATTAGCCAAGCAAAATACTTAAGTCAAGAAATGGAAACATCATGAAATTACCAAAAAGGTCTTGGCATATTTTCAAGATCCCTGACATGACCAAATTGAACGGAAAGTATTGTTTAAGGACTCCAACGTCCAGATTAAATTGTTGTTCTTCAATTCTTTTCATGTAGTACAACAAATCCTCAATTCCAAAAGGAAAATCTCCTTCCTCTTTTTTCTGATGTACCAGAAAAACACAGACTATAAAGACATAAAACACACTTTGGCATAACAAGATATAGACTAAGCAAAAACTAACCTTCAAGTCTTTTAACATACTAAGTTCTCTGGTGGGCAAGTCAGTTAAACTGGTAGAGAGTTCCTCCAAGAACTCAAATACCGAACAGCAATGACATCATGCTCATCGGGAAAAATCGACTTTATGAAAGGATTGGTAGGAAAATATTACAAACAAACAATAATGGAATGATGATTCAAAATGAGAAATCGATAATTTGGTCGGAAGTTAATAGCAATAAGATATTTTCCTTGATCATTTTTTCAGAATTTATGTACCATCAGAAATCAAGAAATAAGTATATAACCAATCTGTAGGCCATTCTCAGTTCAACAAATAAATGAATTGCTTCACTAAACAACACAAAAGTCTTCAGTTACCCAGGAAAGTACAATAATACCAATGAGTATGATTATCTAATCAGTTGATCTGAAAAATAATCTTTACCAATAATTGTATTATCAAAGAAAGCATGGGCGAAAGCACGTAGATGAAATTACAATTACATAATAAACATTTAATTAGAGAATAAATCATCAAAAATGTTGTTTAGTACAAGATAATACATCAGGAAATGATATAAACATGTACAAACCTTTGAGGATGAGTTTGCCATTCTATGATTAACAGCATAGTCTGCGTAGTTTGAGTAGCCAAGCAATCTAGCAGATTTATGGTGCAACTGAACCTAAATAATACAAGAACAAGACCAATGCCAACAGGCTTTCAGACAGAAACAAGCAAGAGAATAACAACCGGAAAAAGTATAAAATATGATTTTTGCAAAGTAAACCATGGCTTTTCCAAAGGTTAAGACTTGGCCTAATAACCTTAAGGTTATGGGTTCAAGTTTTGAGGCCACCACTTTGTGCATTATGCCAAATGTTAGGTGTGTACTCAATCTTTCCCTTCACAAACACACATTAATGTGTACTAATTGGGCTTTTTTTTTTTTTTAAACCATGGCTTTTCCGACTCTCCTATTTGAAATGTGGTAATATTTTACAGCAAGTACAAATAAGTTAATAGTAAATGGCTTAAATTTGCATATGAATAAATCGAGATCTATTGCTTCTATGCATTTCTTTTTCTATACATACTCTAAGATATCATTTATTTACAATAACATATTGCAATGCCTGACTTCCCTGAGTTGTCAATTGAATTATAGCTTTATCTTTGAGCATGCAATAATACGTAAAATGTCGTCAGCAATACAAACTAGAAAACTAATGCTAAATGAGGGAATGCCGAATCAATTTGAATGGACAGATCAAGATGTCACCCACATTTTTTTGCTTTTATAATGCCAAAATAAATTTAGAAAAAAATAAAAACAAGTAGAACAGAACCATAAATCAAGTTCAAAATTAACGAAAATCCAGCTTCTCCTTTTTCTTCTGGCATTGAAGGATTCTTTAATCAACTAAATATAAGAGCATTGATCTTACTTGTGTTCATCTGGAATTCATCAAACCAAACCAAACCTTACCAAACCAAACCTTAAGTCCCATCAAATGGGGTCGGCTACATGAATCCTTCTTCTCTACACGGCTCTATCAAAGGCCATTTCATTAGTCAAATTTAGTACATTCATATCTCTATTTATAACGCTAGCCAACGTTAATCTAGGCCTACCATGTCCTCTAACACTTCTATCTACCGTTATAGCATTGTATCTCTTCATTACTGGCTCTGTTGGTCACTGTTGAATATGACCAAACTATCTCCATCGATTCTCTTTCAACTTATCTTCTATCGGTGCTACTCCTACCCATTCCTGAATACACTCATTCCTAATTCTATCTTGTCTAGTCTTACCACACATCCACCTTAGCATTTTCATCTCAACCACACTCATCTTATCTACATGTTATTTCTTGGTTGCCCAACACTCTGTCCCATACAACATAGCTGGTCTAATAGTCGTTCTATAGAACTTACCTTTTAGTCTAGTAGGTATTCGTTTATCGCACAATACCCCAGACGCACTTCTCCACTTATACCATCTCGCCTTAATCCTATGGGCCACATCTACATCAATCTCTCTCGCTATTGTGATAATCGACCCTAAATAACGAAAATGTTTACTCTTAGGCAGTTCTTGGATCTCAATCTTCACTTCCCCTTTGCTTTCATTGTTATTGTTACTAAATTTACACTCTATGTACTCTGTCTTAGTTCTGATTATTCGAAATCCTTTAGATTCAAGAGCTTTTCTCCAAGTCTCTAACTTTGTGTTAACTCCTTTTCTAGTTTCATCCACTAGCACAATATCGTCTACAAAAAGCATACACCATGGCATGTCATCCTGAATATTTCTCGTCAACTTGTCCATAACTAAAACAAAAAGATAAGGACTTAAGGTAGATCCTTGGTGTAACCCTACAGTGATAGGAAATTCATTTGTCTCTCTAGCTGACAATCTAATAGTGGTCACCACCTCTTCATACATATTCCTAATTACGTCAATGTAACCTTTTGTCACCCCTTTCTTCTCTAACACCCACCATATTATATTCCGAGGCACTCTATCATATGCTTTCTTAAGGTCGATAAACACCATATGAATGTCTCTTTTCTTTTCTTTTCTTTATACTTTTCTATTACTCTCCTCAAAAGATAGATTGCTTCCATTGTTAACCTACCAGGCATAAACCCAAATTGATTCTCTGACACCTCCGTTATATCTCATAATCGGCGTTCCATCACCCTCTCCCACACTTTCATTATATGACACATTAGCTTGATTCCTCTATAGTTGTTGCAATTCTGGACATCACCTTTATTCTTATAGATTGGCACCAAAATACTCTTCCTCCACTCATCTGGCATGTTCCTAGTCAGCAAAATTTTGCTAAATAATCTAGTCAACCAAGCAATTCCCTTTTTACCCAAACACTTCCAAGCTTTAATAGGGATATCATTGGGTCCTAAAGCCTTATTTGATTTCATCTTCTTAAGTGCAATCTCCACTTCAAAATTCTTAATCCTACGATAGAACCTATAGTCTTGGTTTATCGTATTAATGGCTATTTCTTCCCCTATTGTCGTACCTCCATGTTCCTCGTTTAATAGTTTCTCAAAATAATTCTTCCATCTTTCCTTAATCTCTTGTTTTCCTTTCCCGTATCTTAGCAAGTTTGTGTACCCTCTTCTCTCCCTCCTTACTATCTAGTCTAGTGTATAGGTCATCATAAGCTTTCAACTTAGTCTCTCTCGCTACTTTGTTGACCTCCTTATTAGCCAATCTATAGCTCTTAAGGTTTTCCTCAGTTCTATCCTTCTGCCACTTTTTAAAGAACTCTTTTTTTGCCTTAACTACCGCTTAAACCTCTTCCCGTTGGGTCCCGTTCCTTTCGACTCTCCAAGCACTTCCCATGAGATTCTCCTCATACAATTGGCCATCGAGTTCCACATACTGTTAGCATCACCTTCTAAGTCCCAAGTACCTTCCTTATCCATTCAATTCTTAAATATTTATAGTTTATCCCCTTTTAGGTTCCACCATCTCGTCCTACGACGCCCACCATCCTTCCTAGCTTGGTATTGCCCTCTAAAACATAAATCTAGTACCAAAATCCTATGTTGAGAGACCAGGCTCTCTCCAGGAATCACCTTACAATCATTGCATTTTAGGCGGTCCATTTTTCTCACTAAGAAGTAATCTATTTGAATCTTAACTAATCCACTCTTAAAGACTATCAAATACTCTTCTCTCTTCTTATACATAGTATTGGCCACCACCAGGTCAGAAGCCAATGCAAAATCTAAGATACTCTCTCCAGCCTCATTTTTGTCACCAAAACCATATCCACCATGAACCCTTTCATAGCGTAGTTTATCTATGCCCACATGGCCATTAAAATCTCCACCTATAACCAGGTTCTCTCTTACGAGTATCTCTTGTAAGATCTCATCCATTTGCTCCCAAAAATCCCTCTTAGTCTGATCATCTAATTCTACTTGAGGGGCGTATGCGCTAATAACGTTCACTATATTCCCTCTAATAACTAGTTTAACTAGCATAATCCTATCTCTTTTCCTAGTGACCACCACTACACTCTCCACAAGATCCTCGGCAATTATGATGCCTATCCCATTCTTACGTCTATCCTTACCACTATAATATAGTTTAAAACCGGTATCCTTAATTTCCCTAGCTTTCTCTCATGTCCACATAGTTTCTTGTATACAAGCTGTACTAACTCTTCTCCTATAATTTGTGTTAATGATGACAAAAAATTGTGAATTAAAAAAAGTGAATATATACAGGAGAGGACTAACACTGAGCCACAAGGAGGGAGGAAAGACCTGTCAGAGGTCTGTTTGGGTGTCTCCAAATCTGTATCCCAGAGTGGAAGATGTTTGGGAGCCCTATAAAATGATTTAGGGATAAGCCTCACTTCAATTAGAAGTCAAGTGCTTGTTTGGGATCCCTAAAAAAGATAAAATGTTAAACAATTACTAAAAAAATTAATATTCACTAATCAGTTGGACAGAAAAAAAAAATCAGCATACACAAAGTGTAAAAAAACTAAAATGCCCTTGTTGACATGCAAACAACAATAACAACAACAACTCTCAACTGTGCAACCGTACTGACATGCACAAAAAACATGTCAGTATGCAAAGGGGTAAGAAAGTAATTTTAGTATTTTATACAATATTTTACAACATATATTTTTTCGTAAAAGGTCAAAAATTTATCCCAAACAATTATTTTTTTCCTCTACTTTTTTAGATAAAAAGTCAAAAAATACACTTATATAGTTCATCCCAAACAATTTCCAACTAGACCGTGGGCTTTTGTGGATTCACTGCGGAGTCTATATCAATAATCAAAAGCATTAAATATGTAAGATTTATTGAGTACTTTATTATTGTAAAATATTACATTAATCGAATATCAATAAACACTGGATCATACACATTTGTGTCAGTATTTTTTTTCTTAAATCATAGTTACCATTGATACAAACTTATTATGATCAAGTGACTATTGATATCTTATAAATATAATTTTTTGTAGAGATGAAATATTCAAAAGGTTTCAGATTATCGATGTGAATTCCGTAGTGAGCCAACGAACCCAACAATATGCATTAATTCGATTTCGGACTGAAGATAAGCTTGACCCAATGAAAGTTAGGAAAATTTCTATAAGGTGTATGATAATTATTGAAATCTCCCTCCTATTTTTAAAAGGGTAAATTACATAGTCTCTTTTATATTCAGGTACTTTTTGGTTTTTGATCCAGAGGAGGTTTATCTCCAGTCTACTGTGTAGATTGTACCATACTATTAGACTTGTGGAGTCCATCATGAATTTCATTTCGATAATCAAAACCGTTCAATGTGTAGTGCTTGCTAAATTTTTCATGCCTATAAAAAATCATGTTGATCAGATATCAATAGCCCTTCAATCGGAACACATTTTTGTTAATAGTAAATATGATTTTAAAAATAAATTGTTAAAAATGTGTTCCGATCAAGGGGTCACCGATATCCGATCATGAAATACTCAACAAGCTCTACGCATTGAACAGTTCGGAAACATCGAAACGGGACCCATGGTGGGTCCCATGGCCTACCAGTACGCTCCAATCCGTCAGTCCATACGGTGGACTGAATCGAAGCCTCTTCCTTTGATTAATATAGCTCAAAAATCATTATAAATTATATCACTTTTTTTTTTACATATATTTTTATAATAAAAAAATTAAAAAAAAAATCAATTAAAGTAGTCACTTCTCAACAGAGGCTTTAATCATTTTTTTTTTACTTTGGGCTTTTTAAGTTTTTTTATTTTTATTTTTTATTTTGACCCTTCATATTTTAAATTTTTTATAATTTATTATTGTGGTAAAAAAATCAATAAACGTGTCATATGTTTTATACATGATATAATTTTCTGTAAATTTTTAACAAAATCGTAACAAGAATAATTAATTGTAATAAAATAATATTTCGAGAGGATTAATTATTGAGTTTCAAAATTTAAGATTTATTTATTTACTACAAATTATAATATCACTTATCTATGATTTTATACGTTGTTTCAATACAACAAAAAAAAAGAATAAAAAAGAAAAAGAAAAAAAGAAAATTACTTAATAAACAAACCTTAAACCACCCCTTACTGTAATTCTCATTCATAAATAAATTGTTAAGATAAAAATAAATAAATAAACAAATTGTCGGTAATTCTCATTCATAAATAAATTGTTAAGATAAAAATAAATAAATAAACAAATTGTTGGTTGTTTTTACGACCCAACAATGGCTGGGCCAGTTTTGGTATCTCGGGGCCAATACGGATAAAGGTAAGGAAGAGTGAGGAGCATTGATTAAAGCCCAAACCACAAACACGTCACAGCGCACGTTAGCAAACAAATCCCTGCAACTTCGCAAACATACGCCGTCGCCTGCAAATCGTAGAAGAGCAAGGTCCAAATTTGCACACCGAATCGAAGCTAGCATCAATGGCTCCCAAGCCGAAAGAGAAGCCGAAACCCTCGTAATCGCAAGCTTCAAAGCCTGCAATCGCTGTTGAAGATCTATTCACCACTCTCAATCGGCACATCCAACGGTCGGAGTACGAGCAAGCCGTCAAAGTCACAGATCAAGGTCATTATTCATGTTTGTATGATTGTAGGTTCATTTTGTTTGTGTTTTTTTTGGAAATTTGGATTGATTTTTTTTTTTTTTTTTTTGTTTTTGCAGTTCTGTCAATTGTCTTTAACGATGAAGACGCGATTCGTTGCAAAATCATGGCTTTAATCAAGGCTGATAGCATCGATGAAGCTCTTTCAACTATTGAGTCTTCTCGAAGGCTTCCGATTGATTTCAGTTTCTTCAAGGTAAAAAACCTGAGCTTTGTTCACTGATTCAATGGTGTGTCTGTTGATTTAAGATTTTAAAATGAGTTTGTTGGTGCAAAATTATTAGTTTTTGTTATCATGGAGTGTAAAGCAATTTGAAGAATTTATGTTGATGTATTATTGGCCTTAGCATTTCTTTGTTAAGCGCATGCTAGGCAGTTAGGTATTAAACTGATGTGGTTTAACAAATGTATGTTGGTTGCCTCATCTATTTGGAGCTCCTATTAGTTAGTATTCAGGATCGAAATAATCCCATTTGGTAGGGCAGGTTTAGCAAAACTCTGCTTCATTGTATAAGTTTTTACTAGACATACTGTATTGTTTTTCTTCTTAAAATTTGTTTTTCAAGTATTTTTTTCTTTTCCCCCTGTATTATAAAGAATCCAGTCTTAATAATACGACTAAGTTAGCCATGCAAGATGATTTTTGGAACACTTTGTATACAAATTGGCACCTATAAGGTAAGGAAAATGAAAAATCCCCCTAAAAAAATTCCCCCTAATCTCCCTAATTTCCATTTTTGATAAACTGTTTTTTTTTTTTTTTTCTGTTTTCTTTTTTTTTTTTTTTTTTTTTTTTACTTGAAAGGAAAATTCGGGGGTTTCGGGCGACCCCCTCTCGAGCTCCCAATCAACGCCCATAAGGTAATTAGCTGCAATTTTTCACTATGCTTATATGTGTGCAATTGTCATTAGTTTGTGCATTTTATTTTGGCTTAGTATTCTTTGATAGACTTTATAGGAGAGCTTAGGCTTCGGGGATAGGCTAATTTAATAATTTTTTGGTTAATTGACTAAAAAAGTAGTTAAAAAAAACTAAGTTATTTGGGATGAATTTTTTGACTTTTTACGAAAAAATGTGTAAAAAAATAATATAAAAAAATACAAGTTTGAAACTTGACATTTTTGCCTTTACACGGAAATTGAAGCCTGAAAAGTAGAGATAGATGCAGCTACAGTGTAGCTGCCCGTGGGAACTTTTGACCAATAAATTTTTTTTTTTTTTTATTTATATAACAATGTATTGTACACTTTTTGGACTCATGTGCAACCAATGTCAAAGGGAAACACGTGGCGACATATGTAATTGCACAATTAGATTTGTGTGGTTCCAATGGTGATGTATTGTTTAATGAATTTTTTTTTTTTTTTTCGTTTTTGTTTTATTTTTAATTTTATGATTTTGACACCAACACATATGCATCATGTAGGTCTTGTTTGGTTCAAAATTGGAAAAAAAATGTAGGGAAAATAATCTACAAATATTATTTGGTTTACTGGTTTTGAAAAAAAAAAATTCAAAATCATTTTTTATGTCGTACACATAAATCAATCATTTTTTTTTTCTCCGCTTTCCTTCTGAATCACTTTTGTCTCTCACACACATCCACTCAAGTGCAGACTATACAATCTTTTTAAATTCCCACACTGGAAAACTATTTCTAAAATATACAACCAACCAAACCCAAAGAATTTTTAAATGCTTTCCCCAATTTTGTATTTTTGTTTTTTCTAAATTTATCTCCTAAAACCAAACTACACACACCCATACTTTCAAAAATTCTCAAATTTGTAAACTTGGCAAATTTTCAATTTTTTTTTTTAAAATTTGACATAGGCATCCAGTCCACACACATGGTAATTTCTTTGATGTCCACAACAATTTCGAAAACAAATTTCGTAGGTGCCGTTTGGTAACACTTATATTTTCAATTTTCTGTGTATATTTACAATAATTTAAAAAACTCAAATAAAAACTTGTTTGGTAAATTTTTGATTTATAAATCAGTGGTCTCAGTTTATAAATTTAGCGAAAAAATGAAAACACAAAAAATGTGCTTTCGTTTTGAGTTTTGAGTTTTTTTTTTTTTTTTACCACTCAACACTAGCCACCATCCGCCACCATTTTCTACCACCATCTTCCGCCACCACCACCACCCATCCCTTACCACCACCACCACCATCACCCACCACCCGCCACCACCACCCACCACCACCACCCACCTCACCCGAACACTACCACCACCACCCACTTGCCATCCACCGCCACCCGCCACCCGCCACATACCATCCGCCACCACCACCTATCCACCGCCACCACCATCCACCACCGTCACCACCACCACCACCACCACACACTTCCTACCAACCGCCACCCGCTACCGTCACCCACTCACCCAACCACCACCACCACCACCCACCGCCTACCACTCGCCACCGTTATCCACCTACCCACCACCACCGGCCACCTACCCGCCACCACCCACCACCACCCGCCACCACCACTACTCACTCGCTACCACCCACCACCCGCCACCCACCCACCATCACCACCCGCCACTAGGGCTGTTCAAAAATCTTTTCAAACCGGTAATCCGGACCGAACCAGACTGAATCATACGGTTTGGTTCCATTCTATTAAGAATTGGTTCGGTTTCGGATTAAGAAATATGAGAACCGTTAAAACGGTTCGGTTAATGGATTTTATGAAAAAACCGTGGTTTCAACCGAACCGAACCGAACCGAACCGAATTTTAAAAGATATATATATAATATCAAGTTTTATTTTTACTAATTGGTTTTTTATAATTTTAATAATATTAGGATGGTATAGATATGTAATATTAAGTAATGCCTCAATATTATTAGTTTTTATCATGAGTTAAATGTAATTAGTTTTGAGTAATTATTTTGTTAATATTAACAATTTCTTCTTGTAAATAGAAATTTTTTGAACCGTAAACCAAACCGAAACCGAACCGTTTTTTCAGTTTGGTTCTGGTCCGGTTTTACAAGTGTAACGGTCTGGTCTGGTTCTCAAAATCACATAACTGTTAGGATCGGTTCGGTTCTTGGATTTTCTCAGAACCGAACCAATCCGGACCGTGTACACCCCTACCCGCTACCACCCACCACCCACCAGCACCACCCGCCACCGTCACCCACCCACCCGCCACCACCACCCACCGCCATCTGTCACCACCCACCACCACTACCAACCACTTGTTACCATTCACCACCCGCCATCGTCACCCACCCACCCACCCACCACCACCCACTTGCTACCATCCACCACCCGCCACCGTCACCCATCCACCCACCCACCAAACCGGAATTTTGCAATAACCATACACGCATGCAAAGTACGACGAATTCGAAAGTTTTTTTTACAAATTTGTACATCTTCAAATATCTAAATAGTTTGGTACGTTATGCATACAGAATTACAAAACAAGACATTAGTGACTGTTTTCACAAAACACAAACTACGGAAACCATTTAAAAGCAGTCATGGTAAACAACACTGTCCGACTACCTACCATTGCGCCGAATTTGGTATAACTCAGCCCTTATCCGATGATGCACCTCCGCCATTTCAACGTCGTCGTCCGTAGCCACGACGGCTTCGTCTAGGGCAGCCAAATCTGTGCGATCGGGAATATCGGCATACATGTACTCCGCCGCATTTCTGACAGCAGCAATGGTCGCATCATCGTCGCAGTTTCTGCGTATGAAATTGTGTAATGCCATTGATGCAGCCACCAACGGCACCTGGACTCTACGAAAGTCAAACCGAGGCATGTTATGCAAGAATCTCCACCGCGATTTCCAAGCCCCAAATGTTCGCTCAATCACACTCCGCAATGAAGAGTGGGCACAGTTGAACAACTCATCACGATTCCTTGGCTTGTGACGTTGAAAGTGTGGTTGGTGATAGTGGCTGCCCTTATATGGTGCGAGAAATCCCTTCTTATTGCTATATCCACTATCCACTAGATAATAGCGACCTGTGAATGTGTACATATTAATACATATTTGTTTCACGTGTGGGCAAACAAATTTAACAAGTTATGGCATTAAGCAAATAAACTGTGCGTACGTACCATCCACTGCAGTTGGAAAATTATATTGCGGATCCTCGTTGGCAATGTTTAAAATCCGGCTGTCATGCATGCTACCCTCCCAACCACATGACACAAAGACAAAACACATATTGAAATCACACACTGCCAAAATATTTTGAGTGTGGCAACCATTTCGGCTAAAATACGGGGCTGCTTCCGACTCCTTTATGCACGCCTGCACGTGTGTCCCATCCAAGGCACCTAAACAATCCTACACAATTCTAACAAATTTAAAACGTATTAGTACCATGATGACATGCATTATAGCCGTACAATTTTTTAAGTCACATGGACGTAGAATTTTAAAAAAGAAACTCGAACTGTTGCATTTTTTTCGCACCTTAAACGGCACATACTGTGGTTGGGTCTGGAGGTGGGGATCCCTCCTGTTTTGGAAATCTATGGGCGGCCGACAGTGCACGACGGTAAACTTTTTCATTGCTTTCAAAACATTATGAAAATGGCGTGATATTGTTTCACCGGAGTGTTGAAATCTTTCTTGAAGCTCGTGGTTAGGCAAGTTTTTTAGAACATGAATGAAGATTGCAACACTCTCCTCAACGTGCAAGCCGTGCTCCCGCTCAGGTATATGCAACCCGAAGTCGTTCACTAGTGTGGCACATAAACGGGTAAAAACGACTTTGGGCATGCACAGTTCATAGCGAAAATCTGCCACTGTGTCCATTATACAATTCCAAAATCCATGCCCTCCCCGTCAAGATGGACGTGCGACATGGAACTTTAAGCACGTGCGCCTTCTAGTAGTCCGAGGCAATTCTGTACGCTTCAACATAATTATTATTCATTTCAGTCTGCCACTCGATTGCGAGCGCCGCGACATCATCACACATTTCCTGCATCCGTGCATCGGTGTCATCGTCGCTTTCCATGCCTAAATCAAATCACTTCAAATAAAATCAGAAGCATAACATGACAAACTATGCCAAAATTAAACATGCAAAAATTAATTTTAGTTTCGTCAAGTGTAAAGGCTGTCAATAACAGGAATATTATGCATAAATAATCAATATATTTCATTTGCCATCCTTCTGAGACCTATTGTATTAAAGTAGATCTATTAGCAATGGTGAAATCATGCATATTGAAATTTGATGTGTAAATAAGCAATTTTTTTTTTCCTTTTTTCTGACTATAAGCAATATAGAAATTGCAATGAGATATACAAAAAAACAATGTTAAATTAAAATATACAAAGGGTCAAACTTAAATTATTTTGTTTTTTTTAGTACCTTATAAAGGGTCAAACTTCCACTTTTTAAGTTGAAGCCTTCAGTAAAATGGACATGTCTCTCTACAAGTGGGAACGCTTTTGTTCAAATGATCCAACACAGCTGATTTACAACCACTGTTTACGTAACTATGAAGCTGCAAATTAGAAGAGTGTAATCAGATTTATGGTTTATTGAAACTTGTAAAATCCATAGCCAATACCAAACCAATGCACATCTATAATTAGAAAACCAGGCAAAGCAAAATAATAGCATAACAAACATAAGCGAAAATAAGTCCAATACAAAGCATTGCATTAAAACACAGCCCGTTAGCAAATAATAGTGAAGTGCAACGCATAAGCGAAAAAAATGTCCAACACATAACGCATAAGAAGTCCAACACAAAGCCTAGAAACGAAGTCCTTGGTTGCGCAATATGCTTACAAGAGTTGGAACTGTTGTCGTCCTCTCTTTGTCTTGTTGCTTCACCTGGAGCCAGCCGATAATGCCTTCATCGGAAGGAATACTCATAACCATCTCCCTATTATTGGGCACCTCCATAAGAGAAATACCGAAATGGAGCAGTGGATTAGTTTGATCCAGTCCTTGAATTTCATAAAGACGTGCGACAGCTTTAGCCATTGTGACACTCTGTTCACCAACAACATGGTTAACAGTGAGTTCCTTACTTTGTGTCTTCACCAAATTCACCAAATCATCCATGCTTGTTGCCAATGCTTCTGCCCCGGTGACTCGTTTTTCTTGCACGGCTGTGACGGATGAGTGCCCCCTTTTGCTCCCACTACCGGATGCGTTAATGTTTGCAGATTTCATCAAGTTTGCCGTCTCAGAGGCACCCATTTCGTTGCTGTCCGTGGAGAAGTCTGCACTACCGAACTCCCCTTCCGCCTCCAGCTGGTTCCGCATCTCACCAGGCGTCCAAGCATTTTTTCCCGTTGCCGCAGCCCCCGTAAATACACGATGCATTAATTCCTCATGATCCAACCTCTTTGTTCTAAACTTGCAACACTCTTTGTCAACCTGTAGTACAATACAATGGGAGTACACCATTAGCAAAATGAATAACTTCCGAATCTGTGAATCTGTGCATTATGAATGAACCAAAAAAAATTTAAACAACCAACATTCAACAAGTATTAATCAGGCAATATGAATAACAGATTTGTGTGGACAGTCCAGCTCAAAAAAGTTGGTAATATGTCCAACTGTCTGGGTAATTCTCTGAATATTACACAAACAGGTAATAAACTGTCCAGGATTAATCTGTGGTGGTATTATATCAAATCTGAAATAAACAGGTAAAAACAGGTAAAAAACAGGTCTAATATGAAATCTGTCCAGACATATTTTTGATATAATCTGTCCAAACATATTTTTGATTATAACAGGTATTATAATCTGTCAAAAAACAGGTAACAACAGGTATTATGAATGGGAGTACACCATTACCAAAATGAATAACTTACGAATCTGTGAATCTATAGATTATGAATGAAGCAAAAAAAATGTAAACTACCAACATTCAGTAAGTATTAATCAGGCAATATAGATATGATTTGTGTGGGCCGATCCTATTTGAAAAAGTTTATAATCTGTCCAATTGTCTGGGCAATTCTCTGAATATTATAGTAAAAACAGGTAATACACTGTCATAAACTGTCCAGGAATAATCTGTCCTGGTATTATATCAAATCTGTTATAAATAGGTAAAAACAGGTAAAAAACAGGTATTATATCTAATCTGTCCAGACATATTTTTGATATAATCTGTCCAAACACATTTTTGCTATAAACAGGTATTATAATCTGTCCAAAAACAGGAATATTTATGATATAATCTGTCCAGGAATATTTATGTCACCAATTCAACCAAAATGGATCACTGAATATCAAAACTTAACAAATGATTGCTAACAATCAAAGAAACGTATATTAACACCACCAACCTTATTGTTAAGTTAACTATTAGTATTCTATGCTTTAGCAAGTATCTTACACCTCTAGCTCTAGGTCATCCTTTTTGTGACTCAAACTGCAAAGTCATCTCATCTCATACAAATGATACAAACCCCTTGGGTAGAACACTGTTGAAAATTTACTTGTAAGGAAGGGTGTCCAAAAATACTTATGTACATGACCAAACCTATTGTTAGTGGATTTGGGATCATAACACATCCTACTGTCAAATGAACATCTCATTTCTACTAGTGCACGATACCCCACCTTTCTGAGACAAAACCACAACCTATGTAATTCCATTCTATACAATAAAACAAACTCCTTTTAGTTAAACTCATCCTTGAAAACCAACTTGTAAATCGAGGGTATCTAAGAAGCTTATATTCACATGACCAAGCCTATTTCTACCCGCCGTGGGATTGTAACACATCCTCCTTACAGATTGACCTTCTTACCAAGATCTATCTAAATGACTACTCATTGCACAAAACTCACGCTAAAGCAAAATCTGGTGAGGGAAAAATGTACAAAGTCATATCCTATTTTTGGAATCTTTGTTTATGTGACTCAAATAATCACCACAAAGGACGCTAATGACAAGCTTTTACAGTTGCCATTGCTACAAGCTACTAGTTTACCATGGAATAAGAAGCAGATGTAAAACTTAAAAAAGAAAAAAACAATGGAATGAAAAAGAGGTAATACCATGGAAGAGAAAAGTGGTTGTAATGAAGAGAAGATGATGATGAGTCATCCAAGTCTCGTTGCCAAACCCTTACCATCCAAATCTTGTATAAAATCATTGAAATCCCAACTATTCCTAGGGTTGAGTTCACAAGTTTGACAACAATTGCAAGCAACTCTTCACAATTCTTGCCATTGTAGAGCAACTATTGAGCAACTTTTGTTTACAACTGATTTTAAACATTGTCACTGAGGATCCGCAATATAATTTTCCAACTGCAGTGGATGGTACGTACGCACAGTTTATTTGCTTAATGCCATAACTTGTTAAATTTGTTTGCCCACACGTGAAACAAATATGTATTAATATGTACACATTCACAGGTCGCTATTATCTAGTGGATAGTGGATACAGTAAAAAGAAGGGATTTCTCGCACCATATAAGGGCAGCCACTATCACCAACCACACTTTCAACGTCACAAGCCAAGGAATCGTGATGAGTTGTTCAACCATGCCCACTCTTCATTGCGGAGTGTGATTGAGCGAACATTTGGGGCTTGGAAATCGCGGTGGAGATTCTTGCACAACATGCCTCGATTTGACTTTCGTAGAGTCCAGGTGCCGTTGGTGGCTGCATCAATGGCATTACACAATTTCATACGCAGAAACTGCGACGATGATGCGACCATTGCTGCTGTCAGAAATGTGGCGGAGTACACGTATGCCGATATTTCCGATTGCACAGATTTGGCTGCCCTAGACGAAGCCGTCGTGGCTACGGATGACGACGTTGAAATGGTGGAGGTACGTCATCGGATAAGGGCTGAGTTATACCAAATTCGGCGCAATGGTAGGTAGTCGGACAATGTTGTTTACCATGAGTGGCGATAGGTGTGAGATGAGTGTGTCACCGTCTGTGCATATTGGGCGAGAATTGCCTTTGGTGGTTTGCCCTCTTGCCAGTTTCACTCCCGATCACCTTGGTGATGGCTCTTTCGATTCGCCTCATGGTAAGTTTGTTGACCACAGTGCCTTGGATGGTTTGGAGGTGCCTTCGGCAGAGGCAATTTCGGAGTGGGTTCTTAGTCGAATTGGCGAGGTCAGTCGTTTGCTTGGTGTGTCTTTTGAAGGACATGAGGCTGAGGCTGAGGCTTTGAGCCTTTTCACAGCGGTGGAAAAATCTTGGAGACAAGGGGCTTCACCTACAAAGGAAGTTTTTGCAGTAGTGATGCATCGTAAGGGTTACGGGAACTAAAAAAATTAGAGTGTTCAGTGAATTATGATCATGGCGGGGGGTTGAGTGGGCGGGGCCCAAGGAGAGAGTGTGGTGGTCCTTTGTTGTTAAAATGAAGTTAAAAGTTTTATTATGGAATGTGCGTGGTTTGAATGATAGGGATAAGCGTCTAGCTGTCAGATCAGTGCTTCGAAGTGCGAGACCGGATGTGGTTTGCTTGCAAGAAACCAAAATGGAGGCTTTGGATGGAGTTATAGTGAGAGAGGTTTGGGGTGGTCGGTTTATGGAGTGGTCTTATTTGCCAGTTGTGGGCAGGTCAGGAGGGGTTCTTCTTTGTTGGGATCCTAGAGTGGTGGTGAAGGAGGATGTGGAGTTGGGAGGTTTTTCCGTATCCTATCTTTTTTGATGTGTGGAAGACAATTTTCGATGGGTGTTTTCTGGGGTGTATGGTCCGGTTCGAAGCTCGGAGAGGAGTGCTTTTTTGGATGAATTAACGGATGTTGCGCATCGTTGGTCTGAGCCGTGGTGTGTGGGGGGTGATTTTAACCTTGTTCGATGGCCGTTAGAGAAATCAGGGAGTAGTGGGGCGAAGGGGTCGATGCAGGCGTTCTGTACATTTATTAATGAAATATGTTTAGTTGATTTGCCTTTGCAGGGGAGGTGTTTCACTTGGTCTAATGGCTATCACATGTCCCGGTTAGATCGCTTCTTGGTTACTACTGGTTGGGAGGAGCATTTTTCGGAGGTTGTGCAAAGTCGGTTACCTCGCCCAGTGTCTGATCACTGGCCTATCATGCTTGATAGTGGTGGGTTTCGTAGTGGGCTGACGCCTTTCCGTTTTGAAAATATGTGGCTGCAGTCTGAGGGGTTTGTAGAGATGGTTCAGAGATGGTGGAGTAGTTATTTGGTTTGCGGTTCCCCTAGTTGTATGTTGGCTCAGAAATTAAAACTACTTAAAGGGGATTTGAAGGTTTGGAATAGGGAGATTTTTGGTCGGGTGGAGGTTCAGAAAGCAGAAGTGGTGGCTATTCTGCAGTCCTTGGATGTGCAGGAAGTTTCTAACGGTCTTCTTGAGGTGGATGTGGTTAGAAGGGAGGCAGCTCGGTAGGACTACGTTCGATTGGCTCGAATGGAAGAAATATGTTTTAGACAAAAATCTCGTTGTTTGTGGTTGAAAGAGGGGGACCGAAATACCAAATTCTTTCACAAGATGGCTAATGGTCATCGGAGGTCCAACCAGATTGTGCGATTGCGGGTGGGTGGGACAGACCTATCTACGGATGATGAGATTCGAGCAGGCATTGTGGGTTTTTATCAGCATCTTTTCCGGGAACAAGAGGGGGCCTGGAGACCGGGGTTGGATGGGGTCTTGTTTGATGTTCTCTCTATAGAGGACAGGGAGGGCTTGGAGCGGCCTTTTTTCAGAGGAGGAGGTGGTGGGGGCTTTGAAGATGATGAGTGGTGATAAGGCCCCGGGTCCAGATGGTTTCACATTGGCCTTTTTTCAGCACTGTTGGGAGGTGATCAAGGCGGATGTCATGGCAGTGTTTGGTGCCTTTTTTTCGACTGGGCAATTTGCGCGAAGTTTCAATGCGACGTTCCTTGCTTTAATTCTGAAAAAAGGGGGGGCTGAGGATGTGAGGGATTTCAGGCCTATTAGTTTGCTTGGGAGCGTGTATAAGCTGGTGGCGAAGGTGTTAGCAAATCGACTTCGGGTTGTTTTGCAGGGTGTGGTGTCTGAGTCTCAAAATGCATTTGTTGGGGGGCGGCAGATTCTGGATGTTGTTTGGGTGGCTAATGAGTGTGTTGATTCTCGTATTCGGGAAGGTCGACCTGGTTTGTTATGTAAGCTGGATATTGAGAAGGCTTACGATAATGTAAATTGGGATTTTTTGCTTTATATTATGGGTCGGATGGGTTTTGGGTCAACTTGGTGTCAGTGGATGAAGTTCTGTGTCTCCACAGTGCAGATGTCTGTTTTGGTGAATGGTTCTCCGGCAGGTTTCTTTCAGACTTTTCGGGGTCTTCGACAGGGGGATCCATTATCCCCCTTGTTGTTTATTCTAGTTATGGAGGCCTTTAGCCGTTTGTTGTCCAGGGCTGTGCATCAAGGTTTTTTGTCAGGTTTCTCGGTGGGATCTCCTATCGGCTCAGCGATTCGGGTGTCTCATTTGTTGTATGCGGATGATGCTTTGGTGTTCTGTGATGCGGAAGTGGTGCAATTGGGATTTTTACGATGTGTCCTGGTCTGTTTTGAGGCAGTCTCAGGTTTACGGATTAATTTGAGAAAGTCGGAATTGATTCCGGTGGGGGAGGTTGGGCAATTGCCAGCTTTGGCGGCAGTTTTAGGTTGTTCGGTGGCTATGTTACCGGTAACTTATCTGAGCCTGCCGCTGGGTGCTACTTTCAAGGCCAAGGGGGTGTGGGATGGCGTGTTGGATCGGGTTCAACGTTGTTTGGCAGGCCAGAAAAGGCAATATCTGTCGAAGAGTGGTAGGTTGACGCTTATCAAAAGTGTGTTGATTAGTATTCCGACTTACTTTATGTCTTTGCATGTTATTCCCGTTTCTGTGGCTACTCGGTTGGAGAAACTTCAGAGGGATTTTTTGTGGAGGGGTGGTGGAGAGGATTTTAAATATCACTTGGTGGATTGGGGGCGGATTTGTCAGCCGAAGGAAGTGGGTGGTTTAGGATTGCGGCGTTTGGTGCAGTTTAATATGGCTTTATTAGGGAAGTGGTTGTGGCGGTTTGCTATGGAGCGGGGTTGTTTATGGCGAAGGGTAGTGGCTTCTAAGTTTGGTGTTGATATGGGGGATTGGCAATCGGGGGTAGTGCGGGGATCTCATGGGCGGGGTTTGTGGAAAGGAATCTGCTTGGGAAAGGCGGAGTTTTGGGAGAGGATGACTTTTCGTGTAGGTACTGGGAAGAAGGTTAGATTCTGGGTCGATAATTGGTGTGGATCTTTGGCTTTGGCGGTGCGTTTTCCTCTGCTTTTTAGCATTGCCAGTGATCGTGAGGCCACGGTTGCCTCTTATTTGGGGACAGGGGAGGTGGTGGTTTGGGATATCAAGCTTCGGCGTGCGGTTCAGGATTGGGAAGTCAATCAGTTGGGGGAGTTATTTGCTTTTCTGTATGGTTTGGGTTTCTTACGTAGAGGTGAAGATGAGTTGGTTTGGGATGTGGTGGGTGCTAAAGGTCAGTTCTCTGTTCGGTCCTTTTATCGTTGTTTGGTGGGGGAGGTGAGAGGTGTGTTTCCTTGGCGAAGCATTTGGTTGTCTCGAGTTCCTTCTAAGGTGGTGTTCTTTTTATGGACAGCTGCTTTGGGTCGCAATCTTACTATTGATAATTTGGTTCGTCGAGGGCACGTACTTGTGAATCGGTGTTGTATGTGTTGTGTAGATGCTGAGACTGTTGATCACTTGTTTTTCCATTGTTCTATTGCTTCTCGTTTATGGGGGTCGGTCTGTTCTCTTTTTGGGATTTCTTGGGTGCAGCCAAAGGGGGTTGTCGACATGTTGTGGAGTTGGAGGGGGGCCCGAGTTGGGAGATCTCAGCGTCAAGTGTGGTCGTTGGTGCCTCCTTGTTTAATGTGGTTGGTTTGGCTAGAACGCAATAGGAGAATCTTTCAAGGACTTCAGCGCTCGGTGCTGTGGTTGGAGGATCGTTTTTTGGTTACTTTGTTTAGTTGGTTAGAATGTAAAGTGGATCCGGATATTTTTACTTTCTTAGATTTCTTGGATGATGTACTTGGTTAGGCGAGTTTGGTTCTTTTCCACTTGTTATCTTGGCTTTGTGGCATCTTCTTGATGCTGCCTTAATAAAATTTTATTTATCAAAAAAAAAGAGAATAAATTGTTAATATTAACAAAATAATTACTCAAAACTAATTACATTTAACTCATGATAAAAACTAATAATATTGAGGCATTACTTAATATTACATATCTATACCATCCTAATATTATTAAAATTATAAAAAACCAATTAGTAAAAATAAAACTTGATATTATATATATCTTTTAAAATTCGGTTCGGTTCGGTTCGATTCGATTCAAACCATGGTTTTTTCATAAAATCCATTAACCGAACCGTTTTAACGGTTCTCATATTTCTTAATCCGAAACCGAACCAATTCTTAATAGAATGGAACCAAACCGTATGATTCGGTCTGGTTCGGTCCGGATTACCGGTTTGAAAAGATTTTTGAACAGCCCTAGTGGCGGGTGGTGATGGTTGGTGGGTGGTGGGTGGTGGTGGTGGTGGTGGTGGGTGGTAGCGGGTAGGTGGCCGGTGGTGGTGGGTAGGTGGGTGACGGTGGCGGGTGGTGGGCGGTGGGTGGTGGTGGGTGGTAGTGGTGGGTGGGTGGGTGACGGTGGCGGGTGGCGGTTGGTAGGGAGTGGGTGGTGGTGGTGGTGGTAACGGGTGGTGGATGGTGGTGGCAGGTGGGTGGCAGGTAGATAGCCGGTGGTGGTGGCGGGCGGTGGATGGTTGTGGCGGGTGGATGGCAGGTGGGTGGTGGTGGTGGTAGTGCTGGCGAGGGGTGGGTGGTGGTGGCGGGTGGTGGGTGGTGGTGGTGGTAAGGGGTGGGTGGTGGTGGCAGCGGAAGATGGTGGTAGAAAATGGTGGCGGATGGTGGCTAGCGTTGGGTGGTTAAAAAAAAAAAAAAACTCAAAACTCAAAGCGAAAACACATTTTTTGTGTTTTCATTTTTTCGCCAAATTTATAAACTGAGACCACTGATTTATAAATCAAAAATTTAGCAAACAAGTTTTTATTTGAGTCTTTTAAATTATTGTAAATATACACAGAAAACTGAAAACGTAAGTGTTACCAAATGGCACCTACGAAATTTGTTTTCGAAATTGTTGTGGACATCAAAGAAATTACCATGTGTGTGGACTGGATGCCTATGTCAAATTTTAAAAAAAAAAATTGAAAATTTGCCAAGTTTACAAATTTGAGAATTTTTGAAAGTATGGGTGTGTGGTTTGGTTTTGGGAGATAAATTTAGAAAAAAACAAAAATGCAAAATTGGGGAAAGCATTTAAAAATTCTTTTGGTTTGGTTGGTTGTATATTTTGGAAATAGTTACCCAGTGTGGGAATTTAAAAAGATTGTATAGTCTGTACTTGAGCGGATGTGTGTGAGAGACAAAAGTGATTCAGAAGAAAAGCGGAGAAAAAAAAATGATTGATTTATGTGTACGACATAAAAAATGACTTTGAATTTTTTTTTTCAAAACCAGTAAACCAAATAATATTTGTAGATTATTTTTCCTACATTTTTTTTCCAATTTTGAACCAAACAAGACCTACTTGATGCATATGTGTTGGTGTCAAAATCATGAAATTAAAAATAAAACAAAAACGAAAAAAAAAAGAAAAAAAAAAAAAATTCATTAAACAATACATCACCATTGGAACCACACAAATATGATTGTGCAATTACATATGTCGCCATGTGTTTCCCTTTGGCATTGGTTGCACATGAGTCCAAAAAGTGTACAGTACATTGTTATATAAAAAAAAAAAAAAATTATTGGTCAAAAGTTCCCACGGGCAGCTACACCGGGACAGTAGCTGCATCTGTCTCTACTTTTCAGGCTTCGATTTTCGTGTAAGGGCAAAAATGTCAAGTTTCAAACTTTTATTTTTTTATATTATTTTTTTACACATTTTTTCGTAAAAAATCAAAAAGTTTATCCCAAACAACTTAGTTTTTTTTAGCTATCTTTTTAGCTAATTAGCCAAAAAATTACTAAATTAGCCTATTCCCAAACAAGGCCTTAGTGATTTTTACCTACCCAAAAGAAAAAGAAAACCATTTGGTTACTGTATCATGTGTTAACAGATGTTTCGAAGGATTCATGCATTTTAGATTTTTTTCTTTGAATTAAATGTGAATGTTTATTTTCCTTATGATTTATCTGTATAAATTGTTCTATAACAGGCATTAGTAATCTCTTAATCCGTATGTTTGAACTTTTGTCGTTTCAAAATAGGCATACTGCTTCTACAGACAAAATAAGTTAAACGAAGCTTTAGCATCATTGGAAGGCCAAGAGGGAAGTTCTGCAGCTATGTTGTTACAATCTCAGATTCTATTTCGTTTGGGAAAATTGGATGCATCTTTGGATATTTATCAAAAGCTTCAGAAATCTAAGATAGAGTCATTGGAGATAAATCTTGTTGCTGGTTTGCTTTCTGCTGGGAGGGCTTCCGAAGTGCAAGGAGTGATGGAGGCTCTCAGAGTAAAAGCAACTAGCAGCTTTGAGTTGGCGTACAACACTGCTTGTTCATTAATTGAAAGGAAGAAGTATTCAGATGCAGAACAACTCCTACTGTCATCTCAAAGGTGAGCCACAATGTTGTATATGAGAATTGATTAGAACGAGCTATTTTCTTTCTAATTACTATAAATGATACTATAAACACCATTATTGTGATTTATTGTGTTACTTCTGCTGCTGCTACTGTTCCCATTGCCATTTGTTTTTAAGACTTAGAAGTTCACTACTTTGTTACTATTAAGTATACACTACGTAGATTTGTTATTTTGATGGAACTATTTAGAAGAGTTGTGAGCACATAAATTTAATATCTAAGTATGCAAAATAGTGAAACTGCTTCTTGTGTAAATGAAATTGCTTTCTCTTCCTAGTCATCATGTTGGTACTTTCTCATTTATGTTTGGTTCCCTGACTCTTGTAAGCAGTCTGCATGGTACCAACGACTAATAACGGAATGGATATATGTCTTTAGGACCCTGTCTATCATGCACAACTACCTATAAAGTGTTGCCGACCATAACTCCTCGTAATGAATTTTCTTTGGCACGAACACAGCTACCTATAAAGTGTTGCCGACCATAACTCCTTGTAATGAATTTTCTTTGGCAGGAACAGATACGCATCATATAACCTAATAGATGGCTTTTAGGGCATCATTGTCTTGTACTTTGAATTGTAAAAACTTGATTCCAATTTCTAACGTAGGGTTAACATATAAGAGCTGGTTATGACCCTCTTTGTGTGGTAAAATCATGTTTTTTGTTGAGAAAGTTTACATTTTTTTCAGATGTGTGGAAAATAACCATGGTTGTTGTTTTAAAGTAGAAAAGACTCTTGCCAAAGTATTGCGTAGAATCCTTCCAAATTGACATCATGTTCATTCTAGCCGGTTTTTTTTTTATTATTATTATTATTATTATCAGCAACAAACAAAGATTTATTAAGCCTTAAGCCCAAGAAAAAAGAGGATAAGGCATCCTCTTACAAGAGAAATGGAAAAACCAAAAAGAGAAAAAAGAAAATACAAAAATACCAAGCTCAAAAACTACTACACAGAACAAACTGACACCCAATTGGTAGCAAGCAAAAAAAGCGGAATCTCTCGGAATACTGAGCTTGCCGAGGCCCAAAAAGATGCCAAGTATCTCACCCTGTCCCATAAGTAGTCTATATCCCGGGCAACTCATTTGAAAACACAGGCATTTCTTTCCAACCAAACAACCCAGAAAATTGCAAAGACGACACCACTCCAAAGTACTTTAGTCCTTTTCGACCTTCCAAAAACTAATCAAATAATAACATTTGAGCACATCCTTTTGGGGCCACCCATATCACACTACCCAATCCAAACACCCTATGCCATAACCACCTAGCCACCGAGCAATGCAAAAGGAGATGATCCAAAGATTCTCCACTTTTACAACACATGATGCACCATTGAGGATTAAGATACCGCGAAGGTCTCTTCTTTTGCAATGAATCATTTGTCAGAGTGCCCCTATGAACCAAGATCCACATGAACACTTTCACCTTGAGAGGAGCACATGCCTTCCAAATCTTGTTATGAAATAGAAAATGAGGAACATGAGAAGTATCAATGATTTTATCAAGAAAGGACTTACAAGTAAAAGAATTCGACGAATGAATATTCCAAACCAACCTATCCTTCAACATTAGAGACAAAGAAACATTTTCAAGCCTTGACAAAAGAGAAATCAATTTAGGAACTTCCCTGTCATGAAGATTCCGACGAAAATTAAAATTCCAAGATAAAGAAACCACCAAAGAACCCGCCACAGACGCAATAGAACAATTATGAGATTGAGAAACGCTATACAGAAGTGGATAGGACTCAACGAAGGATGTCGAGCCCTCCCAAACATCCTCTTAAAATTTGACCATTTCCCCATTACCCACCCTCACAGAAATGAATCGGGACCAAACTGGATAAATCTAAAAAATGGACTTCTAAAGAGCACGTCCGCTACCCCTCGAGATCACCTAAGAGTCCCTACCATTAACCTGAATCCCATATTTAATTTTAATAACTGCATGCCATAATGAACCACACTTATTGGGGAATCGCCATAACCACCTGCCCAGCAGAGCCATGTTTCTAGTCACTATATTACCAATGGCCAAACCCCCCTTCTCCTTAGATAAGGACACTGTTTCCCAGTTCACCAAATGATCCTTCATTCCTTCATCTTTCCCTTCCTATAGAAAATCCCTCATTAACTTTTCAATAGATTTTGCTACCTTGACTGGAATCTTAAACACAGACATGAAATAAATTGGAATTCCACTTAGCACTGTCTTAACTAGAGTGTACCTACCCCCACGGGTTAGTAAAGCCTTACTCCACCCTTCTAACCTCTTTCCTATCTTTTCCACAATCGGATTCCAAAACACTTCACCCCTTGGGTTACCTCCTAGCGAAAGCCCCAAATACTTCATTGGAAATGTCTCTATACCAAACCCAAGTAACTCAGTCACTCTCTGAATCAAACTTGAATCAACATTAATACCCGCAACCCTACTCTTCTCTAAATTTACCTTGAGACCAGAGAGCACCCCAAAAGGCCTAACCACCGAAAAGAGATTCACCATTTGGCTCTCGTTCTCTTCAGAGAAGAAAATAGTGTCATCCGCAAACTACAAATGTGTCACACAAATCTTATCTCTACCGACTTGTAAGCCTTCAAACAAACCAACCTCTTTAGCCCTATCCACCATTCTTCCTAACATGTCCGCTACCATGATGAAGAGAAAAGAAGATAAAGGATCGCCCTATCTCAACCCTTGAGATGTTTTAAAAGTCTACCCTGGTTTACCATTGACTATCATTAACATATTGCAAGACGTCAAACATCCCCTAATCCAGGACCTCCATCTCTCACCATACCCTTTCTTATCCATCACAAAATCCAAAAAATGCCAATCTACATGATCATATGCTTTCTCAAAATCTGCATTAAACACAAACCTCTCTTTTTAGACTTTCTACACTCCTTAACCACCTCATTCGCCACCAGAACCACATCTAGAATCTGTCTACCTTGCACAAAAGCCCCTTGAGTTGAAAAGATTGTATCCCCTAAAGAAGCCCTCAACCTTTTTGACAAAACCTTTTCCAAAATCTTGTAGAGTGACGTCACCAAACTAATTGGTCTAAAATCACCAATACGGATGGCTCCATCCCTCTTAGGAATCAAACAGATAAATGTGGCATTAGCACATAAATTAACCACCCCTGTCTTATAAAATTCCATGAAAACCTTTACCAAATCCCCCTTCACCACCTCCCAACAATCTTGAAAAACTGCCATTGAAAACCCGTCGGCGCCTGGAGCCTTGTCCCTCTCGCACTCAAAAATTGCATCCTTAATCTTCAATTCCTCAAAAGGCCTCTCTAACCAGATGACACTTTCCTGATCAATAGGCCTCCACTCAATCCCTTCTATCCTAGGCCTGACTATCTCATCCTTCGAAAACAATTTTGAGTAAAAATAAAAAATCCCTTGGACTATTTGCTCCTCTGAGTCCACCACTACCCCTCGCCTTACTTCTAATCTCTTAATGAACTTTTTCTTCCTTTTTCCATCCGTAACCCTATGAAAGAATTTTGAATTAACATCCCTCTCCTTTAACCACTTCACCTTTGCTTTTTGTGCCCAAAAAATCTGCTCTCTAACAGTCAACTCTTCCAACTTCACGCCTAGCTCCCTCCTCTCTCTCCTCAAATCCTTGACCTCACTCCCCTGCATCTCCAAAGAATCTATCTCCTCCATTTTACCCATAACTTGAAGTTTAGATGATTCCAAATTTCCAAACACCTCCATATTCCAAAGCTTCACTCGCTCTTTAATGACTTTCAACTTTCTCATGAATTTAAAACCCTCCCACCCGTGACATCTAGCATTATTCCACTACCCCGCAAAGTTCTACTTAAATAAATGATGATCCAACCACATATTCTCAAACCTAAATGGGACCCCACCTAAAAAGACTACTCTTCATCATAATGGGACAATGATGGGACACCAATCTTGGAAACGCCTCATGTCTCACATTGGGGAAAACCCCCTCTCAACCTAAAGAAAATAAAAATCTATCCAATCTAGAACATACCCTGTTTTCCCTAAGATTAGACCATGTGAATCATGCATTAAATAAAGGAGAATCCACCAACTCACATCCTCTAATGAACCCATCAAAATCTCTCATACTCCTATTGATTCTACCCCCATTAAGCTTCTCTAAAACCTTCCTAACCACATTGAAATCCCCTCCTAAACACCAGTTGGGGTAGCATAATCCATATAACCCACCTAACTCCTCCCACAAAGCCTCTCTCTTAACGGGGCAATTCGGGCCATATACCCCCGACAACCACCACTCACTATTATCTAGATTCCTGAACCTAACTGATAACGAAAACTCTCCAACTAATGAGTCACACTCAAAAACCACCCTCTCATCCCAAATACATAAAAGACCTCCAGACCTTCCCACTGATGGTACAAAAGCCCACTTTTTATGCCTAACTCCCCAAACACTTTTAATGAAATTCCTATCACAAGCTTCCACTTTAGTTTTCTAAAAAATGACTATATCAGGTTGATGCTTCCTAAAAAAATCCCTAGTAACCCCCTTCTTCTTCCGGGAACCCAAACCCCTCACATTCCAACTAACAATCTTCATTGAGAAACATTGTCACCCCTAACCTCCTCATGTCTCCTATCATAATTAATTGTGCTCACCAAGTTTCTTAACTTCCTAGCCTCATTTCTAACCGAAGCCCCTCCCCTTCTAACACCCCCCTACACTAAGTTCTTTTCCACTAACCCCCTCCCTCCCATTTAACCTTACTAACGAAAGTCCCATAACTTGAAGCAAATGCTTGAAAAGAGGCATTTTATTTTCCTCAATAGGACAAGATGCATACTTGCTTAACTCCATAAACCAATGCTCTGTTTCAACCTCACTATCCCTCACTCCACTAAAAACATAGCTTTTCCTGGGCATATGATTAATAGAATCTCTTACTTGAGCATTATTTACTTGGCCTACAGGAATGTTAGCATTATAGGTGTCACGACCCTATTCCGCCCGTAGTAGAATGGTGCCGTGATGGCCAGTAATCCGAGATTACCAAAGGCCAACTTACAAAGATTCACACACAATCAGAGTATACATATGGGCTTACATGTGCGGAATCAATATATTTAAATCTAATTAGTCCATAAGAGCTGTGCATAGATTAAATAAAATGACACACATTTTAACATGGTTTACAACTTGGATACAAATAAAATAAAGTACATATTACATCTTGATCAAAAGGCTTCTCAAGCCGACATATACAAAAGGAGTGAATTAAAACTAAGAAACATAATCTTCAAGATGATACAAAACATGAATCAAAACATCTTGCACATAACATCTTAGGCGTCACCGCCTTCTTGCTCGCCACCTACGTATATATAAAGGGGAAGGTGAGCTTGGATACTCAGTGAATGATATAATTAATAAAGGTTTGAATGAATGATATCCGAGATCTTTATCAAAACAATACATATCGTAGCTTGTAACAAAACATGGGATGAATCAAGTTCATCAATCAAATCTTTCAAATCTTCTTGGGATGTTTAATAATATCTACATAATACATGGGGGATGACATTCTGGACAAAACAAGGGAATAATCGACCCGGAATCGATTAGACAAATCCACCCGCACAAGGCCGTCGGTGGGGCCATCCGTACAAGACCGTCGATGGCAAAGATCTTTCAAACATGGTGCTACATGGGCTTAAAGTCCCCTAGCATGAAAGGACTTTCCAAGAATGTTATCAAAACAAGATAATACTTTATACAAAAACTAGGGATAAACATTTATGCTTGATTAAATACTTTTCTAAAATGAAGCAAAACTTTATCAAAACTTTATAACATAGCTTTATTAAAAATACCACTCACATAGCTCTTCGGGTGTGGGGATTAAGGCAAGGATCCAAGACCTACAAATACATAATAAAGTCTACTGAATGCACTTCAAGAAGACAAGAAGAGATGCTCAAAGATGGATATGAAATGCATTCTTAAAACAAGCTTTTCATGAGTGCAAATGATCCCGGTATTTCTTTCCAAAACCAAGTCAAGACAAAGTAAAACATGCTGGGAGTTAAATCACTGTTTTTCATCTAAGGAAAGCATGCTAGGAGTTAAAACACTCTTTTTCTTCTTGGAAAAGCGTGCTGGGTACCAACCAGGTCTTGGAATGGATGCACAGAGATGATCTAGGCAAAAATGACCTAGCTGGGTGAACTCAGGAGGTCTTGGCCGAGGTGTGGTTACCTAGGCTTCGGTGTGCAGCTGCCTACTATAGACGTCCCCGAACATCCTGGGAGGGAATCCCGTTTTGTTCATTGGACTCACTACAGTTCAGGACTCAATGTCACAGTCCTGTATCTAATCTCGCAGAGTGCAATGCAAGACCGATGAATCATCAAAGAGTCCAAATCTGGCAAATCGTTTTTGAAAATAGATTTTTTTGAAAGAAGTGCCAAACATGAACTGCTTTGCCAGATACAGAGTCGCCTAACTCGTGCCTAAGGCCACGTATCTGTCATCACCAAAGCTGCCTTGGCTCGGGAACTTAGGTACGATTAGGGAAGGTCACTTTATGAGCACCCTGTAGACACCCCATTTTTGACCAACCTTAAGACTCAGACGTCATCGATTGAGCGCTCGGTGACTGTGCATGTTGTGCTCGTTCTGAGGTTTCGAAGTTTCGGCTGAGAGCCTTACCTCCGGACCTCGGGACTCTTTTGTGCTTTACCTCGGTTTGCGAAACAGGTTCTGTTTTCTCTTCCTGAAGGGAGGGAGAGGTCTCGTAGACCATCTCTTAGTGGCCGTAGGCTATGTTTCGTGGTTGTAGGCCACTGTTCCCGTTTGGAGACCAATTTTCGGTTTTCAGAGCCGTTGGCCGTGTGCCTCGGTTCGGGACCGCTTAACTATCTCCGTTTGCTCCGGTTTTTGGCACACACCTTGTTTCCTCTCTCTTGAGGGATACTATGGCCCGGGAGACCACCTTTGTGGTCGTACGCCACTTCCGTTGCTTAATAGTCAGTTTTCGGGGCCCTCGGCTGCACGTTTTGGCCCCTGAACCCTCGTTTTGCATCCGTCTTGGCTCATTTTCGGTGTGGACCCTAGTTTCATTGTTAGGAAGGTGGTAGTATGGTGGGAGACTACCTTTTCTTCTTGGAGACCACCTTTCTCTTCGGAGACCACTTTTTCTCTCTCCTCTAGCCAGTTTTCTTGTTGGGAAACTGGTCTCCCTCACTTTTGAGCCACAATTTGAGGTCTCCCATACCACCATTGTGTTGTACTCATCTAGGAGGCCACCAATATGGGTAGGCCGACCAGATTTTCTTCCTGACCTTTTTGAACCTTGCTAGAAAGCTGGTTTTCCTCTCTCCTGGGTCACAATTTCTGGTCTTCCACCATACCATTGAGTTGTATTCACTTGGGAGGCCACCAATATGGGTAGGCCGACCACCTTTTTTGAGTTGGACCTTTTGACCTGGCTGGCCGACTACCTGGCCTGGTCGGCCGACCATTTGAACTGGTCGGCCTACTCCCAACTTTTTGGCCTTCCTGAGTTGCATACAGCTGTGCCAGTTGTGTAGCATTTGACCCACTCTCCAAGATTTCACCCTCTTGTTTGTCTTCTTAAGGAGCTTTTGACCCTTTTGCTTAGCTTCTAAGAGAAGCTTGACTCTTTTGTCAAGCTTCTTGAAGAAGCTTGACCCTTTTGGTCTAGCTTCCTCAAGAAGCTTGACCCTTTTGCTTAGCTTCTTTTAGAAGCTTGGCCTTTTTACTTGAGGCTTCTCCAAGAATCCTTGGCCCTCTTCCTCTATAAAACAAATCCTCTTCTCCATTTGCAAGGGTTAGAAAGTTTTGGCTGAGATATATACACCTCCCCCTCCATAGCTCTCTTCTTCAAGCTCCAACCCTTTATTCTTGGCCATTTACGCTACACCTCATAGCCTACCACCTCCACCATCCATCCAAGCACCTTAGAACTGATTTGCAGAGGTTGAAGGCTCATTACCTTAGTCCATAAGTTGCTGAGGGTCGGCTCTACAAGGGTAAGCCTCTATTTTCCCCTTTTTTTTGCATTATTTTGCTTCATATCTTAGCCCTACTTGTGAGCATTTTTGGGTTCCGACATAAACTGGAAAAAGTTTTCTTTTGAGCTCCTCTTTAAGTTTTATTAAGGTCACTTTTCTGTTTGGGGTCACCTTCCCCTTGCATGCTTCATTTCCTCATGTTTAGGGCTATGCATTAGAGCATTTGTGTTGGCCTTGGTTTGGCCTTTTAGCCACTAAAACCTAGTGGATTTTCAGTGGCTTAGATGTGTCTTTGAGCCCTAAAATCAGAGAGGGGTGACCCTCTCACCCCTTGTTCTCTTTACTAGCTTTGTTAGCCTTCCAAAAGGGCTCCAACTTGCATGTTGTGAAGCCACATTTCGGGCCCTATTTGGTGAGTTTTGAGGTCTGCCTTGACTCTGTCCAGAGCTCTTTTCGCCATATTTTGTGTTCCTCATGCATGTGTAGAGCAATCCTCCTCAAGGCCTTTCAAAGGGACCTTTCATTGCATGCTTCATTGACCCATTTCAGGCATTTTTTTGGTGGGTTTTAGGACCCTCAGAATCTCTTTCCAAAGGTGGTTTTCCTATTTTGCATGTCTATCTTATATGTGTAGAACAACCCCTTGCATGGCCTTTCAAAGGAGCCCATCATTCTTGCATGCATGGACTGAGTTTCAGTGGTTATTTGGGCATATTTTGGCATGGGATGCTTCTGTTTTTGGTTGGTTTGGTGAGCCCTCATGTGGTTCATATACGTGTAGTGTCAATCATGGTTCACTAGCTTTTTCGCATGCTTTGTTGACCCTTGATTTTAGCACTTTCTAGCCATACCTTAAACTGATTTTGTGCATATTTTGGACTCCCCTAGCTCTGTTTTTGGGTCTCATGGTCGAATGATGTTTGTTTTGCATGCTTCTTGTTCAATACCCATGCTTAACTTTGAGTTTCGAGGTCCATTGCATGCATATACTGAGGTGTTTCCATGCTTTGGGGTCATTTTGCATCATATTTCAGAGCCTATGTGAATGCCATATTGCTATGTTCTCTACTCCTTAAGTGTGCTTGAGAGTTGTGCATGAATGCCTTGTTTTTGGACCGTTGAATAAGCTCCATTTCGTTGCATTCCGAGCCATCATTTTAGGCCATTTCCCCACTATTTCAGACCTGCATAGGGTCTTTTTGGGGTTGGTTTTGCCTTTGGTGCATTGCTTTGGGTACCTCTAGTATAACGCACTTCACTAGTTTTGGTACCCGGGCCCCCTAGCTTGCATTGTGTGCCATATTTGCATGTTTCGGGACCATATTTTATGCCATTTCAGAGCTGTATCATGTGCCATCCTATGCCATATTTCATTCCTTGCCATGCCTTGTTAGAGTTGCATGTTGTGCCTTAGGATCGGTCCATTGCATTCGTGCATGTTTGCATGTATTTCGATTGTCTCATTTTCATCATATGGCCACTAATGTGAGTGTGGCTGAGGTTCACTCATATTGGTGTAAGTCCATCTTGCATTGTGTATGCCATTTTAGTCCATAGCATTGCGTATGCTGGGTTGCATGTTAGAGCATTGTGTATGCCATCCTCAGTTCATAGCATTGCATATGCTAGATTGCATGTTAGTCGCGTTGTGTATGCCATCTCATTTGCATTGTGTTTGGGATAGGAGTTAGCCCAAGCACGGGAAACGAGAGACGTTTCATACTCAAAGTGACGAAACGTGTATCAATTCCTGGTCGCCGACACTCCGAATTACCCATGATGGAGTCTAGGCCTTGTTGTGTTTTCATGTGCATTCATTTCATATTGAGTCGTGAAATTTGACTCCTCGGCCATCATACATCGAGATGCATGATTGGTGGCACGAGGATCGAGGTGTGCATACATATGTAAAAATACTTTGCTATGCCCCTTTCATGCTCTCTGTTGCAGCAAACCAGAAATCAGCAGCCTTCTAGAGCTTTGCACAGCATCCCGGGATTAATTGCAAACATAGGCGAATCGGGGCATTGCGAGGAATTCTCTGACGAGGCAGCTCGAGCATGCATGCATCTTTCATCATTCGGAACAGAGCTGAGGCGGTCCATTTAGCTTGCATGCTAATTTACCTGCTTTCCTAGATTAATTTGTTAATTAATTAGGGTTTTGTAATATTTAATTAGTTAGAGTATTTAATTATTTATTCAGACTGTATTATTTATTCAGACCCTCCGAGCGAGGGTAATGTTGTAATAAGTGTGCGTGTGTGTGATGCATGTCTTCCAACCCCACGTCTTTCTTCCTTTTATTTACCAGCTTATGATGGTTAGTTTATGACATGTTTCAATTAGCATACTTATGCTCGCATGTTTGCATTCATTCTGTCTTGCATGCACCGGGCTCGGCGCATCATACTAACTGCATTGTATTTCAATTCCAAGTTGAATACTCGTTAGTTGTAGCATTTCACATGCCATCTTTAGAATAGCCAAGCCTATTGTAATTGCATTTTTGCATGTGTTGCATTAGGCATTTCTGTATAGTTAGGATTATGCATTGATTTCTAACATAGCTTATGTTTTGGCTTGGAGTACTAGGTAAGCTTTTATACTTTAGCATCCTTGCATGCGTGTGAGTGACTGCCATGATAGCATGCTTACCATGAGGCTACGTGCTTATGTGATATACCTGCCAGAATGCCTGTGAGTGAAGGTTGGGTTATTTGAATTGGAACAATTCACCGATTGAGAGTTTTAAGCTCACTTAAGAGTGGCAAAATCATGTTTTCTTAAGCCCACCTGAGGGTGGGAAATCCACGTTTTAGCCTACTTGCGAGTAGCACCTTCAAACCGTTTTTCAAAATGAACATGAGATGTTTTGTTCCAATTCAGGCGACCTAGTCTATACTTGTATGTTGTGCGCATCACGTAGTAAATCTAGGCTAATAACCGGAATAAGAACACATAGGGTATGTTTGGTTTGAGTTTGGGAGATAAAAAGTACGAAAAGTTGTTTGGTTTGGTTTTTTTGGAAAGATGTTTTGGAAAATTATTTTGAGAGAGAGTTTTGGAAAAAGTGATTGATTTGATGTGTATGAGAGAGAGATTTGTTTGGAAAACTTGTTTGGTTTACAAGTTTTGGGAAATTTTTTTGAGAAAATTTGTTTGGTTTGAGTTTTTCTGAAAACTCATTTGTAGAGAAATTTTCCCAAAAATTTTTGGGAAATTCAAACCAAACGAACCCATAATGTTTTCAAAACTCGATATCATGGTTAGTAGAGGCCGATCTTTGATCGGGCGAGCGGGGGTGCTCACGAAGTGACCTTCCCCAATCGTACCCAAGTTCCCGAGCCGAGGCAACTTTGGTGATGACGGACACGTGGCCTTAAGCAACGAGTCAGGGTTTCCTAAATTCTCCCAAAATAAATATTTAGGTGGCGACTTTGTATCTGGCAAACCAGTCCATGTTTGGCACTTCTTTCAAAAAATCTGTTTTCAAAAACGATTTGCCGAATTTGGACTCTTTAATTATTCATCGGTCTTGCATTGTACTCTGCAAGATTAGATACAGAACCGTGACATTGAGTCCTGAACTGTAGTGAGCCCAAATGAACAAAACATGATCCCCTCCCGGGACGTCTACACACCTCCGCTCGCCCGATCAAAGATCGGCCTCTACTAACCATGATATCAAGTTTTGAAAATATTATGTGTTCTTATTCCGGTTATTAGACTAAAATTACTATGTGATGCGCACAACATACAAGTATAGACTGGGTCGCCTGAGTTCGAACAAAACATTTCATGTTTGTTTTTGAAAGCGATTTGCTATTCACAAGTAAGCTAAAACGTAGATTTTGCCATTCTCAAGTGGGCTTAGAAAACATGGTGATTTGCCACTATCTAGTAGGCTTAAAACTCGTAATCAATGAATTGTTCAAATTCAGATAATCCAACATTCACCCACAGGCATTCAGGCAGATATATCACATAAGCAGTTAGCCTCATGGTAAGCATGCTATCATGGCAGTCACTCACACACATGCAAGAATGCTAAAGCATAAAAGCTTACCTAGTACTCCAAGTCAAAACAGAAGCTATGTTAGTAACCAAATGCATTATCCTAACTATGCTGAGATGCCTAATGCAACACATACAGGAATGCAACTAAGATAGGCTCGGCTATTCTAAAATGGCAGGTGAAATGCAACAGATAACATGTATTCAACTCGGAATTGAAATACAGTGCAGTTAGTATGATGCGCCGAGCCTGGTGCATGCAAGACAGAATGAATGCAAACATGCGAGCATAAGTATGCTAATTGAAACGTGCCCTAAACTAACCATCATAAGCTGGTAAATAAAAGGGAGAAAGACGTGGGGTTGGAAAACATACATCACACGCACGCACACTTATCACAAGATTGCCCTCCTCGGAGGGTCCGAATAAATAATACAGTCTGAATAAATAATTAACTACTCTAGCTAATTAAATATTACAAAACCCTAATTAATTAACAAATTAACTAGGAAAGTGAATAAACTAGCATGCAAGCTATAAAATGGGCTGCCTCAGCTCTTGTTCCGAATGATGAAAGATACATGCGTGCTCGGGTCGCTTTGTCGGGAAATTCCTTGCGATGCCTCGATTTGCCTCTGTTTTGTAATTGGTCCTAGAACACTGTACAAAACTCCCGAAGGCTGCTAACTAGTTTTGGCTGCTGGATTCCAATTTGCTGCAACAGAGAGTAAGAAAGGGGCATGGCAAAGTATTTTCAACACATGTGTGCATGACCACTCTCCCCGTCATTGCACAAGCTCTAGGGAGTGTAGACCTCGATCCTCGTGCCACCAATCACGTATCTCGATGCATGATGGCCGAGGAGTCAAATTGCACGACTCAATGTGAAATGAATGCACATATAAACATCACAAGGCCTAAACTCCATCATGGGTAATCCGGAGTGTCGGCGACCGGGAATTGAGACACGTTTCGTCACTTTGAGTACGAAACGTCCCTCGTTTCCCGTGTTTGGAATGAGATGGTATACACAATGTGACTAACGTGCAACCCTAAATGCAATGCAACCTAATCATGCTGGCATACGAGGGATGATATGCAAACATGCAACTAGCATACGCAATGCTATGAACTGAAAATGGCATACTCAATGCACACAAACTACTATATGGCATACGCAATGCAATATGGACTTAAACTAAAGTGAGTGGACCTCAGCCCCACTCAAATCAGTGGCCATACATGAAAATGAGACAACCGAAATATATGCAAACATGCACGAATACAAAGGACCGATCCTAAGGCACAACATGTAACTCTAACTAAGCATGGCAAAGGATGAAATATGGCATGGAAACACACATTCTCCAGCTCTGAAACATGATGCACAATGGTCCCGAATCATGCAAACACTTCACACAATGCATGCTAGATGGCACAATTACTGAAACTAGTGAAGCGGATTACACTAGAGGTACATAAAATGATGCACAAATGGCAAGACCAGCCCCAAAAAGACCCTAGGCAAGTACAAGACAGTGGGAAAATGGCCTAAAATGATGGCTCAATATGCAAAGAAATGAAGCTCATTCAATGGTCCGAAAACAAGGCATACAAGCCCAACTCTCAAACGTATTTAAAGAGTGAAAATCATGGGAATATGGCATACATGTAAGCTCTGAAATATGATATGCAATGGCCCCAAAACATGAAAACACCTTAGTATATGCATGTAATAGACCTCGAAACTCAAAACTAAGCATGGACATTGAACTATAAGCATGCAAAACAAACATCATTCGACCATGAGACCCAAAAAAAGAGCTAAGGAAGTCCAAAATATGAACAAAATCAGTCTAAGGCACGGCCAAAAAGTGCTAGAATTAAGGGCCAAAATATCATGCAATACAAGCTAGTGAACCATGATTTGCACTACAACTATATGAAGCACATGAGAGATCATCAAACCAACCAAAAATAGAAGTATGCCATGCCAAATAATGCCCAAAAACCCATGGAAACATGGCCAATGCATGCAAGAATGATATGTTCCTTTGAAAGGCCAATAAAAGGGTTATTCAACACATGCATAATGGACATACAAAATGGAAAAACCACCTCTGGACAGTGGTTATGATGACCCTAAAACTCACTGAAAATGGCCTGAAATGAGGTTAGAAAGCATGAAAATGAGGGCTCCTTTGAAAGGCCATGAAGAGGATTACTCTACACATGCAAGATAGACACCTAACATGGCAAAAACAACTCTGGAAAGAGTTTATGCAGGTCATAAAACTCACAAATAATGGCCTAAAACATGCTCAAGAAGTGTAAAAATATGGGCTCCTTTGTAAGGCCAATAATGCTAGAAAACAAGACAAGGGGTGAGAGGGTCACCCCTCTCTGATTTTGATGCTCTAAAACACATAATAACCACTGAAAATTCACTGGATTTCAGTGGTCTAAAGGGCCAACAAATCTCAACACAAAGGCCCTAATGCATGGCTCAAAACAAAGAGAAATGAAGCATGCAAAGGGGGTAGATGACCCCCAACAGAAAAGAGGTCTTAAACAAACATGTTAAGAAGCTTAAAAAAAGACTTTTTCAGTTTATGACAAAGCCCAAATATGCTTGCAAACTAGGTTAAGATAAGAAGCAAAATAATGCTAAAAATGGAGAAAATGAGAGTTACCCTTGTAGTCAAAAGAGCCAGCAGCTTCTGGACCAAAATAGTAAGCCTTCAACCTCTGAAAACCAGCTCCAAGGTACTTAGAGTGATGGTGGAGGTGTTAGGATAGGAGGTGTAGTGCAATGGTGCAAGAACAATGGAGCTTTGGAGCTTGGATGTAGAGAGATAGAGAGAGGTGTATGTATATGCCTTAGCCAAAATTTCTCAGCCCTTGCAAGTGGAGAAGAGGGTCTCTCTTATAGAAGGAGAGGTCCAAGGCTTCTCTTAGAAGCTTGGAGCAAAGGGGCCAAGCTTCTTAAGGAAGCTAAACCAAAAGGGTCAAGCTTCTTGAGGAAGCTAGACCAAAGGGGTCAAGCTTCCTCAAGAAGCTCAACAAAAGGTCAAGCTTCTCTTAGAAGCTAAGAGTAAAAGGTCAAGCTTCTTAAGGAAGCCAAAACAAGAGGGTCAATCCTCGGAGGATGGAGCAACTGCCTCCCAGCTAGCACAGCTGGATTGCATTCAAAGAGATAAAAAAGCAGAAGGCTGGCTGACCAGTTCAGGTGGTCGGCCGACCACTCCTCCTAGTCACCCGACCAGGTTCAAAAGGGTCAAGCTCAAAAGGTGGTCAGCCAACCCACATTGGTGGTCTCCCAAGTGAATTCAACTCAGTGGTGGTATGGGAGACCAGAAAATGTGGCTCAAAAGCCAAGGAGACCAGCTTCCTGACAAGAAAATTGGCTAGCGGGAAAAGAGGTGGTCTCCAAGAGAATTGTTGGTCTCCCACCCCCGTACCACCTTCCAAACGATGAAAATAGCGTCCCTGCCAAAAATGAACCAAGACGGATGCAAAACGAGGGTTCGGGGGCCGAAACGCGTAGCCGGAGGCCCCTAAAACTGACTATTAAGCACCGAAGGTGGCGTGCGACCACAAAGGTGGTCTCCCGGGCCACAGTGTCCCTCTAGGGAGAAGGAACAAGGTGTGTGCCAAAAACCGGAGCAAACGAAGAAAGTTAAGCGGTCCCGAACCGAGGCGCACGACCAATGGCTCCGAAAATTGGAAACTGGTCTCCAAACGAGAATAGTGGCCTACGACCACGAAACGTAGCCTACGGCCACTGAGAGATGGTCTTCAAGACCTCTCCCTCCCTTCGGGAAGAGAAAACAAAGAAAACAGGACCTGGTTCGCAAACCGAGACAAAGCACAAAAGAGTCCTAAAGTCTGGAGGCAAGGCTCTCAGCCGAGACTCTGTGACCTCAGAACGAGCACAATATGCATCATCACCGAGTGCTCAATCGGCGAGGTCTGAGTCTTAAGGTCGGTCAAAAATGGGGTGTCTACACCTGCCGAGGTGTTACAAGGTGCCGGCAAGGGTGGACCAAGGTCGGCCTAAGTGTGCAGTGGTTAGCTTAGGTGTGCATGCAAGATAGACTAATGGTGCAAGTGATCATGCAAGATAGGCCAAGGTGAGATATGATGCTTGGCCTAGGTGTGAGATCTAGGCAAGAGTGGTCTCGGTGACCACACCTAGGGAAATAGTGAAGTCTAGAAATCTGGGTTTCCTTCTTGAAGGACATGAAGAACATGAATGCTGAAATCATAACTTCTTTATTCAAAATCTGAGATTTCATGAGATGAGTTCGAAAATATGGACCTGGGTACTCATACTTGAAGATCTTATGAAAACAAACACAAAAACATGGATCTTGATACAAACTTTCGGATCAAAGCATGGTTTTCTTTCAAGAACATAAGAACATCATTTTCTCTTTCTAAAACAAGCTTTAAATCAATGCATGGCTCATGAATCATGATAGATCATGCAATGTGATCGGATCAATATAAAGAACAACAAAAGTAGATCAAGAATCTAACCTCAAAACACAGATCTAACGATTCAAACTCTAAAGATCAAGCTTGGAAATCTACTTCTCTCTCTAAGAACTTCTTCTTTCCTCTTGCTAGAGCTTCTCTCTCTATAAAGGCAAAGATATGACAAATGATATGGGTTTCTCTACTGCCAGCAGATTTAACCCTCTACTAGGACACGTGGCACCACCAGATTGGGTTTCCTCAAGAAGGTGACTGAATGACAAGACAAGTGTATGACAAAGTGTATACAACAAGTAAGGTGCTATGGGCACTCCGGCAGGTAATGATCTCAGGTTAGGACATAGGCTTCGGCAAGTAAGGTCTTAATGATCTCGGCTAGGAAAGATAACACTTGACCTAGCTGTGCCAAACCTCGGCCTAGATGTGTCACACTTCAGTCTAGGTCATTCCAGTTCCGGAACAAGATCACTAGGTGCAAGGATCAAGGATCTAGGACGCCTAGATGATAACATCTCGGCCTAGATGATACACATCTCGGCCTAGGTGATGCACACCTCAGCCTAGATGATGACATCTTGGCCAATATGCCAGGGTGAAGGTGGAGGTCAACCAAAGTGGTTCCAAGATGGTCCTAGGTGTAAAAGGCTCAAAGGTGTGACCTAGGCTTAGCATGACATAGGCTTGGCATGACCTAGGCTTGGCATGACCTAGGCTTAACATGACCTAGGCTTGGCATGACCTAGGTTTAACATGACCTAGGCTTGGCATGACCTAGGCTTAACATGACCTAGGCTTGGCATGACCTAGGCTTGGCATGACCTAGGCTTAACATGACCTAGGCTTAGCATGACATAGGCTTGGCATGACTTAGGCTTGGCATGACCTAGGCTTGACATGACCTAGGCTTGGCATGACATAGCTTAACATGACCTAGGCTTGGCATGACTTAGGCTTGGCATGACCTAGGCTTAACATGACCTAGGCTTGGCATGACCTAGGCTTAAGACAGCAAGGAAGGAACAAAGCATGCACATAACACTTAGGCAAAACATGATAGCATCAGGACAAGACAAGAACCTTTACCTAGGCAAAACAAGTCTAAGTCTACAAATGCAAGCTTAACAAGACAAAATCATGAAAATGCACATGAACATGACTAAGACATGAATGTGGGTTATTACAATAGGACACAGGACTAACAGTAGAGCCAGTTATCATGGCTCTAGAAATATCCGACAAGACTCCTTGATCATCCATTCCTTTAACAGAACCATTCAGACCCTGACTCTGAGATCCCCCTACCCCATTCCCAAGAGAAGAAAAGATTTGACTAGCAGTGTTACCCCTCTTAGATGCTGGAGCTGTGGTATCTTGGATAGCAGTGTCACTGACATGATCCATTGTTTTAGAGACACCGTCGACCTCCTTATTCTCAACAGTGCCTTGTTTCTTAAAGAGATTACACAGCTGGAAATCATACTCTTCTTGATCACCTTCATCGCCTTCTGAACCAGAGACAAACTCAGAGCTTGTCTCAGACCCATACATTTCCAAAGCTTGCAGAACTTTGTTAAGTTCGAAACATCCATCATCAACCTTGCGACTCAACAAATCAGCATCGTTCACATCCTCTATCCTTTCATCGACCCACTCTCTATATTCCCCTCAATTTTCTGCAAATCCTCGACAAATCCATTCACGAAATCGGCTAATCCTAGCTGAATCTCGTCCCTCGTTAGTCGAAATTGATTAGTCCTTGAAGAATTCATCTCGCGATCCACATCCACAGCCTCTCGTACCCCAGATGGCTGCCGACGCTAAGCCTCCTCCTCTCCAATGGATCGTCTCTCCTCTATAAACAAATCGGGTCAATCAGCATCACGGATCCTCTCTTCCGAACCATGAACCCCTTTCAATTGACCCACTGGGCCCAAATCAATTGAATAGATCACATCTACACTTTGAGGCCCAACATTACAATCCATTTGCTGCTTATAGACTAGCCCAGCTCTTAGAGAAAACAACCTAGGCCGTTGATTCATAAACCTCTAGCCCTTATCATAAAAATCACTTGGGCCCAAAATAAAAGTTGGCCCACTACGCCCCATTGGCCTAGTTGGAGCCTCCCTAAGCCCCTTATCCCTTGCTTTACCCTCCATCTCAGCCACCACACAGGAGCTAACCCCAACCCTTTCGACTTCTGCACCTCTTCGATTTTCCCCTTCGAAGCCGCCACGTGTCCACCCTAGCTGTCCATCCCCTTCGTCTTTCTCGTCACCGACAAAAGATTCGCCAGAAAACTGTTGCCGGAAGATCGTTGGCCAAACTTCTCCATTATGTCGCACTGACTTGGACAATGGCTTGAGACGCACCATAGAAGATCGATCTCCCTCCTTGATCTCCATACAAACTGGCAGAAAATCACTATCAAAGCCTCTGACTTTCAATCTTACTTCAAATAGATTTTCCAAAGAGACAGTTCTTCTATCCACTTCCAACAAACCACTACATTTTTGACCTATGTAATGGAAAACCTTTTCATTCCAAAGGGTAAATGGAAAGTCACAGACTGTAATCCACCCTCCATAAGAGACAATCACCTCTGGTTTAACATGTTTCACCTCTGACCACTTCTCCAAACTGATTGCCACACCTTTGTTGAAGAACCTCAATCCCTTATTTCCAATCAAATTCACTTCCCCTCTATTACTTACCCAGAACAGAGCTCTATTGATTTGAAATGGCCAAAGTGCAATAGACTTCTTTAAATATTTGCTCAATTGCTTTTCAATTTGAGCCCAGCTGCTTGAAAAATCACATCTTACACGGACTACCGCCCGCTCCATATCAGCCCTTAAATTGCCCGTTCGATTCTCAGTGAACAAATCAACAAACTTCATTCATCTGTTCACCCCTATTTTCCTTTCCCAAGCCTCCTCCTTTGTCCCCTTGCTCTGAACTCCTTTTGTAACTCTAACCCCGGCATCCATACCTATAGTGTTCCTCTTGGGTTCATTGCAAATGACTTTACGAAGCATGGTAGGTGTATCCATCCACCCACTACCATTATTCCCCGCCGGAATGATAATGTTGCATTTCTTGACACCTCCTTCCCATTTCGACAAATCAATAAAAGCACCCTTACCATTGGCATACTTCTATAAACAAAACACAGCGAAACTGCTATGGTAATTGCTAAAGAAAGAGCCTCATTTGTAAAGTTTCCCCATCTGCTGTAGAGCTTGCATAGCCCAACTTACACCTCCCAAATCTATCTTCAGAGAGAAGCTTTGTAGTCGATTCCTCTCTATAATCTCCACTAGACTCCCTCTAGATCTCTCGTCAATCTGTATAATGATTATCTCCTGTTCGATCCTCAATTCTGAGGATAGCTCCCTATACTCTCTCATCTCCCAAAATGCATGTACCAATTATTTGAAACTGTCCGAAACGAATGAGAGAGAGAGGGTCCGTAGGCCTCACAGATCTACTACCCACTATTTGCATGCATTCACTAAAGTCCCTACCCGTTGTTTAAGACTGATATTTGATGAAGATTCAGTGAATTGGTAATTAGTAGAGGCACTATTCTTACCAGTATTAAGGAACATCCTGTAATAATGAATATTTATTCACTATAAATCTGAAGCTTCAAAATAACGAAGCGAATGGTAGTTTGAAATTCACAATGATGGCAAGTTATTTGATTTCATCACAATAACATCTTACCAAGTTGGGTAGATTTAATTACTCGTTTTGGCCAATTATGCAATATTTTCTCTCGTTTAACTTCCTAATGTTTTACTACGTCACTTCTTAAACAACATAAATCTCCTCACACATTTGAAGAAGATAAGTTTATATTCTTTTCTTTTCTTTGATCTTTTTTTTTTTTTTACAGAATTGGTCAAGAAACGCTAATAGAAGATAATTTGGCTGATGATGACATAAAGGTGGAATTGGCTCCCATAACTGTATAGTTGGCACATGTTCAACAGGTATGATATTGGCATTACATACATGTTTGCCACTTCTTTTTCAAATGCTCATTTGTTATTTTATCCAAATTGGCTTATTTTTTTAGCTCCTCGGACACACACATGAAGCCATTGAAGCTTACACAGACATTTATAAAACGAAATCTGGCAGATGAATCATCACTTGCAATGGCATCAAACAACCTCGTATCATTCAAGGGTCTAAAGGACGTCTCTGATAGACTAAGGAAACTTGATTGATTAATAGAAAAAGGCAGCGGGCCACAGATTTTCCAACTTGCTCGTGGACTTGACCTAAAGCTTTCACCCAAACAAAGGGAAGCAATATATGCCAATCGGGTGCTTCTGCTTCTTCACTCTAATTAGATTCATCAGGTCTTAAATTTCTCTTTTACCTTCTTCTAAACCCCTTCCCCAACGCTGTTAGGAATCCGTAACACTTAACTAGGATTGGTGAAACTCGAAACACAGAAACAGACAAACGTACAAGAAAGATAAATGACATGCACAGATGAAGTGTTTATGTGGTTCACCCCAAGCTAGATCAATGTCCATGGCTACTACGATTTTCATTATAAATACATAGAAATAGAGCAATATATCCAGTTAGATCCATGGTCGAGTGGTTAGTGTCCACTACTTATTAGGATCAACACTACTCTAACAAATCCTCCACGCAACCATCTCTTTTTCTCCCTTGTTTGCTTTAGTTTTATTTGAATTATTATTCAAATTGAGGGTATATTTGCAGGCTCGAGAACTTGTTGGTGCATTGCCAGACATGTTTCCTGATAGTGTGATGCCGGTACTGCTTCAAGCTGCAATTTTGGTGAGAGAGAACAAGGCTTGCAGAGCTAAAGAAATACTAGGCCAATTTTCAGAGAAGTTCCCCGACAAGTCGAAGGTCGTTCTCCTTACAGGGGCGCAAGTTGCTGCTGGTGCTGGCCACACTCAAGTTGTAGTCGAGTCCCTCTCAAAGATACCGTACATTCAACACATGCCAGCCACTATCGCCACCCTCATATCTCTCAAAGAACGTGTAGGAGATATCGACGGTGCAATTGCTGTGTTTCATTCTGCAATCCAATGGTGGTCAAACGCCATGGCTAAAGACAACAAGCTCAATGTCATTATGACAACAAGCTCACCATAGATGAGAAATCATGTCACTCACTACAGACATCAAACCGTAACAGAATTCATAGCTTTATAAACAATATTGATACTTATTAGAAGATAAAATTAAATAACATGACACAAATCTATTTCCTATGTTGCATGGACTCATGTATGGGTGCTGAATGTGGATATGAATCTTAAGTGTCAAATTTTTCCAATTCCAATGTCCAAGAACACAAATACGGCTAATTTATAGAAGTTTAGATGAAAAGGAATTTTAGTTTTTCATATACAAATTGGTATAGAGAAACATTTACAGTAAAATTACTCAACCAAAATGACATTTACAGACCATTGATGAACTAGGTGGTTTTGTCCCGTTTCCAACAAACATGGCTAACCAGGCACAGTGAAAAAACAAACTGGAATAGAATAAGAATGTATTAGAATTAAAGGAAACAGGTAACAATACAAACATAAGACTCAGACAACTAAAAATATGGTTCACACAAGCAAGAAACTATAAAGCATATCTAATAGTGTAAGAATTTGAAAATAGCACTAAATAGAAGGGAAATAGAATTTTGAGTTTGATTCCACAGAAACCATTTAAAAGGCAGATATCGACATGCCAAATGGCCAAATTCATGGAAAAGATTAACCACTTCAGAGAATCTTGACAATGCAGTATGAGAAGTAAGTAATGCCACAGGAATCTACATATAGAAATTGAGGATAAATCAGTAACATATTAAAATTATGATCAGCTTACAATACTTTTAACATATACGAGAAGTTGTGGACTATGTCTTCTACTGCCCAACCATGTATAACATTTATATCAAAAAAACCGACACCTATATTACTAGAGACATAATTGCATCCAACTGAACCTTGAGAAGAATTTTCAAGTACAAAACAAACTCTCATGATGGCAAGGGAATCCAACACAAAATAGATATACATCAGGCAACATAAATTTTTGCCTTTTTTCTATTGAAAGCTAAAAAAAAATGTAATTCTACCATGTTAATCAAACATGCTTTATGCATTTGATCCTGTCCTTACTAAACAAAATAGAATGTATCCCAAAATAAAATGCATTGCAGGAACCCAAAATTTGAGTTCAACGTCACAACAACAATAAGTTTAGAAAACTCAAACGTAATAGCGTATTACAATCACCTTTCGTGCACCATTGACAAAAGAACCATTCTGAAGAGCCACAACACAGGTGTGACCATATTTTCCCTCCCTGTTTGAAGATACAACGTAAGTTCATTTCATTCTAAATCATATATGTGAACCACCCATAAATTGATGTCCACTAGAATTAATAAAACCATGAGTAATAAATGAACCTGGAGAACATATCAAGGTAGAAATAGCCCAAAAGTTCACTAGAAGATAAGTCATAGACTGAATAAAGGTGAACATCAGAGTGCCAAACCTCAGCATCTGTAATTTCTTCAAATCTTAAACCTGCATGAAGCAAAGGAATATGAGAGCTTAGTAGATGAATTAGCTAAGAAAAATACTTAAGTCAAGAAATGGGAACATCATGAAATTACCAAAAAGGTCTTGGCATATTTTCAAGATCCCTAACATGACCAAATTGAACGGAAAGTATTGTTTAAGAGCTCCAACGTCCATGTTCCTCAATTCTCTTCACGTAGTACAACAGATCCTCAATTCCAAAAAGAAAATCTCCTTCCTCTTTTTTCTGATGTACCAGAAAAACACAGACTATAAAGGCATAAAACACACTTTGGCATAACAAGATATAGACTAAGCAAAAACTAACCTTCAAGTCTTTTAACATACTAAGTTCTCTGGTGGCCAAGTCAGTTAAACTAGCAGAGAGTTCCTCCAAGAACTCAAATACCTGAAAACAACAACATCATGCTCATCAGGAAAAATCAGCTTTATGGAAGGATTGGTAGGAAAATATTACAAACAAACAGTAATGGAATGATGATTCAAAATGAGAAATCAGTAATTTGGTCGGGAAGTTAATAGCGATAAGATATTTTCCTTGATCATTTTTTAGCAATTTATGTACCATTGTAAACTGAAGAAATAAGTATATAACCAATCTGTAGGCCATTCTCAGTTCAACAAATAAATGAATTGCTTCACTAAACAACACAAAAGTCTTCAGTTACCCAGGAAAGTACAATAATACCAATGAGTATGATTATCTAATCAGTTGATCTGAAAAATGATCTTTACCAATAATTGTATCATCAAAGAAAGCATGGGCAAAAGCACGTAGATGAAATTACAATTACATAATAAACATTTAATTAGAGAATAAATCATCAAAAATGTTGTTTAGTACAAGATAATACATCAGGAAATGATATAAACATGTACAAACCTTTGAGGATGAGTTTGTCATTCTATGATTAACAGCATAGTCTGCGTAGTTTGAGTAGCCAAGCAATCCAGCAAATTTATGGCGCAACTGAACCTAAATAATACAAGAACAAGACCAATGCCAACAAGCTTTCAGGCAGAAACAAGCAAGAGCATAACAGCCAGAAAAAGTATAAAATATGATTTTTGCAAAGTAAACCATGGCTTTTCCAAAGGTTAAGACTTGGCCTAATAATCTTAAGGTTATGGGTTCAAGTCTTGAGGCCACCACTTTGTGCATTATACCAAAGGTTAGGTGTGTACTCAATCTTCCCTTCCCAAACACGCATTAATGTGTACTAATTGGGCATTTTTTTTTTTAAACCATGGCTTTTCTGACTCTCCCATTTGAAATGTGGTAATATGAACAGCAAGTACAAATAAGTTAATAGTAAATGGCTTAAATTTGCATATGAATAAATCGAGATCTATTGCTTCTATGCATTTCTTTTTCTATACATACTCTAAGATATCATTTATTAACAATAACATATTGCAATGCCTGACTTCCCTGAGTTGTCAATTGAATTAATGAAGGAAGACTTAATTAATGAAGTTTTAAGTCTTCAAAACTTGCATCTTATAGGCAAATTCTCTGTTTCCTGTTTCATGTTCACTAATTAATGAAGTTTTATGATAAACTATGCATCGTATTTCACTTGTTTTGTGCTTTTATATGAGAATCTTTCTTAAAAACAGGAAACATTTTTAATGTATACAATCAGTACAAAGTAGCTTAATTAATTACAAAATTTATATTATTGTCTTCTCCATTTTTTTAGTTGCAAAACATATGTTTTATGTGAGATGATTCTCTAGTACTAGGTAGCTTATTTGATTTGCCTCTCTACTTAACAATCATAGATTCATGAAGTTCATATAGTTCATAATGAGGACTCCAAAATCATCTTCTTGTGTTCTTTAGTGAAATACTGAGGGACTTATTAGAGATCCACTTGAATTAGAATGTTTGTTGAGTAGACTCATAAGTGTGACCACCTCAAAATATGTATTCATCAGGTTGAAATTTTCTTTTCTGACATTGATGACACATATAAGTGAGTTCTCGTTGAAGCTTTTTGACACTTTCATTTCCTTTGTGGAACTAATACTTTGTAAATGGGATGAATGTTATGCAGTATGCTTATATACTCTTAATTTTTGTAGGATCAAAGTAATGGTTTGTAACAGGTTGCATTTTATAAGCTACTGTCTACATACGGTTAGGCAAGGTCATATTCTTATATATATATTATATTAAAAATAACTTCCCGTGAAAAGTGTAATGATTTATGGCATGTAAGAAAATGTCGTAAAAGATTATATACGGCATACAAAGTATGTCATAAATATATTAAAAATGACCTTCTACGGCATACAAAATTATGTCATGAACACTGTGTTGATTTATGACATGCAAGAAAATGCCGTAAAATATATATACGGCATACAAAGTATGCCATTAATTTTTTAAAAATAACCTTCTACGGCATGCAAAATTATGCCACGGAAAGTATGATGATTTATGGCATGACAAAAAGTGTCATTAAAAATTATATATGACATACAAAGTATGTCATTAATGTTTAATTTATTACTTTTTACAACTTTACCTGCATGCCGTAAATGATGCTCAATTTTCCATGGCATGTCATATAACGGCATTTGTGTGCATGCCGTGAAAGAGTTTTTACGGCATGCATCGCAAGCCGTAAAAATTCAATTTTGTTGTAGTGACCATAGATGAAAAATCATGTCACTCACTACAAACATCAAACCATAATAGAATTCATAGCTTTATAAACAATCTTGATACTTGTTAGAAGATAAAATTAAATAACATGACACAAATCTATTTCCTATGTTGCATGGACTCATGTATGGGTGCTGAATGTGTATATGAATCTTAAGTGTCAAATTTTTCCAGTTCCAATGTCCAAGAACACAAACACGCACTACAACAAAATTGAATTTTTACGGCTTGCATTGCATGCCGTAAAAACTCTTTCACGGCATGCACACAAATGCCGTTATATGACATGCCGTAGAAAGTTGAGCGTCATTTACGACATGCAGGTAAATTTGTAAAAAGTAATAAATTAAGCATTAATGGCGTACTTTGTATGTCGTATATAATTTTTTACGACATTTTTATCATGTCATAAATCATTATACTTTCTATGGCATAATTTTGCATGCCGTAAAAGGTTATTTTAAATATATTTATGGCATACTATGTATGCCGTATATAATTTTTTACGACATTTTTATCATGTCATAAATCATTATACTTTCTATGGCATAATTTTGCATGCCGTAAAAGGTTATTTTAAATATATTTATGGCATACTATGTATGCCGTATATAATCTTTTACGACATTTTCTTGCATATCATAAATCATTACACTTTTCATGACATAATTTTGTATGCCGTCAAAAGTTATTTTTAGTATATTTATGACATACTTTGTATGCTGTATATAATATTTTACAACATTTTCTTGCATGTCATAAATTATTACACTTTTCACGACATAATTTTGTATGCCATAGAAGGTTATTTTTAATATATATATAGAGAGAGAGAGAGAGAAAAGAAAGCAAATGCAAAGTTTAATATATAAACACATGATATCACTAAAATTGTCATGACCCGATCCCGCCCCTAAGGGTTAAGGACATAACCAGCCAGTAATCCTGAGATTACCTACGACCTCAATACAAAATAGATATAACTTATTAGAGTAAAGGGGCCAAACGGAAGTAAAAATTTAAAACTTTGTCCGTAGAGCTGTGCTTATATGCACCCCAAACAAACCGTACTCATATATGTTAATAACTCACATCAAAAGTGCAGTAGCATAAACTTCTTTACAGACAGGATCATCTAGACTGAGTCAACCCATAGCAAACTATATACAAATATACACAAGATCCTTGCCAACAAGACAGAATATAAATACGTAACAAAATGGCAAGGTTGGGTCTCGTGCGTGAGACACAAGGCTAACTCTCCCAAAACTCCTGGTGACTTCACTTTGAAATTGGGTCAAGTTAGACCTCATTCGGTTCACCTACAATTACATGAATGAGCGTGAGCGAATGCCCAGTGAATAACATCAAATAACAAGTTACATAACAAATATTGGAATAGTACAACAAACGGCCTTCGGCCCATTCATTTATGTCAATCGGCCTTCAACCCAATCATTCATATCAATCGGCCTTTGGCCCAATTATTCATTTCCATCGGCCTTTGGTCCAATTATTTATTTCCATCGGCCTTTGGCCCAATTATTTATTTCAATCGGCCTTTGGCCCAATTATTCATTTCCATCGGCCTTTGGCCCAATTATTCATTTCCATCGGCCTTTGGCCCAATTATTTGTTTCCATCGGTGTCCTCCATTCAATTTAATGAACTTGCAATGCAAAACGCACGCAGATGTAACAATTGGACAATAACATACTACAAATATCTTGTTAAGATATTACTCACAGTGATCGATTTGTGGATTCGCCCTGGAGCTTGACCCTACACATTTCATGAATACAAAAGGGTCATTAATAATTCCATCCGTTCCTTAATTCACATAATCCTCTTTAGGCCTTATTCTTATCTCATTAACTTATTTACCATGCTTAACACACGCCTAAGAGTGCTTACAAGTAAAAGAGAACGGAAAACGAAACATAGAACACATGAACACAATTTCATAAAACAGGGTCCCCGCTCGAGCGTCACATTCCCCGCTCGAGCGGACCCTTAAGGCCTGCAAAAGTACTGGATAGGTGAAATTTATGCTCGATCGTCCAATATGGCGCTCAAGCGGAAGGCCTCTCAACATAACTCCGCGCTCGAGCGTGAACTTTCCCGCTCGAACGGAAGCCATGTCTGCAAAAAGTACTGGATGCCTCATTTTTACGCTCAAGCGTGAACTAAGAAGCTCGAGCAGAAGTTCATCCTTCATGATCTCCGCTCGAGCGCGAACTTCCCCGCTCGAGCGGACACCATGCCTGCAAGAACAAAATACTGAGAGCTCAAAATCCCCGCTCGAGCGTGAACTTCCCCGCTCGAGCGGACATCAAAATTCTGGGTTTCCCAGATTGTATTCTTGAGCTCCAATTCAATTTTCCAGCTACCATTCTTGCATGCAATGGCTCAAATCTCAAATTTAATCATGCCAACATGGTACCAATGCAAGATTATAACATTATGAGGCTCAATTTCTTGATTAACCTACATGCATGGCCTACAATGTGCCAAACTCAACACCAACATGTTTAAATTCAACATTCAAGACTTATACTTCCAAGATTTGTACATGCATGTGGAAGATGCTCATCATTCTCAACTTAGATGGCACGAACTATGATCATAACATGAGCTTCCATTGAATTTACACATGGATTATACATCTTCATGCTCAAACATGCAATTTCGAGATAATTTCTTACATGCATGCACATATAAGCTTCAATTCAACAAAATTAACTCAACTTATGTCCTTTCTCCTTGTTCAACTCTGAATTTACAATTAGCAAACAAAATCCATGATTCAAGGGACAGTTACTCACCTAGGAGCCTTAAACACCCAAGTTCTAGCCAAACTTGAGCTTAATCTTTAAAATTCCCAAGCTTTAAGCCAAATTGCACAATACTTCTCCTCCTTCTCTCTCTAAAGCCGAATCTCTCTCTCTCTCTCTCTCTCTCTCTCTCTCTCTCTCATAACTCAGATGTTTGAGTTGAATAGAGCTAAGGGAGAGTATATGCTAACATCTAACAAGCCCTACTATCAATACTTTAATATAAAATAATAGAGCACTTAATTTATCAATTTAATCAGTTTAAATTAAACAGAATCAATTTTCAATTAAATTTCACCGTAGGCTCTAAAAATTATGCCAATCACAATGGCATCATTAATTCCGAGTTTTGTGGCCGATAAGGCCCTCAATTTAATTTCTAAAGCAGATTACTCAAACAGATATTCCTACGGTGAACAGATAGAATATCAAAATCACATTTATTCACATAATGACACATAAAATCATGCTAAACACATAATCATACTCAAATTAAGGACCAATTGGCGTATTACAGAACAGGGGTATCACAGTCTTCCCCCCTTTAGGAAGTTTGGTCCTCCAAACTTAATTTACCTTCGTCAGGAAACAAATGTGGGTAGCATAGTCGCATTTCCTCCTTTTTTTCCCATGTGGCATCTGTACCATAGTGTTCCTTCCATTTCACTTTCACAATTGGAATGGACTTGCTTCTCAACTGTTTTACTTGCCTGTCAACAATCCGTACCAGCCATTCGGTATATTCCATATTCTCATCAATAGCAACCTGGTGATAATCAATCACATGAAACGGGTCTTGGAGGTAACCTCTCAGCATCGACACATGAAACACATTATGGATTTGCTCAAATCCCGGTGGCAAAGCAACTCTATAAGCAACTGGCCCAAGTCTCTCCAAAATCTAGAATGACCCAATGTAGCGGGGCGATAGTTTGCCCTTCTTCCCAAATCTGACTTGGCCTTTCATCGGAGAAACACGGATGAACACATGGTCACCAACCTCATACTCGAGAGGTCTTCTCCGAACATCTGCATAATTCTTCTGTCAGTCCTGAGCTGTCTTGTGCCTCTGACGAATAATTTTGATTTTCTCAGAAGTGTCCTGCACAATTTCTAGCCCAAGCAAAACTCTATCCCCGACCTCTGTCCAACAAATAGGTGATCTGCACCTCCTACCATACAAAGCCTCGTATGGTGCCATACCGATGCTGGAGTGGAAGCTGTTATTATAAGCAAACTCTGCAAGTGGTAAATAATCTTCCAAACTCCCCTGAAAATCTAAGGCACACATGCGAAGCATATCTTCCAAAGTTTGTATCGTCCGCTCTGACTGTCCATCTGTCTGTGGGTGAAATGCAGTACTGAACCTTAGTTCTGTTCCCATGGCTTCCTGCAAACTCTTCCACAACCTAGAGACAAATTTCGGATCTCTACCCGATACAATAGACACTGGAACTCCGTGTAAACGGACAATCTCATCCACATAAATGGTAGCCAATCTATAAGCAGTAAACGTAGTTTTGACAGGCAAAAAATGTGCGGATTTAGTTAGTCTATCAACTACAACCCCAACAGAGTCCATACCTCGTGAAGTCCGAGGTAGGCCAACAACGAAATCCATAGTCACATGTTCCCACTTCCATTCAGGAATAGGGAGGGGTTGAAGTAGTCCACCCGGTTTCTGGTGTTCAGCCTTAACTTGCTGACACTGAAGGCACTTGGACACATACTCTGCAATCTCTTTCTTCATTTTAGGCCACCAATAGGTTTGTTTCAAATCCCGATACATTTTATTGTTACCCGGATGCATAGCAAATACGGACTTGTGGGCTTCATCTAAAACCCTCTTCTTCAGTTCCGGGATATCAGGGACACATATTCGGTTCCGGAATTTCAACATTTCATTCTCAATACTGAATTCTGCCTTCGGACTTACCTCAAATTCATTAATTACTTTTTTGAGGAACTCATCCTCTTTCTGTTTCTGCTTAATTCCTTCAATGACTGCCAGCTCGGCTGTAATTGCGGCTATCAATCCGCCCGATTCGCATACTACCACTTCAATTTCAGACTTCTCCAAGTCTTGCAAAATCTCCCTTCGTCCTGTAAGCAAACAAGCCATACTTCATGTTGATTTTCTGCTCAAAGCATCAGCCACCGTATTAGCTTTCCCGGGGTGATACTGAATTTCCAAGTCGTAATCTTTTATCAATTCTAGCCATCTTCTCTGACGCATATTCAACTCTTTCTGCGTGAAGAAGTATTTTAGGCTCTTATGGTCAGTGTAGACTTCACACTTGGCTCCATACAAATAATGCCGCCAGATTTTCAAAGCAAAAACAACCGCGACCAGTTCTAGGTCATGTGTTGGATAATTCTTCTCGTGTGGCCTCAATTGCCGGGAGGCATAAGCAATAACCTTTCCGTTCTGCATTAACACACAACCCAAACCCTTATAAGATGCATCGCTGAAAATCACAAATTTTTCCGTACCTGAAGGTAGTGTCAAAATTGGTGTCGTGGTCAATCTTGTTTTCAATTCATGGAAGGCTGATTCTCTTTCTTCGTTCCACTCAAACGGTTGCCCCTTGCGTGTCAGTTGGGTAAGAGGCACGGCTATTTTCGAAAAATCCTTCACAAATCTCCTGTAGTATCCAGCTAAACCCATGAAGCTACGGACTTCCGTCACACTAGTTGGTGTAGGCCAGTTCACAATTGCCTCTATTTTCTGTGGGTCCACTGAAACTCCTTCCTTGTTGTTCACATGCCCTAAGAAAACAATCTCATCCAACCAAAACTCACACTTCTTTAGTTTAGCAAATAGTTTTCTTTCCCGAAGTATTTGTAAAACGGTCCTCAAGTGGTGTTCATGCTCAAGTCTATCTTTAGAGTATATCAAAATATCATCGATGAAGACTACAACAAACTCATCGAGGTAGGTTTTAAAAATTCTATTCATTAGGTCCATAAATGCTGCCGGAGCATTAGTCACTCCAAATGGCATAACAAGGAACTCAAAATGACCATACCTCGTTCTGAATGCCGTTTTCTCAACATTCTCTGCCTTAACTTTCAGCTGATGATACCCGGATCTCAAATCAATCTTAGAAAACACACCGTGATCCTGAATCGTCAAATAAATCATCAATACGGGGTAGGGGGTATTTGTTCTTACAGTTACCTTATTCAATTCCCGATAGTCGATGCACAGACACAAGGTACCATCCTTCTTTTTCACAAATAGTACTGGTGCTCCCCAAGGCGAAGTGCTAGGTCGGATGAACCCTTTATTGAGAAAGTCTTGCAACTGTTCTTTCAATTCCTTCATTTCAGTAGTAGCCATTCTGTAGGGAGCTTTAGAAATAGGCTGGGTGCCTGGCACAGTTTCAATAGTAAACTCTATCTCCCTGTCCACTAATTTCCCTGGTAATTCATTCGAAAACACATCCGGAAATTCTCTAACAATAGGAACATTGTTCAATTCAACATTCTCAGACTGTTCAGATAGCACATAACACAAATATCCCTGGTACTCTTTCCTGATTAGTTTACATGCTTTTATTGCTGATATCAAATATGGTGGAGGCACTACCCCATTACCCACAAACACAATTTCTTTTTGTTCCGGTGGTTTGAATACAACCCTTTTTGTCACACAATCTATGGTGGCACAATACTTGGTCAACCAATCCATGCCCAAAATTACGTCAAAATGCCTAAAGTTCAAGGGCAATAAGTCTACATATAAGGTAGCATCCTCAATATGCATGTCACAAAACCGATATATGTAGTCACATAACACAGATTCCCCCGATGGAGCAGACACACACAACAAATATGGCAATAACTCTAGGGGTCTTTTCAATCTAGATGCAAATGTATATGTCACAAATGAGTGCGTTGATCCAGAATCGATTAATACAAAGGCATCCTGATTATATATTGAAATAGTACCTGAGACAACGGCATTGGCATTCCGTGTATCGCCTAGAACGAGTGCAAAAACTCTCCCCTGCCTCACGGTATCTCCGGTGGGAGTAGGTCCCGTAACATTTCCTGGTTTTGGGACTGATGTTGTTGAACTAGCAGCAAATTTTCCACGATTCTGCTTGCAATCTCTAGCCATATGCCCTTGCTTACCACAATTAAAACAAGCTCCTGTCACATGGTAGCAAACCCCACGATGCCTATTACCACAAATGGTACACAACGGGGTTGTGTCTCGGGAAGAATTAGAAGTATTCAAGGAGCCCGTATTCTGCTTCTTTGCAAACTTCTTCTTTGAGAAGAAGCCCTGTCTTTTGCTACCCTTCCAATCAGTTGTGGGTTTAGTTTGTCTGGCTATATTAGCCTCAGATATTATGGCTTGGTCTAATACCCCAATGTAAGTCTCCAGCTTCAAGACATTCACTCTCTCTAAAATATCACCTCGGAGCCCACCTTCAAAATGTCGTGCCTTTTTATAGTCCGTGTCAATCACGTGTGGCGCAAACCTGGCCAATTCGGTGAATTTGGCCTCATATTCAGCTACGGTCATGTTGCCTTGTTTTAGTTCTATAAATTCCGCCACTTTCCTATCCCGGACACACTGCGGAAAGTACTTGTCATAAAAGATTTCTAAAAACTTTGCCCAATCAGCATCTTTGTAATTCTCACGCATCAACATCCACCATCTTCTCGCTTCGTCCTCTAGCATAAAGGTGGCTAAAAGTACTTTCTGTGCCTCTGAACATGGGAATACTTCAAACAGTTTCTCGATGCCGAGGACCCAAGCTTCCGCTTTCAGAGGATCTAACCCACCATGGAACTGTGGTGGTTTCATTTTCTTGAACTCTTTAGTGAGGGCTATGATTCGGTCATCGTTCTGATTATCTGGCACAGGGGGTGCCAGAGGCGGAGGTGGCGGGTGTGGTCGTTGCCACTGCTGTTGCTGTCTCAAGGCTTCTGCCATTTCCTATAGCAATCTTTCCATTCTGTCTATTCTGGCAGTAGAGGACTCCTCCAACTCATCACCTCTTGTTCTCACCATCTGATTAAACTTGCATTACATTTCATGCCAACATATCTTATAAAAAGGTTTACAAGCATGCGCATATTAGAGAGCATACACATCCAGATAATTTACGATGCAAGCAAATCAAAACTCATGGCACATAGTCATTCATATCAAAACATTTATGCATATACTTGGTGCTCTTAAATTCATGCTATGAATGCATCCTAGATCTTTTCTAGACGCTTATTGCTCTTTTGGACAAGTGTGTGAGTTGTTAACTCGTGCACTGATACCACTCTGTCATGACCCGAACCCGCCCCTAAGGGTTAAGGACATAACCGGCCAGTAATCCTGAGATTACCTACGGCCTCAATACAAAACAGATATAACTTATCAGAGTAAAGGGGCCAAACGGAAGTAAAAATTTAAAACTTTGTCCGTAGAGCTGTGCTTATATGCACCCCAAACAAACCGTACTCATATATGTTAATAACCCACATCAAAAGTGCAGTAGCATAAACTTCTTTACAGACAGGATCATCTAGACTGAGTCAACCCATAGCAAACTATATACAAATATACACAAGATCCTTGCCAACAAGACAGAATATAAATACGTAACAAAATGGCAAGGTTGGGTCTCGTGCGTGAGACACAAGGCTAACTCTCCCAAAACTCCTGCTGTTCCTGGCTGACTTCACTGGGGCTGGGGTTGGACCTCATTCGGTTCACCTACAATTACATGAATGAGCGTGAGCGAATGCCCAGTGAATAACATCAAATAACAAGTTACATAACAACTATTGGAACAGTACAACAAACGGCCTTCGGCCCATTCATTTATGTCAATCGGCCTTCGGCCCAATCATTCATGTCAATCGACCTTTGGCCCAATTATTCATTTCCATCGACCTTTGGCCCAATTATTTATTTCAATCGGCCTTTGGCCCAATTATTCATTTCCATCGGCCTTTGGCCCAATTATTTATTTCAATCGGCCTTTGGCCCAATTATTCATTTCCATCGGCCTTTGGCCCAATTATTTATTTCCATCGGTGTCCTCCATTCAATTTAATGAACTTGCAATGCAAAACGCACGCAAATGTAACAATTGGACAATAACATACTACAAATATCTTGTTAAGATATTACTCACAGTGATCGGTTTGTGGATTCATACGAGCTTGACCCTACACATTTCATGAATACAAAAGGGTCATTAATAATTCCATCCGTTCCTTAATTCACATAATCCTCTTTAGGCCTTATTCTTATCTCATTAACTTATTTACCATGCTTAACACACGCCTAAGAGTGCTTACAAGTGAAAGAGAACAGAAAACGAAACATAGAACACATGAACACAATTTCAGAAAATAGGGTCCCCGCTCGAGCGTCACATTCCCCGCTTGAGCGGACCCTTAAGGCCTGCAAAAGTACTGGATATGTGAAATTTACGCTCGATTGTCCAATATGGCGCTCGAGCAGAAGGCCTCTCAACATAGCTCCCCGCTAGAGCGTGAACTTTCCCGCTCGAGCGGAAGCCATGTCTGCAAAAAGTACTGGATGCCTCATTTTTACGCTCGAGCGTGAACTAAGAAGCTCGAGCGTGAACTAAGAAGCTCGAGCGGAAGTTCATCCTTCATGATCCCCGTTCGAGCGCGAACTTCCCCGCTCGAGCGGACACCATACCTGCAAGAACAAAATACTGAGAGCTCGAAATCCTCGCTCGAGCGTGAACTTCCCCGCTCAAGCGGACATCAAAATTCTGGGTTTCCTAGATTGTATTCTTGAGCTCCAATTCAATTTTCCAGCTACCATTCTTGCATGCAATGGCTCAAATCTCAAATTTAATCATGCCAACATGGTACCAATGCAAGATTATAACATTATGAGGCTCAATTTCTTGATTAACCTACATGCATGGCCTACAATGTGCCAAACTCAACACCAACATGTTTAAATTCAACATTCAAGACTTATACTTCCAAGATTTGTACATGCATGTGGAAGATGCTCATCATTCTCAACTTAGATGGCACGAACGATGATCATAACATGAGCTTCCATTGAATTTACACATGGATTATACATCTTCATGCTCAAACATGCAATTTCGAGATAATTTCTTACATGCATGCACATATAAGCTTCAATTCAACAAAATTAACTCAACTTATGTCCTTTCTCCTTGTTCAACTCTGAATTTACAATTAGCAAACAAAATCCATGATTCAAGGGACAGTTACTCACCTAGGAGCCTTAAACACCCAAGTTCTAGCCAAACTTGAGCTTAATCTTTAAAATTCCCAAGCTTTAAGCCAAATTGCACAATACTTCTCCCCCTTCTCTCTCTAAAGCCGAATCTCTCTCTCTCTCTCTCAAGTGTATAACTCAGATGTTTGAGTTGAATAGAGCTAAGGGAGAGTATATGCTAACATCCAACAAGCCCTACTATCAATACTTTAATATAAAATAATAGAGCACTTAATTTATCAATTTAATCAGTTTAAATTGAACAGAATCAATTTTCAATTAAATTTCACCGTAGGCTCTAAAAATTATGTCAATCACAATGGCGTCATTAATTCCGGGTTTTGTGGCCGATAAGGCCCTCAATTTAATTTCTAAAGCAGATTACTCAAACAGATATTCCTATGGTGAACAGATAGAATATCAAAATCACATTTATTCACATAATGACACATAAAATCATGCTAAACACATAATCATACTCAAATTAAGGACCAATTGGCATATTATGGAACAGGGGTATCACAAAAATGCCCACTTTAGTACTTGAAAAGCAAATTACAAGATCAGATAGCAAATTATATGTACAAATGAAAACAAAAAAGTTATACACAACACAAGCCAGTCAAATCTAATTCATCATTAGGAGCAGTAGAGAGAGCTAAAGAATCAATTAACTTGGCCAATACAGAAAGGCCTTACCCCAATACCAATTGTAGGGATTCGAAGAGCAAATGTTGCAGCAGCATCAACAAGTGCAAGCACACATTCCAGAACAACAGAAAAACACCTAGCTTTCTGCAAAGCCAGGGCAAACTCAACAACCTGCAGAAAAATAAATCCATCTTAAGAGGAAATCTCTTCTTCAAAGCTTGCAAACTTATGATTTTTTTTTGGAAAATATATAATAGTGGTAGGGTCATAATAGTTTTATACACTCTGTATCACTCAGCAAATTCAAAATTGAGAAATAAAAACAATTTATATGTCAGGAGTCAGGACTATTCACATGTATATATATATCGTGCAACAAAAGAGTGAGAATGTATTATAAAAGCAAACAATTAAGACAAAACTTGTATGGCATGGGCATACCTTGAAGAATTTTCCACTAGCTAAAAGAATAAAACTTTCACAAACAGAATTGTAAAAGAGGTTATGAGTGAGTTGCACTTTATAAGGTGCCAAACATGAGCCTACTTTCCACAAAATATCACCTTATAGAACTACCCATCTCCCTACTTTCTTTTTGGAAGAGGAAATTGCTTATCACAACAAAATGGTTCTCCTTTGTAATTGTGAGGTTACCACTAAAGTATTACAATTTGTACTTTCAATTGGAAATCCACAGGAAAGATTTAGGAATGTTATATACGTGGAATGCCGTAAAGCCATCAAACAAGAAAATTTTAGATAGAATGACACTAATTAATCAAATATACAAGGAAGAGGATCTCTAATTTAGTTGTATTCATATTGTTTACCTTTTCGTATATATGAACTACAATTTTCCATCAAATTTGAAAGATATTGACTCTTTATAGAATTAACGGCCACAAGCAAACCATATTATAATTCCAAATATGACCACAATACCAAATGAACTAACAAAAAAATAGCAAAGACTAGACAGAAAAAAATATTGTCAATTCATAAATCTATAGAAAATAGTGAGGTTTGCTAAAAAGCTAGGAGGTATTAAATCGACAGAAAATTTAAAAAACTAAAACAAAAATTTAGAGATGAAATAGTGCAGCATATCCATGTCAGGTATGATCGAGAGATGAAGTTGTGAAAGACAGCGAATTGAGAAAATTTAGAGAAGAGTAGTGTAGCATATCCTCGGGGGATAAACTTCTTAGCTGCTACCAAGAGAGGGGTCATGACAAATTGTTGGCAAGTATTCCTCCATATAAAATCTTGAAGCACTATGCTTTCTAACAAAAATTAAAGCTATACCCACAAAACATGAGTATTTTATTTTGTATGCTCTACTCTGGTTCAAAGAAAAAAGATATAAAAGATGCAAAGAACCAAAAAAGAAAATATCATAGTGCATGTGCTATCCATGATAAAATTGTTTCATGTCAATTTTAGTTGCTATGTTAGAGGTTAAAACAACAAGGTTAAGATATAATGACCAACCAACTCTTTGGTAACTTAATGTACCAAACAAACATAGGAAAGAAAAAAACAGGACATAAACATATTTAGGGTGTTTAATTCCCCTTCCCTTTACTTCTCTTCAACCAAAAACATAGGCCATAGGAAATCTTTTAAGCAATTTCAAAATTCAAGCTTGATTCAAACATGACATGAGATATTTCAGGGGAGGGTGGCCAGCAAGCATTACTTAAAATGCTGGAAGGAACGGTAAATACATCTTCTACTTGGTTCACCTCGAAAATGTTAAATGATGAATACTTTTCAATCCCCATAGAGGAAGTGCATCTGTTGTAGCATTCTTAGGACCTTTCTATTGATGATTTGTCCAATTTTTTTTATAAATTTAAATTGAGATGTTTGCTGAAGTTAGCCTTTGTGAATCTGCTTGAAATTATTTTGAATTTGTAATTTATTGGCTTCATGATTCTAAAGTTGGTTCTTGGGTAATGTGTGACCCCTCGTTGAACTAATTTTTGGATTTTGTAGAGATTCTTGAATATTTTATATATATATATATAGGTGTTTTTTTTAACAGTTTCAATGTAGAGGTGTTTTATTTCTGGTTATTCTAGCTTTGTATACTGGTGGCACCGCCTTGATGCCTTCTAATAAATGTACTCTTTACTTGTCAGAAAGGAAATAAATAAATAAAAAATCCTCCTAGCAAAGAAAGAAGGCTACTAGACTAGTATAAAATGAATAGAAAAGAAGAAGAAGAAAAAAATTCACGAAACTCCTATTTTTGGTCCCGTTATAACTAGTTTTATGCACTTATTTTGGCTACTGCATTAGATTGCTGATTATTTCAACTTGGCAATTTATATATTGATTCATCAAGCTCAAAATTAGTTGGAAGAGTGGAGTCTTCTTTTCCACGAAAGGTTTGCTATTATAATGATTGAATAGTTAATTTGTTATATTTTGATTTATGGAGTTTTCTGTCCAGGTAGTCAATGTCCCAGAGAAGGGAGCTCGAAAGCATCCTAGAGGTGACAATATTCAGGTACATGTTCATTAGTTATTGTGCAAGTATTGAAAAGCATGATGGCTTAGAAGAATGTGCAATTTATGCCTGTTTGGATGTGGTAATTTGCAGAACTCATTGTGAAATGTAATATATAAAATAGCAATGGGTTAACTGTCTAAAAAAGCCACGAAAAAAGAATTTTATCATCTTCTTATTGGCCATATCATTCTCATGCTTTTAGTTAATAAGGCATAAGAAATGATCTAAAACACAGTACAGTACAAAGAATAAGAGTCTACTGAGCAAATTATGGCTTTGTGAAAACCCAATAAGCGTATTGAGCATTAGAGAGAGAAATAGACCTGATTCGAGGAGATTTTCAATGTAATCGTTGCCCCAATTCATCCGATCGATGCTTTGTCTATGTTTTTTTTAATAGAGCAAACCCATAAAGAATGAAGACAGAAATAAAATTGGTTTAAAATTCGTTCTTCCAAAGTCATTAACTAAGGGTTTGAAATAGAAATAAAAACCTTTGATGTACTGTTCAATTTTTTAGTTTCAGTTGAGGTGTTTTTGTTACCTTTCAGAGTAGACAAAGCATTCAAAAATGTTGAATTTTTGTCCTTATTATAGGAAAGATTAATTGAAGGAAGAAGGCTGGAATGGACATTCAATTGCCAAATTTGGATGCAAAAAGAAAATATTCATCATGTAATGGAGCTCGTTATCTAATTGCCATTGTCTAAAGAAATATGTAAATAACCATGAACTAAAACTTACATATATGCAACAGAGAAAAACTTATCTTACAATGTGAAGGAAGATCGAATCAAAACCCTACGACAGAGAGATTGAGGGAGAACCAGAGCAGATCAGTGATGAATTGTTTGTCATCGCGTCATTGTTTGTCGACTTCTTCTTAATCAATGCCAATCCCAAAATTGAATCAATATCTCAATCAAAGCAAGACAATCAATAGCTCAATCAATGCAAAGGCAATTCTACAGAGCTAGGGCATGAACCCTTCAAATTCAAACTTTACCAAAAATTAAAATCAAATACAAATGTCAATCAGACCAAAAATAAAAATCAAATACAAAAGCAAATCAGATAAAAAATGAAAATCAGATTCAGATCTTAGATAGAGAGGGCAACGCTTGTGCGATAGAGATAGAGATGGCACACCTTCTGAGACACAAAGAAGAAGCTCCCGAAAGAGAAGTCATCTGCGATAGCTTCATCATCCATCTTCAACACAATGTGAGAGGCGGGGATAGCCATGGAATTTCAGAGAGCTCGACGAGAAAGATTGAGAGCGAGAGCTAGGGGCTTGTTTGGTTTGTATTTGAGAAACATGTTTTGAGATAAAAAGTACGAAAATTTATTTGGTTTGGTTTTTTTTCAAAAGATGTTTTGAAAAATTATTTTGAGAGAGAGTTTTGAAAAAAGTGATTGATTTGATGTGTATGAGAGAGAGATTTGTTTAGAAAACTTGTAAACCAAACAAATTTTGAAAAAAAATTTAGGAAAAATTTGTTTGGTTTGGTTACTTTTGAAAACTTATTTGTAGAAAATTTTTTCCAAATTTTTTTGAGAAACACAAACCAAACATTTGACAATGAAGATCGGGACTCTCACGTCCTTTTAACTAAATAAATAAATACCTAGCAAATATGAAGTATGGAAAATAAGAAACGATTATGAGTTAAAATGATAACAAGGGATTGTTTGGGAATTGTCAATTTTTGATTTTTTATAAATAAAATGTAAAATGTTTGTTGAGATTAAAATGATGTGATAAAAAAATGATGTGTTCCAAACAAAATAATGTGTTAAAATAACACATGCCAAACAACACCTAAATACCCTATCATTTTGAATAAATGCTAAAATTTTTAATTTAATAACTCAGTTTGGTTTTGAAATTCAAAAACTGTTAAGTTTTTTTTTCTTATGTTTTAGTAAATGTTTTCATATTAATTTTTTTTTAATTTCTAAATTTACTTAAAATATTTCAATTTAAAAAGTAAAATATTTTTGACAAAATCTATTTTTTTAGCTAAATACAAATATATATTTAGTGAATTTTTTTTTTTTTTGGAAAAAAAAGTATTTTTTTTATTTTTCATATTTAGTGAATTTTGTTAGATTTTTTTAAATATATATATATTTTAAGTATATTTAAAAAGTAAAAAAATAATTAAAATAAAAAATATTAATACAGATAAAAAAAATCGAAAAGCAATTAATTACGACATGCATTTAATGCATGTCGTAAACATAAAGCCGTAGAAGAATGTGATGAGCTCATAAATTACGTCATGCATTTTCTGCACTTTTTGTATGCTGTAAAAATATACATTTTTTATGGCATACTTTTGCATGCCATAAAAAGATCAAATTGCATTTTTATTTTTTTTTGTACAAGTTTTCATGACATTCCTTAGCATGTCGTGTAAAGTTATATTTTACAACATGAAATGTACGTCGTCTTAAATACAAATATTTTACGACATATTTTTGTAAGTCGTAAAAACATATATTTTTTATGGCATACTTTTGCATGCCATAAATATATAAATTAACGATTTACATAGTATATATGTTGTTATTAGGGATGGTAATGAAGATCCTACCTTATGAATATCCATGAAGAAAGATCCTACCCTATGAATATCCATAAAGATCCAACCTAGCTATATGGATTTTCCCCTCTTTTTTACCCATAAAGATTAATTAAGTGGGTTTTTTAAATATCCATAGGACATGGGTCGGGGATTGGGTACCCGCCCATTTTCCCATATCTCATGGTTCTCATTCTCGATCTCGCTCTTACGGTTTCTCGCTCTCACTCTCACTCTCACTCTCACAGCAGCGAAGGCAACAATCTCCATAGGTTTTGCAAAGGCAATGATCTAGCGGCGGCGATCTCCGTCGGTGTTACCACGGTGGTTCTCCGGTGTGGTGAGTTTCTCTATCTCGTTCTCTCGTTCTCTCTCTCTTGTTCCGCGTGTGTTTACAAATTCATCTATTCGTCACTTTCTCAACTTCCAAACAGAGTTGTTGCTTCACAGAGTTGTTGGTTTGATTCATGGAAATTTTAACTCAATGTTGTTTAAAGCTATGGATTTAAAATCAGTTGTGAATTCTGATGCATTTGGAAATTGTTAGCTTTGATTTCTCATGTGGAAGATGAAATTGATTTACCGTCTATTTATTTTCTTGGGACTTTGCTATGTTATGTTATGTTAAAAGGGTTTAGGGTCAAAATGGATTGCATAAAAGCTTTGTTACAAAAATGCAATTCCCTCTGCAAATGATCAAGATCAATATAGCTACTCCTTAAGTTTTTAAGCAAATAGGTCGTCTCTGTTTTGATGATTGGTTGCTTTATATAGTCAAAATAAAATGAGTGTTTTAGCATTTCCATTGAATAAGAAGAGAGAGAGAGAGAGAGAGAAGAGAATGTTGGGTGGAAAGTTGATCCCTTTTAGCTTGTAGAGACAGAAATAGGGGTTTTTAGAGAGAGAAAGTCTTGGGATTTTAGGGATTGTTTCAGGTACTAATCCAATCTTTCAATTTTACTTTCATCAATTATTGATCAATACTGTTGAATTTTCACTCTGTTGTGTTGATCAGCTGTTGAATTGGCTAATGCTCCTCTGTTCATGTAAAACTAATAACAGAATGGATCCATTCTCCTAAGATCTGAAAAAATAAAATAAAATAATGAAGAAAAGAAATACTAAGATTAACCAATTATGATTTGTCCAAATTATTGTTGATGCTAAAAAGTATGCCCAATTTAGTCCCCATTGGATGGTGGTTTGGGAGGGGTAGAGTGGGTGGTTGTTGTTCCTGTTATATCCGTAGTATGTGAGATTCATAGGACTATTCTTCTCATTGGTTTACATAAATCATCATCTCAGTAAATAAATAAATACATGCTTCTTTTGATGTTTGCCTCTTGCTCTAAAGGTGATTGTGGAGAAGGCTGAGAGAAGTGATATTCCTAACATCGACAAGAAAAAGCAAGTGAAGTTATTTTCAATTTGATAGCAAATTTCTGTCTAGCTAATTATTTTGGAAGTATTTGTCCTTTGTTTGTTTATCACCCTTATGCCAACCATAGTTACCACAAGTGACTTATAAGTTGTCCAACTTTGGCATGGAAATCTGCACACCTTTCTCTCATCACCTAGAAATTAATAATGGACAGGACCTGCAATACTCGTCTCGAAATGTAATATATGTGTGGAATATTCTTTACTATGCCTTGAATAGCTCCTTCATGTTTTTTCCTTTCTTTTTTTCTATCTATGTGTATATATAACTGCATGAAGGCTGAAGATAACATTGAAATTGAAGAAAATGAACAAATGGAAAAATTTGCAGTCACGTTGATGTAGCACTTGGAAGAAGAATAAATTGGGAATTACAATTCCAAAACAACTCTCAATAATCAGTTGTTCAATATTCATCAAGTCTAGTCTCAAAATCAAATTCAAGTTACCAAAAATAAAACCATTGCAAATAATTTAATAAAAACTAGAAATAATCCTAATAAAGAAAATAAAATAAAATTCCTTTATTTTTCAATTGTTGTCATCCAATGCCTTTCCAGTCCGCACCACATGTATGTGGTATTGGCTATTACATGCCTCTCGTTTTTTTGGAGGGGAAGGTGGGATGCAGTTGTTTTGTATAACGGTGCCACGTATCTCTCTTAGTTGCTTGCTCAATTTGAAGGGTTGACCCCAAGAACTCCCTCCTGAATGATGCAAAGTCTATGGCTCAGGGACAGTGATTATTTTAGTGTTTATTTGCTTTACTAGTGTTGAAATCCTTTTGATTGATTTGAATAAGATTGTTAGGGACATGATTGTCCAGGCTGACCTGATGTGGGTCAAGTCTTTTAATGGTAGGGAAAGCTTTTATTAATCCAGAAGGCAATTGACCTGAATGCTGAAAAAGCAGCAACTATTAGCATTTGTTTTCTTAAAAAGTATTAAATTTTTTCCACTCACTTGAATAAGATAATTCCAGATACCTTGTTCCAGCTGACCTGACTGTGGGACAATTTGTGTATGTGATCCGGAGGAGAATTAAACTGAGTGCTGAGAAAGCAATCTTCATATTTGTGGACAACGTCCTTCCGCCTACAGGTATCTGCATTACAAGTTCATGTGCTCCATTGATGCTTTTTATGTTTTCAGAATTGTATAACCCCTTTTTTTTTTCCATAGCTACAACATTAGACAAGGACTTTATATTCATAGTTTATATATATATATATTCAAAAGATAGTAATTCTATTAGTAGTTTGGATCCTTATTAAACTAAATATATTTTGAATGATTTATACTTGTCATGTACACTGGAATTGGATGTATAAGCAATTATCAACTGTAAAGAGCAATTATCAACTGGAATTGGGTGCATAAGCAATTATCAACTCCCTGTTTTTGTTCTCAGCTTAGTGGTCTGATTTCTGTGTTGCTATGGGTTGTAATATCTTATGGGTTACATATTTACTTGATTAAGATTAACCATATTGGCAAAATGTTAAAAAAACATAGTGTACAGTATCTCCTAGCTTGTGCAATTTTCTAATTTCATTGGACAGAGTTAAATGCTATCATTTCTTTTTTGAAATGGGTTATTTATTTATTTATGTTCTCCAGGATTTTTAACCATTGATAATGTCTGAAGTTGGAGCAAACTCCGAAACTATAAAGCATATCTAATAGTGTAAGAATTTAATAATAGCACTAAATAGAAGGGAAATAGAATTTTGAGTTTGATTCCACAGAAACCATTCAAAAGGCAGATATCAACATACCACATTGCCAAATTCATGGAAAAGATTAACCACTTCAGAGAATCTCAACAACGCAGTATGACCAACTTCCTTTTGAAGCTGAGAAGTAAGTAATGCCACAGGAATCTACATATAGAAATTGAGGATAAATCAGTAACATATTGAAATTATGATCAGCTTATGATACTTTTAACATATATGAGAAGTTGTGGACTATGTCTTCTACTGCCCAACCATGTATAACATTTATATCAAAAAAACCAACACCTATATTACTAGAGACATAATGGCATCCAACTGAACCTTGAGAAGAATTTTCAAGTACAAAACAAACTCCCATGGTGGCAAGGGAATCCAACACAAAGCAGATATACATCAGGCAACAAATTTTTGCCTTTTTTCTATTGAAAACTAAAAAAAATGTAATTCTACCATGCTAATCAAACATGCTTTATGCATTTGATCCTGTCCTTACTAAACAAAATAGAATGTATCCCAAAATAAAATGCTTTGCAGGTACCCAAAATTTGAGTTCAACATCACAACTACATTAAGTTTAGAAAACTCAAACTTAATAGCGTATTACAATCACCTTTCGTGCACCATTGACAAAAGAACCATTCTGAAGAGCCATAACACAGGTGTGACCATATTTTCCTTCCCTGTTTGAAGATACAACGTAAGTTCATTTCATTCTAAATCATATATGTGAACCACCCATAAATTGATGTCCACTAGAATTAATAAAACCATGAGTAATAAATGAACCTGGAGAACATATCAAGGTAGAAATAGCCCAAAAGTTCACTAGAAGATAAGTCATAGACTGAATAAAGGTGAACATCAGAGTGCCAAACTTCAGCATCTGCAATTTCTTCAAATCTTAAACCTGCTTGAAGCAAAGGAAGATGAGAGCTTAGTAGATGAATTAGCCAAGCAAAATACTTAAGTCAAGAAATGGAAACATCATGAAATTACCAAAAAGGTCTTGGCATATTTTCAAGATCCCTAACATGACCAAATTGAACGGAAAGTATTGTTTAAGAGCTCCAACGTCCATGTTCCTCAATTCTCTTCACGTAGTACAACAGATCCTCAATTCCAAAAGGAAAATCTCCTTCCTCTTTTTTCTGATGTACCAGAAAAACAGAGACTATAAAGACATAAAACACACTTTGGCATAACAAGATATAGACTAAGCAAAAACTAACCTTCAAGTCTTTTAACATACTAAGTTCTCTGGTGGCCAAGTCAGTTAAACTGGCAGAGAGTTCCTCCAAGAACTCAAATACCTGAAAACAACAGCATCATGCTCATCAGGAAAAATCAGCTTTATGAAAGGATTGGTAGGAAAATATTACAAACAAACAGTAATGGAATGATGATTCAAAATGAGAAATCAGTAATTTGGTCGGGAAGTTAATAGCAATAAGATATTTTCCTTGATCATTTTTCAGCAATTTATGTACCACTGTAAACTGAAGAAATAAGTATATAACGAATCTGTAGGCCATTCTCAGTTCAACAAATAAATGAATTGCTTCACTAAACAACACAAAAGTCTTCAGTTACCCAGGAAAGTACAATAATACCAATGAGTATGATTATCTAATCAGTTGATCTGAAAAATAATCTTTACCAATAATTGTATTATAAAAGAAAGCATGTGCGAAAGCACGTAGATGAAATTACAATTACATAATAAACATTTAATTAGAGAATAAATCATCAAAAATGCTGTTTAGTACAAGATAATACATCAGGAAATGATATAAACATGTACAAACCTTTGAGGATGAGTTTGCCATTCTATGATTAACAGCATAGTCTGCGTAGTTTGAGTAGCGAAGCAATCCAGCAGATTTATGGCGCAACTGAACCTAAATAATACAAGAACAAGACCAATGCCAACAGGCTTTCAGGCAGAAACAAGCAAGAGCATAACAGCCAGAAAATGTATAAAATATGATTTTTGCAAAGTAAACCATGGCTTTTCCAAAGGTTAAGACTTGGCCTAATAATCTTAAGGTTATGGGTTCAAGTCTTGAGACCACCACTTTGTGCATTATGCCAAAGGTTAGGTGTGTACTTAATCTTTCCCTTCCCAAACACACAGTAATGTGTACTAATTGAACATTTTTTTTTTAAACCATGGCTTTTCCGACTCTCCCATTTGAAATGTGGTAATATGGACAACAAGTACAAATAAGTTAATAGTAAATGGCTTAAATTTGCATATGAATAAATCGAGATAGATCTATTGCTTCTATGCATTTCTTTTTCTATACATATTCTAAGATATCATTTATTTACAGTAACGTATAACAATGTCTGACTTCCCTGAGTTGTCAATTGAATTATAGCTTTATCTTTGAGCATGCAATAATATATAAAATCTCGTCAGCAATACAAACTAGAAAACTAATGCTAAATGAGGGAATGCCGAATCAATTTGAATAGACAGATCAGGATGCCCCCCATATTTTTTTGCTTTTATAATGCCCAAAAAATTTTAGAAAAATAAAAACAAGTAGAACAGAACCATAAATCAAGTTCAAAATTAACGAAAATCCTGCTTCTTTTTCTTTTGGCATTGAAGGATTCTTTAATCAACTAAATATAAGAGCATTGATCTTATTTGTGTTCATCTGGAATTCATCAAACCAAACCAAACCAAACCAAACCAAGCCTTAAGTCCCATCAAATGGGGTCGGCTACATGAATCCTTCTTCTCTACACGGCCCTATCAAAGGCCATTTCATTAGTCAAATTAAGTACATTCATATCTCTATTTATAATGCTAGCCAACGTTAATCTAGGCCTTCCCTGTCCCCTAACACTTCCATCTACTGTTACAGCATCACATCTCTTCACTACTGCCTCTGTTGGTCTCTGTTGAATATGACCAAACCATTTCAATCGATTCTCTCTCAACTTATCTTCTATCGGTGCTACTCCTACTCATTCCCGAATACACTCATTGCTAATGCTGTCTTGTCTAGTCTTACCACACATTCACCTTAGTATCCTCATCTCAGCCACACTCATCTTATCTACATGTTGTTTCTAAGTTGTCCAACACTTCGTCCCATACAACATAGCTGGTCTAACAGTCGTTCTATTGAACTTACTTTTTAGTCTAGTGGGTATTCGTTTATCGCACAATACCCCAGACGCACTTCTTCACTTACGCCATCCCGCCTTAATCCTATGGGCCACATCTGCATCAATCTCTCCCGCTGTTGTGATAATCGACCATAAATAACGAAAATATTTACTCTTAGGCAGTTCTTGGTTCTCAATCTTCATTTCTCCTCTGCTTTCATTGTTATTGTTACTAAATTTACACTCCACGTACTCTGTCTTAGTTCTGCTTATCTGGAATCCTTTAGATTTAAGAGCTTTTCTCCAAATCTCCAACTTTGTGTTAACTCCTTCTCTAGTCTCATCTACTAGCACAATATCGTCTGCAAAAAGCATACACCATGGCACGTCATCTTGAATATTTCTCGTCAACTCGTCTATAACTAAAGCAAAAAGATAAGGACTTAAGGTAGATGTTTGGTATAACCCTACAGTGATAGGAAATTCATTTGTCTTTCTAGCTGGCAATCTAATAGTGGTCACTACCCCTTCATACATATTCCTAATCACGTCAATGTAACCTTTTGTCACCCCTTTCTTCTCTAATACCCACCATATTATATCCCGAGACACTTTATTATATGCTTTCTCAAGGTTGATAAACACCATATGAATGTGTCTTTTCTTTTCTTTATACTTTTCTATTACTCTCCTCAAAAGATAGATTGCTTCCATTGTTGACCTACCAAGCATAAATCCAAATTGATTCTCTGACACTTCCGTTATATCTCGCAATCGGCGTTCCATCACCCTCTCCCACACTTTCATTATATGACACATTAGCTTGATTCCTCTATAGTTGTTGCAATTCTGGACATCACCTTTATTCTTATAGATTGGCACTAAAATACTCTTCCTCCATTCATCTGGCATATTCCTAGTTAGCAAAATTTTGCTAAACAATCTTGTCAACCAAGCAATTCCCTTTTTATCTAAACACTTCCAAGCTTTAATAGGGATATCATCGGGTCCTAAAGCCTTATTTGATTTCATCTTTTTCAGTGCAATCTCCACTTCAAAATTCTTAATCCTGCGATAGAACCTATAGTCTTAGTTTATCGTATTATTGGTTATTTCTTCCCCTATTGCCGTACCTCCATGTTCCTCGTTTAATAGTTTCTCAAAATAATTCTTCTATCTTTCCTTAATTTCTTCATCCTTCACCAATACCTTAGAATCCTCACTCTTGATGCACTTTACTTGATTAAAATCTCTTGTTTTCCTTTCCCGTATCTTAGCAAGTTTGTATACCCTATTCTCTCCCTCCTTACTATCTAGTCTAGTGTATAGGTCATCATAAGCTTTCAACTTAGTTTCTCTCACTACTTTCTTGACCTCCTTATTAGCCAATCTATAGCTCTTAAGGTTTTCCTCAGTTCTATCCTTCTGTCACTTTTTAAAGCACTCTTTTTTTTGCCTTAATTACCGCTTGAACCTCTTCCTTCCACCGCCAAGTTTCCATAGAACTGGGTCCCGTTCCTTTCAACTCTCCCAGCACTGCCCTTGAGATTCTCCTCATACAATTGGCCATCGAGTTCCCCATAGTGTTAGCATCACCTTCTAAGTCCCAAGTACCTTCCTTATCCATTCGATTCTTAAATATTTCTAGTTTATCCCCTTTTAGGTCCTATCATCTCGTCCTATGACGCCCACCATTCTTCCTAGCTTGGTATTGCCCTCTAAAACATAAATTTAGTACCAAAATTCTATGTTGAGAGACCAGGCTCTCTCTAGGAATCACCTTATAATCATTGCATTTTAGGCGGTCCACTTTTCTCACTAAGAAGTAATCTATTTGGCTCTTAACTAATCCACTCTTAAAGGTTATCAAATGCTCCTCCCTCTTCTTATACATAGTATTGGCCACCACCAGGTCAGAAGCCAATGCAAAATCTAAGATACTCTCTCCAGCCTCATTTCTATCACCAAAACCGTATCCACCATGAACCTTTTCAGAGCCTAATTTATCTATGCCCACATGGCCATTAAAATCTCCACCTATAATTAGGTTCTCTCCTACGGTTATCTCTTGTAAGATCTCATCCATTTGCTCTAAAAAATCCTTCTTAGTCTGATCATTTAATCCTACTTGAAGGGCGTATGCACTAATAACGTTCACTATATTCCCTCTAATAACTAGTTTAACTAGCATAATCCTATCCCTTTTCCTAGTGACCGCCACTACATTCTCCACAAGATCCTTGGCAATTATGATGCCTACCCCATTCCTGCGTCTATCCTTACCACTATAATATAGTTTAAAACTGGTATCCTTAATTTCCCTAGCTTTCTCTCCCGTCCACTTAGTTTCTTATATACAAGCTGTACTAACTCTCCTCGTAATCATAACATCTACCAATTCCATCGTCTACCAATTTCATCAAACCTCCAGAAAATGTTAACGGCAGTTTCTAATCACGAAATGACCTACTAGATGAATATGCTATTTCATGATTTCAAATAGAAATAAATTTATTACCTATACTACAGCAATATTGGTGAAAATTGTAATAAAATCTATTCTCTTCACGGATTTAGTTTCATGATTCTAGAACTTATGAAAGTAACATAGTGCATCATGATTTCAAACATCGTCTTAACAATAACCAGATGGTATATATCTAAAGGAAGTAAACTTCTCATCTCATTATCTAGGAAGCACGGATACGGATACGGATACGACACGATACGGATACGGCGATACGACAAAATTTGAAAAACTAGGATACGGGTACGGCGGGGATACGTTCGTAAAAAATATTATTTTAACAATTTTTAGTAATGCAATATGCATAAAAAATAAAACCTAAAGCAAAAGACAACTTGATAAAAAAGAAAGATTCCTATAAAACTAAAGAGTCTTCAAGATCAATAGCTTCAACTTGTTCCCTTTCATCAGTGAATATCACAAGACCTTAACTAAAGCCAAAAAATCATTCTTAAATAAAAATTTCAGTAAATATACTTTTTTAAGTCATTAATGATAGCCTAGGAAGCACGGATACAGATAAATTAATAAATAAAGAGAGGGATTCCTATTAACCTAAAAGTGCTCAGACATTCATAAAACATCCAAAACTAAAAGCAAAAAAAAAATGAAAATTAAACATCATCCTTATATGCCAACACCAAAAAAAGAATGAGCAGAGAGAAGAAACGTGAGAGAGTGAGAAAGCGAGAGAGAAGTGAGAGAGACAACAATGATACATCAATTTGACAAATTATATTACTTTAACTCTTACTATATTCCTCTTATCAAAGAACTAAACAAAATATTATAAGTAATATGTAACTTCGAGTATCCGATACTTCAAAACTAAGTATCCGATACTTCAAAATTAATAAAAAATTAATTAAGAAGTATCCGATACTTTTAAGAAGTATCTGATACGTATCATGATATCCGAGGAGTATCGATTATCCGATCTGAGATACGTCACCCTTTTTGAAGTATCCGTGCTTCATAGCTCATTATGTACTCAATGAAGGTTTATTTAGCTATGCTTTTCATTTGATGTGTTCCTATGCTGAAATTTCAGACATATATGTTACCAATTATTCATTTTAGTTTGAAAGTCTCTTTCTAGATAATTGCATTTCCATGGCCATGGCATGTGTAACTTCTTAGGCAAACCATGGCAAGGAATAAGCACTGTGTTGCTACAATATTCTTATGCTTTCTGAGGTTATTTCCAAAATGTAATTCTATAGTTGCATTACCACATTGACCAAATGAGAGAGAGAGAGAGAGAGAGAGAGAGAGAGAGAGAGAGAGAAATAGAGAGAGTTTGCATGACTGAAGCAATGAAGGAAAAGAAGCTTCCAAAATTGTGATGGTACGATGACATGACACTAGTTTACATAAAATCATGATAAGGGTCGCAGAAGTTGTGTCTTTATGCTTTGCCTTACCAGACTTTCCAAGATAGAAAGGTTGACTTCACATCTCCGTCCATAAGCCACAGCTACAATCCTCCTTGTCAAACCTACCTTCAAAGGTTTAAAGAATAAAGTAACTAAGCACTTCAAATTGTTGATTAATTGCCAGAGATGGCTTAGAACCAATAGTTCATTATCTAATGGATCTTTCCGTTCTAGTACTCTATCCAAGAGTTGTCAATATTTATCAAATCTCTTCCTATCTACTGGAAGGCTATAGTATCAAATGGCAAAGAAATTGTTGAAAAAAATATGGCTTTTCCTGGATGAAATGAAAATTGGATTCATGTAACAAGAGAAAGATTTCACATTCCTTAGCCGGAAAGATATGTAGCCATGAAGGAAGGATACAGAAAATAAATTTAAAATCATATGTAGAATAATGAACTAAAAAAGGAATAAGGTTTTCTCTCATGAGCAAAACCATAACTACCCAATGGTAATACATGTTATCTATGGTCAATGAAGTGTAACCATAAAGTGCATCCTCCTGGCACTTGTTTATGGTATAAATTTTCAATCTGAAATTAACGGGCAATATAGATTGCCTAGTTCCCAAAAGTACATCAGTATATGTACCATTAGCTAAATCACTTAAAATGCCTTCTCACATAATTCACATAAACTTAAAAATTAAATTAAAAAAGCAAAAACTGCAACTACTAGGGTCTACTGATGTAGCAAAGATTTAATGTGCCTTTGTTTGTGGGAGGGGGTGCATACAGTCTCTAGACATAGTAGTACCTTACAAAGCTCCAGTATAGGTGAAACGTGATGACTTCTCAGGGTGACCTTAAATTTACCATTTTCAGCTTTGTCTAAGCTCTGCAAACAAACATATCCAAAATTTTATTGTGAAACAAAACAGTAACAAATGAGAATGATTCATTCAGAATCCACACAGCAAATATATAAAATAAAATAAAATAAAAATGCACAGTAAAAAGATAATGTGTAGAAAATCTAAGTTGAAGTAATGTGTAGAAAATCTAAGTTGAAGTGTTGAACAAATAAAATATATAAATAAACATTTTAACCTCAAGGAACTCTGGCAGTAATCCAACTAGCTGTCTCACTTACGAGAAGGGACGTACTATCATCATTCAGATTTCAGATATATCGCCCACTTAGCTCATCTATTTGAGCACTTAATCGCTGCAATTCCTCTCTTTTCGTTAAAGTAAGGCTCAGTCCACTGCGTTCAAAGTCTCTGACCTGTCACTGAATAATTAAGAATAAGTATATGAACCCAACAGTTGATGCAGCCAAGAAGAAACCTCTTCAAATTTGAAAGACAATCCATCAATGACAAAGAGCAAGTATACAGATGGAAATATTGCCATTCGACAAACAAGAGGAAGTTGAAAAAATACCTCCATAATAATAACAAATAAAATTCACAAGCATACCGGGCTTCTGAACCCAATCTAATTCTACCAACACTCAAATTGATTGAACAATATTAGGTAAAGGCCTTTTTCTATAAATGTTTATAAAATTTGAACTTGTTAAACTAAACAATCTACGAAAATAAATTAAATAAGTTTGTATGTATGAATTCCCAGCTTTTCCTAAGAAATATACAAAAAAAAGAAAACAAAATTTGGTCAACATGACCCCAGATATCAACCTCTCACAGCAGGACCTAGTTGTCTCAACTCTCTAGTGCCATTAAGATGATGCGAGAAAAATAATAAGCATTTCTACCACAACCACACTTTACTTCACATGTAAAAGTGCAGTATATAATGGGGAAAAGAAGGAAGTGACAGAAAAAATTCATGCTAGTAATCAAACATTTGGAACCCTCAACTAACAAGTTTCTAGTATAGAAGTCGATCCCAAATAACCATTCAAAAACAATGAAAATGAGAGTATACACCAAAAAGACTATATAAACTATTCAAGAAAATCATCATATCAAATGGTACGGAAAATTTGGTTCAAATTCATATCAGACACTGTGTATAGCGTTTAGCCTTAGGGGTTGTTTGGGGTGTCCTAAATAAGTGCACTTTTTGACTTTTTAGACTAAAAAGTTGAGGGAAAAAAGATGGTTATTTGGGTTAACTTTTTGATTTTTTATGAAAAAAATTGTATTAAAATATTGTATAAATTAAAATTACAATTTTACCCATATAAATCCTCGTGTATGTCAGTACGGATCTGTGTGTACAGGAAACAGTTGGAATTTTTTTTTCTTCCCGTTCTTTTCCACCGTGGTCTAGTACAATATTTGAAAATTTGTTTTTTATTTTTATTTTTTATTTTGTTTGGACATGTGTGGCAGTGATGCATGTCTCCATCAATGATATAAAAAATTGTTTTTAAATTTTTTTTTTGCTTTGGACCCTTGATGGGTACTGTTCTGATATAATATTTTTATTTTTGTTTTGTACCATTAAAATATTGTGAATAGTGTTAACTTTTTTGTTTTTTTAGTAACTTTTTGGCTTTTTATCTTTTTCTCAGGTTGCCAAACTAGGCCTCAGTGTTCATCCATTCCCCCCTTGCTGCAACAGCTTTGATGACACGGTATACATCTTCACGTTTACTGAACAATTTGCATGAAATACGCAAATTAAACATTCATTTAAGTAACAATTAGTTAACATAATGATGTAGAACACACACCAAATTAAGAGGGATAATCTGGTTGTTGAGAGATGATGTTAGAAGAATTAAAAGATAGAACAAGAAGACTGAGACAAAGCCAAAAGGCTGGTCTTCTGGTTTTCCCTGGAGAATAGCTTACTAAAATTTGAAAAACTTATTGCACTGTAAATATATATATATATATATGAAAAACTCATTGAAACTCTTTCAGGACCCCTTTTAAATAAATAAATAAAAGAAGGCAAAACATGCAACTCGAAACATGAGCATCTATTCTTCTCTCCGCTTCAGCACTTGCTTTGCGCACATCTTCAGAAGTGGATACTAATTTTGGGAAGACACAAGATTGGACCAGTGGGATTCCAATTCTGCCAAAGGTAATATAGCAGTTGTATATGTGACCTGCATATTTTAATTGACCCAACATCATTAAAAAAAAAAAAAAAAAAAACAATATATACATATACCAATACGAACTATATAGTTAGTAGTAACTCGACATCTTTATAATCCTTCAATAAAATGGTAAAAATTATTTTTCCCTAGATAGAGAACCAACCATAAGAACTCCACGTAGAGTATTTTGCACAAGGAGGTTAAGATGCATACCACCAACTTGTTATCGCATATGCACATGATTGTGTTGGAAACAAGTAGTTGAGTCTGGCTTCAATGTGATGCATTTAAATTGTGTATTTTGTGTGCAGCAGCAAAATGTTGGCAGTCTTAACAGCCCCGTATTTGCCATAAATAAAGTCAAAGCTTAAAACCGAAACGCATTGTCTACCCTCACACTTATCTTAAAATTCATGTGAACCGTCAGCAATAGCAATACCCCTGCCCCCCACCACTTGTAAACTTGCTCTAATCCTAAACCTCAGCTCACATCACATTGCCTGTCTCGAAAACCAAAGTAACCTCAGTTTGAATTATCACAATTATCTAAAACCCATATAAAAAAATTAGGCAATTTTAGGTAAACTGTTCTGTTCTGACAAAAAGTTTCCCAATCCCTCCCACGTCAATTCAAGCACTATAAAAAAAAATAAAAATCAGTAATTCTAATTAAATTGAGTCCTGAAATGACAAAATTAGTAATTAAGATAGCAAACTCATGAAATTTATAAAGATTTGAGTTTCAATAGGAACTATTATTAGAGTACCTTGTCAAGAGGAACTGAAGCAATTGAATCATGGACCTCCTTCGATTTGGCAATGATGCGGTTCGCTAATCTTAAAATCTCGGGCAGAGAAAGATTGACCTGAACTGTAGACCCCGGGAGATCTAGAACAATACAAATTAAAAACAAAAAACAAAAAAAACAAAACAGAATCAATTGCTAAGCCCATATACAAAAGTAGCAAGTGAACACGAATCGAACAATATCACACCATATAAATACGTATATACACAGATAGGACCTTTCTTTTTGCGATTCTTCTTGAGGGCGTTGACGGCGAAGTTAACGGCGATGGTGAGGAGAGCGGCGCCACTGGTGAGGGCTACGAGGTTGGTGTTTCGATTCTTTCTCTTTTGTTTCGACATTTTTTTTTCTCTCTAGCGGTGGCGGTGACTTCTTCACCAAATCTCTCTCTCTCTTTCTCTCTCACCAAATGGCAAATGCGAGGGAAATTTGTGTTGATGATGACAAAAAATTGCGAATTAAAAAAAGTGAATATATACGGGAGAGGACTGACACTGAGCCACCGGGGGGGGGGGGGGGGGGGGGAGGAAAGACCTGTCAGAGGTCTGTTTGGGTGTCTCCAAATTTGTATCCCAGAGTGGAAGATGTTTGGGAGCCCTATAAAATGATTTAGGGATAAGCCTCACTTCAATTAGAAATCAAGTGTTTGTTTGAAATCCATAAAAAAGTTAAAAAGCTAAAAATTATTAAAAAAATATAAAAATTAATATTCACTAATCAATTGGACAGAAAAAAAAAAGAAAAGAAAAAAGTCAACATACACGGAGGGTAAAAAGTCTAAAATACCCTTGTTGACATGCAAACAACAATAACAACTTTCAACTGTGCAACCGTACTGATATGCACAAAAAACATGTCAGTACGCAAAGGGGTAAGAAAGTAATTTTGGTATTTTATACAATATTTTATTACATACATTTTTTCGTAAAAAGTCAAAAAATTATCCCAAACAACCATTTTTTTCCTCTACTTTTTTAGATAAAGAGTACACTTATATAGTTCATCCCAAACAACTTCCAACTAGACTGTGGGGTTTTGTGGATTCACTCCGGAGTCTATATCAATGATCAAAAGCATTAAATATGTAAGATTTATTGAGTACTTTATTATTGTAAAATATTACATTAATCGAATATCAATAAACACTTAATCATACACATGTGTCAGTAATTTTTTTTTAGATCATAGTTACCATTGATACAAATTTATTATGATCAAGTGACTATCGATATCTTATAAACTTGATTTTTTGTAGGGTTGAAATATTCAAAAGGTTTCAGATTATCGATGTAAATTCCGTAGTGAGCCAATGAACCCAACAATATGCTTTAATTTGATTTCAGACTGAAGATAAGCTTGACCCAGTGAATTAAGTTAGGAAACTTTCTATAAGGTGTATGGCAATTATTGAAATCTCCCTCTTGTTTTTAAAAGGGTAAATTACACTATGTCTCTTTTATATTAAGGTATTTTTTGGTTTTTGGTTTTTGGTTTTTGATCTAGGGGAGGTTCATCTCCAGTCTACTGTGCAGATTATACCATACCATTAGACTTGTGGAATCCATCATGAATTTCATTTCGATAATTCAAACCGTTCAATGTGTAGAGCTTGCTAAATATTTCATGTCTACAAAAAATCACGTTGATCAGATATCAGTAGCCCTTTGATTGGAACACATTTTTGTCGATAGTAAATATGATTTTGAAAATAAATTGTTAACAAAAATGTGTTCCGATCAAGGGGTCACCGATATCCGATTATGAAATACTCAACAAGCTCTACGCATTGAACAGTTCGGAAACATCGAAATGGGACCCATGGTGGGTGCCATGGCCTACCAGTACGCTCCAATCCATCAGTCCATACAGTGGACTGAATAGAAGCCTCTTCCTTTGATTAATATTATTCAAAATCATTATAAATTATATCACATTTTTTTTTTACATATATTTTTATAAAAAAATAAAAAAAATCAATTGAAGTAGTCACTTCTCAAAAGGGCCTTTAATCATTTTTTTTACTTTGGGCTTTTTAAGTTTTTTAGTTTATTTTTTATTTTGACCTTTTATATTTTAAATTTTTTATAATTTATTATTGTGGTAAAAAATTAATAAATGTGTCATATGTTTTATACATGATATAATTTTCTGTAAATTTTTAACAAAATTGTAATAAGAATAATTAATTGTTATAAAATAATATTTCGAGAGGATTAATTATTGAGTTTCAAAATTTAAGATTTATTTATTTACTACAAATTATAACATCACTTATCTGCGATTTTATACGTTGTTTCACAACAAAAGAAAAAAAAAGAAAAAGAAAAAGAAAAAGAAAAAGAAAAAGAAAAAAAGAAAATCACTTAATAAACAAACCTTAAACCACCCTTTACTGTAATTCTCATTCATAAATAAATTGTAAAGATAAAAATAAATAAACAAACAAATTGTTTGTTGTTTTCTAGACCCAACAATGGTTGGGCTATCTCGGGGCCAAGACGCGTAAAGGTAAGGAAGAGTGAGGAGCATTGATTAAAGGCCAAACCACAAACACATCACAGCGTACGTTAGCAAACAAATCCCTGCAACTTCGCATACATACACCGTCGCCTGCAAATCGTAAAAGAGCAAGGTCCGAATTTGCACACCGAATCGAAGCTAGCATCAATGGCTCCCAAGCCGAAAGAGAAGCCGAAACCCTCGCAATCGCAAGCATCAAAGCCTGTAATCGCCGTTGAAGATCTATTCACCACTCTCAATCGGCACATCCAACGGTCGGAGTACGAGCAAGCTGTCAAAGTCGCAGATCAAGGTCATTATTCATGTTTGTATGATTGTAAGTTCATTTTGTTTGTGTTTTTTTTGGAAATTTGGATCGAATCTGTGTTTTTTTTTTTTTTTGGCAGTTCTGTCAATTGTCTCTAACGATGAGGACGCAATTCGTTGCAAAATTGTGGCTTTAATCAAGGCTGATAGCATCGATGAAGCTCTTTTGACTATTGAGTCTTCTCGAAGGCTTCCGATTGATTTCAGTTTCTTCAAGGTAAAAAACATGAGCTTTGTTCACTGATTCAATGGTGTGTCTGTTGATTTAAGATTTTAAAATGTGTTTGTTGGTGCAAAATTATTAGTTTTTGTTATCATGGAGTGTAAAGCAATTTGAAGAATTTATGTTGACGTATTATTGGCATTAGCATTTCTTTGTTATGCGCATGCTAGGCAGTTAGGTGTTAAACTGATGTCTATTTTGAGCTCCTATTAGTATTCAGGATTGAAATAATCCCATTTGGTAGGGCAGGTTTAGCAAATCTCTGCTTCATTGGATGAGTTTTTACTAAACATATTGTATTGTTTTTCTTCTTAATTTTTTTTTTTCCAGTATTTTTTTCTTTTTCCCCTGTATTATAAAGAATCCAGTCTCAATAATACGACTAAGTTAACCATGCAAGATGATTTTTGGAACACTTTGTATACAAATTGGCACCTATAAGGTAATTAGCTGCAATTTTTCACTATGCTTATATATGTGCAATTGTCATTAGTTTGTGCATTTTATTTTGGCTTAGTATTCTTTGATAGACTTTATAGGAGAGCTTAATTTTGTGGAAGGGTTTTAGTTTTCTGTTGTATACTTCCTGTGTACAGAGTTTGTGTCCTTTTTGGCGCTTTTAGTTTTTTTAAGTACTTTAGTGATTTAGTGATTTTTGCCTATCCAAAAAAACAAAAAATAGAAAAAGAAATGTGCTTATTATCAAAGGATTGTATTTTTGCTCTCTTTCTACATGAGAGACACTATATGTTAAAAATTATGGATATTATGTTATTATCTTCATAGAGGAAAACTTTGTTGAGTTTTAGGACAGGTTGTATGTTGTCGCTGAGGTTATTGGCCTTTTTTGGACAAAAGTGCTATAACTATTGAGTCGGTAATTGGCATCATTACTGACATAATTGTGAGAAAATAGGTGCAAAGTCATTGTTGGAACTTGGAGGTAAAAATTTTCCAGCGAAAAAAAAAAAAAAACATTTGGTTACCATATCTTGTGTTAACAGATGTTTCAAAGGATTCATGCGTTTTAGAATTTTTTTTTCTTTTAATTAAATGTGAATGTTTATTTTCCTTATGGTTTATCTGTATAAATTGTTCTATAACAAGCACTAGTAATCTCTTAATATATATGTTTGAACTTTTGTTGTTTCAAAATAGGCATACTGCTTCTACAGACAAAATAAGTTAAACGAAGCTTTAGCATCATTGGAAGGCCAAGAGGGAAGTTCTGCAGCTATGTTGTTACAATCTCAGATTCTATTTCGTTTGGGAAAATTGGATGCATCTTTGGATATTTATCAAAAGCTTCAGAAATCTAAGATAGAGTCATTGGAGATAAATCTTATTGCTGGTTTGCTTTCTGCTGGGAGGGCTTCCGAAGTGCAAGGAGTGATGGAGGCTCTCAGAGTAAAAGCAACTAGCAGCTTTGAGTTGGCGTACAACACTGCTTGTTCATTAATTGAAAGGAAGAAGTATTCAGATGCAGAGCAACTCCTACTGTCAGCTCGAAGGTGAGCCACAATGTTGTGTATGAGAATTGATTAGAACTAACTATTTGCTTTCTAATTACTATAAATGATACTGTAAACGCCATTATTCTGATTTACTGTGTTACTTCTGCTGCTGCTGCTACTGTTGCCATTGCTATTTGTTTTTTAGACTTAGAAGTTCACTACTTTGTTACTATTAAGTATACACTACATAGATTTGTTGTTTTGATGGAACTATTTAGAAGAGTTGTGAGCACATAAATTTAATATCTAGTTATGCAAAATAGTGTTGCTTGGAAACTGCTTCTTGTGTAAATGAAATTGCTTTCTCTTCCTGGTCATCTTGTTGGTACTTTCTCATTTATGTTTGGTTCCCTGACTCTTGTGAGCGGTCTGCATGGTACCAACGACTAATAACGGAATGGATATATGTCTTTAGGACCCTGTCTATCATGCACAACTACCTATAAAGTGTTGCCGACCATAACTCCTTGTAATGAATTTTCTTTGGCAGGAACACAACTACCTATAAAGTGTTAATGACCATAACTCCTCGTAATGAATTTTCTTTGGCAGGAACAGATATGCATCATATAACCTAGTAGATGGCTTTTAGGGCATCATTGTCTTGTACTTTGAATTGTAAAAACTTGCTTCCAATTTCTAATGTAGGGTTAACATATAAGAGCTGGTTATCACCCTCTTTGTGTGGTAAAATCATGTTTTTGTTGAGAAAGTTTACATTTTTTCAGATGTGTGGAAAATAACCATGGTCGTTGTTTTAAAGTAGAAAAGACTCTTACCAGAGTATTGCGTAGTATCCTTCCAAATTGACATCATGTTCATTCTACCCGTTGTTTAAGAGTGATGTTTGATGAAGATTCAGTGAACTGGTAATTAGTAGAGGCACTATTCTTACCAGTATTTAGGAACGTCCTGTAATAATGAATATTTATTCACTTTAAATCTGAATCTTCAAAATAACGAAGCGAATAGTAGTTTGAATTTTCACAATGATGGCAAGTTATTTGATTTCATCAAAATAACATCTTACCAAGTTGGGTAGATTTCATTGCTCGTTTTGGCCAGTTATGCAATATTTTCTCTCGTTTAACTTCCTACTGTTTTACTACGTTACTTCTTAAACAACATATATCTCCCCATATATTTGAAGAAGATAAACTTATATTCTTCTCTATTCTTTGAATTTTTTTTTTTTTTTTTTGGTTGACAGAATTGGTCAAGAAACGCTAATGGAAGATAATTTGGCTGATGATGACATAGAGGTCGAATTGGCTCCCATAACTGTACAGTTGGCACATGTTCAACAGGTATGATATTGGCATTACATACATGTTTGTCTCTTCTTTTTCAAATGCTCATTTGTCATTTTATCCAAATTGGCTTATTTTTTCAGCTCCTCGGACACACACAAGAAGCCATTGAAGCTTACACAGACATTATAAAGCGAAATCTGGCAGATGAATCGTCACTTGCAGTGGCATCAAACAACCTCGTATCATTGAAGGGTCCAAAAGACGTCTCTGATAGCCTAAGGAAACTTGATCGATTAATAGAAAAAGGCACCGGGCCACAGATTTTCCAGCTTGCTCGTGGACTTGACCTAAAGCTTTCACCCAAACAAAGGGAAGCAATATATGCCAATCGGGTGCTTCTGCTTCTTCACTCTAATCGGATTGATCAGGTCTTAAATTTCTCTCTCACCTTCTTCTAAACCCCTTCCCCAACGCTGTTAGGAATCCGTAACACTTAACCAGGATTGGTGAAACTCGGAACACAGAAACAGACAAACGCACAAGAAGGATAAATGACATGCACACATGAAGTGTTTATGTGGTTCACCCCAAGCTAGATCAATGTCCATGGCTACTACGGTTTTCACTATAAATACATAGAAATAGAGCAATATGTCCAGTTAGATCCATGGTCGAGTGGTTAGTGTCCACTACTTAATAGGATCAACACTACAACAAATCCTCCACGCCTGTCTCCTTTTCTCCTTGTTTGTTTTAGTTTTATTTGAATTATTATTCAAATTGAGGGTATATTTGCAGGCTCGAGAACTCGTTGCTGCACTGCCAGACATGTTTCCTTATAGTGTGATGCCGGTACTGCTTCAAGCTGCAGTTTTGGTGAGAGAGAACAAGGCTGGCCGAGCTGAAGAAATACTAGGCCAATATTCAGAGAAGTTCCCCGACAAGTCGAAGGTCGTTCTCCTTGCAAGGGCGCAGGTTGCTGCTGGTGCTGGCCACCCTCAAGTCGCAGCCGAGTCCCTCTCAAAGATACCGGACATTCAACACATGCCAGCCACTGTCGCCACCCTCATATCTCTCAAAGAACGTGCAGGAGATATCAACAGTGCAATTGCTGTGTTTGATTCTGCGATCCAATGGTGGTCAAACGCCATGGCTGAAGACAACAAGCTCAATGTCATTATGCAAGAGGCAGCATCATTTAAGCTCAAGCACGGTCGGAAGGAGGAGGCTGCCCGGTTATACGAAGAGCTCGTCAAAAGCCACGGAAGTATTGAGGCTTTGGTTGGACTAATTAAGACCACTGCTCATTCAGATATTGATAAAGCGGAAGCTTATGAGAAGCAGTTGAAGCCGTTACCTGGTTTGAAGTCCGTTGATGTTGATAGTTTGGAGAAGACTTCCGGTGCAAAGCATGTTGAAAGCGTGCTTCATGTGGGGATTACCGAGCAATTTGAAGTGAAGGGTAAGGAAAAAGCGAAGAAGAAGAGGAAGAGAAAGCCAAAGTATCCAAAAGGGTTCGACCCTGCAAACCCGGGTCCTCCACCAGATCCAGAACGGTGGCTACCTAAGAGGGAGAGGTCGAGTTACAGGCCAAAGAGAAAGGATAAGAGAGCGGCTCAGGTGAGAGGTTCGCAGGGTGCAGTGACGAAAGAGGCCGTCAATGCTAATGCAAAATCAAACCAAACAACCAATGCGAAGGCAGCCTCTTCGCAGAATGCAGTTGCAGAGCAATCCAAGCCTTCTTCCAAGTCGTCTAGGAAGAAGTCAAGGAATTAACCGAGGAATAGAACAATATTGTTTTTTTTGCTTTTTTGTTTTTGATGTCATTAGGGACTAAAATTTCGGTGATCTTGTCATTTGCCTTCATGTTGTCTTGAGCATATACAAGACCTTCAGACCTGGCCATAGGATGCACCAAAACTACAATTTTATTTCTCAAATATTTGTGGTTTTTAGCTTATTTACCAAACTTGGGTAGTTTGTGAATGTCAGAGTTTGAGAAACTTAGGAGACGTGTGTGGGAAATAAGATTCCAAATTTTTGTAATAATTTTGAGTTTCTTTGCTTTTTAACCTTTTGATTTTGTATATCATGTGCAAATAGAAATTTGATCAGTGACAAAACTCAGTGGGTCTAGCAGTTTTGATGAACCAAGCTTTTCCCTTTTTCTTTTTCTTTTTTTCAAATGAGAAATGTTAGGGGTTATGAAATTTTTTTCATAAAAATGATCATGAAAAATTTGTGACCCTTAGATTACTTTGATTAGTGTGTGATGCTTTATTCTAAGTGTAATTCAAAAGTCACAAATCTTTTATGGTCATTTTTATGAAAGACTTTTTATGATACCTAGCATTTCTGTTTTCAAATATTCTGTTGAATATGCTATGCATTTTACTTTATGCTATGGGGTGAGACTTAGGTCTTGTTTGGGGTATTTGAAAAAAATTAAAAAGTCACTATCTTATTTAAGTCACATCACTTCTTTACATATCAATTCAAACTTAACTTTTTTTTAAACTATATAAGATTGATGACATTTCCAACATCATCTTAACTGTGGAATTGTTGGGCTTTGCATAATCAATTAACAATACATTTTCCCTAAAAAGAAAATACTATAGACGCAAAATACAACACCAAACTAATTTTATTATTATTATATTTTTTAAGCGAGTGTTTGGAGTTTTATTTTGGCTAATTTCCATTATAGGTAATCTATTCATCTCATCTATATCAAATAATTATTGAAGGAAAATGTCAAGAATAGTGACAAAGTAAAGAATGTAACATTTACAGCGAGTTTTTTTTTAAATTTTTTCAACTTTAATAAAATTAAAAAATAAAACTACAAAAAAATAATCGTCATTTTAGGTTCTAATAGATTAAATGGACCGTAAAAGTCAAAGTAAAAATAAATATAAATATTTTAAAAAAAAATTCATTAAAAAAACATTTTTTTAAAAAATTAAATTTTTTTAATTTTCTTTTAAATCTTATAAATTAGATTGATTTGAAAAGTAATTTTTTAAATATAATTTTTTTTTAAAAAAAACGAGTTATTGATGAGCTGCGAGAGCCGAGGTTGGTGTTGGTTGAAGTTGGTCTGTTGAACAGTAGAGCGGCCTTCATATAAATACAAGTGTATGTATGGTTTAATTTTTTTAAAATTGAATTTTTAATTTATCATATTTGTTTGTTATTAATGAATATTTTTAAAATTTTGAGTAATTTTTTTTTTTTAGATATATTTTACTTAGATGTATCTAAATAGTAAAATATTTGTGGAAAAATATTTTAAAAAATTAATAAATAAATAAAACTATGAAAAATGTACTGGATTTTCTTTTCTTTTTTTTTGTTATATTTTTTATATTTAGTGAATTTTTTTAAAAAATGTTATAAATATTATATTTTGTAAGTATATTTATGTTAGGCGTGTTTAAATTTTTTTTAAAAAAATATTTAAAATATTAAAAAAAAATCAGTAAAAATAAAAAAAAATACAAAAAATAAAAGATTAAAATTTTCTAAAAAATAAATTCTGATAATAAAAATCCATAATCTTTACATTCTTTATCTCACAAAAAATTTAAAAAAATCAAAAAAATCAAAAACCCTTCCTCAACCATACTTTTTAACCTCAAACTAAGTCAAAAAATTCAAAAAAAAGCCAAAAACTAACCGTCTGCTCAGGAATCAGCATCCTCTCCTTGAGGTTTTTACTTGCTAGGCCATTGGGTCAACTATTAGGCTCAATTTCGATAATTCAAACTGTTCATATTTTAAGATTTGTTGAATACATCATATCTGTAAAAAATCAAATTGATCGGATATCAGAAAGTATGTGCTCGAAAAACTAACTAAAAACTATTTTTTTTTTAAATTAATAAACATTTTTCCGAACATATATTTTCTGATATCTGATCAACTTGATTATTTACAGGTATATACTTAACAAATCTTAAAACGTGAACAATTCGAATTATTAAAATTAGGTCTAAAAATAGACCCAATAACCTAGCAAGTAGAAAGTTAAGTAGGAGGAGAGGATCATGATTCCCTGCCTTGCCTCAGTAGTATTCAAAGCCAAGCCAACCCTTTCATGAGCTGAGCTGTGCTTTATTCTAGGTTGACTAGTCGTAGACGCCAAGAAACTCACATGGCCTCTAATTTGTCTAAACCTTATGACGATCATGTTTGGATTTTTCTGTAACTTTTTTTTTTATTTTTAATTTTTTTTTTATGACTAAAATTGGAAATTTTCACAACACAAATGATTTATTTGTCAAATTTAAATTTACGCTTTGTATATGTCAATTGATTATTTAAACGCTTATTCGGATGACTGGTACAATCTTTATCAATCATAATTGTGACTCTTGTTAATTGTGATTATCACTCTTATTACTGGTTGACTGATCGGACGATCGATATATATAAATTTAAACGATTCAGATAAGCCAACATTTGATAGATAGTATATTGCTCTGTTCAAAATATGCCTGAAGCTATATGTTTGATTGCCTCATTATTAGAGTTGCGTTTAGATATGATTTATAAGTTAATTTTTTTTATTTATTATAAAAAAAAGTGTAAAAAAATAAAAATGTGACGTGAAACAAAACTTCACATTGCAATTTGATTTCCTTTAGCGTCCACACCCACCCATGCAGCTCCAGCTTTCCTTGTTTGTTCACTCCATGCACCATCTATCAATATGCTGTCAAAACATAAATCTGGACACCAATCTAAGTTAATAGTGACAACATAAGAACAGTTACAAGAACTCTTTTTTATTATCTGATGTGCAAGGTTCCGAGGTTGATTAATTCCTTCACTAAGATTTCTAGAAGTCCAGTCCAACTGATTGATAAAAGTGATTGTGTGCAATGGATCTTCCACAACCGAATCATAAGCTGCTTTATTTCTATGCAACCATATTCCCCAAAGCACCTTAACAGATTCTAAGATAAAACCCTCCTCTGGTGCTTGATCAAACCATTGTTTCAACCAATCTGCCACTGACAGTTCTTCACCTTCATCAAAGTTTAATCCCAAGATAGATCCTCTCCATACATGTTTGGCAAAAGGGCACTGAAAACAAAGATGCTCAAGAGTCTCCTCAGCTCCAAAACATCTAGGACAAAGTCGGTTGACATTGATTCCTCTACTCAACAGAATTGTTTTTACAGCAGAATTCTGTGCAATAATTTCAACAGAAACAGAGCCCATTTCGGGGGCAATTTCAGATGCCAAACCTTTTTCCAGAGCCCTTCCATCGCATGAGCGTGGCCATGTTCCAGCTCAATTTCTTTCCAAATAACTTGATCTGGAGAACCTGCTATTCCACAAAATCCCTTTTCTCAGTAATTCTCTCCCCCAATCCCCACAAACATCCACTTGATGGGTTTACTGCTAAAAAAATTTTATTTCGACAATTTTTACTCAACATGACACGACTTATAACAATGTTTAGAGTGGCTTTTATAGACGTATGTGTTGCCAACATGTTAAAAGGCTCCAGGGATGCCACAAAGAGAGACTTCTGCTCAGGTATTTCAATCTTATTGGTAGAATCTCATAACAATGTTTAGAATGGCTGTTCTAGACGCATGTGTTGCCGACATGTTGAAAGACATTAAAAATTATGTGTATGAGAGATGAGAGAGATAGAAAATAATAAAAAATATATAATTTGAGGGTATTATAGTCATTTCACATCTATAGTTAACGGGTATTTTAGTCTAAAACCAGTAGGGGGTATATGGCTATTTTTAAAAAACGGTAAAATGTTATCAAGTCATACCACAGGTAAAATAGATTTTGTCCTAATTTTTAATATATAAATTCAATTTTTTATAAAATTAATATATATTACATATCATACGTCACAAATTGAAGTTGCACGTGCATACGTTAGAGTTACACTCCACATGGATTGGACTTGCACCATACACATGTTGAAATTGCACCCCACACAAATCAGAGTTGCACCCCGTGCAAATTGAAATTGCACCTATGCACAAGTATTTTTTTTTAAATATTTATCTTTGTCAAACTAATTATTTGATATTGTTTGATATTCATTAATATTGTTCAAAAGATATCAGTGCAACTCCAATCTATGCTGGTGTGCAACTCATGGGTGCAAGTCTAACCTGTGTATAGGTGCAACCGGTTTGTGTGGATGCAACTCCAACCCGCGCATGGTGTAACTCCAATCTACACTGGGTGCAAGTCATGTGGAGTGTAACTACAACCTATACATGGGTGCAACTCCAACCTTTGCATAGGTGCAATTCCAAATTGTGTGGGATGCAACTCCAATTTGTGGGAGGTGCAACTTCAATTTGGGATGTGAGGTCTTTTTGATAATTTTAGATAGGAATTGAAATATAATAAAAATAAGATAAAATAGAAGGGTGTAAAGAGTTAGAAGTATGGTGTAAATATAATTACTCTTTTTTTTTTCTTTTTTCCCCCTCATTTTCCATTCCTGTCAAAATTTCAAAGTCACCCACTATTCTGTGATTCTTTTCTCCCAACACCACCGGCAGGTAACTCCCCCTTGTTTTTTAATCTTGATAAAGCAAAAATTCAAAATACAGGTTCATTTCTGAAAATTCGGGTATGGGGACTTATTCTTCCATTTCCTACCATTTCCAGATTGAACCAGCCAGGGGTTGTCTTTTATGGAAAGTGGAAACAATTTCGTCCTCAAAATGTCATTAATTAAAATGAGAATTGGCAAAAGCAGCAAAATCCAATCAATTAAAATTGAGCATCAGTTTATCCTGAAGACGATAACACTAAAATATGTTGAGTACTATTATCACATTATTCACGAGAATCCAATATTGAATATCCATCACACATATCATTAGAAGTTTTTAAATTGTCATTGCGAAGGTTTAAATTGCTAATGCACCTAGCACAATATTCAATTATTAACGAATCTGTACTGCTACTGTTTCGTCCATAATATATAGGGTAAATCACACTGACAATTCTTGGATTTCTTTAGAATCACACTGTCATCCCTCTTGCTCTCTAAAATATCACTTACCACCCCCGCCGGTCAACTCTATTAACTAAATGTTAAAATTACTATACTATCCTTGTTAACAAAAGAAAAAAAAAATTATTTTTCCTTTTTTCTTCTCTCATATGCTTTTTGTCTCATCTGTTTCTATCTCTTCCCATCTATCAAAAACACCACACCACCAAACCCACTTTCCCCAAATAGAAACCATTAATCCACCACCACTCTACCCATCTCCTCTACCACCACCACGTCAGCCTCCACCAACCACCATACCTACCTATTTCCACCCTCAGAAAACCCAGCCCACAATTGCCCATCATCAACGACATTACAATCATGATTGCTCCTTCCACCACCATGAGAGAGGTATCAAAGGGAGACGCCACTATAACCAATATCTTCCCCTTCTACCTGAGAATGCTGCTACCATCAATACCCAACCATCCATCCCCATGTTACACCATCCCCTCTGCCATTCCTACAGAAGAAAAGAGGAGAGAAAAGTGAGTCATGGGAGAAGAGATGAGCCAACAGTACCGCCGGAACACAACGATCTTCTAATCACTGATTGAGATCCACAACCCCGTCCTCCATCCACAGGCCCTCATCAACCCATCAATCCCAGCTCCTAATCAGCCTTCAATACTAGCCCACCACCACAGCAGCCTCCTGTGAACGTAGATTTTGCTTGAAAGTAATGGATTTGTATTTGCATGCCTAGTGTTTGATGAAAGTCTTCAATGAAGGTTGGATTAAGGCGCAGTATGTTAATGCATCTTTTTTGTTTTTGTGATCCATAATAGGTGTAGTTATAGAAGTTTTATTCAAAATTTGGTTCACAAAATACACCAGCAAATTTCCACTGTTGCACTTATTCTTATGTTAATTTTGACTTCATTCTTAAATCAGGGTAATTGTAGCAAAATGGCTTGAATTCAGTGGAGGTAGAATGAGCTGGTAATGGTTTTGGTTTTGAGAGTGACTAGAATTGGGTGGGTCGGAGATGACGATGGCTGCTATTATGTTAGATATGGAGAGAAATTGATTTTTGTATTATTTATATGAAGAAATTGATTTTAATGAGGGTAAAATAGATATTTTAGAATAAAATTTTGCTGACATTGACTATTTCCATTAGGTTAGTAAACAATTGATTGATGGAACGACTCAAGTGTTACAATATTTTTTAATGCAAGGAGGTCAGTGGTATTTCGAAATCAGCAATGCTTGGTAGTCCGAATTTTTATAGTCGAATGTCTCAAAACGACGTCGTTTTGATATATTCGAACCATTCGGACCACACAAATTCAAGTTACCAAACGTTTTTCATTCAAAAAATAGAGGGGGTGACTGATTTCAAGGGGTTGTCTGTGTAATTTACCTCAATATATATATATATATATAAAATATATACACACTCGAACATTGATTCTTTCAAGTTTATTTTCTCTTTAAAGAGGGGGAGGGGGAGGGGGAGGGGGAGTGAGATTGCTGTAGCACTGTAAAAACCATCCGCTCTTCTTTCTAAGGAATTTAGTGCACATGATTACACATCTCTCTCTCTCTCTAACAAACCACCAAAAGAGAATATGTTAGGCTGTCAAAGAATATACTATAACCCACAAGGAAGTACAGGCAGAGACCTGATAGGAGCAGAAGAGACAAAACAAGAAATACATAATACTTCCAGCTCATGGGATTTCCTATGCAAATGGTAGAGCAGTCTTTTAGAATTTTACCCCTGCACATCATAGAAAAAAAAAAGAAAAAAATAAAAAATCAATGAAAACCAATCACCAGAGTACCACCCCACCGGATATAACAAATTAGAGTAAAAAAAAAATACACACCAGTTGGGACATTAGAATTTCCACCGCTACATTTAAATCCCCATCTGCAGCTGCCACTGCAACTTCTACCTGTGTCTGAAATAAAACAAGTGCAACTGCTGTCAGAATTCCCCACCACCAATTCACTTTGATTCATATAACACACATTATCTAAGCATCAGGATTGATCACACAATTTCCTATGATGTTACTTGTAAAACAATGCAGTGGTAAACATATTGTTCGAATAATTTTCTTAAATTCATATTACTAGGCTATCCAGATTTAACATGAAAAAATAAATAAAAAATAAACTAAATTAAATTAAATTAAAAAAAAAGGAGAAAAAATCAAAGAATGACTGAGCCCTTTCAAAACTAAATTCATATTATTAGGCAGTAAAAGTAACGTTACCCTTTCAAAACCCATTTCTACGAGTTTTTGGATCTCTTCTTCTGAGACGACTGAGCCCTACATTCCATAGACCAATAAACCAAAAAAAAATATTAAAATCCAAATTAACTGAAAGAATAAAAAGAAGATGAGGGTTCAACTCATGTCAGAAAGAGAGAAACCTGATGGTGTGCAAGGACCCCAGCAGCTGCGGCTGTGGCACCATCGAATGCAGACTGCCTAAAAAGTCAAAAAAAGAATAAACCAGATAAACAAACCTTCCACTGCATAGAAGCGAAGACACCTACCATTCATTACAACGCATCAATCTACAGCTACCAACCACACATACACTGAAGCATGTCAAAGAAAAACATAATGTGAGGAATGCACTGAAGCATGATGACTAGTGTAACTAATGAACTCAGGATTAACTTTGACAAAGCCTACCTGGATGAATACAATTTCTACGCATATACTCAAATGACAAAAGAGAATTCAGTGAAAAAAATTCAGAGGTACTTAGGGGATGATGCCAAATTGCTATCAAGAAATCTGTTCAACAAACTAATTGGTCCCAAAACCATAAATTATGGAGAATTGATCCAAAGAAAAGACAAAAATTTAAAAAGAAGCAACACGAAGAACACAAGGGCCAAAACTGATGGAACCAAATCAAGAAAGAGATCTCATTAGAGAGAAAATCCCAAAATGGGTACAAGAGCTCTCAACCTCTAAGATATTCAATATCAAAATATCATAAACTGAATACTAGAGAGGACTAACCACCTATTTATAGGACAGACCCAACTAACTCTAAGTAACTCTTATGGTTCTAAACATAACAACCATACTAGTTCTAACTACGTCAGCTAACTATGTCAGACTTCCCCTCTAAAGAAAATAACTTATCCTCAAGTTGGGACTACAACAAAATGACTCAAGACAACAAAATCAACAAAATGACTCAAAACAATGACTCATGGGAGTATGATGAACATGCAATGGCAAACAAGACTAAGTAGGTGCAAGTCCTTATTCAAGATCATCCTAGCAAAACATCCTCCAATTAAAACAAGTTCTCATTTGTTAAGTGTTAGGGTAGTTATGTAATTTGTGTCTACCTATTATATTATAAATGGTAGTGTGTGTAAGGGGAGAACCCTATGTTTTGATTCAAGAATATTTTAGCAGTTGTTTTTCTCTCTCATTCTTCATCTTCTTCATCATCTACACATTCAACATGATATCAGAGTCACATCTTCCTCTTTGAAGATATTTTTGCTCTTTTCTTCTTTTTTTCGTCAATTTTTGTATTTTTCTTCTATCACAGTCCAAAAAATAAAAAATAAAAATGAACAAATAAATAAATCCCATCATGATCGATTAAGGGTTCTCAATATGACTCTGATTTTTGTTTTATTTTTTGGTCATTTGTTGATTGTTTTTCCATTGTTTCTTTATTTTTTGGGAAAATGGGTGATTTTCTAGAAACTTTGTTTCGTACCTCTTCAGGTTGATTTCTTCTCTCCTAACCTAATCTCTGGGGGCGATCGACACCTTGGAGGCCTCGGTGTCCTTGTTTTGAAGGTTTGTTGAGCTTTGTCTTGATTTATGTCAATTTCACTCATCTGGGTGTGATTTGGCCGTGTTTGATCGCTTTATGTGCCTAGAGGTCATCTGGGTGTGTTTTGGTATTGTTTTTGGTTCTAAGGTTGGTTTTAAATTTGTCTCCTTGGTTTTTCTTTGTTGTGGTACTGCTAGGTTGTTGTTTGGTGTTTGTTTTTTTATTTTAAATGACTGAGGCTAAGGCTAAGGATCCAAAGGTCAATGGAGAGAGTGGATTGCATCATGTTATGACCCTTACGGATAGTCCCTCTCTTCAAATCAGTCCTGTGAAACTTGATGGTACTAATTACCTGATTTGGCCACGCTCATGTAGTCTTGCTATTGCTGCCCAACGTTTGACTAGCTCCATTATCGGTACCCTCCAACAACCTAATGTTGATGGTGATTCGTACTCAATGGATTTCGAGAATGTTTTGGTTATGACTTGGTGATTAACTCCATGCACCCACTATTAGTCGACTTTTCTCCTTTTGGATACGACTCATAAGATTTGGACCGCCGCCAAACAAATGTACTTCTGATGAGGGTAATGATGCCCAGGCATATGAGTTGAGGAAGAAGATTCAGGGCTTGGATAAGGACAGATCACTTGTTGTGTACTATGCTGAGCTTAGTAGTCTATGGTAGGAACTTGATTATTATCATAGTTTCCAAGCTGTTTGTTTTCAGAATGCTACTTTGTTTCACCAATCCGTGGAGAAAAAGTTTGTGTATGACTTTCTTTCTAGCCTTAATTTGAAGTATGATCCGATTCGGGTTCAGGTGTTAGGTCGTTCTCCGTTTCCTACCTTACACGAGGCTTATGCTCTAGTTCAGCAAAAGGAGAGCCAGCGGAGTGCTATGGTCTATCCCTCTATTCAGGATCGTTCTACTTTGGTTGTTGCTTCTACCAACTGGGATGTAAAGCCTAGTTCGGTTCAACTTGGGTGTAAGGGTACACTGGTTGATCGAGATTGGTTGAAGTGTGATTATTGTGGAAAAGATAGGCATGATAACGAGAATTGTTGGAAGTTAAATGGTCATCCTACTCGAGGTCGTGGCCGCGGTGGTGCTTCTCGTTCCCAAGCACGTGTCAGAGATCACTACTACTACTTCTGATGCTAGTACACTTTCTCAGGATGAGCTCTACACTCTCAGGCGTTTGATAGCTCGACTTGATTCTCCGTCTACCATAGCCCCTTCCACTTTTGCTTCTTCCAATTTTGCTCACAGGTATCCTTGCTAATGCCCCTAGTACATCATCATCGCCTTCTTGGATTATTGATTCCGGTGCTACCGACCACATAACAGGTGCCCCTAATCTTTTCTATTATTATTCTCCTTGTTCTGGTCGAGATGAGGTTAGAGTGGCTGACAGCACATTATCCTCAGTCTCCAGCGAGGGCTCGGTTCATTGTTCCTTTTTGCTTTCTCTTTCATCTATTCTTTATGTTCCTAATTTTTCTACTTACTTTCTGTTAGTAGCCTTACTACATACATCTCTAAATTGTTCTGTGACCTTTTTTTCGACTCATTGTGTCTTTCTAGAACTGACTACGGAAAAAATGATTGGTAGTACCGTAGTGGTAAAGCACAAAGTGGACTATACTTTTGGGACATCGTCCCTCCAACATTCACTTTGTCCTCGGCTCAAGCTCTTCAATGCACTACCGGCTCCTCCCTCCATTTTCTTCATCAATGGCATCGTTGATTAGGTCATCCTTCCTTTAGTATTTTAAAAAAGCTTTTTGCTTCATTAGTTTGAGATTGTCCTAGGAATAATTTTGTTTGTGATGCTTGTGAACTTGCTAAACATTAACGTACTTGTTATCCTCCAATTAATAAAAATACTTTTTCTTTTATGCTTCCTATGGTTTATATTTCTAGGTATCGGTGGTTTGTTACTTTTATTGATTGTTATTCCCGTGTGACTTGGACTTACCTGCTTCGAACTAAAAATAAGGTTTTTTCTTGCTTTAGACTTTTTCATAAAATGGTGACCAATCTCTTTAATGCTAACATCAAAATTCTTCAAAGTGACAATGTGACTGAGTATGAAGATAGTAGTTTTCGGGCATACCTTGAGGAGCATGGGATTCTTTATCAGACGAGTTGTATTGGTACTCCTCACCAAAATGGAGTTATTGAACACAAGAATGGCCATCTCCTTAAAGTTGTTCCCAAGTCTTTTGGGGGAATGTTGTTCTCACTGCTGCTTACCTTATTAACCATATGCCCAAGGTTGTTAAAATCGCGATCCGGATCGTAGGATCGTACGATCCTACGATCCAATTTTGGAGAATCGATCTGGATCGCATGAAGAATCGTTTTTGGCTCAGGATCGGAGCAGGATCAGTAGGATCGGTAATGGGATCGTAGGATCGTATAGGATCGCGATTATATTACGATCCTACTTTTGGCCTTATTTCTGATATTTTTATTACAGGTTTGATGCACCTCTCCCTTTTCTAAAGACCCACGACATCAGATTAGGGCAAAATGTTGGGGAGAAAGCTGGTTTCGACTCACGAACGAGGGCAGAGCAGCCTCCATCCAGATTCCACCTCCAGGTATGTGCTTCGTCTTCTTCGTCTTCTCTTCTTCTTCTTCTTCTTCTCTGTTCGATCGACTCATTCTTCTCTTCTCTGTGCTTCGACTCCTCTTCTCCTCTGTTCGATTCGACTCCTTCTTCTCTTCTTCTCTGTGCTTCGACTCCTCTTCTCCTCTGTTCGATTCGACTCCTTCTTCTCCTCTGTTCGTCTTCTTCGACTCCTTTTCTTCTTCTCCTCCATCTTCTTTTTCCTCTGCTACTGTTTTTTTTTTCCTCTTCTTCCATTTTTCTGTCTTCTTCCATTTTTCCCCTTCTTCCATTTTTCCATTTCCTGTCAACCTAATTTTGAATTTGTAATTTATTTTTGCAGATACCACCGAGGAAAAGTGCGCAGATACCACCAAGGAAAATTGCAATTTGCAGCTTCATTTCATACAGGTTTGTATTTGTTCTCAATTAATTTGTAACATGACTTTTAGATTACCTAGTGTTCATGTACAGTTGATTCAATGTTTGTTTGCTCTGTCTTTTTATTAACAACATAACTTAAGTTAAAGTTGCTTCTGATTATGTAGACTGTAGTCTTTTATTTGTAATTTGTAAATTAACTTCTAAAATCTAATTTATCCTTATCTATAATTTCAATGAGCCCTCTGTAGGTTTCAACATACTAATAAAGAAGCACCTCGAAAGTATTCGGTCCAAAAGCTCCCCTCCTTCGCATAACCTGAACTATGCACAATAACAAATTAACCTCCATTTAGTAGGAGATCTTGTAAAAGCATGCAGTTTGTAACCATCCCAGTATTTTAATACTAAATAAATATGGACTACAACTCCAGCAGATTATATGCTTGCACTGTAAGTATTTTAACTGTCCAAGTATGAGTTCCACCTCAACTGATGCCTATTTTGAACCTATGCCATATTTTTCCATTTTTTTAAAAAAGTGTAGCAGAAAACATACAATTCAGCAATTTTAAAAAGAAAAAGAAAATCTCAAAAGGCAGGTTTCTCCATGCTTACTCCATCACTACATAGACATTATCGTGGTCTTCAAATGCATCATAAAATTGCACAAGATTTTTATGTCCTGTCAATGCTCGTAGAATCTTCACCTCCCTTCTCACATCCTCAATTGCAATAGCCGTTGTCATCTGAGGATAAAAGCAGACCATCACGAGAATACAACAAAAAACGGCTACAACCAAGTGTGAGTGGCATTTGTGGAAAACATTGTGGTTTAATCTAAGCTAGACATCATAAAATCAAATAAAAATGATCACATTAAGACCACATAGTGATCACAACAAAATGATCACATTACAACAAAAAATGACTTATTTTAGTCTCTTGTTTATTTATTCTTCTCTTATTTTAGTTTGTTTTGTTAAGGATATCAATGTTTTGCAAGTGTTAACTTGAAGACTTGAAGTTGAATTGCTATTTTCCTTTACTATGTTATTTTGTTAAGATTTGAGGAAAATGTTTGAATGACAACTTGAATTGCCACCTTCTTTTATTATGTTTTCTTTGTTTAAAAAAATGTGCAAAATGTATATTTGAATTGATTATTGTTAGTGCACAAGTGAGAATGTGAGGATTTGAACCTCGATCTCCTCATAAGTATGAGAGCTCTACCATTTGAGCTACATTCTCAAGTTTTTTTGGGTCATTTTATATGTATTTTGATAGTATTAGTTAGACATATAAGAATTATTGCATTTTTTCATCGTTTTAGTAGGATCTTACGATCCCCGATCCGATCCTACGATCCGATCCTCCAGACCCCCAAAACGATCCTAGGTAGGATCCCGATCTTAACAACCTTGCACATGCCTTCTAGTTTCCTTCAATTCCAAATTCTTATTGAACTTCTCCCTGTGACTTGATTTTTAATGCTAACATCAAAATTCTTCGGATTGACAATAGGACTAAGTATGTCGATAGTAGTTTTCGGGCATACCTTGAGGAGCATTCTTTATTAAACTAGTTGTGTTGGTACTCACCATAATGGAGTTACTGAACGCAAGAATGGCCATCTCCTTAAAGTTGTTCGCTCTTTCTTGTTTACTATGAATGTTCCCAAGTCTTTTGGGGGGATGTTGTTCTCACCGCTGCTTACCTTATTAACCATATGCCTTCTAGTGTCCTTCAATTCCAAGTTCCTAGTGAACTTCTCCCTATGACTTATCATACTGCTTCTCTTCCTCCTCGGATTTTTGGATGTGTCTGTTTTGTTCATCTTCATCCTCGTACTCGTGGGAAGCTTGACTCTAAGGTTGTGCGTTGTGATTTTATTGGATATTCCGCTACTCAAAAAGGTGACAAATGCTATGATCCTTAAACTTGCAAGGTGTATGTTACTATGGATGTCACATTTTGTTAATCTGAATCCTTATTTTCTTCTCTACCATGTCCTTAGGAGGAGAGTATTATGGATGAGATGATATCATATTAGCATGACCTATCTTTCTTCATTCCTAGTCAACGGGCTGTTATTTGTGGTGAGGGGGAGCCTAAGAGTTCTGTTGATGGAGAGCCTAGCATAGGTGGCCGTTTAGACAAGGTTGATCTTAAGACTTATTCACGGCGTCAAATAGAGACTTCTCTTTTGCCATCAGGTCAATCATCATCCTCTATGCTGGTTCCAAATCCAATTTCGACTGACTCTACAGGTAATGCACCTCAATCTATCATTCCTTCAGTACATGATATTCCTTCTGTAGATAATAGTCCAGTTGTTGATGATTCAAGTCTTCCTATTGCTCTTAGGAAGGGGGGTTAAGGCATGTACTCAACACCCCATTTCTAAATGTGTCATATGATTAATTGTCTCCTATATATCGTGCTTTTGTCTTTTCTTTGTCTTCTGTGTATCCCACAAGGTTGGAAAAAAAACTATCCATAATCCTAAGTGGAAAGCGGTTATGGTAAAAGAGATGAAGACTTTCAACAAGAATAATACTTGGGAGTTGGTTCCTCTACCTAATGGGAAAAAAAAAAAAAAAAAAAAAAAAAAAAAAGAAGAACCAGAGGGGTGTAAATGGGAGTTCACAATTAAGCAGAAAGGAGATGGGATAATTGAACAGTATAAAGCAAGATTAGTGGCCAAGGAAGACATGGAATTGGATATCAAGAAACATTTGCTCCTATAGCAAATATGAATTCCATTCGAGCCCTTCTTTCATGTTACTAATTTGGGTAGGTCTTTACAACTAGATATGAAGAATGCATTTCTCTATGGTAATTTGGAGAAGGAAGTATATATGGATGTGCCACCAAGATTCTGAAATAGTTAAGACAGTTGCCCTAAGCCTAGTTTGATAGATTTTTGAAAGCTATGTTAAGATTTGGATATAAGCAAAGCAATGCTGATCACACCATGTTGGTCAAACATAATGCAAACAAAGTAACTATATTTATTGTATATGTGGATGACATAGTTGTAACAGGGAATGATAAGGAAGAAGTGACATATCTTAAGATTCAATTGGCCAAGGAGTTTGAGATCAAAGATCTTAGTCCGTTGAGGTACTTTTTTGGGATTGAAGTTGCCAGATCTGATAAAGGCATCTTTATTTCTCAAATGAAGTACATTCTTGATCTTCTTGAGGAAACTAGTATGTTGGGCTGTAGACCTGCTGATTCGCCTATTGAAGCCAATCATCATCTTTACAGTGGTATTGGTAAACTTGTGGAGAAAGAAAGATACCAGAGACTTGTGGGAAGGCTTATATATCTATCTCACACTTGGCCAGATCCTGCCTATGCAGTTGGGGTCGTAAGTTAGTTTATGCATTATCCTCATACAACACATTTGGATGTTATGTATCACATTTTGAGGTATTTTAAATCAGCTCTGGGCAAAGGAATTTTGTTCTCTAATCATGGCCACTTAAGGTTGGAGGCATTTACAGATGCAAATTAGGCAAGTTCTGTGGATGACTGACGGTCTACATCTAGTTACTGCGGCTTTTTGGGGGAAATTTGGTTACCTGGGGTAGCAAGAAACAAACAGTGGTATCCAGGTCTAGTGCAGAGGCAGAATATTGAGCTATGGCACATGTGAGCTTATGTGGCTTCATTCCTTGTTGGAGGATATAGGAATCATTTTCCAAGAACCAATGACTCTGTATTGTGATAACAAAGCTGCCATCAACATTGCCCACAATCCAGTCCAGAATGATTGGACCAAGCATATTGAGATAGATAGACATTTTATTAAGGAGAAATTGAATAAAAGGATTGACATGTATGCCCTTTGTGAAGTCTGAAAATCAATTGGCTATGTGTTTACTAAATGTCTTAATAATAAGATCTTTCATCCTATTTGTTGCAAGTTAGGCATGAGAAATATATTTGCACCAACTTGAGGTGTGTTAGGTGTTAGGGTAGTTATGTAATTTGTCCACCTATTATTATTATAAATATTTGTGTATAAGGGGAGAACCCTATGTTTTGATTCAATAATATTTTAGCAGCCATTTTTCTATCTCTCATTCTTCTTTTTCATCATCTATACATTCAACATCGTTTATGGACATCAACCGAAGCCATGTCAAGGTGTGAATAGGCCACCCATGTAGCATGTCATTTTGTAAGCAAGATGTCATCAAAGTAACACTTCTCGCATGGGCCCAAAATAAATGCATCCTTCCTCCAAGAAACCAGGTCGGGTGCTAAATCAACACAATGGAACTAATGGCTTTGAGGATAGCATAAGAGGCATTTCTCGAAAGCAAAGTTCATTCAACATCCATGAAACTTCAATGTCAAGAATCTCCACAATAATTTTTTGGAATCTAGAAAAGGGATAGAAGGTGGGATTGCAATCACTTCCTTCATGGGAAGCAATGTAAGAGCAAAACTTGCTTCATCTACAAAACTTTCTTCATTTCTAAGGACACCTTCACTCTCTACAAGAAAGTCATCATTATAGTGGTCAAAGATTGGAACTCCTTCATACAAACATTACTTCCTCTTCATGTTCACAAACATCAACTTCCACATAAGCCAACGCTTCATTATCGTCGTTGAAAATGGCAACATGTTGATCATAATCTTGTTCCACATCTTGATCAAAGATGGGAATATCTTCATCACAAATGGAAAGAGCTTGACCACAATCTTGCTTTTGGCCACAATTGACATCCATCATCAAAAGTCTCTTTCATTCCAACACTAGTTGAGTAACCAACTTGGATATAGTCATAGAATGGTCGTCTGATTGCAAGGCCGATTTGGTATTGATGTCCGGAACTTGAAATACCCTTCTTTTGTTGCTTCTCAACTAACAAAGTGTAGGTTTAGAGAAAAAGATAGGGATTGAGTTAGACCTCATCCCTTTTTGTATTGATAATAATGAGTAATTACAGGAGTGCCATAAGGCATAATTAATGAGTCAGCCCATTACACCAATCAAGGAAGTAAAATAAGAATAAAATAAAATACAACCAATATTAAATATTATTTCCTATTCTAACACTCCCCCTCAAACTGGTGCGAAGATATCTCTTATGCCTAGCTTGTTGAGAATGCCATCAAATGGTTTGCTCCCTAGTCCCTTGGTGAGAACATCCGCTAGTTGGTCCCCCGTCTTCACAAATGGAATACATACGGTGCTACTAGTGAGTTTTTCCTTGATGAAGTGCCTATCAATCTCCACATGCTTAGTTCTATCATGTTGAACTAGATGATGAGCTATGTTGATTGCTGCCTTGTTGTCACAGTATAGTCTCATGGAGTCGGTCTGATGGATCCCCAAATCACCTAACAATAGTTTAATCCATAGCAACTCACACACACCCTAAGCCATAGCCCGAAATTCTGCCTTAGCACTAGATCTAGTAATAACATTCTATTTCTTACTTCGCCATGTAACTAGGTTGCCACCAACAAATGTGCAGTATCTGGAAGTTGATCGTCTGTCAGTGACTGATCCAACCCAATCTGCATCAGTAAATGCCTCCACACTAAAATGGCAATGTTTTGCGAAATAGACTCTTCCCAAGAGAAGACTTCAGGTATCTCAAGATTCTCATGACTACCTTTAAGTGGGAAGTTCTAGGAGCATGCATAAACTGGCTAACCATGCTCATGGCAATGGCAATGTCTGGACATGAGTGGGATAAGTATATGAGCTTGCCCACTAGTCTCTGGTATCTTCCCTTGTCCACTGTCGCTCCCTCTTGATCCTTACTTAGTTTCTGGCCTGGTTCTAGAGGTGTATCGCATGGTCTACCTCCAAGCAATCCAGTTTCTTTTACCAAGTCAAGTACATACTCTCTTACATATGAAGATGCCATCCTTGCTCCTAGGTACTTCAATACGCAAGAAAAACTACCCAAATCTTTGATTTCAAACTCCTTGACTAAGTATTTCTTCAACAGAGGGATCTCCTCAATGTCATCCCCTGTCAAAACAATATCATCAACATAAACAATAAGAGCTGTAATCTTACCCTGTAAGGAGTGTTTCACAAACAAGGTGTGATTAGCTTGACACTATTTGAACCCATATTTCAGCATAGCTTTAGCAAACCTTTCAAACAAAGTCCTAGGCTCGCTTTAGTCCGTAAAGTGACTTTCGGAGCCTACATACTTTACCTTTGGACTTAACATCCGTAAAACCATGGAGAATATCCATATAGACCTCTTCTGCTAGATCTCCATGAAGGAAGGCATTCTTAACATCAAACTGATGAAGTGACCAATCCAAATTTGCAACAAGAGAAAATAAGATTCTCAAAGAGTTCATCTTAGCAACCGGTGCAAATGTCTCCTGGTGATCTATCACATAAGTTTTAGTGAAGCCCTTTGAAACCAATCTTGCTTTCTATCGTTCTATGGAACCATCTGTTTTGTGTTTTACCGTGTACACCTACTTACACCCAACTAGATGTTTGCCTCTAGGTAACTCCACTAACTCCCAAGTGCCACTTTTGTTGAAAGTTCTCATCTCTTCCATCATGGCATGCTTCCATTCAGGAATAGAGAGAGCATCCTGAAAACTGGTAGGTGTCAAAGACACTTTAGACAGAAAGGCTTTATATGACAAAGACAGATTAGCATAAGAGACGTGATTAGTAATATGATGTTGAGTTCATGACCTAACCCCCTTCTTATTAGCAATGGGAACATCAAGATTTGAAAAATCAGGAATATGAGCACTAGAATCAGAATTACCTGGACTATAATGAGAGGGGGTTGACTTTGGACACTCATCCGGAAAAGAAGTTGGCAGTAGCGGAGAGAAAGTAGGCTCTTGCATCCAAGTGACTTGATGTCTGTCCTTGTCCCGGATGTAAACTTTGCCTGCATCCTTTTCCTCAACAACTGCTGGCTTATCATCCTCTATTGGTGCAACCCCTGGCAGAAGTGGAACAGGAATCTCTTCACACCAAGGCTCCCTCTGAAGGGAGGATTGTGATACCGGGGAGGTCAGAAAATAAGGCTAAGACTTAAAGAAAGTAACATCCATTGAGACAAACCTTTTGGAGTGGGAGGATGATAATACTTATAACCCTTTTTGGTGGTAGAATAACCCAAGAAGACACACTTAAAAGACCGAGGATCTAATTTACCACGAGGGGGTGAATGATTATGGACAAAGCAATCACATCCAAAGGTCTTAGGAGAAAAAGAAAACCCAGAAGAAGTAGACCCGAACAAAACTTGAAGAGGTGTTTGTTTTTTTGAAGAACTTAGGTAGGAAGACGATTAATCAAATAAGCGGCAGTGAGAACCGCTTCCCCCTAATAGGATTAAAGAACCTGTATCTCAAAGGAGATAACGGGCAACATCAAGGAGATGGCGATTTTTGCATTCTGCAACACCGTTTTGTTGAGGGATATTAGTGCAGGAAGTCTGGTAAAGAATACCATGAGTGGCAAAGTAAGTGGCAAGGCCAGTCTCAATATATTCCCCCCATTATTAGAACGTAGAATTTTGACCACCGCCCCAAAATGAGTACAAACCATTTTATGGAAGCTTTGAAACACGAAAAACACCTCACGTTTATCTTTAAGCAAATATACCCAAGTGGCCCTAGAACAATCATCTATGAAGGTAATAAACCATTTATGACCGGTTAAAGACACAAAACGGGAGGAACCCCATAAATCAGAATGAATCAAAGAAAAGGGAACTAAACTTTTATTAATAGAAGGAGCAAAAGAGGCTCTGTGTTGTTTTCTAAGTTGACAAGACTCACATTGAAAATTTGACACATTATTTTTCTCAAAAATAGAGAGAAATAAATGCTTCATAATAAAAAAGAGGGATGTCCTAAGCGACGGTGCCACAGCCAAATGTCTTCCTTGGTGGATGGTAACTAAATAGATGAATAAACCAGCTTGTCGGTCTGATCCAGAATGTAGAGCCCATGTTCCTCTCTGCCACTGCCAATCATCTTCCTCGAGATAAGGTCCTGAAAAAGACAATGATCAGGAAAAAATGTCACGCTACAATTTAAGTCACGGGTAATACGACTCAAAGATAAACACTAAAATTGGGAACATGGAGGACAGAAGACAAAGGAAGGGAAGAGGTGACATGAAGTAAACCTTTCTCTGACACAGACGAAATAGTACCATCTGCAATTCACACTTTTTCCTGACCTGAGAGGGGGTTATACTTTGAAAATAAATTAAAGGAGCCAGACATACGGTCGGAAGCACCAGAATCAATAATCCATGGGACAGTCGTACGAGAGAGAAATGCATATAAGGAAGAAGCCAAGTTATCTGAATTGGCAAAGGAAGAAGGGGGTGCACCTGTAGCAGAAGTGGAGGCTCGACGGTCTAGCAAGTGGCAAAGAGCAATCTCAAAATCAGAGGCAGATAACCCTGAAACATCAGCAGTAGGGGAGATAACCGGAGATGAGGATGATGTCTCAATAATGTCTGAAAGATGTGCCCGTACATTGGCCCCTTAACCTCTAGATTGACCAGACCGACCCCCTCGAGTACCAGGATGGTCTCCTCGGCCACCAGAGGGGGTGCCATGCAGCTTCCAACAAGTCTCTCATGTATGGCAAGGTCTATGACAGTAGTTACAGTAAAGATTATCCTTCTTAGAGGAACGACGAGAACCCCGAGTCACACGGTCACCATCACAAGGAGGTGCAGAAACCAAGGCCGAGCGATCAGTAGTAGCAGAAGGAAGCATCGCAGAGCAACGACTCTCCTCATTCTGCACAAAAGCAAAGGCTTCCTGAAGATAAGGAAGCACATCCATGCCAAGTACCTGCTCCGAACCGGGACATACTCCACATTTAGGCCTTCCAAGAACTTGAAGACCTGCTCTCGTGCCACAAACTTCCAACAACCAACAGAATCAGCGGGACAAACAAGTTTGTAATCCTGAAGGTGATCAAATCGCTTCCACCCATTGGTAAGGAAGGTAAAATACTGAAGGATAGTCATCTCACCTTGTACCAACCTTTCAATGGAGCGACGTAACTCAAAAGCCTGAGAGAAGTTCCCCTTCTAGAAGTAGTAGCTACAGCCTCCCAGATATCCTGGGCAGTGTCCATAGACAAGTAGCCCTCTCCAATCTCAGAGACCATAGAGTGGATCAACCAACCCATGATGAGGGAGTTAGTGACCTCCCACTGATCATAACTAGGGTCCATAGTGCCGGATGCCTGTATCCTGCCATTGATATACCCCATCTTCCCTTTACTCTTCAAAAAAATAGTCAAACTCTGCGACCACGCTAGATAGTTCTGACCATTGAATAGAGAGGTGGCGATTTTAAGGGTAGGGTTGGGGTTATCAGTCATAGTAGTAGGTATAATGCAAGTCTCACTCCTAGGTGTCTGAGAAGTAGTGGACACATTGGTGGAATCTGCTATGGAGACGCTACTACCCAACCCACAAAAAACTAGGACCAATCACAAACCCATAAGATGATAGAGGGATACAAGCACAATGACCATGAAGAATATTAAATAATTAAAAATGCATAATTTTACTTCTTTTTTTTTTTTTTTTTTTTATACACGTAATACATAAGTAGAACAGAGACAAGAAGAGACCAGAACAAGAGACGACGCTGAAGAACCCTTACGCCATGCCCAACAACCACCGACGACCCTTGAAGAGACAATCGAACGACACCCAACCAGCAAGGAGGCTGGGCGTCATGAGGAAGACCCTCAACAGGGCCTGGAGGAGCCTGCCGAGGGAAAGGGAATAAGGAAAAAAGGCTAGCGACGCTGGTTGGGAGATGAAGAGAGGCTATTAGTGCTGGTGCTGTGGTGTAGTGGGGCTGTCGCCTCTGGTGGAGTGGTGTAGGAGGGTTGTCGGCACTGGTGGGGTGATGTAGAGAGGCTGTCGAGTGGTCTAGGTGAGTTACAGGGTTGTTTCGGGTGCTAGGGAGGCAAATACGAATAGTAGTGTCAGTTGGGCTAGGGATCTAGGGCATGGCTCTGATACTATGTAGGTTTAGAGAAGAGAAAGAGATAGGGATTGAGTTAGACCTCATCCCCTTTTATATTGATAATAATGAGTAATTATAGGAGTGCCATAAGACATAATTTATGGATTAGCCCATTACGCCAATCAAGGAAGTAAAATAAAAATAAAATAAAATACAACCAATATTAAATATTATTTCCTATTCCAACACGAAGGTGGCATGTGATTAGAAGGCAAGCAATGCTCCTTGAGCTTCTTCCTCATCTTCCTCAACTCTTTAACCTTTCCTTGGCCTTTCCTTTGCCTACCAATTTGTAGTTGGTTCCACGAAGCGGAGGCACGACTTTTGAGGCTTTGAGAGACCAATTTTGCCTTTCTCGCTTCTGGCACATCATAACATTCCAAATGACTCTCAATTGTATTCAACCACTTTTCGAACACATCCAAAATGTAGCTTCCATGGAATTCGGGAAGCTCGAAATCCTTTATGGTGTCATTCCAAGTAGAACCAAACCCATGTGAATATGGTTTACGCCTATGTAGAGCATCAAAGGAATCATCAAGTTGATAATCCTTGGAACCATTACTACCTTCACTAGGATGTAGGAGGTAGGAGACGATGCACCGTCTCGGTTAAAGCAGCAATTTGCCTTCTCATCTCGGTTATTTCATCTCTTTGATATGGAACCCCATTAACCTCCGCATCATCACCCAAATCCGAGACATAAGCCTTACCCCGACCACCTTGCCCCCGATTAGCGATTTCAGTTTATAAACACAAACATAAAAACAACTTCACAGATTGCAGCAACCCAATTGAAAGTGATTCTCAACAGTGTATCAAAGAGCACAAGCAATTGTTATCAAAGAACAAAAACACCAAATGCCCAAATTACAAAATCAAGACCTAATTCAAAATATAAAAAAACCAGTTCAGAATTTCAGAATGTGCAGACACCGAAGGCAAAGCACCCATATAGCAAAATCAAAGATAAGACTCAAAACAGCATTCACAAATCATGAACAAGAGAGTGAAAGATCAAAACCCACGCAGATCAGAGTCGCAGACCAAAAATCAATACCGAAACACAACAATCTGAATCTGTTCCACTCCGGGTCACAAATTGATTTCAAAGTTTCGCAGAAAGCAGCAAAACTGGTTCGATCGTGGGTCACAGATGACTTCAAATTCAGATCAAGAAGTCCAGGTTCGAGCTCAAAGGTCGCGACCTTCAAGCCAGATGCAAACTAAAATCACAAGTAGAGTTTGAACTCGAAATACAGAGTTCCTGCAAACTCGACTCAAAAACCTGAATCAAAAGTTAGGTCGCAATCGCGATGAACTCCAGCAACTTCGAATGTGCAATGGGTCTTCAAATCGCGATGGGTCCACGAAGCTTGGGTCATCCTTCACAGAGTCTGGGTTCGTCAGATTCAAGGAACCAGATTCAAGCATCAAGGTGACTTCAAACCAGTCTTGCGAAGACGACCAGAAGTCTCCTTCGATCAGGGCATGCGAAGAGTCGGAACCAGTTCCAATGGATAGTCGGGCTCATGATGCTCAAATTAGCTATGAACTAGAATTGCAATATGCACCCAGGTCCAATATCGATTCACAAGAACAAACCCAAATATGATTTCGATTGCGAAATCAAATTATAGGGCCAAATCGCTAGACCCACAACGTCGAAGCTTGATTTGTGAAGTTGAAACTTTATCTCCGAATTCGAAGTCGACCCACTAAGTCAAATCAAGAACCCAAATCGTCCTGCGAACTAGAATCAAGGAGAAGAAACTTCGTGAATCAAGAGGAAGCTTCGTAAACAAAGGAGACTCAATATTGAATCTGAGAGTCGATCTTGAATCTCTAAAGCCAATTTTCAACAACAACGAAGGCTCCAAAGGTATATGAGTTTCATGGTATTGAATTAGGTGATGAATCAATCAGAATATGAGATACTAAGATCCAAATCTGATGCTCTGATACCAAAATGATGGAACCAAAATCAAGAAAGAGATTTCATTAGAGAGAAAAAATCCCAAAATGAGGACAAGAGCTCTCAAGCTCAGAAATATTTAATGTCAATATATCATATACTGAATACTAGAGGGGCCTAACTACCTATTTATAGGATAAAGACCCAACTAAATCTAACTAACTCTTATGGTGCTAAACATAACAACCATACTAGTTTTAACTACATCAGATCAAAACCTCATCTCACAAAACAACCACAGCCTTAAATATCAATATTCCAAAGCTAACCTAAAACTATTACATAAAGCCATATATATAGGCAACATAGGACACCTCAATACATTTTAAATTAAATTTTAAAACACAGCTATAAAATTACAAAATTTTAAATTTGAATCCTTTATCCAACGCCTTTCCGTTCCCCATCAGGGCGTCATGTTCAGCGTAGGAACTCAACTTTCTTGCACAAAACATAGTTTCTGATAATTTTCTCTTCACATTTCTTTTTTTTATTTTTCAAAACTGGTGTGGTGGACTGAACCTTAAGAGGCAAACATCCAACCTCAAAAAATTTCTATGAATGTCTACACCTTTATCCTTTCAAATGTACGAGTATAGAAACACATTCAAACAATACCTAACATTCATCAGAGGGATAAAATTCATTCTATTATATTCTTGAAAGACTTGGGTAAGATTCCTAAAGCAATGACACATTGAGTTTGAAAACTACAGGCCGAACTATAGCTTCAGTTCATAATCCACATTATCATTCAATCAAAGATCAAGGTGCTGTTGAACTATGAAAATCAATTAATACCAAGGAACTCTTTCAAATAGTAATACCTTCCATTTACAATCTGGTCTGCACTGATTCTTTGGTGGATGGTTGGAATCGCCACCATTATCCAACAGTCTAGCCTCTAGGCTTGAATCGAGAACTTACAAGGAAACTGTTTGACTTCGACCAGAACCAAGTGTTCTTCCTCTCCCAGGAAACATGTTACTGTCTTCTGCTGACTGCACATAGCAATTAAGATTTGTAGAAGCATAATAAGAGATACATAAATTTAAAAAGTCCTATGATAGTTAAAGCAAATGTTTGAAGATACAGGATTCATCATGCTCAAGGAATGTAAGAGTTGAATTTCATTAATCTATAAAAATGAAGAGCATGAGATTGATCTTTGGACCACCACCTAGTTTGACGTGAAGTACAATATACACTAGAACTCTAGAACACTAGCAGATTATATCTTGGGTAAATTACAATGACCTCCCTTGAGGTTTGGAAAAAATACAGCAAGCCTCATAGTTTTGACATAATTACACTGATCTCCCTTTTACTAAGATTAAAGAGACCAAAACTAATACAAATGGAATGAAGACATAGAGATAACCAAGGTAAAATATACATTTCAATGTAAAAGAGATGACAATATCATTTTTTCATCCATACGACTAATGAATTAATGATAAAAATGGGGCTAAGTGTTATGTGAATAAAAATCTCAAGGGAACCCAATGTAATTATGCCAAACTTGTAGGGCTTACTATATTTTCTCCAAATCTTTTAAGAGAGGTCAGTGTAATTTACCCTTATATCTTCAACCAACTAAAATTTGTATACTAGTATTTTAATAATGTCATTTCAGATAAGAAATGATAGGTAAACGGAACAGGGGAACCATCAAATCACAATGTTGACAATCACCTATGTGCATAGCTTCTTGAATCATGTGCATACAAAACATACAAAAGACACATTCACATGTCAGTTGTTACTAAAAGTTTTTAGAAGGTTAAATCAACTAAGAAGCACAAACACGGACATGTGAACAACATGAACACCCAAATACATAAATTTCAAAAAAATGTAAGACATGATGCATGGGGGGGTACACACAAATATATAGTTTTACATATTTATTATATAACATGTGTAAAGATAAACAATTATTATATGCATATATACATGAATGTTTAATTTAAAGATAATAACTTTTTAAGTCTAAAAATAGAGAATAGATGCAAATTTATCATTGGATTCCAAATTATTAATTCAAACTTGTAATGTTTTTGTGTTAAAGCAATACAAACGTGTTCCCTAAGTGTCTGAAGCATATTCGTGTTAGGATTTATACCACATCCCACCAATGCGAACGAAAGCACGCCCACGAACACACACCAAAGAGATAAATCCTAACACACACCAATTTCTCTATTCTCTATTCTCAAACTTGAAATCTCTATTCTCTATTCAACCTCATATATTCTCTATTTTATTCATAGTTCGGCACAAATTTCTTACATCCACAGGCAAGATAGCTTCAACTATGAATAAAATAGAGAATATATGTGAGACGGCCAAAACACCAAAACCTACACCACTACCCGAACCCCATGCTCAAGGGTAGTTGAGCCATTGCTCACCCCGGTGCCCTCATGGTAATTTTTCCCAGAGTGTTATTAAAGGCGATAGGGGCACCAAGGTGGCAAGGTCTTCTGGGGCCTAAGCTCAAGGCTCAAGGCGAGGTGTAGGCTTCACCGAAATGAGGCGTGCCATGTACGGGAAAAAAATATATAATTTAATATAAGTAAATAATTTAGGGTTCAACATAAACAAAATGAAATGTTAAACATTTAGTGTTTTTTGGAGATAAGAAATTAGGGTTAATTTTTCTTCTATCATTGATTTGAGGTTGAATACCCAATGTATTAGCATCTGTAAAGAGTAGGGATCTTCTGTAATTGCACAATATTATTAAATCAATGGTCAGATTTTAAACAAAACCAATTAAAGCAACAATAAAAAAAAGCTCTCAAGACGCAAGCCTTAGGCCAATCAAGCGCCTTATCACAATCGGCTGGCCTGGAACACTACAAGGCGCAAATCTTGGGCCTGGACGGGACTTGGGCCTAGGCGCGCCTTATCGAAGTTGCCTGGCCTAGAACATTACAAGGTGCAAACATTGGGCCTGGATGGGACTTGGGCCTTATCGAAGACGCACGCCTAGGCGAGCCTTTAATAACACTACTCTCACCCTTGCATCTCTATTTTTCCTCCTCACCACTCTCTCAAGAAAACCCTATACTCCACATGACTACCTATAACAGTCATCCCATAAGAACCATAGTTCCATACAATTAGGTAACCAAATCTTACATATATTAGGTTTCCTAGTAGATTTCAAATTTTACAATCCTAACTCAAATACGTGTATAAACAAACATAATAACTGTATGGGACCTACATTTATCATATGTGTGGACTAATCCTAACAATCACCCCCTTTAACCATGTGCGGTAAATGTTACATGCACCCTCCAACCTAGATGTCCTAGTTTGTGTGACAACAGTTCCCCTCTTGTCAAAACGTACTCCATGAGCCTATACAAGTTGCCAATCATGATGTCAAATAAGAAAAAAACACAGTCTAATTGACCCCCCGCAATGACAGGACTTCCTTGTTGATTGAATCAGATTACTCCTGGATCAACTAGATCACATGCAATCACATTTGATCGCCCTTGAATCTGCCCAATCCCTTCAAACTGTTCCGAATCTAAAAATTTTGATTGTACCGATGAATTCGCAACGCCTGAAAACCCTAGAGAGTACCCTCGCCTTGAATTTTTTTTGTTAAACATACACTGATCTAATAGAAAAAATTCTACACCATTAATTTTGTGACATTCCAGCTGCAGTGGATCCCAACCCATTTCAACCCAAAGCAATAATCCCATGTATTCTCAGTGTCTTTACTTTTGGGCAAAGAGAAAACATACATCAACCTACTAGTCATTATACCAACTTTAACCGTAAATATGCACTCTTCTTCAATCTGATTTTTCATAATTTTTTTCTTTTGCCATCACAGTGTTTTTTTTCTCGAGCCGTGAACTCCATTGCTCCGATCGTGCCTCTGCCAACCGCAATCAATAACCTTTAGCTTTTATACCACTTGTTGGGATTTATACCACATCCCACCAACGCGAACTGAAGCACACCGATAACCACACACCAAAGAGAAACAATCACACATATTTATGTGATTTGGCTCAAATTGCCTATATCCACGAGAGAGAGCTTCTACTATAAATAAAATAGAGAATACACGTGAGATAGCCAAAACACTCAACCTATACCACTACCCAAACCCCATGCTCAAAGGTGGTTGAGCCCTTGTTCACCGCGGTGCCCTCACGATATTTTCTCACCCCTTAAATCTCCATTTTTTTCCCCTCACCACTCTCTTAATCTCTCAAGAAAACCTAAGAAGTCCACATAACTATTTATAATAGTATACCCATCAAAATTCTAGTTCCATACAATTAGGTAACCAAATCCTACATATATTAGGTTTCCCAGTAGATTTCGAATTTTACTATCCTAACCCAAATACATGTATAAACCAATCTAATAATTGTATGGGACCCACATTTATCTCATGTGTACTAATCCTATTTGACTCTTTTTTTTCTTTTTTTTTCCCCAAACAATAGGACATGTTTGGACATGTGTCTAATAGTTGTTGGAAAGTGTATGACAAGTGTTATATCCTGTCATGTCAGTGATTGAGAAGTATCCATGCTTCTTAACTTGTACATATCAAATATGAAACCATCGTAGGGACTTCTAATTTATTAATCAAAATTTACTTTTGGTTAACTTGTTCGTTAAGAATATCAGAATTTGCTGATATTGGAGGCTTTTTTCCCTTGTTTCACTCTACGAAACTTGGGTTTTGACTAGATGGAAGTATGAGGTTGCAATTATAGACTACATTATATATCTCCAAGTCTCCAATCATGAATCCACTAATTGGTTTGAGCTTGTCCTTTTTGTTTCTCCTCATTGCCTTTATATAAGAAGACAGAAGGATTCCAAGTGTTTTCTACATTTTATTGTTCCACAAATACCCTTATCAAGTTCATTAAATTACATTTCAACTTGCGTCCCCGCCTTGTAATTGTAACATTATCAAACAATTTCAAGATGCATTTTCCAACAGTTTTCAGATGCGCCTGCTGGAGGTAGCCACCTCGAAAGTATATATAGAGGGTTCGGTTTTGCCGTGGTACTTCGTGTTGATATCACTTCCAGTCACCGGGGGCAAAGAGAGAGTGCCTGTTTTCTTTGCCAAGCAAACAATGGTTTCCTTTATTTTTTTGGCTGTATATATGTATGTATTTTCTCCCTATTTTGTAGTCCTCTTTCCCACTCTCTTCTTCTGTCCTCTCTATCCTCTTTCTTTAATTTTTTTTCTCTCTACCTCATCTCTCCATTATTTTTATCTTCTTTTTTTTTCTCGGTCTCACTCTTTTTTCGGTTGGTAACGCAATGCAATCCTGCAACAATATTCCATTCAATTGCTGATATTAGATTCACAGATTGCAAAATCTGACCGAAAAATCAAATACAGAAACTACCTCAATTAATACCATTGTCCCATTTGTTGAATATACAAGTGTGGTCATGGCATGATGAATTGTGAAATAAAAAAATATAAAATATATATATATAAATAAAAAAATAAAAAAATAAAAATGGAGAAAGGAAAAAGCACGGTTATGAAAAAGAAAAAGTAAAAAGAACAAGGTAATATGGAGATGGTGAGAAATCATGGTGGATGTTTGGTCAGTTGATCGTTGGTGTTAATGTGATAAAGGAGAGGAGGATGTGGTAGTTACAGAAGAAATGACATTGGGTGATTTGGTATTTTTTGGGTTTGAAGGCTGAAATGGAGATGGTCAAACAATTAGGCTGGTATTGATGTCAATCTGGGTCATCTTGGTTGAGAGATTAAGGAGGTGGCCATTTCTGATGGTTGCATCCTCTGTTTTTGTTGTTGGTAGAGAAAGAAACAAAACATCAGATAACAGTGAAGAGGAGCAGAGGAGAGTGTGAGAGGGAGAGGAAGAGGGAGAGAAAAGATGAAACGGGTGAGATAAAAAAAAATAAAAGAGAAATATCGTGGTGTTCTCTGTTAATTGCTGTCAGACAATAAAACATGTGTCACTCTTCTACTCAACCACACATTTGTGTCATATAATGAAAGTGTGGGAGAGGGCGATGGACCGCCAATTGCGAGATATAACAGAGGTGTCAGATAATCAATTTGGGTTTATGCTTGGCATGTCAACAATGGAGGCGATTTATCTTTTAAGGAGAGTAATAAAAAAATATAGAGAAAAGAAAAGAGACATTCATATGGTGTTTGTCAACCTTGAGAAAGCATATGATAGAGTACCCCGGGATATAATATGGTGGGTGTTAGAGAAGAAAGGGGTGACAAAATGTTACATTGATGTGACAAATGAATTTCCACTATTAGATCACCTGCTGGAAAGACAAATGAATTTCCTAACACTGTAGGATTACACCAAGGATCTACCTTAAGTCCTTATCTTTTGCTTTAGTTATGGATGAGTTGACGAGAAATATTCAGGATGACGTGCAATGGTGTATGCTTTTTGCAGACGATATTATGCTAGTGGATGAGACTAGAGAAAGAGTTAACACAAAGTTAGAGATTTGGAGAAAAACTCTTGAATTTAAAGGATTCCGGATAAGCAGAACTAAGACAGAGTACATGGAGTGTAAATTTAATAATAGTAACAATGAAAGCAGAGAAGTGAAGATTGAGAACCAAGAGCTGCCTAAGAGTAGACATTTTCGTTATTTAGGGTCAATCATCACAACAGTGGGGGAGATTAATGCGTATATGGCCCATAGAATTAAGGCAAAATGGTGTAAGTGGAGAAGTGCATCTGGGGTACTGTGCGATAAACGAATACCCACTAGATTAAAAAGTAAGTTCTATAGAACGGCTATTAGACCAGCGATGTTGTATGGGACGGAGTGTTAGGCAACCAAGAAACAATATGTAGATAAGATGAGTGTGGCTGAAATGAGGATGCTAAGGTGGATGTGTGGCAAGACTAGACAAGACAGAATTAAGAAGGAGTGTATTCGGGAATGGATGGGAATAGCACCGATAGAAGATAAGTTGAAAGAGAATCGATTGAGATGGTTTGGTCACATTGAACGGAAACCAACAGAGGCACTAGTGAAGAGATACGATACTGCAACGGTAGATGGGAGTGTTAAGGGACAAGGTAGGCTTAGATTAACATTGGCTAGCGTTGATTTGACTAACGAAATGGCCTTTGATAAGGCCGCATGGAGAAGAAGGATTCATGTAGCCGACCCCATTTGATGGGACTTAAGACTTGGTTTGGTTTACATTATTATTGGATTGAATGTAACAAATTCCTTTCATGACTTTACTTTCCATGCTTTATACATCAAATTATGGGTGGAGCCAAGAAATGGATTACAGATCATACTGTATAAAAAAATGTATACCATATGCTCTTTTAAAACTACATCACATTAATTTACAATAAAATCACATAGTTCATAACTTTTATCAACAGAATAGTTTGCAATATTTTAATATTAATAACATAACCACAATGGGAAGGAAAAATAATTAATTATTAAAAAAAAAAAAACCTTTTGAGGGACTGTGTATTTAATATGACATATGAGTAACAAAAAAAGATTGAGATCCCTAAAATCTCATTCCTAAGTTTACCCTAAATGATGCGGATGGTTACATATTAATTATTGATTTGTTCAAGAATCAAACAACAGTCACTGTCACACGTCATTGTAGATGAATTTATGAGTGATATTTGAAGTCTTAGCAAAACTTATGACTAAAACATGAGAAGTTTGGAGGGTCAAGTATAATTAAGTTACATAAGATGCTGTGAGACTAGCAATTAGCTTTACACTTAAGAATAGAATGTAATTATTTTTGAATTTGAGATACTTCTACTTATCTTAGAGTAGTGCTATTGTATATCATTTTCCTTTATCTTATTGTTGGATTCCCTCTTCTTTAAAAAATAAATAAAATAAAAAAACAAAAAAACAGAAGTAAGTTTTGACACTATATCAATGTGTACTGCAGCCATAATATGGGATCATGTACTAAGTTTCATCTTCCAATGATTAGAGTAATTGAACTAATTCATACAAAAATATGTGGCCATGGTTGTGCATTATAGTTTTAGGAAAGAGGCGCAAGCATGTTATGACAATTGAAATTGGGTTAGTTTCTAGATCTCTTTTATAGCAGTTAATATGTTAAAGAGTTAAGTTACAATGTAAGTCAACGGCTCTTCATAAACTCAAACCCAAAAAACCTCTCACATTGGCGCCTAAATGCCCTCTCTATAACTGCTTTGGCAATTGCCTGGGGTATAAAAATCTTCTATACTTAATGCAGAGCTTTTGAGAGAGAACTTTTAAAACCTTTCACTTGCATTGTTACTAGTTGCATTTATATTTGTCATATTATCGAGGTGTTTTCTTCTCAATCTTTTTAACTTGTTCTTCTTACAAAAATAAGGAACCAAAACAAATTTTAGACATTCCTAAAGAGTAACAAAACAATTCAATTTGTTTTGTTGTGTTAAATTGATATTATGTGTCTCAACGCTCTTTCGTCAAGGGTTTAAAAACTTGAGAAAGCCATTGGGCTTAGTGAACCCATTTTGGGACCGACCTTGGTGATTCAAACTATTCACTTTTTAGGACTTTTTGAGTAGAATATTCAAGTAAAAAATCATAATGATCGGACATCAGTAGCTACATGTTTGAATCACACTTGTCTTAGAAAAATAGGCAACAAATAGAATTTCAAGAATAGTCATCTATTGTTTGTAATGTAAATGTGATTCAAACATATATTCACCGATATTTGATCTATCTTAATTTTTTGCATGAATATTTTACTCAATGAATCCTAAAAAGTAAATGGTTTGGATTATTGAAGTCGGCCTCAAAATAGGCCCACCAAGGCCAAACTTTACTCTCAAATAGGATGGCCAACTTGAGAGAATCTAAAGCCTTCGTCAAAACACTTAAATTTCAATTGTCCTTGAGTGTTTCATGTCAATTTCCCAAGAAATGGAAATGTTATAGGTGCTTTAATGGAAACCAAATGACTTTTTGTTCCTTGGATACAATGCAAAGAACTTGATACTATTTATTAAATACACTTTATCAAAAGTTTTACCATCATAGTCTTTCAATTTTTTTGGAAAGGTGGACAAATTTCGATTTCAAAAAAATTAACAAAATTTGGCATTTGAAAGTAAAGAACCAACCTATGAGATGTGACTGTAATAAATAATATATTCTATAGTTTTTTAATACATGTACCTGCCCACTTTTGCATGTTACTCTTTATTGTGCGAACTTGGATGAAATTATTACATTAAAGTAACCATGGGTTTCATGTGAGGGTATGGAAATGCTATATCCTAAAAGGAAAACTCCATTCATACGAAAAATTCCACAAGAATAATAAGGCAATGCCATTTTTGTAAATAAACTTATTTTCGTGAGTGCTTTGTTTTAAAATGGAAGGCCCACATTGAGCCACATCATTATGTATGTAAATTCTGTACGAATATTTTGTTTGTATATCATTACTCAAAATATATCTTCCTCATACCGAAGTTACCAACGCTAGATTTGTATCTATTTCATGCTCAATAGCTATGAAGCACATACAGGTGTCCGACACAGTCACAGACACGTGTTGGACACGTGTTGGACATGCTAGAAAGAGTTGGACACGCTAGGACACTTTCGGCACGCTTCGGACACGCAAGGGACACGTTGAGCACACGCTAGAGACACACTGAGGACGCACCTAGGGACACGTTAGGGACACCTGAGTACTATCTCTTTCAAAAAAAAAATTTAACTTTTTTACTAAAATAGCATATCTAAAATTGATAAATTTGATAAAATTAAATATTTGACATAAAATATATATTAAATATTTAAAAATATACATATAATAAAAATATAAAAATATATGCTTTGAACGTGTCCTCAACTTGACGTGTCTTGCATTTTTTGAAAATTTATATGTTCGCGTGTCTGTGTCGTGTCACGTGTCCGTGCTTCTTACGTCAATAGTCTGAAGTTTAACCTTGCTTGTTTTCTGTTTCATTTTCCAGTGTTCAGATAATTTTTACACACTTTTCTTCTTCAATTTATTTTACAAGCAAATGTGTTTTACAATGCACAATAAAGTTGTGGCAATTGTTACAAAAAATAATCAATTAAGTTGATCAATACTCGTAATCATGCAGAGTCATTGAATTGACTTGATTTGAGCTGGATTCAATATTAAGGCAAGTCAACAGACATACAAATGCCAATGAGATTCCATAGCATAAATAACATGCAATGTGGGGTATAGTATATAAGGAAAAATTCAATGGAAGCCATGTAAACTTAGGCAACAAATATTTTTAAAAGGACATGCGTAACAAGTAGCCATATCCACAAGGTAAAACTCGCACAAGCATATAAATTTTAAATTACAGAATATGTTATTTGATTATCATTCACGACCTCATCCAAAAAACCAAACAAAGAAATGTATGAGCTTAGGGTGTTTCGGATGTATGAAATAATAAAAATATCCAAGATACTTTAATTCATGCATCTAAAATCAGGGATCATTAGTCATCATATTACATTTAATTTTATAGTGAACGTTATGGATGTATAAACTATCATAAGCAGGTGAACTTTAACAAGCCAATATCAGTATATAGAAAAATAAAAACTTCCCCGGGTTAGAAGTTTCTGTAACACTTATGTCCTTTAAACCATTGGAAAGTGCATTTGATTCCATTTCTTTTGTTATTGAGATCCTTTGGGAGGTGTATTGTTGTTTTGGTTGGGCTAAAATTCAATCTAAACTTTGATAGAATTGTTCCTTTGCGCTTGCTTATGTTGCCTTCTGTGGTCAACACGAATTTCTTCCTTCCCTTTTTGTTTACGCTTTCTAGGTCGACACCATTCCTTTCCGACCTCTTAATCGCCGACCTATGTAATAGAATTTTGGGACTGCTTTCTAGTGTCGACACCAGGGCTTGGTGGCGGCCTGTTTTAAACATAATTGAAACCCCACTGCTTTTCGGTGTTAACACCCCTCCTCTTGGTGTTGACCCTTGACAGAAAATTTCAGAATTTTGACAGTGGATTGGGCCTTACGTTTTGGGGTTTTGACTTATTCTTTTGGTTGACTTTGGGGTTAATATTCTATTATTTCCCTAGCACTATAAACAGGCCCTCAAACACTCTCTTTCCTCATTTTTATTCTCTTTCTCTCTCTTTTCTCTTTCTATGCCGTGATCTCTCTTCTCTCTCTCTCTAAACTCCAATTTTTTCACTTAGATCTCCAGATCTACGCACTTTGGGCCCTCTCCTCACCTTGGTCCTTTGAGATAGATTGAAGATCTCGTCAATAGCTTTCTTCTGATCCAAGAAGTTTGTGATTTCATTGCCGTTGAGTTTTCTGGGTTCTCCTCTTCGCTTCAAGAGGTAGGGATTTCCTCGTTTCTCTTCAATACCTTGCTATAGATAGACTTGTGGTATTTTCCTATTGCATAAAATTATGATTTTGAGAAGAGATTGTCGAAAGGCGTATAGATGTGAGTTAGGGTTTGAATCCAAAAAGCAAATCTTACTTTTAATGTTGATTTTGAGAACTTGAAGTTAATGGAACATGATTTTGATGGTTTGAATAAAAAGCCCCAATTGTTTGGTTAATTTACTAATTTTGGAGGAATAAACTTGTGGTTGATTCATAATTTATTGAACTAATTTAATTAATGTAAATGAAAAATACATGTAAGAAGATTTTTATGAAACGCGTTTGTGCTATAAAGATTAGTGAATTAAATTAGTAAATAAACAAATGACATGTTCAAGGAGATTAAATCAAAAGTTCTAATTTTAATTATTCGATAATGTTGAACAATGAGACCCTTGATCAAGGTTTTAAAAAGCGGCCGCAACCGTTACGTAACGCCGTTACGTAACGGTTGTGGTAGTTACTGCCATCTGTTATGGCCGCTTTTACAATACCGCTTTTACAATGTGATTGAGATTCACAGGTGTATCGACCGTAGCGGCTGCTATAGCGGTCGTAACGGTGCTGTAACGGCCGTAACAGCCTGTTACGCACCGTTATGTAACGGTTTCGAATTGTTTTTTTTCGAAAAAACACACCCAAAAAAAAAAAGTTGAAAATGGGGGAAGAGAGATAGTGAGAGAAGAGGGAAGATGGAGGAACAAGTGATAGAGAGAGAGAAGACGGAAGATGAAGAACATGTTATTAATTTGTTGAAGCTGTAAGACCTATGTTATTCTATTCAGTTGCTATCACTCAACCATTTTGTTTGTGTGTGTCTATCTATATATTGTTTAATAATAATAATAAGTGTGGTTATTATCTATTTGACTTGATTAATATATATATAGGCTTTTATTTATTCTCTTACTTTTGTCATTGTTTATCTTATATATAATAGTTAGTGATTGTTTTTTTGTATAATATAAAGTCATTAATTATTAAAATAAAGTGTAAAAACCTCAGTTTATAGTGATTTAAAAATATGAAATATATTGGATCAAACTTAAAAATTTATAAAAATTGATCAATATTTATTTTAAAACCCAATAAATATGATTATGGGAAAAAAAATGTGCTTATCAGTAAGTTTTTTTCAAATTGTGTAAAAAATAAAAAAATTCACGGTTCCGGTTACCGCAACCGTTACACTTTGGCCTTTACACCCCGCAACCGTAACCACGCCACCGCCACCGTTACGGCGACTGCAACCGCTTTTTAGAACCTTGCCCTTGATGTTTCTTTTGAGTTAGACGGATTCTTTTGTAAGTTAAGAATCTGACCTAAGAATGTGACTTAGAAGAGATGAAAACTCAGGTTTTGTTGAGAGTTTGAGATCTATGGAAATTCGTTATGGGAGTCGTATATTGTTTTGATTGTTGATGTATAATCAAGATTGTTTTAATGATATTGGAAGTGCGGAACATTATGAGAATCGTATTGTTTTATTCGGTAACTGTATGTTGTTAATTGTTAATGAATAGGCCATGGGTATTATGTGTTGATGATTATTTGTGAGCAGACGCCTCTCTTTGTGGCATCCATGAAGCCTTTTAACATGTTGGCAACACATGCATCTAGAACAGCCACTCTAAACATTGTTATAACTTAAAAGATTCTACCAATGAGATCGGAATACCTGAGCAGATGTCTCCCTTTGTGGCATCCATGAAGAAAGCCGCCTCCATATATCTCCAGATAGCAAGCCTCTGTTCAGTAAATAAAAAATATAAAAAATCATATTGGCCATTATTTAAGGGGATAAAGGGTGTGCAGAAAAGCAGAATCTACCTGGATGTTGTATATTGATTCAAATGAGTGGGAATGTGGCCTGAAGGGTTGCCACCAGTGCACAATATAAACTTCGGTCGCCTCACGCAAGCTGACTGAAAATCAACATTTAAAAACTTGTAAAGCATAATATTCTTTTCGTGTAGGGTAAAATAAAAAAATTTAAGAAGAAGAAGAAAGAGGCAAGTATCATATATGAATTTATTTTCCCAATCACCGTGAAATAAATGGGATGTGGTTACCAAGATTTTTTTAAAAGAAACCAGAAAAGCAACAGTGTAAACTATATATGTGAAACAGCAATAGAAGAATACTTCACAGTGCAAACTATAGAACCATAGGCTATCAAGAGGTCAGTTGATTGCATGCTGAGTGAAGGCCCTATCACTGCCTGAATCAATGTACATTGAACCGTAATATTATTATTGTATTATTATTATTATTTTGTTTTGTTTTAATAAGTAGAACATATATTACTAAACTAGAATCAAAGAGGGGATGCTTCCCACGTACAAAGATTAAACCATAATAACCTAAACTAAAAAAAGAGACCTGTACGCTGAAATGATAAAAAGGCCGAAAAATTCCTATAGATGAAGATAATCTACAGAATCAACAAAATGATCCAAGTTGGGAGACTTTCTATGAAATGTATTGTGACACAGGGAAATACCCACGAAACTAGATATCTATCAAGTAAACGAAGACTCTTAAATCCACAAGAAAGAAACCCTTGAATCTACAAGGAAAATAGAGTAATTTGAAAATTATATTGATAGAGAATGTCTTTGCCTCTAAGCTTACATAACTATTTATACTAGATAAAGTCTTGGTCGCCAAGCAAACTTGGAGACCAAGTAAAACAAAAAACTAATTAACTAGGATAGTACTAGTCTTCGTCACCAAGTATACTTGGAGATCAAATAATAATATTAAAAAAAAAAAAAACAAAAAACAAAAAAAGAAACAACTAATTAGGATGTGAGAAAATTGTTCAAAGTCCAATCGAACAATTGCCTAAGGCATTAGAGGTCCAATAAATATTTTTTATTGGTGAGAAGTCCACACTTTATTTTTAAAGACATTTTGTTTTCAATTTTACCTTTCTATCTGTTGAAATTTTTATTTCTACTTGTTGAAATTTTTATTCAATCTGCTGAACCTATTTTTTATTCTATCTGTTGAAAATACATTTGTATAAAATTATATCTGTTGAAATTCTTGTCCTATTTTTATTCTATTCTATCTGTTCAAATTTTTTTTCTCTGTTTAAATTTATATCTATTTGTTCAACTTTTTTAACTATCTGTTTAAACATTCACAGCCACTGCTCTCTCTCTCTCTCTCTCTCTCTTTTCCTCCTACGCTCTCTATCCGTCTCTTCTCCTCTCTCTCCATCCATCTCTTTCTCTCTTGTAATACACAAATTACAATCACAAACAACATATACAAAAATGGGAATAGTGTTTCAACATATACAAAATTAGATTTTTTTCTTATCCGCCAAAATAATTTTAATATTTTAATATATCCGTTGAAATTCACTATTGAATTTATCTATGTGAATCTATTTGTGTGAAATTCTCCCTTTCCACTTCAACTTTCTTAGCAACCAAACAGATTGGTACTTTCCCAGTCCATTTCCCCTTGATGCAACACATGGCTGTAGAGAAGAGAGGGGACTGAGTTCTTCATGAGTATTCCATGGATAGATCTATATAATACCTGACCTTGTGAGAAGATAGATCTTGAATGGTTTCGCTTTCCAAGTAGATTAACCTCGCCGGAGATCAAGCCCTGTCAACACCCGTTCATTTCCGGCAAGTTAAAGGGGCTCGTGAGCATATTGGCGTCAGAAAACTCATCGGATCTTAATCTTGAGCCCTCTTTTCATCACCACCTTGGGTGTTTTTGATCTCGTTCTCGAACATAATGTCAGCATCGTCGAAAAACTTATCGGTCGCTGATACTTTGGCCACCTTCTTTTGCGACTTGGACGTTGTCAGCACCGTTGGCTTCATTATCCGCTCAGAGCCTGACGCAGCCCTAACGTAGCCTACCCGCTGCATCTCTCCTTCACCATTAGAGAGAACTGGATCTACAAATCTGAAACCCCAACTTTGAACACCAAATCGGCATTGATGGTTCCGACAAAGTAGTCCGACGGTTCCAGACCTAATCTGATGGTTCACCAGCTTCTTGAGGGTCTTAAAGCTCCACGAAGTCAAATCTGTGAGAGAGAGAGGAGGTTGGTGAGAAAAGGAAGAGAGAGAGGGCCTAGGGTATGAAGAGGTGTTTATTAGAGGAGGAGGATGCGGAGCAGCGGGAAAATTAGGTTTTCGACAGTGGTGGTAGCGGTAGCAGAGCAAATAGGGTGTTGAGGAGAGAGATCTAGGGCTAGGGAAACAGAGAGGAGAGAGAGAGAGAGAGAAACAGAGAGGTGATTTAGAGAGAGAGACGGGTTTAATGGTATATGAAAGAGATATGGTTTTAAATATATGGGGGTAGTTTAGTCCATTGTGTAGAAATATATCCTTATGGGCATAATAAAATACCACACACTAATCAAATGATGAAAAATCTTCATTAAGCATTTAATGATATATTTTTTTTTCCCCATGATACCTAGCATTACTCTTAAAATACACGTGTTAGCGTTACTCTTAAAATACCTAGCATGCCCTCTATATCTCGAACCCCTGATCCTCTCCTCTTCAGCCTGCACAAGAATCTCCACGTATGCTACCGCCTCCACAAATCGATCATAGTTTCGATCATGTTTCCAGCCACCTTAAACAAAATCTTAGTTCTAAGTCTCTTATCAAATTCAATGCAATGGCGTTCCTCCATCGCCACTAATTCCAGTGCAAACCAGGACAAACTGGTAAAGGCTGCTTCAAATTCGGCCACCGTCGTGTTCAGTTGTTTGAGCCTCTTGCCTCAGTCTCTCCCTAACAATGAGAGGTAGGTACTTATCTTGGAAAGCAACAACAAAAGCTTCCCACGTCGGCCCGACTAGGCCTTTGGCATATTTCCACCATTGGTCCGCGTCCCATTTCAGGTAATAACTTGCTAGGGTCACCCTAAGCTCACCATCCTCGATGTGAAGCATCCCAAATGTCTTCACAGTTTGCCCCAACCATTCATCTGCCTTCATGGGCTCTAGACCACCGTGAAACTCATCCGACTTAGCCCGCAAGAATTCTCAGGTAAGGAAAGCAACCTTAGTCTCCACGGCATTCTCTCAGGCGTGATTCTCCACCCTCATGATACTCATAGACTCTCAAAACCTCCGCCATCTCTTTGGCTAAGGCCCCCATAGCGGCATGACTCGCTCCTTCCAGGACTCCCGCTTGTCCCACTTGTTCGGCCGCATTTGCTTGGGCTACTTGCTTGGCAACATTACCTTTGCCAAACCCCTCCTCTTGCACCAGAGCCTCATTAACCGGTACCTCATAAACTCCTCGGCAAGGCCTACCCTGCCTTCCGCCTCTACCACCGCGAGTCTGTCCTCATCCTGACATCCCAATTAAGAACAAAAACAAACAATTTAGCACATAGTCACACATGTGCTTGCAACCGAATCTCACGTGTCCAATCATAATAATTAATAAGCTTTTAATTCACACTGGGCCACATTTGGGGACTAAGTATTTTAGCCAAAAAGTCACTATAAGTAGTCAAATCACTCTCTACTTTTGCGCACTTCTTTTCATAAAAAGTCAAGAAGTTACTAAAATAGCCTATTCCCAAACGAGGCAACTCCACGTCAGCACTTAGTCACATAAACACATACGGATTACTCATTCAAGATAATGTTTGTCCCACAAAATAATGCGAGTTCCCATTAGAATGAGCGTTGATCAGGTGCCCTTCTAATGAGACTTCAAGGGATTTAATAGATGCAAGCAATATCCTCAAAGTTTAGTCTCATACCCATCTAGTCAAGTAAACATGTTATTGCATAACAATTACAATATGGAACATCTCCTAATTTAGCTAAATGAACCCATTATGGTAAAACCACTTCCCGCGAGACCTAAGTATTCAAACCCAGTAACTCTGATACCAAGTTGCAACGCCCTCAAATAATTGACATAAAAATAACCGATTATCCCATCCATTAAACAATTCCAATTTGGTTAATCAAATCTCTAAATCCGTATTTCTTTCATGTAAGAGATTTACAAAAGAGATCCACATACATTACACATTCAAACTCTCCTAAGTTGAATCCACGGCATGTACGACCATATAATAACAAGAAATAAACAACACAGGAATGCCTCAAGAGCTACAAGTTCCGAGGCTCAAGCCTAGTTACACAAAAGTAGTTAATTAACTCATACAATTTAAGCCCTTGACTTGTCAAAAAATAATCACAAAAGAAAAGAATTTCTTACTCCCAAAAGACTTTCCACGCCCTCAGCTAGGCGGGATCACCACATCTTTTACTGCATAAATCCACTAGGGGTTATCACAAAACCCAACAGAGATATCTTCACAAAGTATATATGTTTAAGTAGTCTTATATATGTGTGTGTGTGTGTGTGTGTGTGTGTGTGTGGGGATGCAATGTTATGCCACGCTACAAAATTAAAAACTTCGTTTTCTTTTTAAAGAAAATCAGATGCCATGATCCTTTAAGGAATTACTTAATCATCTCAATAAATTTCAAAATTTAAGATGAGGTGGTAAATACAATTCAAGAAAATTCCCAGCGCTAGTGTCTGCAAGTAAGCATATCAAGCACTATCAAATCCTACCTCACCGGCTTCTAACCGGAGGGCTTAGGCACCCACACGCGCTTGTTTCTGGTCTTACACCAAGGACTCAGGCCAACTTAATTCTCAAACTACACCCTCTAACCGGATTTCCCACCGTATTTATCTAAAAAACATTTCAATAACAATGGTTTTTCTCAAGCAACATAACCATTTCCAGGGCATAGCCATAGTTAAACCATATTTTGAAACTATGTAAAATGAATGAATTGAAATGCAATATTTTAGTTTCGATTTACATGATTCCTCCACAATTCTCAACATTTGCTCAAGGAACAAAAAATATGATATTCAATATCTATATATGTTCATACTCCAAAAATTCATATAAATTCCATACCCATGTGACATGACATTACTTCATATTCACAATCAACATTCGTTTTCATTTTCATATTCTAAACATATACACAACATGTTATCATAATTTCTCAACAACTCTCATCCCTTTCATGAGTTTCTCAACAACACAATAACATGAGGAAGATTTCTTCATTTTCTCAAGGGATAATCAACAATTTCATGGATATTTCACAAATTTCACTTTTCCTCCAAATTGCCCCAAAACCTAGGGTTTGACCAAAAGAGGGGTTTATCTTCATTTTCAAAATATTTTTTTCTTGCATATACCTTTAAGTAAATAATTTATCTTGGACCAAAATCATAAGAAATATTCTCTAACATTTTCTAGAGCCAACACTTTAAAACTCAAAACCCAAACTTGAAATCATAGTAAGATGGATAGAACATACCAAAATCATATATATAACTCAAAGAAACTCCCTACCTCAAGATTTGAGAAGAAAAGATGAAAAGCTTCGAAATTAACAGCATCGAAATCCGATCTCCACCGTACACAATGTACCCCTTGATGAGCTCTCCAAAATTAAAGAAGGCACCAGGGTCAAAATCTCAATGAAAATGGAGAAATCAATGAAGTAAATGAGATGGGTGGAGGGTTTCTAGAGAGAGAGATGAGAGAAAAGAGAGTAAGAGTTAATAGGGAGAGAGAGAGAGAGAGAGAGAGTGAAGTGAAAAGTGAAAAGTGAAAAGTAAAATAAAGGTGTGTAAGGTTTCAACTTTTAAGTGATTGGACACATTTTTCAGAACAGCCTGTGGACAGACCGCTCAAGCGAACAATCCTGCACTCGAGCGGTCAATTCAAATTCTAAGACCGCTAAAGCAAACAATCTTGCGCTTGAGCGATCAATTCAAATTCTAAGACCGCTCGAGCGAACAATCTTGCGCTCGAGTGAAAAATGCCAACTCCCAAAATCTCTCCTTGCAAAAAAACCGCTCAAGTGATCAAACCTTCGCTCGAGCGAAGAATACACACTCCCAGAAATTCAAACTACAAAATGAGATACTGGAAGGACGTCGTTATCGCTAGAACGATAAAATTACTGCTCGAGCAATCCCAACTCAGAACAGAGGCATTAGACACCAAAATGCATTTCCACCATTCCCGGAATCACTCCAACCCCCACGAATGCAAAACAACCCCCCGGAACACTAGGATGCATCCGAATAACTTTAGAGAAAATGATTGACAACAATAAGAGACTCACAAGGCTCCAAAGTAGCAAGGATGATCAAAAGGAAATGAAATTTTTTTATCATTTTTAAAAAGACCTCGGGACATCACAATAAGGATAAGATGGTGTACCGTCCACACATGCAAGCACATGCATGTGGCGTAGGCAATGGGTTGTGAGGTGCTTTGATGGGGGTGCAATTTGCACATAGCATGGATGCATTGGTGTGAGGCACCATGGAGGCGCTTTCCTATTTGCTATGGGAAGGTTGGGATGATAACATGGATCCAACATGGCAAGGGTGACATGGAGCACAATCAGCTCTGCATGGAGCACAATCGGGTTTGTCCAGTCAAGGTAACCCTTTGGTGTGAAACAAATCTGCACCATAGATAATAGATCCAACGATAAGATCTAATCAAATGTGATCGAGGGACAAGACTCATCCAAACAAGTGCATCTAAGCCTATTAAATAGGTTGCGAATCAAGCCATTCTAACCATCCAAAAATTCAGAAATCATTCTGCAATTCTCTCTCCCTCCCTCTTGATTTAGAGTTTTTGATTAAGAGTTTTCTAAAGAAAATTTCTATTTTCTCTGTCTTTCCTGAAGACTTGATTATCAGTTTTCTTGGTTCTCTTCTTGGTGCACCTCGTGTGGCACCTAGCACCCAAGGTAATATAGGAATGTCGCACCTTGCATACACCCACCCCTCCCACTTTTAATAAACACTGTCAGTCAGAAGCTCATGCAGCCCTAGTTTAGCATTTGTGAGGCATGATTTATAGATGCAGAAATTTATAGATAAAGCAAAAACCCAAAAAACCAGCAGGAAACAATCTTCCAAATAATAACAAACAAAATATCTCAGCCAAGCAATAGAGCAAACAACCAAACTCATACACCAACAGAGAGGAGGGAGAGTAACAGATAATGGACAGAGGAGAAAGAGAGGAGGGAATTCCAACCATTTGGAGGTTTCTGGCAATCAGACAACCTTCCCAAAATATGTAAATTTAACTTCTTAATTCTCCCTCCTTTCAACTTCAGAAATTAGTCTTATGTTGTGCTTCTTTTTTTTAATCTTTGAATGAGATATTCGTATATATAACATAATAAATATATAATACTACAAATTTTGAATGTGTCCGCACTTGTGGTGTCCTGTATTTTTCAAAAATTGTATGTGTCCCGTGTCATGCTTCTTAGCAAAATGGACAAGTGAATCATCCACGGTGGAACAACTTTGGAACTTCCATGTTATAATTTCAACAACATGATTTTGGAATGTCCTAAATAAGTGTACTTTTTGACTTTTTATGAAATATGAGTTGGGTTTGAAGTGATGTGTTAGAGATGTTATGTGACTTAAATACGATAGTGACTTTTTGACTTTTTGGCTTTTTTTAAACATGCCAAACTAGGCATGTTTAAACTTTAAACATGCCTAGTTTATTAAAAATGGATAGTAAACATGGATAGTAACTTTGAACTTTTTTCACCCACTTTATTAAAAATTTGGGTAAACTACAAACACACCCCCCGAGGTTTACTTAAATTACAAATAACCCCCTGTGGTTCTAGAAATTACATTATGCCCCTAAGGTTTCTAATTTTATAGCAAATAGGTCCTTTTATTAATAAATCATAAAGTTAATTAACAGTTTTTAATAATATTAAAATTTTATATCAATTAATAATTCAAATAATTCTATTATTGTATAGGTGAACAGTTATAAATTTCACTTTTTCAATTAAGTCTGTTAAATAAAAAATTCTGACAAGAAAGTATTTGTAATTTTTCAAACCCACAGGGAGCAATTCGTATTTTAAGCAAACCTCAAAGGGTGTATTTGTAATTTACCCTAAAAATTTCAACTACAAAATTCCATCTATTACAATTTATTAAAAAAAATTCACCCAATTTACGTAATTGTATAACAGTTATCTTTTATAACATCTAACTTCACTAAAGAACTCATAAAGGGCCATTACTAAGTACAATTTGTTATAAATATGACATTATCACTAAAACAACTAGGTAGGTCCATTGATTACATCTCAACGCACCTTCTAGAAAATGAACCTTTCCAGTAGCATTTGAACTATTCCATATGTAAAATATATTCGCAGGAATATTTACTAATATTTACAATAATAGATCATCCCAGAATTATTAATGTCAAATTTTCCAATCGCACAATTTATGACTCCACTCAAAGAGATAAACTTTGCACCTCCATATGTGATGTAAAACAAAAAGAAGCAGTTCATTTTTTATTTTATTGTTTTTGGTCCAACTGCAGTTCACTTTCCATGGCACTCAACAGACTGAAAATTGCATTATTATTCTGGCAAAAGAAACCGCATAGGAAAAATCACAACAAATTGTCACAAATGCTAGTGCATGCCTCAACGATCACAAAAGGTAAGGTCAACGGCAAGGCACATCACATATTTTTATCTATATCAAAAGATAAGAAATGCATACGAATTTATAAAATAAAAAAGCTGAAAATTGCACGAAGAAGAAAGAGGGCAACTCAGTCAATCAAAAAAGAACATTATTCGAAGATTACTTACAAGCCATGAGGAGGATTCAATGGACGAATAGAAGGATGATCCAGGTAGTAGAAAATTGAATAACCCATACGTATCTGATAACAGAAAGAATTAAGTATGTCAAATCACTTCCTAAAAGAAGATCATAGTAGCCAGGGAAATATGTATACGGAGTTGGAAAGCTAGTACTAGATCTTGGAAAGGAATGGAGAAACATACATGCAAATCCAGACAAAATTCCACAAAGGTGGCCAAGTAAAGAGACATTTGTCATGAGAAGCTGGAAAACTACCAGTAAGATCCATGCATACCTGACAGTGTCATTGAAAGTCACATTGGAGATGGTGGAGATATTCTAACAGATGAAAAGAAATAAGAAATCAAATTACATCACCAAGATTGTTACATCATTTACCATTTAGCAGGCACATTAAATAGTCCAAACACACTGCAGAGAAATAAGACATCAATCAGTAAACCCCCATATAATATAAGAAGTTACGAAGTGCATACGGATAGCTGAAAGCAAACTACAATGGTTTCAATAAGCAGTAGATTCCTCAAGGAACCAGTGTCAATGCATGTGCTCAAGAAGGTGGATGGAGAAATTGACAGGTTTTATATGTACACACACACAGAGAGAGAGAGAGAGAGAGAGAGAAATAACTGTAATCACATAAATCAAAATTTCAGTGTTAGGAAAACAAACCTTCTATATTGGACTCCACTTAAACTTGTCTCTATAACGATCATAGAGAATAAGATTCCTGAGAAGCCTATTGCACACTCATTCATGAGATACTGAATAGGGTGAAAGGGATTAAAAGATACCAACAACGCAATAAGAAGATGAAATATGGCATTGCTACTAGCCAATAGAATTATCATGTACAACAAGCGGATGGAGCCCATAACTCTCTCCAGCTCAGAGCCCAAAGGAACCAAAGCCATCATATTGAATAGAACATGTAGCAGAGAACCATGAAAAAAAATTTTTTTTGATAAATAAGCATTTTATTAGAAAAGCATCAAGACGATGCAACCAATACAAGATAGCAACACAGCAGTCACCCAGAGAAAACAACAAACTAACCAATCAACCCGTCTAGAAAATCTAAAAATACAAATAAATCGGGATCAACATTCCCATCCAACCAACTATGCAAAACGACGAGAAGACGACTTTGTAACCAATAAACACTATGAGAAACATCTAAAAAGGTACGTCGATTCCTTTCCAACCAAATCAACCACATCAAACAGAACGGAACGAATAACCAAACGCGCCGCCGCCGGCGGCCAAGACGGACACCCCGCCAAGCCCAAAGGAAATCAAACACCCCTTGTGGCTGAACCCAAGCAATTCCAAAGAGAGAACATACGAATCCCCACAAACTCGAAGCCACCGAGCAATGAAGAAACAAATGATCCACTGACTCCGCATCCGCGCAACACATGCAACACCGATTCACAAGGATGTGCCCCCGCCGCATCAAATTATCCAAAGTAAGATTCCGACCTAAAGCTGCCGTCCACATAAAAAAGACAACCTTAGTCGGAACCCCCGAAACCCAAACACTTCTCCAAGGGAAGACCCAACCATCATCTCCCATCAAACCGTGATAAAAAGAGGCCACTGTAAACCGCCCTCTGGCCCCGACCCTAGTCCATACCAACGCATCGGGACCCACCCCAATCGTGTCCAAACCATATAAAAAACCCCACAACTCCACCAACTGAGCGACCTCCCAGTCTTGAATCTGTCGCCGTAACTGAATATCCCAAACTACCGCACCCCCACCAGCCAAATAGGAAGCCACCAATGCATCTGGATCTAAAGCAATATTAAAAATCAAAGGGAAACGGGTCTCCAACACCAACTCCCACACCACAAGTCTTTCCAAAATCGCACCCTACTCCCCGCCCCCACCTTAAACCTTATCCACTTCCAAAACTCCACCCTTCCCAAACAAATGCCCTTCCATAACCCACACCCATAAGTACAGGTGACAGACCCAGAAACCCAACCCTCATGGCCCAGCCCATATTTAGACGCCACCACCTGCCGCCACAATCTGTAAGGCTCCAATGCAAAACGCCAAAGCCACTTCCCTAACAAAGCTTGATTAAAAGTCACCAACCGACGAACCCCCAACCCGCCAAACCGCTTAGGTTGACAGACCTTACCCCAATCAACCAAATGATACTTAAAAGCATCGCCACCACTCCCCCACAAAAAGTCTCTCTGAAGCTTTTCCAACCGATGTGCCACTGACACTGGAATAACATGGACCGACATAAAATACGTGGGGATACTACTCAGCACACTCTTAAGCAATGTTAAACGCCCACCTATCGAGAGATATTGGCACTTCCAACCTGCCAAACGGCGTTGCACCCGTTCCACAACTCCATCCCACACCCTGTTTGCCTTAAAAGAAGCCCCTAAGGGCAAACCCAAATAGGACACTGGCAAAACCGAGACCTTACACTCCAAAAATCGCAGCGAATGTAGTAATCAGCAATCGCTTCCCACCGGAATAAGCTCCGACTTCCGCAAGTTAACACGAAGGCCCGAAACTGCCTCAAAACAAAGCAAAACACAGCGCAAATAACCAACCTGCGCAGCTTCGGCACCACAGAAGATCAAAGCGTCATCCGCATATAACAAATGCGAAACCCCCAAAGGACCCCCTGCCAAAGTCCCCACAACAAAACCCTCCAAGAAGCCTTCGCGAACAGCTTTATCCAGCAATCTATTCAACGCCTCCATCACTAAGATAAATAGCAAATGGGACAAAGGATCCCCCTGCCGAAAGCCACGATGTGTCTGAAAGAAACCCGCCGGAGTCCCATTAAGCAACACCGACATTCGCACAGTCGAGATACAAAACTTGATCCACTGACACCAAGTTGCCCTAAAGCCCATACGATCCAAAACATACAAGAGGAACTCCCAATTAACATTATCATACGCCTTCTCAATATCCAATTTGCAGATCAAACCAGGACGCCCCTGGCGAATCCGAGAATCCACACACTCATTGGCAACCAAGACTGCATCTAAAATCTGCCTCTCCCCAACAAACGCATTCTGAGACTCAGACACCACATTCGATAAAACACCTCGTAATCGATTTGCCAAAACTTTAGCAACTAACTTATACACACTCCCCAACAAACTTATAGGCCTAAAATCCCGAATATTATCAGCCCCTCCTTTCTTCGGGATCAAAGCTAAAAAGGTAGCATTGAAACTTTTCTCAAAATGCCCAGACACCAGGACAGCGACGCGAACAAGTTTACATACCTGCATCTGCGTTCGGTGATGGATGGGATGCGGTGGCGTTGGTTCTCGACGGCTTTGGGTTGTGTGTTGAAAAGGTCCCTCGACCCATTGGCTTTGGACAGGTTGCCTCCACGTCTGCTGATGATTGTACGTCCGTCGGGGCTGTCTGCTCGGAGGTGGAGGTCGATTGGTTTCGCATTCTGGACAGGTCGTTAGTGGGTATGTTGGGGGGTTTGGGGGGTAAAGGTCTGAGTTTTGCAACCATTTTTGCCTGGGTTGCCCGATGGTGGAAGGATTCGGGGAAGGTAGATGTCAGACCTGTGGGGGATAAAGGTTTTCTGTTTGTTTTGCCAAGTAGGGCTGCGGCGGAGGCGTTGTTGCGACGGCGTTGGATAGTCGAAGGTTCTGATTTATTTCTCGAGTGGTGGTCACCACTAGCGTTCTGTACTCCGGCAAATACGTCGCGAGCTCAGAAGAGTGTGTGGATTAGGTTGATGGGTTTGCCTCTCCATCTCCGAGGGGAGGCGGTGTATCGACTCATCGGTGATCGTTGTGGTGGTTTCCTTGAGGCAGACGCGTCTTCCGTGGATTTAGGCTCCATCCGCCTTCGGGTGCGAGGCTCCGAGGTAACGATGTCGCGTGTATCTTTCCGCTGGGGGTTGTGGCAATTTTCACTTCCAGTATAGGTAGAAGCTGATCCGGTGGTGGAACGGTGGTCGTCGGCGAGCGTGACAGCTGGGGAGTCTGCGCCGAAGTTGGTATCAACGGATTCTGCGCGATTAGGGCAGATTTTTCGGCCTCAGATGGGGGTGAACGAATATTTGCAGAGATTTCGAATAGGGGATATATCCATGGGTTCCTCGGGTATTTTTACCAACCGATTGGGGGGTGAGTTGGGTCGTCAATATGGGCTGAAGGCACGGCAACTGGGCTGGAAACGGCCCCATGGTTTTAATAAGGGTGTGCTGGGCCATAGTGGGTGGGCTGAGATTATTAATACAGGGTCTCATTTGGGGGACGGTTTGATTAAGGGCCCATCGGTGGTTAATAACATCGGCCCACAAAAGGATGGTTCTGTAAGCTTCAAAGGGGTTGCTCTTTTGGGCTTGTCTGAGCAGCCCACTCCTCTTGTTGATACAGGTGTGGGTCGGTCTGATGATGGATTGGGAGTTCGGTCTTCAGGCGATTCAAAACTGCCGGAGTCGGGTCGGGATGATTCGATTGGGGTAATGGGTGCTCGGCGAGGTGCGGTGTTGCCGTCTAGTTTGGAGATGGTGGTCCACCGTTTTCCATCTGCTGCGGAACCTGGCCCGCGACTGGTAGAGGCGCCGAATATCGGCACGTCGCAGATGGTGGCTTCGGAATTGGTTGCATGTCAGCCCCAGGTGGAACTAAAAATAATAGATGTATAAATCCTGTAAACTGCAAAAGGCGACAAAATCAAGGTTTGTCATCATAAAACTGGCATAAGAGCTTTATAAAATTGAGACAAATGTTGTTCTAAACAGATAACATGCATCATACAAAAACATAAATACGAGATGGCGAGGAACAGGCATCTAGTGTATTCTTCCTTTCCCTGAAATAGACTTCTAATCAAATCAGAACCAGTTGGTGCCTTGAAAAAGATAATTTACAAATGCTGAGCCACAAAAACTAAAATTGAGCAACCATGTAATCTGAATCTAAAGATGGAATATGGGCCGGCATGATCCAAAGCAGACTAGACAACCCTGAACTCTACATGGCCTTAGCTAGGCTCAAGACTTGGGCACCCAAAAAGTAGTTCATCTTGAGCCGAAATTTGAATCTTAACGGCAGATTTAAGAATTAGTTCTTTTGGGGATCAAAGAACGATTCATTGGAGCAGAATCTTCTTTTATATAAGAATTTCCAAATTCCAATACAATATCATGTTCTCAGTGCAGAGAAATATATTACTAGAAGTGTGTTCCACCCAACTGTACAAAATATCTTTCTCAATGAAAAAGAAAAAGCAATGCTGAAGCACGGACACTTCAAAATAGCCGCCGTAGTGGTGCTGGACACGGGGGGCATAGTAGGGACACGTAGGGGACACACCAAATGGCGTTTCCCTTTAATTTTATTATTATTATTTTTTTTTAAGGGACACGCCGAGGAGACGGCAAGTACACACCAAATGGAGTGTACCTTTAATTTTATTTTATTTTTTTCGCAGCACATGTTCAAATATGGATAATCTATTAATTTGCTTAATATATTAAATTAATGTCAATTTTTATTAATTTTGATTATTTGGTAACATAACGTTCATCTACATAGCAAAAATATATAATAAAAATAATAATAATTTGCCATGTCCCCTGCCGTGTCCATATCCTCATTTTTTTGAAATAACCGTGTCCCATGTCCATGTCTGTGTCTCCACTTCATAGGCAATAGCATGCAACGCAGGATAAATTTTTCCCTTCCAAATGAAGTTTTACCATAACATTTCTCTAATTTAGGAGCCAGTATGGAATTGATTTCATTTTCTAAAATATAGCTTCAGCCTACAATAATAACTGGCTTGAATCTGCTAATATGGTTAACACTGCATTTCACTTGATACCTTGACCTGATCATGGCCTAGAGTAGCCATATGAGCAAAGTGCTTAAGGGAGGCAACCCATACAGTGCCTAAAGCCAAACTGAACATAAACTGCCTAGGTTATCATACGAAGTAGCAAGCAGATCAAATTGAATAATAATTCTTTTCATGCAGGCTGGTTACGGTCTATGTAGAGTCCTGGGTCTAAAACCCGACTTGAACCCATGGGTACGGATGCCCCAACACACATTCGGGCTTATGAATTGATGGATTATATTGTTGTTTAGTTGGTTGAATTGATATCATGGATGCTTAGTTCATATTGCCTTGAATAAATTTTGTTTCAAGCGTAAGAATGAACAACGGAGGCGTAGAAACACATTTAAAACCAAACCTACCCAGAAATTGGCAGCACGAGCTGCCGAGATGCAATGAGGGTTGACCAAGGCAGACGAAGCTATTTGCCAGAGACGTGGCTGCACATCAACCTAGTATTTTGGGGTGCCTCTATTTACACACCACTTTATCTCTCAAGGCAAACCATTTCTAAAGACACACCTTTAATTATTTGATAAATATATATTTTATTCCTCACACACCCCAAATTTACATATACACCCTTACTGAAACACCCATCCACAATAATATAAACACAAACTCTCATATTTACCCTCCCTCACTCACACACCCCCACACACCCACCTTCTTCTATCTCCCCCTCCGTTCTCTGTTTCAACGGTGAACAGTGTTGATGCTCAACACAGAGTAAAGCAAGTGGTGAAGAGCTCAAGTAAAGCATTAGGTGAGTTCTCATTTTGCTTACATTTTAGGGTTTTATGTATTTTTTACCATTGCCATGAATTAATCAGTTCCAAACCATTCAATACTGTAATTTCGAACCCCAAAAGGCTGAGTGGTAAATAAACGGATAAAGTTCGACTGTAGTATGTTGGACTAAGGCATTTTGTTCGACCGTAGTATGTTGAACAAAGGCATTTTGTTCGACAGTAGAATGTTGAACAACGGCATTTTGTTCGACGGTAGTATGTTGAACAAAAATATTTTGTTCGACTGTAGTATGTTGAACAAAGACATTTTGTTCGACCGTAGTATGTTGAACAATGATATAATATCCACCTCTGGTTACCCGAACTGTACCAACTATTTACCACTTTCGGCCAAATAGCTAAAACGAAAACAAAAACAACAAAAAAAATAACCTCTTCCTTGCTCCATTGTTGCGATTCAAAGTTGCCAGATGCATCTTTCATTGAATCCATTCAAAATCTTCAATAATACTATATTTTTGATTATTTGTTGAAGAGTTTTTGGTTTTGGTTTTAGGGTTTTTGTATTCTTGACAAAGAAGACACATAAGGAACAAGTTTGAAATTGATCATTTATATTATATTCATTCTTGTCCTTTATGGTAAATACACAAATGGTGTGTATTATAACTTGTCCTCTATAGTCATTTCACTTAAGGTTAAAATTGTAATAAAAAAAAAATAATTAATGGTTTGCCTTGAGAGATAAAGTGGTGTGTAAATAGAGGCACCCAGTATTTTGGGACCCCTTTTTTGATATTTCTGATCCAGCTGCCTCTTCCCTCATTTACTCTCTCTCTCTCTCTCTCTCTCTCCCCCTCTCTCTACCATAACTCTATCATTCAAACTCGAGATTGAGAATTTTAGAGTGAAAATCTCTCCGAGATTATAACTTCAACATTGTAGAGCTTGATGAGAGCTTCAATTTCATCTGAGCCAAAAGTCATTTCGGTCATCGTTTTGAGAGTTGTCTTCTCCTCCTCTTCAAGAGGTAGGATTCTATTTCACTAGCTCAATATGGGTTTATGGATATATTTGTGGTAATTTTATACAAAGCATTTGAGTTGTTGATTTTTGGGAAAATAGCATGAGAAGTTCGGTTGATCAAACTGATTGAATGATTCTATATACTTTTGTTATCTAACTTATTTTCGCAATACAAAATTGCATGTGGGTACTTAAAATTGAGAAAGCCTCAATTTGTGAAAAACCCTAACTGTTGAGATTTCATAAATTGAGAAATTAGTATTAAAATATCGAAATTGGTGATGTTATGTTAAATTTTATGGTGTCAAACTAAAATTTGAGATGCATATCGAAATTGGGAATTTATGAATATAATTTCAAATTCTTTTTTTGTTAGAGACGATTGTTAGGCCATTGTTGGGAATTGAATTGTTGTTGATATTAATATAATAGGATGCTGAAAACCCACACTTTTGATATTATTGAATTGTTGATTTTAAGAGAATGAAACCCCATTGTTGAACGGAAGTGCACGGAGCACATTTTACGAGAATTGAACATTGCATTGTTGCATTGGTTACATTAAAACATCATGGTTTTAATTGGTTACTAGTGGTGAATCCGGGTCATGTATAGATGAGATGGAGATTAATTTGGCTTGATAGTCCATGTAAAAGACCAAAAACCTACGCGGTGTAGGTGTCAGGTCCTTCCGGTTAGCCACCAATAAATTTGGTGGGTTTAGGTGACATTTGGCGATGGTCATTGTCCTGCAAGTAACTATTACTTCATTAAAGCATTGATCAACACTACTAGAGAAAACAATAATACCCTAGTGATTTATGTTTTCATAAGAACATTTTGAAATATGGTATACTTCAGCTCTAAAACAATGAATTTAGCGACACAAAATGATCTAAAAAAAGTTTCCTATTTATTTCCTTGAAGGTTTCCTTTCGAGGGAAAAAAAATCAAGGGTAAATTACTATTTGCCCCCTTTATGTTTGACCATTTTCTCACTTCGGCCTTTTTAAGTTTTTTCCCCCCACACTTTGGCCCGTCATGTTTCAATTTTTTCCCAATTTACTCTTCATGTTTCAATTTTTTCTCAATTTACTCTTAAAGCTAACTTCTTTTCAAAATTTGATTAAAAAAAATGCCACATCAGCTACCACATGATATAAAAAATATATTATTATATTAGGGTTTGGGGTTAATGTCAAATGTGAATTATATATAATAAAATATTTTTATACCACATGCTTGTCAATGTGTCATTTTTTGTCTAATTTGGACATAAGTTAGCTTTTTAAGTAAATAGGGAAAAACTTGAAACATGAAAGGCCAAAATGAGAAGGGGGAAAAAAAAATGAAAGGGCCAAAGTGGAAAAATGGCTAAACATAAAAGGGGCAAATTGTAATTTACCAAAAAATCAAATATAATGTACTAAAATCTAGGAAGATTGGAGTTTTGGAAGGGCCATAATACTCTTACAAATGTGTTTTTACATTATCAATTTGAATATATATATATATTATATGTAAATTGTGATAGAGCCAAATCAAGAAATGGATTTCATTAGAGAGAGAAAAATCTCAATTAGAAATACAAGAGCTCTCAAGCTCTGAAATATTCAATATCTAAAATATCATAAACTAAATACTAGAGAGAGCTAACTACCAATTTATAGGATAAAATAAAAGACACAGCACACACTTGTGGCACTAGAAATATAACAACCATACTAATTATAACTACACTAGACTCCCCCTCTAAAGAAAACAACTTGTCCTCAAGTTGTGACTACAACAAAATAACTCAAGACCATAGTTGTCAAATCGAGATTCGTATCGTGAATCGAAATGACCTTGTACCGAATCGCGAATCAAATCGAATCGTGAATCGTAAAGATTCGGTCACTTTTTAAAAATTACTTAAAAATATATATTTACATATTTAGATGTTAAATATATCTTATGAATATGAAATATTTAGACTTAAATCAATAAAAATGTTATTTTGAAAGATAATGACGTAGTTTAATAGGTAAGAAGCTAACAAAGATTCTTATGTAAGATCACTATTTTACTTTTTTTCTTTTTAGATATTTCTTATCAATCATTCTTAATAAAGATAATAACAAAATACACAAATTATCAATTTTCCAAATAACAATAATTAACAACGATATTGATATTTGGACAATAAGCATACATACTTTTCTAAGTAACAGTGAGTAAATAATAAGAAAGAATTATTTAGAATGTTTCATTTTAAAGCCTAAAACATTTTTAAATGTATAACTGACCTCACATATGTAATATTCAATTATATTCAATTTAATAAAATAGTAATAGATAATTTATAGTGTAACTTTAATCTTAAACATTTTTAGAAGATATATTATGATTTTTTAAAGGGGAAAAATATGAGAAGAAATGTTAAAAATATGTTAGGTCTTACTGAATCTGATTGGATCTTATTAAATAAAAACTTCATGATCACTAAAATAACAACAAATTATGTATCTATGTTGGTTATTTTGGTATTAAATGCTATTAGAAGTTGTATTATGTCATGTTCACTAAAAACATGGAGAAAAAAACAGTCGAAAATATGTCGGACACAATAATTTAAAAAATTACATGAATCGTAAAAAGTGAATTGAATTGTGAATCGATTGTAAATTGTGCAATTCACTAGAGATTTACTTTCAAAATGGATTCACCCATAGATTCGTATCGATTTTGCAAAAAATTCAAATCGAATCGCGAATCGTAAGATTCTGGTAACAGAGAGATTCACCTATAGATTCGTATCGATTTTGCAAAAATTGTGAATCGAATCGCGAATCGAATCGTGAATCGTAAGATTCTGATAACAGAGCTCAAGACTGACATCAACAAAAAGACTCAAAACAATGACTTATGAAAGCATAATGGACATACAACAGCGAACAAGACAGTTACAAGTCCTTATTCAAGATCACCCTAGCAAATATCCCTTCATCAAAATGAGTTCTCACTTTTGCATGTCAACTGAAGCCATGTTGTTGTGGATAGACCACCCATGTAGCATGCTGTTTTGGAAGCAAGATGCCATCAAAATAACTCTTCTTGCATATTCCCAAAATAAATGCATCCTTCCTTCACGAAGCCGGGGCAGGCAATAAATGGCTTTGAAGATAGCACAAGAGGCATTTCTCAAAAGCAAAGATCACCAAACACCCATGATACCTCAACTTCATGACTCTCCACTATAATTTTCTTGGAATCTAGGAAAGGGATAGAAGGTGGGATTGCCACTACTTCCTTCAAGGGAAGCAATGTGAAGAGCAAAAATTGCTTCATCTAAAAAGCTTTCTTCATCTTCAAAGGACACCTACAAGATCATCTTCATCATCATAGTGGCCAAAGATTGGAACTCCGTATTCACAACATCAACTTTCTCTTCATATTCATGAACATTAACTTAATCCTAATCCAACGCCCCACTCATTGGTTCATCAAAGATGGAAGCATCTTCATCATATCATTGTTCCTCGTCAAAGATAGGAACATCTTGATCCCAACCTTGCTGTTGATCAAAATCTTCTTCCATATCTTCTTCACTGAAGATGAACGCTTCAACATCATAGCTTGGTACAGCCACCTCCTTATGAAAGAGTAACCTATGACTTCCACCATCAAAAGGCTTGCTCTTTCCACACTAGTCCAAGGACCATCTTGGATATGGTCATAGGATAGTTGAGTTGGCCAAAGTCAAAGATGCCTTGGTATCGATGCCCAAATTTGAAAGCACTATTCCTTTGTTGATTGTCTCCCAACAAAGATTCTATGTGAGTGAAAGGTCACAAAGCTTCTTTCTCATCTTTCCCCACTCTAATCTTTCCTTTGCCTTTTCGTTGCCTACCAACTAATAATTGTTTCCACCAATCAAAGGCACTACCCTTGAGGCTTCGAGACACCAATTTCACCTTCCTTGCTTCTAGCATAGCATAACATTTCAAATGACTCTGGTGTTCAACCATTCGTCAAACACATCTGAATTATAGTTTCCATTGAATTCAGGGAAACACAGAGTCCTTGACATTGTCATTCCACTTAGAATCAAACCCATGTGAGTATGCTTTACGCCTATGGGGAGCACCAAAGGAATCATCAAATTGATGATCCTTGGAACCATTACTACCTTTGGAAAGAAGTTGCAAGCATTTCACTCTTCCAACCAAGGTAGCCACTCGAGAACTCAACTCTTCAATCTCGTTCCGTTGATTTTGGTTTACCATTGTTCCTTTCAAATAAGGATTCATCTGGAATTTTGTCTTCCAAATTCGTAGCAGATGCTCTACATCATCCACTTTTAACCCCCATTGAGCCATCAAATCAAAGCTGAAATCAACCGAAAGGGAAAACTTTTTTTTTTTTTTTTTTTTTTTTTTTGATAAGTAATTAATTTATTGAGAAAGCATCAAGAAGATGCAATGAAACCAGAACAAGAAAAGCAAAAAAACCTCGCCTAACCAATTACATCATCCAAGAAATCTAAGAAAGAAAATATATCTGGATCCACTTTACATTCCAACCAACTATACAAAGTAATCAAAAAACGATCCTCCAACCATGAGACCGAACGCTGTAGATCTTGAAAGAGTCTCCTATTGCGTTCCAACCAAACCAACCACATCAAGCAAGAAGGCGCCAACAACCACACCCGTCTCCGTTGCCTCCCAACTCGGGCCCCCCTCCAACTCCACAAAATGTCAACAACCCCTTTGGTTGCACCCAAATAATCCCAAAAGAGAACAAACCATCGACCAAAGTCTAGAAGCAAAAGAACAATGAAGAAACAAGTGGTCAACGGTCTCCGCATCTACACAACACATACAGCACCGATTCACTAGAACATGGCCGCGACGAACCAAATTATCAATAGTAAGATTGCGGCCCAAAGCAGCCGTCCATAAAAAGAAAACCACCTTAGAAGGAACTCGAGGCAACCAAATACTCCGCCAAGGGAACACACCTCCCACCTCCCCCACCAAACTGCGATAAAAGGACTGAACAGAAAACTGACCTTTAGCACCTACCACATCCCAAACCAACCCATCGTCTCCTCTACGCAACAAAGCCAAACCATATAGAAAAGCAAATAACTCCCCCAACTGATGAACTTCCCAATCTTGAACCTCACGCCGAAGCTGGACATCCCAAACCACCATCTCCCCCGCCCCTAAATAAGAAGCAACCATAGCCTCTCGATCTCGAGCAATGCTAAAAATTAAAGGGAACCGCGCTGACAAAACTATTGCTCCACACCATTTATCGTGCCAAAATCTAACCTTCTCCCCAGTTCCCACACGAAAAGTCACCCTTTCCCAAAACTCCCCCTTTCCCAACCAAATTCCTTTCCACAAACCCCGCCCATGGGATCCCCTCACAACCCCCGATTGCCAATCTCCCATATCAGTTCCAAACTTAGAAGCCACCACCCTACGCCATAAACAACCCCGCTCCGTAGCAAACCGCCACAACCACTTCCCTAACAAGGCCATATTAAACTTCACCAACCGCCGCACCCCCAAACCACCCACCTCCTTCGGCAGACAAATCCGACCCCAATCCACCAGATGATATCTGAAATCATTCGCACCACCCCCCCACAAAAAATCCCTCTGAAGTTTCTCCAACCGAGCAGCCACAGAGACGGGAATAACATGTAAAGACATAAAGTAAGTCGGAATGCTACTCAATACACTTTTAATAAGCAACAACCTACCTCCCTTCGACAAATAATGTCGCTTCCAACCTGCCAAACGACATTGAACCCGAGCCAGCACTCCATCCCACACCCCCTTTGCCTTGAAAGTAGCACCCAACGGTAGGCCCAAGTAAGTTACTGGTAACATAGCCACCTTGCATCCTAAAACCGCCGCCAAAACTGGCAACCGCTCAACCTAAAGGGAAAACTTTTGTTTGCAACAAACACACAATAGTGGCCAAGCAAAGGAAACAATTCTCACAATGAAATCAGCTCTTGATTAATGATAACACTACCCAGCACAGTCAATTGTCAATCACATCCAAGACAAACTAGTCGAACCTCAGACAAAATCAAAACACAAGAATCAAAGGCCACTTTGTTCCAAATCAACCAGCCAACAAACATGAGATACAATCCAGTCAAAGATCCACTCCAATCGAAATCACAAATCATTGCACCAAGACTCAAATCGAGAGCCAAAAAGTTGAATCAAAATGAGAGAATCAACAATCGAAATCAACCACAGACGTGAACTACAAAGAGTTGAACACGAGGAAAACAAAACAAATCAAGATCGAAGATTCCAATCATAGTAGATTGGGTCACAAAAACTTAAAACCGAGGTCCAATCAAGATCGAACCAAAAAAGGGCAAGATCGCAGTTGCAACAGTTCGATCAAAAGTTGATCTCAAAACTAAAGTCGAGATTGAAGCAACACTCCCCGATCAAGTGGAAGCATGCGAAATCAAATCTCCACACCCATTGTGAAGTCAGCTTGATGTCCAAGATCCAAATCTGGGTTTCGGGTCGAGTCGTACTATTGAATCATAGAGAGGATTTCAGTTAGCGATATCAAATCTAGGGCTTCACATCAGTTACGGATCTCAACCAAAGGATCGATTTGAATTCAAATCTCAACAAAGGGTCTCAGATCTTCAACTTGGTGTTGGATCAAGTTCGAATCTTCAGCCTAGAGTTCAATTCAAGTTCGGATCTTGGCAAAGAAACAATTGAATCGAGATCGCAACTCAACTATGATGTTAGATTGAGGTCGATCTAGAGTAGCGATGCTTGCAAAACAGGAATTCTCAGGTCATGAATCAGATTTACAAAATCAAAATCTCAAAACTAAACCTAGGTGATCGCAATCAGTGTTTTAAAAGCTCTAGGACTATCGAGGCACTAAGGTCTCCTGGAGCCTAAGCGTGAGGCATAAGGCGTAAGGTGAGGTGCCCGCTTTACAAAAGCGATGTATAAATTGTAGAAGATAAGTAAAATTTCAATATTAGTACAGTTTTCAACATAAGCAAATATTTCTAGAATTTCAAAAATCATAAAGATAACATTTAACATTATAAAAAATCTTCAAAAATACCAATCAACCTTCACCCAATACTATTTGTCTACCTTCATCAATTTATTGAAATGAATTATTTTTATTTTTTTTTGAATAAGAAACTCGCACCATATGGTAACTTACTAGTTTTAATTTTCAACCGGGACTAAATTGCCCCATACCTCAATCATTAGCCCAAAACTATCATAATTCACTATATTTAACGGAATCTCAAAGTCATATATTCATATTGCAATTCCAGAGCTTTTGCTTAGTGACTAGGGCTTTTTTTATATGAAAATTGCGACTCAGAGCTGGTGTTTGCATTGTATATTAAAGGGGTAATAATTTCCTGTAGCTATACACAAAGAATAAGGCAGGAGCAAAAATTCAAATGAAGCGCACGAGGTGTGCGCTTCAAGCCTAAGCCTAAGGCACGCACCTCAAGCACTTTAGATGCACCTTTCCTACAACCCCTCGCCTCAAGTTGTTTGAAGTGCCTTAGGCGTGCCTCAGTGTGCCTCACACCTAAGCGCGCACCTTTTAAAACACTGATTGCTATGGCGATTCACAAAAGTTGGCGACGGAGTCAAAGTCAACGAGAGATCTATTAAGCTCTGCAAAGTATCTTAGGCACTAAATCTAAGTCGATCCCATACTAGAATTGCAATCGCAACAAGTTTTGAATCAAATTCAAGGTGTTTGATAAACACAGACATAAGGCAAATTAGGGGTTGTGTTACTGCAAATTATCAACCATGTTTGAGCTACGAACCGAGTGAATTCCAATTCATGCAATCGTCACACAAATAGGAACAAAGAATCTGAATTGAAGAAAATAAGAAATATTCAATCTACAATATCATAAACTAAATAATAAAGAGGCCTAACCACCTATTTATAGGATAAAAGACACAACTCTTATGGCACTAGAAACATAATAACCTAAGTAGTACGGACACGTGACATGACACAAATACAACACAGATATGCCAACACGACAATTCTCAAAAATTACAAGACACGACACATGGGGAACATGCACAGAACATATAATTTTATATATTTATTATGTCATGTATATGAATATATCATTCTAATACAATAAATAAATACAATATAACACTAATTTCTATATATTGATATTATTTTTCTTTTATTATTGTATTCTAAGTTATTTTGTTTAAACTTCTAATTAGTTTTGTGCGTGTTAAATTAATGGACACATGTGTAAGCAATGGATACGTGTGTCCTCTAAGTGTCCAAAGAGTGTCCAAGTCTAAATTCTTTTTTTAAAAAATAGTACACGTTTGGATGAGTGTCGGACATGTGTCGGGAAAGTGTTCGACGAGAAAGGTTCTGAAAAGCGGTTGTGGTCGCCGTACCGGTAGCGGTGGCACGGTTGCGGGGTGTAAAGGCTGTAGTGTAACGGTTGCGATAACCGGAATCGTGAATTTTTTTATTTTTAGCACAATTTGAAAAAAACTTACCGATACGCATATTTTTTTTTTCTATGATCATATTTATTGGGTTTTAAAATAAATATTTATAAATTTTTGTAAATTTTTAAGTATGATCCAATATATTTCATATTTTTAAATCACTATAAACTGAGTTTTTTACATTTTATTTTAATAATTAATGACTTTATATTATACAAAAATTCAATCACTAACTATTATATATAAGATAAACAATGACAAAAGTAAGAGAATAAATAAGAGTCTAAATATATATATATACATATTTTAATCAAGTCAAATAGATAATGACCACACTTATTATTATTATTATTATTATTATTATTATTATTATTATTATTATCAAACAATATATAGATAGACACACACAAACAAAATGGTTGAGTGATATCAGCTGAATAGAATAGCATAGGTCTTACAGCTTCAACAAATTAATAACATGTTCTTCATCTTCCCTCTTCTCTCTCTCTATCTCTTGCTCCTCCATCTTCCCTTTTTTATCTTCCCTCTTCTCTCTCTATCCCTCTTTCCCCATTTTCAGTTTTTTTTTTTTTGAAAGAAGAGTTCCAAACCGTTATGCAACGGTGCGTAATAGGCTTTTACGGCATCATTACGACCATTACGGCAGCCGCTACGGCCGATACACCTGTGAATCTCAATCACACTGCAAAAACGACCGTAACGGGTGGCGATAACCACCACAACCGTTACGTAACGGCGTTACGTAACGGTTGCGGCCACTTTTTAAAACCTTGTCGACGAGTGTCGGTGTCCGCCACCGACATGCCACCATTTTAGAAGTGTCTGTGCATTTTAGATAATAACCATTCTAATTCTAACTCCATCACATTGTACTATATTTTATTTGATACCTAATTGTTAAAAGAATTCTAAGATAGTAATCTATACAAGTTTACCCTTTACCATACTAAATTTTAAGGAATGTAATGTATCACATCACATTCCCTTTCTACATACCAAAACGATCTGATTGCAAGTATCATATGCATTTATTAACAACAACGAAGAAAAACAACAAAGATCAAAAAACTATAACACTCGAAAACAAACAAATTGATGATATATGTGCATGGTGACAAGGATAGAATTCAACAGTGTGCGCCCCTAAACAATTCAGATTTTAGAAGGAAATGTTTGAGTGACCGGGGGAAACAATTCATGAAATACAAATCAGCAAATGTGTTATAAATAAGATGGGAGGGAGGAAACAACAAAAATTTTAACCAAGAAAAGAAAACAGGGATAAAGACATACATCTTTAGAAACACGTCCAAATTGTTGATATGAAACTATTTTACTTTATTGAAGAGTTTCCTAAATTCCTTAAGCATACAATTTGTAAAGAGCAACAAGAAGATTTTATTGACTATTGACTACAACCTTAAGTTGATAAAAACATAAATGCAATTAAATATTTTTCCTCTTTTGATAAGAATGCATAAAAATTAAGATAATGTACCTTGAAACCGCGAAATAACTGCCGAGGGCCAGAAGCATACTTCAGCAAAGGAGTCGTATCAAACTAAAAGACAGACCAAGTAAATAGCCCCACAAACAATGACCACTGATGAAGTAAGGAATGGAATTCCTTCCCACCATTGCCCCAACCTAGTAGGCAATCGTGCCTATACGGATCATGGAAGCCAACCCATAAACAAGGATGATATAATTAGTGGAATGAATACGGTTAAAAAGAAACTTTACCTATTCAATTTGCATGCCTTTCTTCATTTAAGATGGAGAGAGAGAGTGAGAGAGAGAGAGAGAGAGAGATTACAATTCAGAGGTCATTATAAGCAGTGAGTATTGAAAAAGAAAATTTTACTAGGCTATAAATGATAATTCACCAGTCTTTTTTTTTTTTATTGTTTGGACCTATGAAGCACCGATACTTCAAAACAAGTGTCGTATCCGTGTCGACACTTCGGGGACACATGGGCAACTCGGGAACACGAATGGGACACACCACATGGCATGTTCCCGTATTTAATTAATTTATTTTCAAGAGACACGCCGAGAACACTTCGGGGATACACTCAGCACTTGCCAAGTTGTCTTTTTTCCCATTTTATTTAGTGCTTTTAATGAATAGTGAATGTTAATTATTTTTTTCTTAGATTTAAATACTTAATAGATTATCCATAAAAAAAGATATAACTGTAAGTGTTAATTTAAAAGTGTTTTTTTATTAAGAAAAATAGAATTAAAGTTAATTTTTGTTAATATTAATTGTTTGTGAATGTAATATTAATCTAGATAACAAATAAAAATATATGAAAACATATTTTATTGGCGTGTCCCCGCCATGTCCGTTCCCCTGTTTTTTTGAAATCGCCATGTCCCGTGTCCATGTCCACATCCGTATTTGTATCCATGCTTCTTAGGTTTGGACCAAACCATTAACAGTAATTCTACAATCATACATCAACACAATTATAAATTTATTGAAAGCTTCAATTTTCACACACAACTTTCTCTCAATTCACACAATTTTCATTCGGAAGTTGATTTCCAAACAAAACTACATGGCTTGGAAATCAACTTCTAATGTAGGACATCATGTGCCTAACATGTGACTAGTTATTGGACAGTTAATTGATAGCCTATATCTAGAGAAGTTGTGACCATTTTGTAACTAAGTTTGATATATGATAATTGATTGATTACAGATACTCTCTCTCTCTCTCTCTCAGATCCCATAAACTTCCAAACCAAAGATATAGCCAAATTATAAGGTGTTGTCCAGAAGTTGAATTCCAAACCATGTAATTTTATTCGAAAGTTGATATCCAAATCAAATAGTGTGTGAACTAAGACAACGTACTGTGTGGAAACAGAAGCTCCTATCTTTATCTCCGCTATATAGGGCAATCCCAAAGCTAGCTGGTAAGAAACCGTACCTATGTGCGACATTAACTGCTTAAATAAATTTCAGATAAATTACATTGACCTCCTCTAAAATTTGAAGAAACTACAACAAACCCCACAATTTTAGCATAATTACACCAACATCCCTTTTAGTAAAGTTAAAGAAACAAAAAATTATACAAATAGAGTGAAAACACAATGATAAAGAAAATAAAATATATATTTTAATGTAAAAGAGATGGAAATTTTTCTATCCATGTGAGTAATGAATTACTGATTAAAATGGGGTCATGTGTTACATGACATAAAACATTCCGGAAACCCAATGTAATTATACCAAATTTGTGGGGATTTTTTCTGAACAGCCGAGGAGATCGAATGTAATTTACCAATAAATTTTCCTGCACCTACCGTGAATAAGAAAAATCAAATCAACCACTTCAAACAAACAAACTCAACATTATATGCATATTCATACCACGCTCGACCCATTAAAGATTTCAATGTAATTATCAGGTTATCATCAACAGGATTCCTCTGTATATATGACAAAACCAAGCACTGAGGCTTTTCTCAAAATAAGTCTTTTTTGCATTGTATTTCCCAAACTAGGCCAACTTCTGACGGAATTCCAAAACTAAGTTAAAGTGCTATTTCTATTCGCGCTTTTACTGTTAGGAGTGCAAAAACAGCGATTTTAATTAAGAATTCGCTATTACAAATCGCGCTTTTAACATACAATTTTTTTTATGAAAAAACGCTATTTGAAATCGCGTTTCTACTGTGTAATAAATTTTTTTTTTTTTTTTAAGAAACGCTATTGCAAATAGCGTTTCTACCACAAACCACACAAACCCACACTCTGACACAAGCACACACCCACACAAACCAACACTGAAGCATTGAAATTGAAATAGTATAATTTTTATATATAATAATAATTTATAATAATCAATTATATAATTTTTATAATTTTCGTAAATATAAATCATTTTTAAGTTATGAATGGTTTGATTTATAATACGTATGTATTATAAAATTTTTTATTTAAATAAATTATATATAATACGTATGTATTATATATATAATTTTTATATATTTATATATTTACTTTAAATAAATTATTAATAAATATATAATAATTATTTTATAAAATAAATTATTAATAAAATTTTATAATACGTATGTATTATTTAAATCTTTACATTTTTTATTTAAAATTTTTTATAGTAAACCCATCTTCACATTTTAAAAAATGTAATACATACGTATTATAATACATGTGAAGATGGGTTTACTATAAAAAATTTTAAATAAAAAATGTAAAGATTTAAATAATACATACGTATTATAAAATTTTATTAATAATTTATTTTATAAAATAACTAGCGTATGCCCGTGCCTAAAGGCACGGTGTAAATAATATTAAAATTAAAATACAGTTATAAAAATATATTTAACAGACTATACTCTACAATTCCAAACAAATCAAATATAAAAAAAAATTAAATATCAAACAATGCACACCAGCTAGTGCTCTGTAATTTAAAAGAAAATTAAAACTAAAATGCACACCAGTTAAATTTAATCCCAACACTATTTAAATTTAAATTTAATCCCAACACTATTTAAATTTAAATTTATTCCCAACACTATTTAAATTTAATCCCAACACTATTTAATAGGACAAAAAAAATTAATAGGTGAAAAAAAATGGAAAAAATACCAAATAGAAATATATCATATAGAGAGTTTGTTTTCGAATTGGGTAAGAGAGAGAGTAGTAGAATCTCAAATAAGCGCATCATTTAATTTTTTATTTTTTAGAGAAACAAAAAAGAGTAGTTTTTGAGTTTTTTAAAGTCTTATGTTTTTTTATCTTGTAGTTAAATTTTTTTATATAATATTGTAGTCTAACTTGTTTATTTCTTTCATATATACACACTTTTTAGTCAATAAATATACTTTTTAGATATATCTAATCTAATATATACGGCATAAGCGCATCATTTAATTTTTTTATTTTTTAGAGAAACAAAAAAGAGTAGTTTTTGAGTTATTTAAAGTCTTATGTTTTTTTATCTTGTAGTTAAATTTTTTTATATAATATTGTAGTCTAACTTGTTTATTTCTTTCATATATATATATACACTTTTTAGTCAATATATATACTTTTTAGATATATCTAATCTAATATATACGGCATAGTTTTACTCTGAATTTTTTATATTTTGTATGAACGTTTTAAAATTTTAACACTTCTTTTTGGGCTTTATATCTACTGAATTTACGTACATTTAAAACGTTTTCTATTTATGAAAAACTTTTTATAAAATAAGCAGCCACTTTGGGCCCCAAAAAAGGCTGAAAATAGTGTCACAAAAAAAATGTATATATAATCTTATACTTGTCTATTTAAAAAAGGCCCAACTCAAAATTATAGTTTAAAGTAGTAGATGGATGAAAGGCCCAATCTAAACTAAATGAATAAAGGGGAAATTACTGGGAGGTCCCATGTGAAACACGTGGTAACCATTTAATCTCAAAATATTTTGAGTGCACCAAAAAATCCTTTCCTTTATCTCTCTGGTTTTTGCCTCTCTGGTTTTTGCCTCTCTTGTTACGTGTTCATCATCAACAATGGGTTCATCAACATCAACAAAAAAAAATCTTCAGATCTGGAAATTTTCTGCAGATTTTTCATCATCATCAACAATGCGTTTTTCATCAACAATGCGTTCTTCAGATCAATTTCGCATCCCAAAATTCGATGCTCTGTTTCTTCTTCTTCATCATCGACACCATCATCGTCAGTGTTGACGAAATTCGATCTTCGAACCTATTGGATGACTCTGATAGAAGAAATCAACCAGAAGCTAAATGAGGCCGTGCCTGTGAAGTACCCACAGCAGATCTACGAAGCTTGTTGTAGCTGTTGTAAGAATCTGCCATGAATATGGTTTTGTCAATTTCTCTCTTTCTCTCTCTATTTACAGATTTTTTTTTGGGATAGTTGTTGATCTATGGTTGTTGTTGTTAATGATAAAATAGATCTATAATATCATTGAAACAGATCTGTAATGACTTAGATTTGTACAGTTATCACACAGATTTGTAATGAGAAAATTTTCGAATTCTGAACAAGTAATTTTCGAGTTTTAGTTCTATGATGTGAAAACCGTAAATTTCTGATTTGAATTTTTTTTTTAGTCTTTGGAATGAATCATGGTTTAAAACTGTAAAATTTTGCAGTTTTATAACATGCTTTAGAACTGTAAAATTTTACAATTTCATAACATGTTTTAAATATTCCGACGACTTTCCGGCGATGTTGAACATTCCGACGAGTCTCCGGTGACCGTTTGACGGAAGTCCGACGATAGTAAGATGTGAACAGTGTCTATAAATTTAAAAAAAAAAAAAAAGATTTTTTGGTAACAATTAAAAATATGTGTGGACTAATTGGTGTAAATATTTTATTTTGGGATTAGCTGGATCTTGAACTTGTTGCATGGGATTTATCAGTAAGTTCCCCATGAATAAAAGGTCCAATTTAAAATTTAAATCCATAAAAAAGGTTCACTTGAAATACAAAACCCAAATTAAACTAAAAGGTCCAAAAATCTTGAGACCCAACAATCTATTGTTGCCATTCCTCATTCCTCCTGTGCGTTCTCTCTTTCTGCCATCAACTTCCATTCTCCACTGTCCATTCTAGCCTCCAGGCCTTTGCCGGCGGCTGCCTTTCTCACCGCCAAATCTTCGAAATATTAGATGAGTTTGATTCCTGCCTCTAATTTCGAACAATGAATCAGTCATCTCAAAAAACTGTCAATTACTTCACTTTTCCTTCTCAATTCCTTCCTAGAATTATGTGTGTGCGTTTTTTTTTTTTTGTTTTTTTTTTTTGCGGATTATGTGGTTGATTTTGATTCATAATCCGAAAAAAAAGTAATGCCATTTTTCGTGTAGTGTAATGCAGAATATTAGTTGTCTTTTAGAATAATGCCATCTTATGCTGCAATGTTGCACCTTATAACGATATAATGCTTTTCCATGATGCAGCAACCATATGAATACGACGCCAAGTTTAAAGATGCAGTTTGAAAGTTCTTATTATGTGCAAATGGAGATGGATTTATTGACATGTTGAGTTGGCAATTTGTACTCACTCAAAAAAGAGTTGGCAGTTTGTTTAATTTTTATTTTTGGCCTATTACAGTTTTAATTCCCCAGAATGCAAGATAACAGTGATGGGGTGGGTATCTCTCTATCTGTAATTGCAGCAGCCCATTTGTGTAACTCAGAACTCATAAATTAACAGTAGATCAATTGAAAGAGGAGAATAGAAACAGAAATATTACCTTGCACAAAATAATTCCGAAGATCAATGACTCTGTGTATCACTCTGTGTATCACTCTGTTTAAACATTCAACTAAGAAGTTTGAACCCATAGAGACAATTAAAATACATCAGAACTCAGAATATGCAAGATAACAGTGATGGGGGTAGGTATCTCTCTATCTGTAATTGCAGCAGCCCATTTGTGTAACTCAGAACTCATAATCAATTGAAAGAGGAGAATAGAAACAGAAATATTACCTTGCACAAAAATAATTCTGAAGATCAATGACTCTGTGTATCACTCTGTTTAAACATTCAACTAAGAAGTTTGAACCCATAGAGACAAAATTAAAATACATCAGAACTCAGAACTCAGAACTCAGAACTCATAAATTAACAGGAGATCAATTGAAAGAAGGGAATAGAGACAGAAATATTACCTTCCACAGATAGAAGACTGAAGCGAGATGCAGAAGATTGTAGAAAGAACATAGTAACCCAACAAACACAGCAAGCACAATTTCGTTGAATCCCAAAAGCTCATTTATCTTTACTGCAAAACACAATTAGGTGATACAAAGCACAAAAAAGTTGGAAAATTGAACTGAGGCATGTGATTGAAGACAGAGAAATACAAATACAAAGATACATGTGGGGAGAGAGAGAGAGAGAGACCTAGAAGATGTGTCGACGATTGTATATGAGGATTCGATCGGTACTTGTCATCGGGCAACTGGTGGGAGGCAACAGAGGGGACATTGGTGGGGAAGGTATCGGCGTTGTGACAATCAAAATTTGGATTTGCGGTCGTGGTGTCGCCGGTGACGATATCTGACGCCACCAGAGGCATGGTGGAGTTCGCCATTGACAGACTGCACAATATCCAAAACCCTAAATTATAGAGAAAAATAAAATATGTATACAAAGACACAGCTAGCTACGTATATAGATGTATGCAGAGAAGATTGGGATTGATTCGATATGCAAAAAACCAGGAGTTGTGAGTGAAAAACCAGAATGAATAAGATGAACAGAGCAGATATATATAATTGAAGAAAGAAAAATTAGAACACACACTGAAAATTAGAACACACTCAGATTCGGTTCGATTTCCTTCGCCACGTTGAGCGGGAGGGTGGGGGAAGAGGGGGAAAGGCAGAGAGTGGGAGGGTAACTGTTTCAATCCCATTGTTCTCAGTGCTTATCTATATATGGAGGAGGTCTATCTTGTTTAGAAAACCGTACAACAGTGCTTATCTAGACGTGGGTAGGTGGAACCTTAATGTTTGGGCGGGAATATATATATATATATTTAGGATTGATATAAAATTAAGGGGTCATCTGAGCCATTCATGTAAATTTATAAATGAATCATAACCCTTGAAATGTCCTAGTAGGACAATTGTCTCTGGGACATTTTCAAAATCCGTTCTGCTTTATTATATAGATTATTATATATTTATTAATAATTTATTTAAAGTAAATATATAAATATATAAAAATTATATATATAATACATACGTATTATATATAATTTATTTAAATAAAAATTTTTATAATGCATACGTATTATAAATTATTATAAAAAATTTTATAATACATACGTATTATAAATTATTTTTGATTATAAAAATTTTTACCCTTACATACGTATTATAAATCAAATCATTCATAACTTAAAAATGATTTATATTTACGAAAATTATAAAAATTATATAATTGATTATTATAAATTATTATTATATATAAAAATTATACTATTTCAATTTCAATGCTTCAGTGTTGGTTTGTGTGGGTGTGTGCTTGTGTCAGAGTGTGGGTTTGTGTGGTTTGTGGTAGAAACGCTATTTGCAATAACGTTTCTTAAAAAAAAAAAAAAAAATTTATTACACAGTAGAAACGCGATTTCAAATAGCGTTTTTTTCATAAAAAAAATTGTATGTTAAAAACGCGATTTGTAATAGCGAATTCTTAATTAAAATCGCTGTTTGTAATAGCGATTTTACTGTTCACCTTATTTTGCACTCCTAACAGTAAAAGCGCGAATAGAAATAGCGCTTTAACTTAGTTTTGGAATTCCGTCAGAAGTTGGCCTAGTTTGAGAAATACAATGCAAAAAAGGCTTATTTTGGGAAAAGCCTCCCAAGCACTGACAAAGAAACCAAGAAATCAACTTATCAAAAGTAAAAAGCTAGGGTTTCACATTCCCTCGAGACCGTAAATCTATTCAACTATATCGCACATCAAAATCAGTAACCCTAATATCAGATTTGGAAGTGTGAAGTTCACATAGTGAACCCCATTTGTTGGTGGTAGTGTTGTTGCTTATATACACACATATATATATATATATAAGCGAGAATTTATGAAGAATAAAATAGATCTTTAGAGGATTTACCTCAGAAACAACGTTGGGTCTCATTTTTCTCTGCGTCTTCTTCGCTATGTGCTTTGAACATGTCTCAAATTGGTTGTTATATGTAGCCAAACATATGATTTTGGGAAGATGGTAAAAATCAGTTAGTTTTTTTTTTTCTTTTTTTTTTTCTTTTTTGCTTTTAATCAAGATTTTTTAAAGTGATTTGGAAAATTGGTAAAAAGTTTTTTTTTTTTTTTTATAGATTAATATTTGTTTATGATGTCACATTATACTAAAATGATTAAAATACCCTCACTCAAATTAAAAAATTACATTTTATCTATTTCTACAAAATATAAACATTGAGAATAATTTTGTAATTTTTCAACCTGATTTTTTATCTTTCCAAATGAGCCAAAAAAAACAGCTTTTTTATCTCCACCAAAACACAACCGTGCGTTTTTATTTCCTTCCCAAAAGAGCCCATAACATCTCTCTCGGGCTTTTCTCGATCCCTCTGGATCTTGTTTCAGACTCGGGCCCAACAACCGAATCGGGTTATGTGCTTCTGTCGGTTTTTTTTTTTTTTTTTTTTTTTTTTTTTTTTTTTTTTGCGGTTCTAGTGCTTTTGTCCTTGTACGTACCTACATGATCCGATCCAGCCCGACCACACCAGCCCATACCTGACCGGACCCGACCCTACCGTACCCTATCCGATCCTGATCAACAATACTACAAATCTACTTTTATCAATTCAAAATTTATTTAAAATAAATAATTAATAACTCAAATTCATTTCATGTGTAAATTTCATATTTTATCAATTCAATATCCACCATACAAACACACTCAGAGTGTGTTTGTTTTGAGAAATTGGCCCTGTTTGGTAGAGCTGTGGGAAAATAATTATAGATTATAACTTAACAGCTTATAACTTATAGTTGTGAACATAAGTTAATTTTTGACTTATAAATTAAACTTCTCCTCCCCCACTCAAAGAATAAGTTGATTTTTGACTTACAAAAAGTTATAAACTGTATTTTTAAGCTAAACTAAACACATCAAAATAGCTTAAATTAAGCTAAAAATTAAAATAAACTGAAAATAAGTCCTACCAAACAGAGTTATTATTCCATGGGATTGGACTAGTAGTCCAATTGGGCTAATAGTCCATTGTTTTGTTCAATTTTTTTACTCCGGATTAATAGTCCCTCCGGACTATTAGTTCCTCATATGAGAAATTATTGTATCCTAGGGGGTAGAGTGGGATTATTTTCATGGGATTGGTATTCCATGGGACTAATGTGTAAAATGTCTATTTCACCATCATACTATTACTTAATAAACAATTGAAAAGTGTAAAATAGTATTTTGAACATTTATAAATTATTTTTTTAGTGTTGTTAATTTAAAATTATATATTAAATAAAAAAATATAAATTATAAATTATAAATTAAATTTAATTAAAAATAATAAATTTAAAATTGTGGCCTTATAATTTTTTTAGTGTTGTTAAAAAATTAAATTTATATACTAAATAAAATTATTTTTTTTAGTATTATTAATTTAAAATTATATATTAAAAAAAATAAAAATTATAAATTATAAATTTAATTTAATTTAATTAAAAATAATAAATTAAAAATTATGTCCTTATAAACTAAATTTTTTTAGTGTTGTTAAAAAATCAAATTTATATATTAAAAAAATTATTTTTTTAGTGTTGTTAATTTAAAATTATATATTAAATAAAAAATATAAATTATAAATTTAATTTAATTGAAAATAATAAATTAAAAATTATGGCCTTATAAATTAAAATTTTTTAGTGTTGTTAAATTATAAATTATAGATTACAAATTTAAAATTATATATTAAAAATTATAAATTACAAGGGTAAAATAGTCTTTTGAATATTTATCTTTATCTAGTCCATTCAACCAAATATTGGATTCACTAAAAATAGTCCAATCAAGACATTTAATCCCATGACTAAACAAGTATAGGATATAAATCCAGTCCAACTAAATAGTCCGGGATAATGTATCCCAGGACTAATAGTCCAATGGATTACAATCTCCTTTATTCAGTCCGTCCAAACAAACATACCATCAAGGTAAATTCAGGATCCGTAAGGGTGGGTTCCTAGCAATTTTCTACCCTAATCTTGTTAAAAAAAATATTTTTAAACAGTTTCATTTGTTTTATTGAAATTTTTTTATATGTTAGTCAATTTTTTTATTTTATAGATACATATAAACATTAAAAAAAAAACTAAAATATGAAAAACAAAATCACTAAAAACAAGTGAAAATCGGAACAAAAATACATATAGATTTTTGTTCAGATTTTCATCTATTTTTAGTAATTTTTTTAATATTTTAGCCAATTTATTTTACATTTTAAATGTATCCTAATTATGTACATCTAAAAAATATAAAGAATGTACATCTAAAAAATATAAAGAATTTATTAAAATGTTAAAAAAATACTAAAACTAAATGAAAACTCATTTAAAAAATATTTTTAAAAAATCAAATCAAGCAGAGTAATATGTGAAATCATAATCATAGTTTACCAAAAATTATCACATAGTTAGGAGGACCACATGGCCATGTATGTATCCAATAGTATCATTTTTTTTTTTCATTATTAATTTGTTTATAAAGTTATGTAATTCTTTAAGCTCTTCTGTGACATTTCCGGAACACAAAATAAGTCTGTTTGATAACGTTTACGTTTTCAGTTTATATTCACAAAAATTTTATAAACTGGTTTTTATTTATTTTTTGTTTATTTTTAGAAAAACATAAACTACAAATGCGTTTGGTAATTGACAAAATATTTAAAAAAAATTTAAAATATAAAAAAGAGTGAGAAATGGCAAGTGGCGGCAAGTGGCGGCAAGTGGCGGCGGAAGACGGCGGGTGATGGGTAGCGGGTGGTGGCAGGTGGTGGGTAGTAGCGAGTGAGTGGTGGTGGTGGCAGGTGGGTGGCGGATAGCGGGTGGTGGTGGATGGTGGTGGCGGGGGTGGTGGTGGTGGGTGGGTGGGTGACGGTGGCGGGTGGTGGGTGGTAACAAGTGGGTGGTGATAGCAGGTGGGTGGCAGATGCGGGGTGGTGGCGGGTGGGTGGTAGTGGCGGTGGGTGGCGGATGGTAATGGTGGGTGGGTGGGTGACAGTGGCGGTGGTGGTGGTGGTGGCGGTGGGTGGCGGATGGCGGGTGGTTGTGGGTGGTGGCGGATGACGGGTGGTGGCGGGTGGTGGTGGTGGTGGTGGTGGGTGGGTGACGGTGGCGGGTGGTGGGTAGTAGCGAGTGGGTGGTGGCAGTGGTGGCAGGTTGGTAGCGAGTGGGTGGTTGCGATGGTGGTGGTGGTGGTGTTGGTAGTGGCGGGTGGGTGGCAAGTGGCTGGTGGTGGTGGTGGGTGGCTGGTGGTGGCAGGTGGTGGATGGTAGTAGCAGGTGGGTGGTGAGTGGTGGTGGCGGGTAGGTGGTGGGTGGTGGTGCGCGGGCAGTGGATGGTAGTGGCAGATGGTGGATGGTGGCGGGTGGATGGCAGGTGGGTGGTGGGTGGCGGTGGCAGAAGACGGTTGTGGAAAATGGTGGCGGTTGGTGGTTAGTGTTAGGTGGTAAAAAAAAAAAAACTCAAAACTCAAAACGGAAACACATTTTTTGAGTTTACATTTTTTAGCCAAATTTGTAAACTGAGACCACTGATTTATAAATCAAAAATTTACCAAATAAGTTTTTATTTGAGTTTTTTAAATTTTTATAAATATAAACAGAAAACTAAAAACGTAAGTGTTACCAAACGGCACCTAGAAGTTTTTACTTTGCTATTTCCCAATAAAGATTGTGAATTCTATGGAGGGAAATTGTGAATATTCTGTTTGTACAGCACAAAAAAAATTCAGTTCATATTATTTTGGATAAATTACACTTTAATCCTGTTAACTATGGTCTCGAATTACTTTACCATCCTTAACTGAAAATTGAGGAATTAAAATTCAGCAGAATTTTCACAAAATAATTATATATTTATGAAAAAAATTAAAATTTTAATTATTAAAGTTTATAAAGTTTAGGGTTATTTACACAGAGACCTCTCAAACTATTGAGAAAAGCAGTTATAAAAGCATACAAATTGACACTCTAAAATATTGAGAAGTATCATTTTAACTCCCTAAATTATAAAAGCTGAGAGGGTAATTTATATGACAATTAGGCCGAGATGGGCAATGGGCCGTCATGGGCCACAATACGAAGGGCTGAGTAAAGAGGCTTTGAAGTTAGTCCGGTCCCAGAGCCCCGAAGTTAGTCCGGTACGGAAGAGACTTGAAGTTAGGCTGGTCTAAAGACGCTTTGAAGTTAGTCCGGTCTTAGAGTTAGCCCGGTCAGGGCGTATTGTGGTTAGACCGGTCAGAACCTTACTATTCGGTAGCTCGGTCTAATCACGCCATGGTTTGCACATGAGAAACCGAGATAAGGAGTAGTGAAAGGAAGAACCGAACTAAATATAGTTCGGCCTACTCTGCGGCTCAACATAGCCATGATTACCTCGGTCCTATTAGAATCCTACCATGGTAGAACCATCTCACTTGGTTTAAGCAGTGAGGGGGGTGTTGAAGGATAAGCATTATCTTTCAGGAGTGTGAATCCTAGGAGGACTCTACATGGAGGAGTAAAAGTCCTACTAGAATTGTGCCACGCGAAACCTATAAAAGCACACAACATCATGTAGAGACCCTAATTTTTTTTAACTACACTTGAAACCCTGAACCTTAGGTTAATAGCATTTTAACCCTAGTTCCGTAAAAATCTGTGTAAGGGCCCAAGTAAAGAATAATTTCTCCGTGTGTTACCATAATTAAATCATAGAACACCACTTTATGATTGGAACTATCCTAAAACCTGGTTTTAATTATTTACCTCACAATTTCTAAATTAATTCGCACATTTTATTCTTATTTCTAATTTTTTTTATTATTGTTCTTTCATTAATTATTTATTTGCATGGAATACTATTGTGTACTTAAATATATACATAGTTTATATATATATATATATAATATTAGTGGAAGAGTGGGTTGATAACAACAAAGAAGTAAATAAAATAAAATAAATAAATAGATAAATATCTAGATATTTATATCCTTAGCCATTAAGCTACCTATATTATATAAATTGAGAGTTGGTCCAAATCCACACCCACGTTTTTGATCAGCTCAAGGAGAGGGTGAGAGATGGAGAGTTTGCTCAAGGGAAGTCAAGGGGAGTAAAGAAGTGAGAAGAAAAAAAGAAGAAAAAAAGAGAAGGACTTCTTGAAGGTAAAAATACACCTCTCTCTTGTCTTCTCAATTTTTTTTTTACCCATCTCATCCTAATGTCTAGATGCTCCCTTGGGTTATGCATTAATGGTAAATTGAGTTTTTGGTGTGTAGGCATGTGTGGGTGTGAATTGGTGACATTGTCTTACAATTTTATTCAAAATATGCACTGCTGCAATTTCTAATAATTAAAAGAAATATCAAACCTGTTTATTTCTCAAATCTGAATTTATTGTAAGATATTTGGTGTGTTTAGAGCTTGTGACAATTTTATTAGCCCCTAATTGGGTGTTTTTAGGGCTTGGATAATTTGTTGAAAAATCTGGTCCTGAATCTCTGAATAACAGTCCACTTTTAGTAATTTTATAAAATTCTAGAAAAATCATCTCGTGTTGGTTCTTTTTTCAAAATTTAGAACTCTGAGTCCTCTTTCCAACAGATTTTATTTGAGTGAAAACCATCGGGTAGATTGAGAGAAACGCTAGTTTTCCCAATGGGTGACAAATATGGACAGGTTTTTGAATATAGCTTATGGATGAATTTCTGGAGGTGCTATGCACATTCTGTGAATTTGAATTGAAACTAGACAGGTTAATTATTATTTCTGTGCAATTTCAGCCCCTAATTTGACCTAGAAGTATTTTTACCAAAGCGTTCTTGTTAGCCCTGCAGGACCGACCGGTGCTGGAAATTGTGTTCTACTATGTGATTTGTCTCTAAGTGTTTCAAGCCCTTTTAATGTTATTTTCTTGCTTAACTATACTTATGTATGATGATCATGGACTATATTTCCTCTAGTATGTTTTTTTTCCCATACTCATTTAGATGACCGCATTACCGAATGTGACTAACTTACCTGGCAAAAGATCTAATAAACGGGAAATGTAAGGGGTTGGCAATAGGTGACGTTTATCTTAGTGTTTTAAAACAATTTTATACATATGCATGACATGGATTGTGATGGGGTTAATACCAAATGAGTTAAGTCTTGCATAAGCAGTTTAAGCGAGCCCCTAGGTTGACCTGGATGTATTCAGACTCTATGCGGTGGTTTCAGGGTGTAAGCGAGCCCTTTGGTATGGTATGTGCAGGGTGTAAGCGAGCCCTTTGGTATGGTATGTGCAGGGTGTAATCGAGCCCGAGGCACAATTTGGATGTAAGCGAGCCCACTTGTTGGCCGTCCCTTTTGAGGTCCACCAATGCCACCGACAGGTAAATAATCGGAGGTGGGCATAGGTGGTAAGGTCTGCAAAGCAGCAAAAGGGGGGAGTTCTGAATAATCTAGTGTTTAATCCTTGTGGTTGAGTAGAAGGATCTCTTTGGGGGGTCCTAAACGCCTAGTGTAACTACTAATTCATAAAACTTTAATGTAAGTATGTTATGTTACTTGATTTGTTTTGTGTATGATTGATTGATAGAAGATATGGGGGTGTCTGTGTTTTTACTGGGCATTCCAAGCTCATGGCGTGTCATGCCCGGTGAAGAAGCAGCTTACGACGGGGAAGGTTATCCCGAAGACAATCAAGATGAAGTTTTAGAATCGTGGTTCACTTGAAAATTTTAGACTAGTAGTTTGTTTTTGTGTTCTCTCTTCTGTTACCTTTGGTTTGACAATATTTGTAAACCTCTAGTGGAACTCAAATCAGTTATCTATGTTATAACTCTGCTTGTATGAGTATATGAACATATTGTGGTTATCTCTTTTATTTGAATTGTACTTTATATATTTCTCTTGCGGTCTCAAATCTTGGGGCGTGACAAATTGGTATCAGAGCCCTAGGTTCAACCCTTAACCCACGCGTGTTGACTTGTGATTTTAGATGTCCTTGCCTTTCACATTACTAATTTATGTTACCATTATACTATATCATATTAAGGGTAGACTAAAAAAAAATTTTTTTTTTTTACCTACCATAGGATGGATTCTACATCAGAAAGCGTTGATAACTGGGGAGTTTTTCGGTTCCAGAACAGACGTGCAGTAGCTGTTAGCCCACAAAGACTTAACCGACGGTGTCAAATAAGAGCGGAGCGCGTGATAAAGAAAGCCATTCGGAAAACAGAAGAGGATTTTTCATACTACACCGCGCAAGCAAGACGAGCGTTAATGCGTCGCCGACGCCCAAAGGCAAATCTGAGGAGCTTAGGTTCGCTCTTCAGATAGAGCGGAATGATCAGACTTTTGCTGAGCTTAGGCAAGAGGTATTGACTGAGGATCCGCGTCCAGTGATGCGTCGCGTTGGACCCGAGAGCTGTGGCTCTCACCATCCTGAGTTAGAGGTTCCGTTTGTCTCAGTACTTCCTGGAGCTTCCCCTGCATTCCCTATAGAGGTGTCGTTAGAGTACACCCCTACACCGGCTCAGCAGTTTCCAGCCTCCCCAACATATGCTCTTTTACCACCAGAGGATCCCGAAGAAGATCCCGAAGATGATCCCGAAGAAGACCCAGAGGAATCGTTTGACTTAGGGCTGTAGTAGTCGTGGGACAAACCTTTTTGTGTACCTTTGTAAATAGTGCTTTGTGTGGTTGAAGCGTGTTTTGTTTTGGTGTATACACGCTACACGCTAACCTAGATAGTGTAACCTTTTGTAAGAAGAAGTTATATGCGTATATATAAAATATCTAGTTGGTTATTTTAAGTGTATTGTATATTATTTTATTATATTTTACTTGGTTTAATTGCATCATCCATTTAGAAAAAAAAAATATACATAAATTTCATACACCTCGGACCTAATTAAATTAGACTATTTATTGAACTAGACTATTTATTGAACACCTCTTTGCCTTTACAACAACCTTAAGCTTATATTACCCACAAACTTGGCAGATGGCGGACAATGTGGAAGCAAACGAGCAAGTAAGACGCTGACGAGGACGTCCAGCTCACAATCAAGGCGTTAATTGCGGTAGACCTATTCCTGCTGAGGAGTTGCCAAGACCAGTCGGTAACCAGATTCTTGAAGAGTTAGGAAGGCTTAGAAGAACGCAACCAAATGAGCAGATTTATTTATTATCTGAGTTCAGAAAGCAAAGACCGCCGGTGTTCACAGGTGAGCCTGACCCGAGAGTCGCTGAGAGCTGGATTCGTCAAATAGAAAAGATGTTGGAAACCATGGGTATTACTGTGCATACAGACAAGATCGCCCTGGCAAGTTATCAGCTAGAAGGAGAAGCGGATCATTGGGGGTCCTTGATGAAAAATTCTCGGGACACGACAAGCATGACTTGGGCTCAGTTCAAAGAATTGTTTCTAAGAAAATATTTCCCAAACACAGTTAGACAAGAGCGGATTTGGCAATTTCAAACTTTGAAACAGGGTGAGATGTCAGTGACTCAGTATGTAGCCAAGTTTGAAGAGCTAGCGCGATACGCAGCCCAATACGTCGCAGATGAGGGAGAGAAAGCACGAAAATTCGAGTGGGGTTTAGACCCTATTATTAGAGGTAAAGTGTTACCCTTGCGCCTCCCTACATTTGCTGATGTGATGGATACGGCGTTGGATGCAGAAAGAGAGTGGGCAGACTCAAAAAGGATTTGGATGATGAAAACGAAGAAAGGGGGTCAGTCCTTTGTAGGGCCAAGAAGAAATGACCGAAGGAATGTGGTACGGACACCATACACCAGACTGTCGCAACAGTTGCCACAGCAAAGCCAGAAAGGAAGTTTACAAACCAAACCTATTATACAAATCCAATGTTTTCACTGTCACCAGATAGGGCACAAGAGGTTGGAATGTCCTCAACTTTCTGGGATGGGAAATCAAGCAGGGGGTTCAAATGCTCAAGTTATTGGCGGGCAAAGGCCATGGACGAACAAGTCAGGAGGAAACCGAAAGGTTGGACCAACTGGTAATCAAAAAGCCACAGGCAGAGTTTTTGCTCTCCAAGAGGAAGATAATGAAGATCCATCAGTAATTAGAGGTAACATTGTACTCTATAATTCCTGGGTTCACGTCCTATTCGATTCTGGCACATCACACTCTTTTATATCAACATCATGTGTTAAATCATTAGGTCTTAAATGTGAACCTTTAGAAACTACTTTACGTGTTGCATCACCCTTGAGAGGAAGTATTAGGATAGGATTAATCTGTCGAGGGTGTGAATTAGAAGTGTCAGGGTTACACTTGAGTTGTGACCTTCGGGTTATGAACATGTCTGATTTTGACATAATCTTGGGAATGGATTGGTTATCCACCCACCAAGCAGTGATTGATTGCTACCGCAAGAGGGTGACGGTTTGCACACCTAATGGAACGTGTTTCCAATTTAAGGGGGATAGAAAGGATTCCCTGAGCACAACAAGTCGTAAAATGCAGTGGCATCGACAACTTGCTGGATGGTTAGCAAGTTTGATCATTAATGAAGAAGCTCAATCGGAATTAAATCTTCCACGTATAGTTTGTGAATACGCTGATGTTTTTCCTAAGGAATTGCCAGGATTACCGCCACATCGTGAAGTAGATTTTAGTATCGAGTTACAAGCGGGTACTGCACTAATATCCCTGACACCCCACCGTATGGCTCCTGCTGAACTTCGGGAGTTGAAGACGCAACTGCAAGAATTACTGGACAAGGGATTTATCCGACCAAGTACCTCACCATGGGGCGCACCAATTCTATTTGCAAAGAAAAAGGACGGAACACTAAGATTGTGCATAGATTATCGGCAACTCAATCGGGTGACGATTAAGAACCGATATCCACTTCCACGGATTGATGACCTTTTTGATCAACTTCGAGGTTCGAAGTGTTATTCAAAGATTGATCTTAGATCTGGCTATCATCAATTGCGGGTCACTGATGATGACATACCAAAAACTGCTTTCTGAACCCGATATGGCCATTACGAATTTGTGGTAATGCCCTTTGGATTAACCAATGCGCCAGCCGTGTTTATGAGCTTGATGAATACGATTTTTACTCCGTACTTGGACCAGTTCGTGGTGGTGTTTATCGACGATATTCTAGTCTATTCACCGTCGGAAGAGGAACATGAGCAACACTTGAGAGTAGTTCTCCAAGTTTTAAGAGATAACCAGCTGTACGCAAAAGCAAGTAAATGCGAGTTCTGGTTGAAGGAAGTCACATTTTTGGGACACGTCGTGTCGGAGCATTGAATCGCCGTAGACCCGGCCAAGGTGGAAGCAGTATTAGATTGGAAGCAGCCAACCTCAGTATTCGAAGTTCGTAGTTTCTTAGGGTTGGCCGACTATTACCGACGGTTTATTCAAGACTTTTCTAAACTAGCTAAGCCGATGACTCGTCTAATGCAAAAAGGGGTAAAATACGATTGGAACGAAGCATGTGAACAATCCTTTCAAGAACTCAAGAGAAGATTGACTAGTGCCCCAATACTCATCATTCCGGAGCGAGACATAGGATATACGGTATATTGCGATGCATCCAAGGATGGGTTAGGCTGTGTGCTAATGCAAAAAGAGAAAGTGGTGGCTTACGACTCCAGGCAACTGAAACCGCATGAAAAGAATTATCCGACACACGATCTAGAGTTGGCAACAATGGTTTTTGCGTTAAAGCAGTGGCGTCATTATTTGTATGGTGAACAATTTGAAATTTTCACGGACCATAAGAGCTTGAAGTATTTGTTCACGCAGAAGGACTTGAACATGAGACAAAGACGGTGGCTAGAGTACCTCGAAGATTACCATTTTACTCTATCCTATCATCCTGGCAAAGCTAACGTGGTGGCGGATGCCCTGAGTCGCAAAAATCGGGGAATTATTGCTAGCTTGGCACTCAAGGAATGGAACATGGTCGGAACACTTAATGAGTTTGGAGTACAGATGAAAGCTCAGGACGAGAAAGTATACCTTGGCGCTCAAATCGCTACACCCAAATTACTGAACGAGGTAATAGAGTCACAGAAGTATGATCAAAAGGTGGCGTTCATAAAGGCGCAAATAGCATCCGGCGATTCTATATCTGATTGGACGATTCAGTCAGATGGAAGTTTGAGACATCAGGGTAGAGTGTTTGTACCACAAGATGAGTCGCTTAGAGAAAGAGTTCTAAAGGAGTTCCACCATTCAGTGTTCGCAGTGCACCCAGGAGGGACAAAAATGTACCAAAACTTAAAGCGTCAATATTGGTGGAGGGGAATAAAGAAAGATGTGGCTCAATTCGTAGCCAGATGCCTTACGTGTCAGCAAGTAAAGGCAGAACACCAGCGACCTGGGGGGATGCTTCAGCCCTTGCCGATATCAGAATGGAAATGGGAGCATGTAACAATGGACTTCGTCACTGGACTACCCAGGTCACCAAGAGGATATGATGCTATATGGGTTATAGTTGATCGTTTGATGAAAACTGCGCACTTTTTGCCATATAAAATCTCCGACACTTTGACATCGCTGAGTCATCTCTACATTAAAGAAATTGTCCAATTGCACGGAATTCTTATATCAATTGTATCCGACCGGGACCCGCGTTTCACCTCCCGATTCTGGGGAAGCTTGCAGGAAGCGTTAGGGACTGAATTATGTTTCAGTACCGCATTTCATCATCAAACTGATGGACAGTCGGAACGTACTATTCAGACTTTGGAGGACATGTTAAGAGCTTGTGTGATGGATTTCAAGGGGAATTGGGAGCGACACCTACCCTTGGTAGAGTTCACATACAACAATAGTTTCCAGGCTAGTATTGGCATGGCTCCATTCGAAGCACTGTATGGTCGGCCTTGCAGATCACCAGTTTGTTGGACTGAAGTTGGAGAAGTGAGTCTATTGGGCCCAGAGATCATGCAAGAAACTACAGAAAAGGTGAAACTTATTCGACAAAGATTAATGGCAGCTCAAGATCGTCAGAAGAGTTATGCAGATAAAAGGAGAAGACCACTAACCTTCGCTGCCGGTGATTATGTTTTCCGGAAAATTCAGCCCAGCTGAGGGATCCTTCGTTTTGGAAAGAAAGGAAAATTATCACCTCGATATATTGGACCCTTCGAAATACTTCAGAAAATCGGAGAGGTTGCGTACAAGTTGGCTTTATCCCCACAGTTGGCTGGAGTACATGATGTTTTCCATGTATCTATGCTGCGAAAGTACATAATGCACCCTTCTCACATCATCAACTGGGAAAAAATCCAACTCAATGAGGACGCTACCTTTGAAGAGGGACCTGTAGCAATTATAGACAGACAAGAAAAGAACTTGCGAGGGAAGACAATCCACCTTCTTAAGATACTCTGGCGTCACCATGGTATTGAAGATTTCACCTGGGAACGTGAAGATGCGATGCGGGCAAATTACCCACAACTATTTCGGACGTAAGGTATGATCTAATTTCGAGGACGAAATTTATTTAAGGGGGATAGGTTGTAGAGACCCTAATTTTTTTTAACTACACTTGAAACCCTGAGCCTTAGGTTAATAGCATTTTAACCCTAGTTCCGTAAAAATCTGTGTAAGGGCCCAAGTAAAGAATAATTTCTCCGTGTGTTACCATAATTAAATCATAGAACACTACTTTATGATTGGAACTATCCTAAAACCTGGTTTTAATTATTTACCTCACAATTTCTAAATTAATTCGCACATTTTATTCTTATTTCTAATTTTTTTTATTATTGTTCTTTCATTAATTATTTATTTGCATGGAATACTATTGTGTACTTGAATATATACATAGTTTATATATATATAATATTGGTGGAAGAGTGGGTTGATAACAACAAAGAAGTAAATAAAATAAAATAAATAAATAGATAAATATCTAGATATTTATATCCTTAGCCATTAAGCTACCTATATTATATAAATTGAGAGTTGGTCCAAATCCACACCCACGTTTTTGATCAGCTCAAGGAGAGGGTGAGAGAGGGAGAGTTTGCTCAAGGGAAGTCAAGGGGAGTAGAGAAGTGAGAAGAAAAAAAGAGAAGGACTTCTTGAAGGTAAAAATACACCTCTCTCTTGTCTTCTCAATTTTTTTTTTACCCATCTCATCCTAATGTCTAGATGCTCCCTTGGGTTATGCATTAATGGTAAATTGAGTTTTTGGTGTGTAGGCATGTGTGGGTGTGAATTGGTGACATTGTCTTACAATTTTATTCAAAATATGCACTGCTGCAATTTCTAATAATTAAAAGAAATATCAAACCTATTTATTTCTCAAATCTGAATTTATTGTAAGATATTTGGTGTGTTTAGATCTTGTGACAATTTTATTAGCCCCTAATTGGGTGTTTTTAGGGCTTGGATAATTTGTTGAAAAATCTGGTCCTGAATCTCTGAATAACAGTCCACTTTTAGTAATTTTATAAAATTCTAGAAAAATCATCTCATGTTGGTTCTTTTGTCAAAATTTAGAACTCTGAGTCCTCTTTCCAACAGATTTTATTTGAGTGAAAACCATCGGGTAGATTGAGAGAAACGCTAGTTTTCCCAATGGGTGACAAATATGGACAGGTTTTTGAATATAGCTTATGGATGAATTTCTGGAGGTGCTATGCACATTCTGTGAATTGGAATTGAAACTAGATAGGTTAATTATTATTTCTGTGCAATTTCAGCCCCTAATTTGACCTAGAAGTATTTTTACCAAAGCGTTCTTGTTAGCCCTGCAGGACCGACCGGTGCTGGAAATTGTGTTCTACTATGTGATTTGTCTCTAAGTGTTTCAAGCCCTTTTAATGTTATTTTCTTGCTTAACTATACTTATGTATGATGATCATGGACTATATTTCCTCTAGTATGTTTTTTTTCCCATACTCGTTTAGATGACCGCATTACCGAATGTGACTAACTTACCTGGCAAAAGATCTAATAAACGGGAAATGTAAGGGGTTGGCAATGGGTGACGTTTATCTTAGTGTTTTAAAACAATTTTATACATATGCATGACATGGATTGTGATGGGGTTAATACCAAATGAGTTAAGTCTTGCATAAGCAGTTTAAGCGAGCCCCTAGGTTGACCTGGATGTATTCAGACTCTATGCAGTGGTTTCAGGGTGTAAGCGAGCCCTTTGGTATGGTATGTGCAGGGTGTAAGCGAGCCCGAGGCACAATTTGGATGTAAGCGAGCCCACTTGTTGGCCGTCCCTTTTGAGGTCCACCAATGCCACCGACAGGTAAATAATCAGAGGTGGGCATAGGTGGTAAGGTCTGCAAAGCAGCAAAAGGGGGGAGTTCTGAATAATCTGGTGTTCAATCCTTGTGGTTGGGTAGAAGGATCTCTTTGCGGGGTCCTAAACGCCTAGTCTAACTACTAATTCATAAAACCTTAATGTAAGTATGTTATGTTACTTGATTTGTTTTGTGTATGATTGATTGATAGAAGATATGGGGGTGTGTGTGTTTTTATTGGGCATTCCAAGCTCATGGCGTGTCATGCCAGGTGAAGAAGCAGCTTACGACGGGGAAGGTTATCCCGAAGACAATCAAGATGATGTTTTAGAACCGTGGTTCACTTGAAAATTTTAGACTAGTAGTTTGTTTTTGTGTTCTCTCTTATGTTACCTTTGGTTTGACAATATTTGTAAACCTCTAGTAGAACTCAAATCAGTTATCTATGTTATAACTCTGCTTGTATGAGTATATGAACATATTGTGGTTATCTCTTTTATTTGAATTGTACTTTATATATTTCTCTTGCGGTCTCAAATCTTGGGGCGTGACACATCACCTATGGAGAGGTAATGCATCTTTGATTCCCTAATACATAGCTTTTTGTCTATTTGTCTATTGAAATGACTTAGGCATTGGAGAGGTATCCGGCACACACCCGCCGGCTAGCTAACGTTTGTGTTCTCAGGGAGTGAAGCGACAATGTACGAAGGAGTGCAATCTTGATCAACAGGATTATACGAGAAGGTTTATTTCTTTCCCGTACAATTGGCGCCGTTTGTGGGAACAAACAGAACGAACAAAAACCTCTTGATTAAGTTTTCCTTACTAAATAAAAAGTAATGGTGCACAACGAAGATTTGCCACAGTCCGCCATTGATGGACAAACCCCAGAAGCAAGTGGGAGGCGCGAAGGCTTGCCTCCTATCCCTCCCATGGCCGACTTAGAGCCCCAACGACAGAACCCCAGGAGGGATGCTAGGGGGAGGCGGAATAACAGCCCCCGTCACTCTCATTCACAAAGTCCTGACCGACAAAGGCGGAGGATTGATCCTCAAGTTTTGGAGGTCCGCGTAAAGGAGCAGGATGAATTGATACAACGGATGACGGCAGACATGGAGTCTATGAAGTGCCAAATGAAGGGAAAATGAGTGGCGACAGGAGAGGGGCACAAAAGCAAGACGCCCCCTCGCCACTCAGAAGACCGTGGTAGGCATGCCACACCGTCACAAGCAGAGAGTAGAAGCCTCAGGACAAGTGATACTCAATCCAGAACCTCCAGGAGTCGTTGCTCCAAGTCTGAGAGAACGAGGACTGAAAGGTCGTATACTGAGGGGAGCACCTATCGTCCCTCACGCACGCACCAGACATCATCCAGGCAGACGGAGATGCCTAGATCGTCCGACTTACGAACCGTGCTAGAGGAAAGGGCACGATGGAAGGAAGACATCAGGGCGCGCGACCCTCGCAGAGTTTCTGCCCTTCAGCGGTTGGCTCCTCGGACGCATGGAAGCATCGAGGTTGGAATGCCATTACCGCGCCCTACCTACGAACCAACGGACAAAGCATTAGCGAGGCTACAGACCTCGACGTTCGTTCCGGCAATTGAAAACGCGCCCCTACCTTCAGGCTTCCTTCAGCCCAAATTCACCACGTACGAGAGGAAGATGGACCCCTACATGCACCTAAGCCACTTCCGCCAAGTTATGGCGGTATATAGGCGAAACGAGGCTTTGATGTGCATCCTCTTCCCATCAAGCCTTGGCGACCTAGGCTTGACTTGGTTCGAAAAACTTCCAGAAGGCAGCATAGCCTCTTGGGCGCAATTGGCGGAGGCACTAAGATCCCGGTGGAGATTGACCAGCTACTCTCCATTGACATGGGTGAAAATGAGACACTAAGATCCTACAATAGTCGCTACTGGGAGACCTTCAACCAGATTGGGGACTGCCCCACCAATCTCGCCATTACACAATACAAGAGAGGCCTTCGAGTCGGGAACAGACTAAGGGACTCAATCACCATGACACCACCCCTCACCATAGAGGCCTTGATGGAAAGAGTGCATCAGCACATCAGGGTGGAAGAGGATGGCGCCCGTGCCAAAACAAAATCTGGCACGACCGCAATACCAGAGAAAAAGGCCTCAGCAAAGGTCAACGCGGTAGACCGTCCGAGCAGAAACGGACGAGGCAGGCGAGACAACGGAGAGGACCAGGATAAAAGATGGTTGAGAGTCCGCACTGCCATAACCATGGTATTCAAGAAACCGATTTATCGGATTCTAAGCGAAATACGCGATGAACCTTTCGTCAAATGGCCGCCTAAGCTAGGAGAAGCACAGAAAGACTATGACGAAAGATCGCGGTGCACCTTCCACAAAGAAAATGGGCACTGCACTGAAAATTGCACGCCATTGAGACAGCATCTGGAGGAGTTGGTGGCAGTCGGTTACCTGGATAAATACATTAAATGAGGGATGCAACCAGCCCCCCAGGATCACGATAACCCCAATGGGCTGCCAATTGACGCCCCACCTCAAGGTGTAATCAATGTGATACATGGAGTATTCGAACCTGAGCGTGTATGCGAGCTCAGAGGGTCGATTAAGAAGGCTGAGCACTTAAGGGAGGTACTAAGCGCTCAACCTACCATCAAGAAGGGAAGAACGGAGGCTGCCAATGTCATCTCTTTTTTAGACAGAGACTTAGCCAGGATATACTGCCCTCAAAATGACGCGCTAGTCGTCACTCTCCGCGTCAAGGATTATGACATCAAGCGGATTTTGATCGACCAGGGGAGCTCATATGAGATCATGTACTATGACACCTTCAAACAACTGAAGCTGGAAGACAAGGACTTGGCACCTGCCGTATCCCCCCTAATTGGATTCAACTCAATGCCAGAGTGGCTAGTTGGCAAGATTATCCTCCCAGTCAGGGCAGGAAGTGTAACGAAATAAGTGGAATTTTGGGTGTTGAAAGTCCCCTCCACTTACAACATCATCTTGGGCAGAACATGGCTGCATGCCATGCGAGCGGTAGCTTCATCCTACCATCAAGTAATGCGATTCCCCAACGAAATCAGGGTAATTGAAGAGGTCTTTGGAGACCAAATCATGTCCAAGCAATGCTTTGTCACGGTTAATGGCAGCCGTGCTGCCAAGGGATATGTTCATTCGGTGGAAGAACCTGAGAGCAATGAACTATTTGCGGAGGTCGGCAAAGCAACCGATCAAAAAGCGGTGGAAGACTTGGTAGAGGTAAGAATAGATGAAAAGAACCCGGATAAGTTCTTTTTGCTCGGTTTGTCGTTGTCCAGCACTGAGAGATTAGAGGTCTTGGAATTCTTGACCTCTAACATCGAAGTGTTCGCCTGGACACCCTACGACATGCCAGGCATTGATCCAAACGTCATCTGTCACCAACTCAATGTCCACCCATCCGCCAGACCGATCATTCAGCGCACCCGCAGATCGACACTCCACCACGCCGAGACAGTGGCGGAAGAAGTGGGAAATTTGCTGGAGGCAGGAGTTATCAAAGAGGTGCACTACCCCAAATGGATCTCCAACACAGTCGTGGTGCCAAAGAAGAATGGAAAACGGCGTGTCTGCATCGACTATAAGACAGTCAACAAAGCATGCCCAAAGGACAGCTTCCCCCTACCATGGATATATCAATTGGTAGACCTAACGGCGGGGCACAATCGACTTAGCTTTCTTGATGCCTACAGAGGCTACCATCAGATCGCCATGTACGAACCAGACCAGGAGGTCACATCCTTTACAACTCCAAGAGGACTGTATTGCTACAAGGTCATGCCCTTTGGCCTAAAGAACATAGGGGCAACATTCCAGAGAATGGTCACCAAGATGTTTGAACCATTATTAGGCAGAACAATGGAGGCTTACATCGACGACATGGTGGTCAAGAGCAAGGATGAGAATGACCATCTAAGGGACCTAGGTGAGATGTTCCAGATTCTGAAGAGACACAAGTTGCGCCTTAATGCATCCAAGTGCGCGTTCGGTGTAGGATCTGGTAAATTCCTAGGCTTTCTGGTAACCAACCGGGGTATAGAGGCAGACCCTTCCTAGATCAAAGCTATTCAAGATCTGGAGAGGCCTAACTCAGTAAAAGAAGTGCAACATCTCACCGGCATGGCGGCTGCACTCAACCGATTCATTAGCCGGTCGTCAGACAGACTACGACCATTTTTTCAAGCATTGAAAGCCAAGTTCGAGTGAGACGAAGAATGCGACCGCGCTCTGGAAAGCTTAAAAGAATACATGTCTTCTCCACCACTGCTTGTCATCCCAACACCTGGAGAAGAACTCTTCCTGTACCTGGCAGTCTCGCAGCACGCAATTAGCGCAGTGTTGGTCCGTGCGGAAGGAATCCAACATCTGCCCATTTTTTATGTCAGCAAGACATTGCTAGGCGCCGAAACAAGGTATTTGCCACTGGAAAAACTGGCATTGGCCTTGATGATGGCCTCAAGGAAGTTGTCGCACTATTTTCACGCTCACACCATAGTCGTCCTCACAGCTTTCCCACTAAAAGCTTTGTTTGAGAGGGCGAACTTTTCTGGGCGAATCTTGAAGTGGGCAGTAAAGTTGGGACAATTCGACATCAAGTTCCAACCCAGAACCGCAGTAAAGGCCCAAGCCTTGGCAGACTTCGTCGCAGAATTTACCCTAGGAAGTCATCATATCTACCCAGTCGACCTGACTGGCACAACCGAACTACGGATGGAAGTTGACGCCGGAATAGCGCAACCCTTGGTGCAAGACACTGAGTCAGACTCCAAGGCAGACCAGAGTAAAGAGAGCAAGGCAGAAGCGAACCATGCTACACCAAACCGAACAAATAAAGACCTGGTACCATCAGATGGCGGGGGGCAGACAGCAAGTATGGACCTTGGAGAAAACACCAGCGACATTCTTAACCCCACGACATCATCTGATCCCTCCACATGCTGGAAGTTGTTCGTTGGAGAGATATGGAAGCTCTTCGTGGATGGAGCATCCAACCGGCATGGTGCAGGACTTGGCATAGTCCTCATCTCTCCAGACGGCCTTGTTGTGGAGCAAGCAGTCAATCTTGGCTTCCTAGCATCAAACAACGAAGCGGAGTATGAAGCGCTTCTTACAGGCCTCAAGTCAGTATGCTACATGAAGGCCACCGAGCTAATGGTCTACAGTGACTCACAACTGGTGGTAAACCAAATTTCAGGCAACTACGAAGCGAAGGATGACAAGATGGCGAAGTACTAAGACTTACTCAGAAAAAAGATCAAGAAATTTGAAGTAGTGAGGATAGAACAGATTGGCAGGGAGGAAAATAGCAGAGCAGACGAACTAGCAAGCTTTGTTTCAATGGCAGATACATCCGTCCCTCATCCGTTGCTCATCAACTACTTACCAAGGCCAAGCATTGAAGACTCCGAAGCAGAAGAGGTATGTTGCGCCAAACTAGGCCCCTCATGGATGGATCCCATCATACTGTTCTTAAAAGACGGCGTCTTACCGGAAGAAAAGAAAGAAGCCAACAAAATTAGAGCAAAGTCGCAGCGATTTTGGCTCTCTCCCTCCATGGCATTGTACAAAAAGTATTTCTCAGGACCCTATCTAAAGTGTGTCCACCCCAGCAAAGTGGAAGCATTCTTGTTCGAGATACACGAAGGCGTGTGTGGAAGCCACCAAGGAGGAAGATCGTTAGCTTACAGAGCCATTTCGCAAGGATACTGGTGGCCATACATGCAAGCAAACTCAGAGAAATATGTGAAAAAGTGCGAGAAATGTCAAAAGTTCGCACACCAAATACATCAACCAGCCAGGGAACTCCTACCATTGATTAGCCCATGGACTTTCGCAATGTGGGGCTTGGACATAGTAAGACCACTTCCAACAGCACCCGGCAACAGGAAGTTCTTTCTCGCAGCAACAGACTACTTCACAAAGTGAGTGGAGGCAGAAGCCTTGGCATCAATCAAGGAAAAAGACGTGAAGAAGTTCGTCTGGCAGAACATCATCACTCGGTTTGGCATACCAAAAGCCTTAATATCAAACAACGACACTCAGTTCGACGGCAGAATCTTTAGAGGTTTTTGTGAAGAATACAAGATAGAATTCTACAATTCTACACCAACATATCCCCAAGCAAATGGTCAGGCAGAAGCGTCAAACAAGGTTGTCTTGGATGGATTGAAGAAAAGGTTAGAAAAAGCAAAAGGCAAGTGGGCAGAAGAGCTCCCTCATGTTTTATGGGCTTACCGCACCACACCTCGGCGATCAACAGGAGAAACACCATTCTCCTTAGCTTATGGCATGGAAGCAGTAATCCCATTGGAAGTTGGCCTTCCCACAATTCGAAGCGAAAATTTTGATCCAGACTTAAATGGTAAAGCCATAACATTGGAGCTCGACCTTGCAGAAGAAAGAAGAGACAGAGCATTAGTTCACATTGCCTCCTACCAGCAAGAATTGTCCAGAAAGTATAACAAGACAGTACATCCAAGGCAATTCAAGATTGGAGATTGGGTACTGCGCAAAGTGATGGGAAACACCTTGATACCACGAGATGGCAAGTTAAGGCCTAATTGGGAAGGACCTTACAAAGTGGTCGGATTAGCAAGCAAAGAAGCATACCACTTGGAAGACGAAGACATCAAAGCCATTCCCAGGCCATGGAACACTGCCAATCTCAAGATATTTTATTTTTAGGTTTTTTCTTTTAAGTATGTGTAATATTTCCCTTTCTCAATAAAACAAGTAGTTTTCTTTTCAGCACAAGTTTTTTATTCTGCAAAAGATAGTTTTAGTGAGTTAGGAACATGGTAAACATTTATTCTAGGTTAGTTGGAAAAACCAACATAGAGGTTGGCTGGATTAAACCCATACCCTTCCTAAGCCCAGGATAAGGATCCAGGCTGCAGGACGTTTGGTCGGAATAACCAAACACTATACTCTAGGTCGGCTAGAAAAACCAATCTAGAGGTTGGCTAGAAAAACCAACACCTTTCCTAAGTCTAGAATAAGGATCCAGGCTGCAGGACGTTTGGCAGGAATAACCAAACATTTTTCTAAATTGGCAGGAATAACCAATCTAGAAGTTGGCTGGATTAAACCAACACCCTTCCTAAGCCCAGGATAAGGATCCAGGCTGCAGGACGTTTGGTCGGAATAACCAAAAATTTCACTTTAGGTTGGCTGAAAAAATCAATCTAGAGGTTGGCTGGATTAAAACCAACTCTTAGTACTCTTCAGCCGAAGTAAGGATATCGGCTAAAGAGTGGTTGGCTGGATTAAACCAACTCTTAGTACTCTTCAGCCGAAGTAATAATTTCAGCTGGTTGGCTGGATAAAACCAACTCTTAATACCCTTCAGCCGAAGTACGGATTTCGGCTAAAGAATAGTTGGCTGGAAAAACCAACTCTTATTGTGCTTCAACCGAGATAAGGATCTAGGCTGAAGCAGTTGGCTGGTATGGCCAGGTAGAATACAAAGTTAAAACCAGGATAAGTTATCTCGGCAAGAGAATATTAGTCTGAATACAAAATAAGTGCAAGCATGGCAGCAGACCGAACTGAAAGTTGAAAGGTTCTTCATTTAAAATTCAAAAGTACAGAGAAAAGAGTTCATTCAAAGAAAACCAGTCTAGAAGAGTGTTACTTTAGCCGGGTTACAATTGTCCAAAAAGCAGAAAAGAAAAGAAAATACAAAATCAGTTAAATAGATCATCTATTTCGGCGTCAAGATCGGCGTCAAGATCAACTCTAAGACCGGTTTTAGCTAGCAGCACAGTCTCGGTTGGGAGCACGATTTCAGTAGGCAGCTCATCAGTCAGGTCTTCCACCACTGGCTCCAACCGAGCTGACTGATCAACAGGGTCATTGACGACCGAGGTATCGTTGGGCACGGTTTCTTCTTTCTCATCTGATTTTTCAAGAAATTGTTGTTGAACGGTCATGGCATACTCCGCCATTGAGCCCGGTATGAAATACGGTGGAGGATTATAGACCTCGGTCTCTGGTTGATGACCGAGCTGAGTCACAGCCGCCCTCCAACCGCACTTGAAGAAGAGGTCCTTCGCTGCTTCACATTGCTTAATATAAAGGGCTTCACCTTCCTTAAAGCCGCGGATCTCAGCATCCTCCAGCTTCTTCTTCATTTCCTCAATTTTGGCTTTCTTCTTTCCTTCTAGTTTAGCCAGTTCGCGCAAATATTTGTCTTTGATCACGGCTGCAGCTTTTTGTTTTTCTGCTTCAGCCGAGCTAACAAGACCAGTCAGACGACCGTTCTCGAATTTTATCTCGGCTAGCTGCTTCCTAGCCTCTTCCAGCTCGGCAGTTTTTTCAGTTACTTCGGCCATGGCTTGCCTTGCTGTTTTACGAAGCTCCAACACACGCTTATGGGCGATTTGACTCTTTTGCATGGCCTGAAAAAGAATGGAAAGAAACTAATGACAAAACCGAGCAAAAAGTTGGAAAGATTAGAGAGACCAGAGGAGTTGCTTACCAGGATCATTGATTTCGTTGCAAACCGGATGGCCTTGAGCTCGGTCAAATGGTTGTGATGCTCCATATCAGGGGGCAGACATACACTCTTAGCCAGATTGAAGGCTAGCATATGGTCTTTGTCAGCCACCACTGAGTCAGTATCACAGATAGCGCGGTTTTGGAAAGACATTTTTGGAGCCCACTTGGAGGAGTTAGCCCGATCAGAACGCTCCGGCCGAGGGCTCGGTGGAGGGCTCGGTGGAAGAGTGGTTTCATCTTCATCAACGAGGCGTTGCTCGATTTGGGTAGTCCGGGCACGCTTGCTGGGGCGAGATGAGGAAGGTTGTTGAGATAGTAGTGCCACCACGGTCTCTTGAGTCTGGGTGGTTGGTGGTACTTCGGCTAGGTGTGTTTCGGTTAGGAGGGCCCTTACTCTGTTCCTCTTCGCCATTTCTTCTTCAGCAGTAGTACAGACTAGGTTAATTTGTGGCAAGGTTGGGTCCGGTTTAGGAGAGGCCTCTAGCAAAAAATCTGTTACTCTGGCTTTTTGTCGGCTGCTATATCTATACATCGGCTCAAAATTCAGTAGTTTGGCCTAACTTCTTTTAGGGTATCGTAGTGCGGCGCAAAGTGTGTTTAGATTGGGGTAGCTATACAGTGACTTGAGGTGAGCTGAATTTGCATAAAGAAGACAACTATCAGTTCGGTTTAGGAACAGGAAACCGAAATAAAGAAAGACATACAAAGAAGCCAAGGTAGTTATACTGGGGGTTCCTTTCTTCCAGTTTATATTACGGCTTGGGATCTGGGCTTGGTGGTCTTCAAAATTCCCAGATACCCAGAAAAAATCGTCATCATTTAAGTCTTTGTCCGATGTGTCCTTTATTATTTTCTCTCGGCGACGACGTATTCTTAAATAATATACCAAGCCATCTTCTTTTGATCCTATGGAGTATTGATGGAAGAGTTCGGCTAAGCCAAGGTTAATGCCAGGTTGGCGGTTTAGCTCGGCTATACCATTTATTATGCAGTATGAATTAATGGAAAGCTGGGTGGGACATATCCTAGTTTGCCTAAGGAATTCACAAAGTAATGGCTGTACAGGGAATCTTAGTCCAGTTTCTATAATGGACAGGAGGGTAAAAGGTACAAAACCTTGGTTTCCCCATGGTGTGATATTTTGTTTGGCTAAGGTGAGATGGACATCGTCAGGGATGTTATACTCTCTTCGGAATTCGGCCAAGCCACCAGGTGTGTCTACTAAGAACCTATATTTACCCATTCTCTTTTAAGTTATGAATAAATTAAGCTTGTGTTAGCTCAGTCAGAGAAAGGTACTGAGTAGTTCGGTTGAGCGCTCAAAGGAGTGCCTGGGCAACCCAGAGTCCGCAAAGTGAAAAAGAAGAAGTGTTAAGCACAGCTCGTGGGACCGTGCTAAAAGAACAAAAAAGGGCAAGATAAATATAGTCCTAGCTCGGTTTGAAGAAAGAATTTGGTATCTTGGTTTGTGAAAGGGGTTGGTTATTTCGGTTTGTGCAAAGGTTAGTGTTAGCCCAGGTGAACCTCTAGGGGCAGCGCTCTTAGTTCGGTTTGAACTACGAAGGCTGGTTTAGCCCCAAGTTATAGCTCGGCCGTGGTTGAGACTAACAAACGCACTATTACGCAGACTTAGTGCAGTTTGCTAGCTCGGCTGAGTTAAAACAAAAGGTGGTTTGACTTGTTAAAACTAATGGTATAATGTGAAGTGTTAGTTCGGCTGAGTGGTCTGGCTAGAGTGACGTCGACTACAAACAACTTCCTAGTTCGGTTGTGGAGTGATTTTGGATCAAAATCAGTGTTTCTTAGGTTATTTTGTGAATACAGGTGATTCTACTACTAAGTTTTTTCCAGAAAACACTAGCCCAGGCAGCAACATGGCAATAATATGCTTTGCAAAAAACACAAACGGTAGTCTATGCTATGGATTATAGAAGGCAAGTGCAAAAGAAACAAAAACAAGAATGATCTGAGTAGCTTACCAGGACAATAGAAGGAAACTGTAGATGGATGCCAAGACAATGAAGAACACAAACTCAGTAAGTTCAGGGTTGAAGAAGCTCAGGAGCGAGAAAGAGAGAAGAGGAAATGAATAGTGTGGTGAGTGATTCAAAAAAAAACAAGAGTTTTGTTTTGATGCAAGGACCAGAGGCGGGAACGGTTCAAAATTCACAGAGTACGAAGACGGCGTGACAGCTACATTGGGCCAATCAGAGGGGGCCACGTGTCATGGGAATGAGAAGCGATTTAGTTGCTGTGATTGAAGAGACGTTTTGACTGAACAAGCAAAGCCCGGTGTGGAATTAGCTCGGCTGGAAAAGCTTAAGAGTTTTAGCTCGGCTGGAAAAGCTAAAGGGTTTTTAGCTCGGCTGGTAAAATAGGTAATCCCTATCATGCTATGCAGATGGGATTAAGGGGCAATTGAGAGGGTAATTATATGACAATTGGGCCGAGATGGGCAATGGGCCGTCATGGGCCACAATACGAAGGGCTGAGTAAAAAGGCTTTGAAGTTAGTCCGGTCCCAGAGCCCCGAAGTTAGTCTGGTACGGAAGAGACTTGAAGTTAGGCCGGTCTAAAGATGCTTTGAAGTTAGTCCGGTCTCAGGGTTAGCCCGGTCAGTGCGTATTGTGGTTAGACCGGTCAGAACCTTACTATTCGGTAGCTCGGTCTAATCACGCCATGGTTTGCACATGAGAAACCGAGATAAGGAGTAGTGAAAGGAAGAATCGAACTAAATATAGTTCGGCCTACTCTGCGGCTCAGCATAGCCATGATTACCTCGGTCCTATTAGAATCCTACCATGGTAGAACCATCTCACTTGGTTTAAGCAGTGAGGGGGGTGTTGAAGGATAAGCATTATCTTTCAGGAGTGTGAATCCTATGAGGACTCTACATGGAGGAGTAAAAGTCCTACTAGGATTGTGCCACGCGAAACCTATAAAAGCACACAGCATCACCTATGGAGAGGTAACGCGTCTTTGATTCCCTAGTACACAGAGCTTTTTGTCTATTTGTCTATTCAACTGACTTAGGCATCGGAGATGTATCCGGCACACACCCGCCGGCTAGCTCACGTTTGTGTTCTCAGGGAGTGAAGCGACAACGTATGAAGGATTGCAATCTTGATCAACAGGATTATACGAGAATGTTTATTTCTTTCCCGTACAAAAGCGTACAACTAGATCCCCTAAACTATTATCGTGTTTCATTTTTACCCCTTCTGTTATTGCACCGTGAGTTAAACCAAATTTTTGACATTTTTTAGATGAAAATACCCTTCAACACTCTATATTACACAGCCAGCAACACTTCATTTCAATTTTTTTTCCCTTTTTTGTTTTATTATTTTTTTAAATATTCTTTCTGCAAAAATATATTTACAAAGGATATTTAAAAAATAATAAGAATATTTAAAAAAATAATAATGGATGAATACTTATACTTAAAAAAAATTTAAAAAAAAACATAATAATGGAATTGTAAATATATAGAGTGTTAAAGGGTATTTTCATCTAAAAAATATTAGAAGCGCTTGGTTTAACTCACAATGTAGTAATAGAAAGGGTCAAAGTGAAACACGCCAGGAGGTCTATTTGTATGCTTTTATAGTTTTTAGAGTGTCAAAGTGATACTACTCAATAATTTAGGGGATCCATTTGTACACGTTGACAATTTAGAGGGTCAAAGGTATACTTCTCAAGTGTAGGGAGTCTCTGTGTAAATAACCCTAAAGTTTACCATTGCTTGGAAATTATTTTTAAAAATTTACACTAAATTTTTCTATTAAAAATTGAAACACTTAACCCCTTCATCTACTATTTTTTTTTTCAATCTAAACCTTTATAACGAAAATATCCTTTCAACTGTAGTGTGAGAACCCGTATTTTATAATTATATTAAATTATTAGATGTCTGTATTTTAAATTTTGATAAATAAAAATATTTTCATTTCACGATTTCTGTCTATAAATTTATTTCTATAACAACTTAAACCTTATTTTATCATTGTAATATTTTATATTACTTTAATTATAATTATTGTGGATACCATGTCTTTCAACGCACCCACATGTCATGCCTAACTCAAAACTTTTCCATCTATATCCCACATTGAGTGTGAATCATATGATCCATAATGGTAATGAATTGTTTATCCCATAATCATTTATCCCACAAGTTACCACAATAAATCGATTCATAGAAAAGAGTTGACACTTAGTCTTTTTCTAGGGAATTGAGAAACGTATTTGACTCTAAAAACCAACATATAGGCACTAATCTATCATAACCAAAAATTTTGGTTCGTGAGTTTAGATACGAAAGGGAAACGTCATTAAATGAGCACCCTTTCCGCCTAATCAATTGACTTGCCTCTACTAATCCATTACTTTATGAGATTTTATGATTCAATTGACTCTCATGAACTCAATTATTAAGCCTAAAATATTTACTAAACTATCAACTAGGTAATTGAAGAAACAAGATATCGCCTAAGTTGGACACATGAATATAACCACACAAATCAATGATTTTCACAAAAACAAACTAATTTTCTTACTCAAAAGTATGGCTTAAACACACATGATCATAAATATAAGTAGTATCATAAAACATCCAAAACAAATTATTAAACCACATAAAACATATAAATTGTATTGTTGAAAAACAATGCATCAAACAAGCAACATATTATAAAAAGAGAAGGACTCGCCTAGTACTCCTCAGCACCACGACAAATAAAAATATGACATAGTATACAATTATCCCAAACATGACACTTGATGCACACAATATGATCCTATAACTTGGTTTGGTAATATATTCATCAAAACCAACACTTAACATATAAAATGTTAAACAAAACCTAAATTGATATGTATGAATTAACTAGGCTGATATGCATGATTTATAGCTGTTTTATCATTCTAAAATATAATAACAAACATGAGTTGAGCCAACTAAATCTAACTAACATGAAATTACATGATGTTATGCTAACATGTAAACTAACATGAGAAGTAACTAACCACAATCAAACATGAAAAAAATGACACAAATACTTGAAATTAAAAGAGAATAAGATCAGTACCTGGGGTTTGAATATCACACCGAAGAACACAACCAAAAATGTGAAAAATCGTGCTTGAAAGCTTTCCTCAAGCTTCAATATTGTTTTGATCAACTTGCTTTGACCTTAGATCTACTTTAGGTTGCTGATTAGATGCTGTATTAGGGTTTGGAATCTTGGATTTGAGGCTAATTGATTCAACTATCAAGCTTCAAGCTCACTCTATACTTGCATTTCAACAAAACTCTTAAGATCCTCAAAAAATGAAGCAATGGGGTGTAGTTATAAGCATAAGAAACCATAGGGTTTAATCCTAGGTGTTCTAGGTTTGCCTTATCTATTTCTTGCGGCGCCTCCCGCTTAAATTGATCAGTAATCCCAAACAAACTAGGAGTCTATCCCAATCAAACACACGTGAGACTACACCTAGCCCCTTGTGTAGTCGGGAATACAATGTACGGCTAACGATATGTTGGTACAGGTTGACTTCTCAAATATAATTGTATGTTGGTCAACCCACTGGCCCACTTGGTCCTAAGTCCAGTGTTCTACTCCTGGGCTAACGTGTTGTCTAAAAAAGCCTAATTAACTCCCAATTTATGTTTTTTTTATAACAATTCAGCTAACACTTTTGAAAAAACTCATCAACTCGAACTTAAATAAACCTCCATCCCTTTCCCTCTAAAAGAGGCCAAAATGTTAGGTTTTGAATAAAACGAGTTTTAGCAGTAAAATGGTCATTTTGGAAAAATTATGTTTTTTTTTTTATATAAAAAGGTGATACAACGATAGTGAATGTCAAATACATCTCTAAAGTCAAAGTTTAACACTTTCACCATCGGGAAGCATTCAAGTTCCTAAATCTTTATGGTCGATCAAAATGAAGTGTCTACAGTTGTCCCTCTTTGATAGAACTCAAGCAGTAATAGGTAATGAGAGTGAATGTTAAATATCTGAGATCAACCCATTTGGTAGGACCATAAGACGTTAAGCAGTGACAAACAAGCATACATATTGTCATTGTAAGGAATTAGGTCAGTATAGTTCTGGGACAAGTGATGTGCAACAATTATATTTGTGCGTAAGTAGAGTGCTTAGCAAAAAAACATGTAAACAATCACGGAGCATGCAATACATCTAAGAAATTGAAGACAATGGAGAATAATACCTGTCATCCTCATCTAGGTAATGAGAGAAATGAGATCAATTCGACACCTGGTCATGTGCATTTGCAAATGCACAAAGAAAAAACAACAACTAGAGATAACATCCACAATGTAGTATAGTTAGAAAAATGTGACAGTTATCAACTAATCTGTAAATACTCAGTGGAAATGGCTTGACACCTAGTCATGATCATTCGCAAATAAAACATGGGGAAATAACAACTTAATCACTTTCATCCTCAAATGAAATTTGGAAACCGACACCTAGTCATGCTCATCCTCAAATGAGGCATGGAAATAGATACCTGATCATACTTATCCGTAAATAAAGTATGAAAAATAATCTGATACCTAATCATGATTGTCTGCAAATAATGCATGGGAAGCGAAAACTCGTCACATTTATTCACAAATGAAACATGGAAACTGATGCGTAATCATGCTTATCCTCAAATGCGACATGGAAACTGACACTTGATCATGCTTATCCTTAGACAAAGCATAGAAAATTAACACTTGATCATACTCATCAATAGATAGTGTATGAAAAACCAATACTTGATCATACTCATCCGCAAATAAAGTATGGAAAGCACAACGTGTGATAAATGTTCCACTTATAAATAATAACTAAGGGATAAACAAGTGTGTACCAATTATGATCTATAACTAACAAAAGTGTGGTAAGTATGTGTTACTCATGATGAACAATCTAACATACCAAGTGTGTGACTCCATTAGGGAACGGTGACTGCAACTATGACAAGTGTGTGCCACTCGTTGCGAATAGATAAGTAGGTAGTGTGTTAGTGTGTGTGTGTGCGCGCGCGCTCAACGCCCCGAAATCATTACAATAAACTGAGACTAATGATTAATCAAACAACACCATAATCCAAGAATAAAGTCTTTTCATTCATATACTTCAAGTGTACAAAAGAGTGACACATGCATTTATACATTCATAAGCCCTAACCCTGAATCTATAGCATGTGTTATGAACAAAAGATATGAAATAAAAGTTAAGCAGATATATAATGCCCTATTACTTACAACTTTTCCAAGACGGTGCTTGGTTACAACAAAAGTGAGTTTAAACTCAGTACAAATAAAACCCTAGGCTTGTACAAAATAAATACAACATATGACAAAAATAGAAGCTCTTGGCTCCAAGTCCTCACAAGCGATTTCCTTGGCGGAGGCATATCATCAGCACCTGAAAATGGGTTTCCACATAGAGTGAGCCAAAGCCTAGTAAATATACTCTAACACAGTGTATGTGTCATGACCCGAACCCGCCCCTATGGATTAGGATCATAACTGACCATAATCATGAGATTACCTATGGCCTGAGATAAAAATCAAATCATATTTAATAATAGGGGGCCAAAATGTCGAAGAAGAACTTGCAAGGATTGTTCAATGAGTTGTGCATACATCGCATAACAAGAGTTTTTCACTTTTATAATAACTCACTGTCACGACCCAAATCTGCCCCTATAAGTTTGGCATCATGACCGACCAATAATCTTAGATTACCTACGACCTCTATTAACAAAATCAAATTAACATGAATTATGGGGCTTAGCGTAAGCAAATTAAAATACAGAAGTAGTCTATTGAGTTGTGCATATATGAAAAGAGTTCGCATGAACACTGCACAACTGTTTTATAGGTAAGTGCATACATCACAAAAGATTTTTTTTTTTTTTAAAAAAGAAAACAACAATATTCAGCCCTTAATTATGAACTTGTGAAGTCTTACATAAGCAAAACCCTTATCCAAAAACCAAACCAAGAGTTTAAAATCAAAAAGGGGTTTAGATTTTGCTTGGCTCCACATGAGTCCAAGTTGGCTCCTTCACAGGAGCTCCACAAAAAGCTGACAACTTAGTGACTCCGAGGCACTCTCTATCCTTGATGCCCATTTTGCTCACCTACATATATATGCATACATAAATAGTGAGTTAATGCCCAATGAGTAATAACAGAATAAAGAGATTATATGAATGAAATTCAATGCCATCACGAATATCAGTTTCACATTTCTAGTCAATCTTAACATTACTAACCATTTCATTCAATTCATGTGGCACATCCAATAGAGTAACCATGTATCATTAACAATGGGACCTCAAGGGTATATCAATGTTCAATATTCAATGTAACCATGAAGGTCTAATATTAGAGATCTCTGTGTTTCAAATATCCAATGGGCCATGGTATTGTTTCCCCCGGGCAATGGCCAATGGGCCATGGTATTAATTTCCCCCAAGCAAGGCCTCTTTATCAGTGGGCCATGGTATTATATCCCCCATGCGAGGGCCTCACTAAAAGATTCCACGAATACACTTTCAGAAGGGAACTTCATTCATTCATAAGAAACTAGCATTCAATAAGCCATTTGATATATCAATAAGTCATTCATACATCAATTTCAGTAACAATAAGATTTTCAAAAATAATTATAACTCGAACATATCTTTATAGAGTTATTACTCACAGTGGGTTACGTTGTCACTAGGCCTCAGACGCTCACCTATACAAAACACATAACAAAAATGCAATTGGTGTACTGTTCGATAACCATTTCGCTTTAATTAAAATTTCCTCATGTGTTTCCAACTCATTCCATGTTTCTATGAGCTCAATTGGTACCTAAGAATACTTGAAATGACATGAGGATGCAAGTATGCACTTAAAAGAGTTAAGCAAAACTTGCTGAAAACAGGGTCTTCGCTTGAGCGTAGCTTCCTTCGCTCGAGCGGGGGTTCAAAAATAAGGGTGGTCGCTCGAGTGCAACTTCTGTCGCTCGAGTGGTCTGCAAACTCTACAAAAGTACTGGTTGCATGAATTTTCTGCTCAATGGACGCTCGACGGTCGCTCGAGTGGAAGACTGAGAAAAAGTGGATTCGCTCGAGCGTGCATTCTGTCGCTCGAGCTACCATACAAATGTCTGCAAAAATGCTAGGAGCATGAATTTTACGCTCGAGTGAAGCTTTCCTCACTTGAGCGAACTGGTCGAATTATGGAATTTCTAGAATTGTGTTTGAAGTCCAAACTAGATATTCAAAGGTCCAAAACTTGTATTTTTTGTACAAAAACTTGGAAAAACGTTGTATAACATGGAAACACTTCCAATTTGAAACCATTTATTCAAAATCATGCTCCAATTGTCCAAATTCAAGCTTATAATATCAAGTTGAAACCATGCATGTTATGGATTGAGTCCTCTTCCTTTCAAAACACTACAAAGTGACATGAAATGCATGAATCCATGGATGATCTTCAAGTTCATGCCTCCTAAGCTTCATGCATGTATGAATTTCAAGAAATCTTAACTCCAAAATGAAAGATCAAGCATGCATGTGCATAATTCAACTCAAATTCATAATATTCATGGTAATTCATGCTCAACGTACTCAATTTCAAGCAAATGATCCTATAACTCCATGAACTTAGTTTCTACATGACTCAATTCCAAGAATTTAGGATGGATTTCATACCTAATGTGTGAATTCAAGTGTATTCAAGTGTAATTCCCCAAGTCCTCCACAATTTTATTCTAGAATTCTTGAGCTCACCTTCATTCACTCTTAAGATCTCAGCCCATATGTCTATATTATGAGCTCAAGACTTAATTAGGATCTTATATAGGGTGTGATTAACTAACGCTAATTAAGCTTACTTATGGATGATCAATCCTACTCAATTTAATTCATTTTAATTATTTTATTCTAACTATTTTGGTCCAAATAAAATTTTGCCAAAAGATGCCATAAAATTCTAAATATTCTAATTAGCCTATTGGGCTAGTCAATTTTGGCTTCTAAAACCGTTTGGGCTTTCAATTTCTGATTCTAAGTCGATAAGTGAACAGATATTCCACGTAATAACAGATAATTACAAAATTAAGTATATAATCACACAATTAAATACACAATCATGCAATTAAGTTTATTGAAAAAATATGATATAATAGTTCGGAGGCCGGGGTTGTCACAGTCTCTCCCTCTTAGAAAGTTTGGTCCTCCAAACTTAAGTTACCTTCGAATTAAAATAAATGCGGATATCGTTGTTGTATCTCATCCTCTTTTTCCTAAGTGGCCTCTTTCCCATAATGTTCTTTCCACTTAGTTTTCACCATAGGGATAGTTTTGTTTCTCAATTGCTTTTCACCATAGGGATAGTTTTGTTTCTCAATTGCTTTACTTACCGATCAATTATTTGTACGGGCCGTTCTTCATAAATCATATTCTCATCTAAAGCAATCCAATGGTGGTCAATCACATGAAACAGATCTCTAAGGTACCCATGAAGCATGGATACATGGAAAACATTATGCATTTGTTCCATCCCAGGTGGCAAAACGATACGGTAAGCAACAAGACCCAACCTCTCAAGAATTTGAAATGGTCCAACATAACGAGGAGTCAGTTTTCCCTTCTTGCCAAATCTCATCTGTCCTTTCATCGGTGTAATTTTGATAAATACATAATCCCCCACTTCATATTCTAAGTCTCTTTTTTGCTAGTCCGCATAACTTTTCCGTCGGCTTTGTGAAGTCTTAAGCCTTTGCCGAATGATTTTGATCTTTTTGATTGTTTCTTTCACAAGTTTGGTACCATAAATAGCCCTATCACCAACCTCTGTCCAACAAATTGGCGATCTACACTTTCTGCTATATAGTGCCTCATATGGTGCCATGCTAACGCTAGCGTGAAAACAATTGTTATAAGCACACTTGGCCAATGGCAAATACGTTTCCCAACTGCCACATACGAAGCATGTCTTCTAAGGTCTGAATAGTCCTCTCGGTTTGCTCATCAGTTTATGGATGAAATATTGTACTAAATCTCAATTATGTTCCTATTGCATCCTATAGACTATGCCAAAATATAGAAACAAATTTAGGATCCTTATCTGATACAATATACACTAGAACCCATGCAATCGAATAATTTCATCAATGCAGACAGTAGCAAGTTTATATGCAGTAAAAGAAGTCTTTACAGCAAGAAAATGAGCAGACTTAGTTAGTCTATCAACTATAACCCAAAGAAAGTCCATACCTCTAAGTGTTCGAGGTAGGCCAACAACAAAGTCCATGGTGATATGTTCCCATTTCCATTCCAGGATAGGAAGAGATTGAAGCAACCCTGCTGGTTTCTGATGTTCCGCTTTCACTTGTTGGCATTGTAAACATTTAGAGTTAAAGTCGGCAATCACTCTTTTCATGTTGGGCCACCAACACACTAACTTCAAATCTTTGTACATTTTGGTGTTTCCTGGGTGCATAGCAAACACTGACTTGTGGACTTCCTCCAAAATTTTCCTTTTCAAATCTGTATCATTTGGAATACACAATCTCCCTTGAAATTTCAACACAGAATCTTCAATTATGAAACTCAGTTTAGGCTTAGTGTCAAGCTCATCACAAATCTTCTTCAAAAGCTCATCATTCATTTGTTTTTGCTTGATTTATTCAATAATGGCAGGTTGTGCAGACATTGCAGCTATCAAGCTATGTTATTCAAACGGCACCACCTCAATTTTAAGTTTTTCAAACTCTAGCAGCAACTCTCTCTCTGATCTATGAGTAAATAGACAAGATTCTCCACATTCTATCTGCTAAGTGCATCTACCACAGCATTGGCTTTGCCCGAATGATAATGGATTTGCAAATGATAGTCTTTGATTAACTCAAGCCATCGCCTTTGACACATGTTCAACTCCATTTGGGTGAAAAGATACTTTAAGATTTTATGATCAGTGTACACTTCACATTTGGTTCTATATAGGTAGTGACGCCATATTTTCAATGCAAACACAACTGCGGCAAGTTCAAGGTCGTGTGTTGGATAGTTTTTCTCATGTGGTCTCAGTTATCGGGAGGCATAAGCAATCATCCTGCCATTCTGCATTAAAATACAACCCAAACCCTTACAAGATGCATCATTATAAATCATAAATCCTTCCGTACCTGAGGGTATAATGAGGATTGGAGCTGTGGTCAATCTTGTCTTTAGTTCTTGAAATGCAGATTCTCTTTGGTTGGTCCATTCAAATGGTTCCCCCTTTTAAGTCAATTGAGTCAATGGCACCGCAATCTTTGAGAAGTCTTTAACAAACCTTCGATAATAACCAGCCAATCCCATAAAACTATGAACTTCTGTTACATTAGTCGGAGTAGACCAATAGACAATCGCTTCGATTTTCTGAGGGTCAACTGAGATACCATTTCTGTTAATAACATGCCCCAAAACATTATTTCATCAAGCCGAAACTCACACTTCTTCAATTTCCCATACAATTTCTTTTCCCTAAGTGTTTAAAGAGTCATTCTGCAGTGTTGTTCATGCTCATCTTTACTTTTCGAATAAATCAAAATGTCATCAATGAATATAACAACAAAGTCATCTAGAAAAGGTTTGAAAATGCTTTATATCAAATCCATAAATGCTGCGGGCGCATTAGTGACTCCGAAAGGCATGACCCAACAATGGCTGGGCCAGTTTTGGTATCTCGGGGCCAATATGTATAAAGGTAAGGAAGAGTGAGGAGCATTGATTAAAGCCCAAACCACAAACACATCACAGCGCACGTTAGCAAACAAATCCCTGCAACTTCGCATACATACGCCGTCGCCTACAAATTGTAGAGGAGCAAGGTCCAAATTTGCACACCGAATCGAAGCTAGCATCAATGGCTCCCAAGCTGAAAGAGAAGCCGAAACCCTCGCAATCGCAAGCTTCAAAGCCTGCAATCGCCGTTGAAGATCTATTCACCACTCTCAATCGGCACATCCAACGGTCGGAGTACGAACAAGCCGTCAAAGTCGCAGATCAAGGTCATTATTCATGTTTGTATGATTGTAAGTTCATTTTGTTTGTGTTTTTTTTTGGAAATTTAGATCGAATCTGTGTTTTCTTTTTCTTTTTTTCTTTTTTTTGCAGTTCTGTCAATAGTCTCTAACGATGAGGACACGATTCGTTGCAAAATCATGGCTTTAATCAAGGCTGATAGCATCGATGAAGCTCTTTCGACTATTGAGTCTTCTCGAAGGCCCCCGATTGATTTCAGTTTCCTTCCGGTAAAAAACATGAGCTTTGTTTACTGATTCAAAGGTGTGTCTGTTGATTTAAGATTTTAAAATGTGTTTGTTGGTGCAAAATTATTAGTTTTTGTTATCATGGAGTGTAAAGTAATTTGAAGAATTTATCTTGATGTATTATTGGCCTTAGCATTTCTTTGTTAAGCGCATGCTAGGCAGTTAGGTGTCAAACTGATGTGGTTTAACAAATGTATGTTGGTTGCCTCATCTATTTTGAGTTCCTATTAGTATTCAAGATCGAAATAATCCCATTTGGTAGGGCAGGTTTAGCAAAACTCTACTTCATTGTATGAGTTTTTACTAAACATACTGTATTGTTTTTCTTCTTAAAATTTGTTTTTCGAGTATTTTTTTCTTTTTCCCCTGTATTATGAAGAATCCAGTCTCAATAATATGACTAGGTTGGCCATGCAAGACGATTTTTGGAACACTTTGTATACAAATTGGCACCTATAAGGTGGAACACTTTGCACCACCCTTTACTGTAATTCTCATTCATAAATAAATTGTTAAGATAAAATTAAATAAATAAACAAATTGTCGGTAATTCTCATTCATAAATAAATTGTTAAGATAAAAATAAATAAATAAACAAATTGTTGGTTGTTTTTACGACCCAACAATGGTTGGGCCAGTTTTGGTATCTCAGGGCCAATACGTATAAAGGTAAGGAAGAGTGACGAGCATTGATTAAAGCCCAAGCCACAAACACATCACAGCGCACGTTAGCAAACAAATCCCTCCAACTTCGCATACATACGCCGTCGCCTGCAAATTGTAAAGGAGCAAGGTCCAAATTTGCACACCGAATCGAAGCTAGCATCAATGGCACCCAAGCTAAAAGAGAAGCCGAAACCATCGCAATCGCAAGCTTCAAAGCCTGCAATCGCCGTTGAAGATCTATTCACCACTCTCAATCGGCACATCCAACGGTCGGAGTACGAATAAGCCGCAAAAGCCGCAAATCAAGGTCATTATTCATGTTTGTCTGATTGTAAGTTCATTTTGTTAGTGTTTTTTTTGGAAATTTGGTTCAAATCTGTGTTCTTTTTTTTTTTTTTTTTTTGCAATTCTGTCAATTGTCTCTAATGATGAGGACGTGATTCGTTGCAAAATCATGGCTTTAATCAAGGCTGATAGCATCAATGAAGCTCTTTCGACTATTGAGTCTTCTCGAAGGCTCCCGATTGATTTCAGTTTCTTTAAGGTAAAAAACATGAGCTTTGTTCACTGATTCAATGGTGTGTCTGTTGATTTAAGATTTTAAAATGTGTTTGTTGGTGCAAAATTATTAGTTTTTGTTATCATGGAGAGTAAAGCAATTTAAAAAATTTATGTTGATGTATTATTGGCCTTAGCATTTCTTTGTTAAGCCCATGCTAGGCAGCTAGGTATCAAACTGATGTGGTTTAACAATTGTATGTTAGTTGCCACATCTATTTTGAGCTCCTATTAGTATTCAAGATCGAAATAATCCCATTTGGTAGGGCAGGTTTAGCAAAACTCTACTTCATTGTATGAGTTTTTACTAAACATACTGTATTGTTTTTCGAGTATTTTTTTCTTTTTCCCCTGTATTATGAAGAATCCAGTCTCAATAATACAACTAAGTTAGCCATGCAAGATGATTTTTGGAACACTTTGTATACAAATTGGCACCTATAAGGTGGAACACTTTGCACCACCCTTTACTGTAATTCTCATTCATAAATAAATTGTTCAGATAAAAATAAATAAATAAACAAATTGTCGGTAATTCTCATTCACAAATAAATTGTTAAGATAAAAATAAATAAATAAACAAATTGTTGGTTGTTTTTATGACCCAACAATGGTTGGTCCAGTTTTGGTATCTCGGGGCCAATACGTATAAAGGTAAGGAAGAGTGAGGAGCATTGATTAAAGCCCAAGCCACAAACACATCACAGCGCACGTTAGCAAAAAACCCCAGCAACTTCGCATACATACGCCGTCGCCTGCAAATTGTAGAGGAGCAAGGTCCCAATTTGCACACCGAATCGAAGCTAGCATCAATGGCTCCCAAGCTGAAAGAGAAGCCGAAACCCTCGCAATTGCAAGCTTCAAAGCCTGCAATCGCCGTTGAAGATCTATTCACCACTTTCAATCGGCACATCCAACGGTCGTCGTACGAACAAGCCGTCAAAGTCGCAGATCAAGGTCATTATTCATGTTTGTATGATTGTAAGTTCATTTTGTTTGTGTTTTTTTTGGAAATTTGGATCGAATATGTGTTTTCTTTTTTTTTTTCTTTTTTTTTGCAGTTCTGTCAATTGTCTCTAACGATGAGGACGCGATTCGTTGCAAAATCATGGCTTTAATCAAGGTTGATAGCATCGATGAAGCTCTTTCGACTATTGAGTCTTCTCGAAGGCTCCCGATTGATTTCAGTTTCTTTAAGGTAAAAAACATGAGCTTTGTTCACTGATTCAATGGTGTGTCTGTTGATTTAAGATTTTAAAATGTGTTTGTTGGTGCAAAATTATTAGTTTTTGTTATCATGGAGTGTAAAGCAATTTGAAGAATTTATGTTAATGTATCATTGGCCTTAATATTTCTTTGTTAAGCGCATGCTAGGCAGTTAGGTATTAAACTGATGTGGTTTAACAAATGTATGTTGGTTGCCACATCTATTTTGAGCTCCTATTAGTATTCAAGATCGAAATAATCCCATTTGGTAGGGCAGGTTTAGCAAAACTCTACTTCATTGTATGAGTTTTTACTAAACATACTGTATTGTTTTTCTTCTTAAAATTTGTTTTTCGAGTATTTTTTTCTTTTTCCCCTGTATTATGAAGAATCCAGTCTCAATAATACAACTAAGTTAGCCATGCAAGATGATTTTTGGAACACTTTGTATACAAATTGACACCTATAAGGTGGAACACTTTGCACCACCCTTTACTGTAATTCTCATTCATAAATAAATTTTTAAGATAAAAATAAATAAATAAACAAATTGTCGGTAATTCTCATTCATAAATAAATTGTTAAGATAAAAATAAATAAATAAACAAATTGTTGGTTGTTTTTACGACCCAACAATGGCTGGGCCAGTTTTGGTATCTCGAGGCCAATACGTATAAAGGTAAGGAAGAGTGAGGAGCATTGATTAAAGCCCAAACCACAAACACATCAAAGCGCACGTTAGCAAACAAATCCCTATAACTTCCCAGACATACGCCGTCGCCTGCAAATTGTAGAGGAGATGGTCAAAATTTGCACACCGAATCGAAGCTAGAATCAATGGCTCCCAAGCTAAAAGAGAAGCCGAAACCCTAGCAATCGCAAGCTTCAAAGCCTGCAATCGCCGTTGAAGATCTATTCACCACTCTCAATCGGCACATCCAACGGTCGGAGTACGAACAAGCCGTCAAAGTCGCAGATCAAGCTCATTATTCATGTTTGTATGGTTGTAAGTTCATTTTGTTTGTGTTTTTTTTTGAAAATTTGGATCGAATCTGTGTTTTTTTTTTTTCTTTTTTTTTTTGCCGTTCTGTCAATTGTCTCTAACGATGAGGACAATTTGGATCGAATCTGTGTTTTTTTTTTTCCGTTCTGTCAATTGTCTCTAACGATGAGGACGCGATTCGTTGCAAAATCATGGCTTTAATCAAGGCTGATAGCATCGATGAAGCTCTTTCGACTATTGAGTCTTCTCGAAGGCTCCTGATTGATTTCAGTTTCTTTAAGGTAAAAAACATGAGCTTTGTTCAATGATTCAATGGTGTGTCTGTTGGTTAAAGATTTTAAAATGTGTTTGTTAGTGAAAAATTATTAGTTTTTGTTATCATGGAGTGTAAAGCAATTTGAAAAATTTATGTTGATGTATTATTGGCCTTAGCATTTCTTTGTTAAGCCCATGCTAGGCAGCTAGGTATCAAACTGATGTGGTTTAACAATTGTATGTTAGTTGCCACATCTATTTTGAGCTCCTATTAGTATTCAAGATCGAAATAATCCCATTTGGTAGGGCAGGTTTAGCAAAAATCTACCTCATTGTATGAGTTTTTACTAAACATATTGTATTGTTTTTCTTCTTAAAATTTGTTTTTCAAGTCTTTTTTTCTTTTTCCCCTGTATTCTGAAGAATCCAGTCTCAATAATACAACTAAGTTAGCCATGCAAGATGATTTTTGGAACACTTTGTATACAAATTGGCACCTATAAGGTGGAACACTTTGCACCACCCTTTACTGTAATTCTCATTCATAAATAAATTTTTAAGATAAAAATAAATAAATAAACAAATTTCGGTAATTCTCATTCATAAATAAATTGTTAAGATATAAATAAATAAATAAACAAATTGTTTGTTGTTTTTACGACCCAACAATGGCTGGGCCAGTTTTGGTATCTCGGGGCCAATACGTATAAAGGTAAGGAAGAGTGAGGAGCATTGATTAAAGCCCAAACCACAAACACATCAAAGCGCACGTTAGCAAACAAATCCCTATAACTTCGCATACATACGCCGTCGCTTGCAAATTGTAGAGGAGCAAGGTCCAAATTTGCACACCGAATCGAAGCTAGCATCAATGGCTCCCAAGCTGAAAGAGAAGCCGAAACCCTCGCAATCGCAAGCTTCAAAGCCTGCAATCGTCGTTGAAGATCTATTCACCACTATCAATCGGCACATCCAACGGTCGGAGTACGAACAAGCCGTCAAAGTCGCCGATCAAGGTCATTATTCATGTTTGTATGATTGTAAGTTCATTTTGTTTGTGTTTTTTTTTGGAAATTTGGATCGAATCTGTGTTTTCTTTTTTCTTTTTTTTTTGCCATTCTGTCAATTGTCTCTAACGATGAGGACGCAATTCGTTGCAAAATCATGGCTTTAATCGCGGCTGATAGCATCGATGAAGCTCTTTCGACTATTGAGTCTTCTCGAAGGCTCCCGATTGATTTCAGTTTCTTTAAGGTAAAAAACATGAGCTTTGTTCACTGATTCAATGGTGTGTCTGTTGGTTTAAGATTTTAAAATGTGTTTGTTGGTGAAAAATTATTAGTTTTTGTTATCATGGAGTGTAAAGCAATTTGAAAAATTTATGTTGATGTTTTATTGGCCTTAGCATTTCTTTGTTAAGTGCATGCTAGGCAGTTAGGTATTAAACTGATGTGGTTTAACAAATGTATGTTGGTTGCCTCATCTATTTTGAGCTCCTATTAGTATTCAAGATCGTAATAATCCCATTTGGTAGGGCCGGTTTAGCAAAACTCTACTTCATTGTATGAGTTTTTACTAAACATACTGTATTGTTTTTCTTCTTAAAGTTTGTTTTTCGAGTCTTTTTTTCTTTTTCCCCTGTATTATGAAAAATCCAGTCTCAATAATACAACTAAGTTAGCCATGCAAGATGATTTTTGGAACACTTTGTATACAAATTGGCACCTATAAGGTGGAACACTTTGCACCACCCTTTACTATAATTCCCATTCATAAATAAATTGTTAAGATAAAAATAAATAAATAAACAAATTGTCGGTAATTCTCATTCATAAATAAATTGTTAAGATAAAAATTAATAAATAAACAAATTGTTGGTAGTTTTTACGACCTAACAATGGCTGGGCCAGTTTTGGTATCTCGGGGCCAATACGTATAAAGGTAAGGAAGAGTGAGGAGCATTGATTAAAGCCCAAACCACAAACACATCAAAGCGCACGTTAGCAAACAAATCCCTATAACTTCGCATACATACGCCGTCGCCTGCAAATTGTAGAGGAGCAAGGTCCAAATTTGCACACCGAATCGAAGCTAGCATCAATGGCTCCCAAGCTGAAAGAGAAGCCGAAACCCTCGCAATCACAAGCTTCAAAGCCTGCAATCGCCGTTGAAGATCAATTCACCGCTCTCAATCGGCACATCCAACGGTCGGAGTACGAACAAGCCGTCAAAGTCGTAAATCAAGCTCATTATTCATGTTTTTATGGTTGTAAGTTCATTTTGTTTGTCTTTTTTTTTTGGAAATTTGGATCGAATCTGTGTTTTCTTTTTTCTTTTTTTTTTTGCCGTTCTGTCAATTGTCTCTAACGATGAGGACGCGATTCGTTGCAAAATCATGGCTTTAATCATGGCTGATAGCATCGATGAAGCTCTTTCGACTATTGAGTCTTCTCGAAGGCTCCCGATTGATTTCAGTTTCTTTAAGGTAAAAAACATAAGCTTTGTTCACTGATTCAATGGTGTGTCTGTTGGTTTAAGATTTTAAAATGTGTTTGTTGGTGCAAAATTATTAGTTTTTGTTATCATGTAGTGTAAAGCAATTTGAAGAATTCATGTTGATGTATTATTGGCCTTAGCATTTCTTTGTTAAGCGCATGCTAGGCAGTTAGGTATCAAACTGATGTGGTTTAACAAATGTATGTTGGTTGCCTCATCTATTTTGAGCTCCTATTAGTATTCAAGATCGAAATAATCCCATTTGGTCGGGCAGGTTTAGCAAAACTCTACTTCATTGTATGAGTTTTTACTAGACATACTGTATTGTTTTTCTTCTTAAAATTTGTTTTTCGAGTATTTTTTTTCTTTTTCCCCTGTATTATGAAGAATCCAGTCTCAATAATACAACTAAGTTAGCCATGCAATATGATTTTTGGAACACTTTGTATACAAATTGGCACCTATAAGGTGGAACACTTTGCACCACCCTTTACTGTAATTCTCATTCATAAATAAATTGTTCAGATAAAAATAAATAAATAAGCAAATTGTCGGTAATTCTCATTCATAAATAAATTGTTAAGATAAAAATAAATAAATAAACAAATTGTTGGTTGTTTTTACGACCCAACAATGGCTGGGCCAGTTTTGGTATCTCGGGGCCAATATGTATAAAGGTAAGGAAGAGTGAGGAGCATTGATTAAAGCCCAAACCACAAACACATCACAGTGCACGTTAGCAAACAAATCCCTGCATCTTCGCATACATACACCGTCGCCTGCAAATAGTAGAAGAGCAAGGTCCAAATTTGCACACCGAATCGAAGCTAGCATCAATGGCTCCCAAGCTGAAAGAGAAGCCGAAACCCTCGCAATCACAAGCTTCAAAGCCTGCAATCGCCGTTGAAGATCTATTCACCACTCTCAATCGGCACATCCAACGGTCGGAGTACGAACAAGCCGTCAGAGTCGCAGATCAAGGTCATTATTCATGTTTGTATGATTGTAAGTTCATTTTGTTTGTTTTTTTTTGGAAATTTGGATCGAATCTGTGTTTTTTTTTTTTTTTTTTTTTTTTTTTTGCAGTTCTGTCAATTGTCTCTAACGATGAGGACGAGATTCATTACAAAATCATGGCTTTAATCAAGGCAGATGGCATCGATGAAGCTCTTTCGACTATTGAGTCTTCTCGAAGGCTCCCGGTTGATTTCGGTTTCTTTAAGGTAAAAAACATGAGCTTTGTTCACTGATTCAATGGTGTGTCTATTGATTTAAGATTTTAAAATGTGTCTGTTGGTGCAAAATTATTAGTTTTTGTTATCATGGAGTGTAAAGCAATTTAAAAATTCATATTGATGTATTATTGGCCTTATCATTTCTTTGTTAAGCGCATGCTAGGCAGTTAGGTATTAAACTGATGTGGTTTAACAAATGTATGTTAGTTGCCTCATATATTTTGAGCTCCTATTAGTATTCAAGATCGAAATAATCCCATTTGGTAGGGCAGGTTTAGCAAAACTCTACTTCATTGTATGAGTTTTTACTAAACATACTGTATTGTTTTTCTTCTTAAAATTTGTTTTTCGAGTATTTTTTTTCTTTTTCCCCTGTATTATGAAGAATCCAGTCTCAATAATACAACTAAGTTAGCCATGCAATATGATTTTTGGAACACTTTGTATAAAAATTGGCACCTATAAGGTGGAATACTTTGCACCACCCTTTACTATAATTCTCATCCATAAATAAATTGTTAAGATAAAAATAAATAAAAAAACAAATTGTCGGTAATTCTCCTTCATAAGTAAATTGTTAAGATAAAAATAAATAAATAAACAAATTGTTGGTTGTTTTTACGACCCAACAATGGCCGGGCCAGTTTTGGTATCTCGGGGCCAATACGTATAAAGGTAAGGAAGAGTGAGGAGCATTGATTAAAGCCCAAACCACAAACACATCACAGCGCACGTTAGCAAACAAATCCCTCCAACTTCGCATACATACGCCGTCCCCTGCAAATTGTAGAGGAACAAGGTCCAAATTTGCACACCGAATCGAAGCAAGCGTCAATGGCTCCCAAGCTGAAAGAGAAGCCGAAACCCTCGCCATCGCAAGCTTCAAAGCCTGCAATCGCCGTTGAAGATCTATTCACCACTCTCAATCGGCACATCCAACGGTCGGAGTACGAACAAGCCGTCAAAGTCGCAAATCAAGGTCATTATTCATGTTGTATGATTGTAAGTTCATTTTGTTTGTGTTTTTTTTGGTAATTTGGATCGAATATGCGTTTTTTTTTTTTTTTTTTTTGCTGTTCTGTCAATTGTCTTTAACGATGAGGACGCGATTCGTTGCAAAATCATAGCTTTAATCAAGGCTGATAGCATCGATGAAGCTCTTTCGACTATTGAGTCTTCTCGAAGGCTCCCGATTGATTTTAGTTTCTTTAAGGTAAAAAACATGAGCTTTGTTCGCTGATCAATGGTGTGTCTGTTGATTTAAGATTTTAAAATGTGTTTGTTGGTGCAAAATTATTAGTTTTTGTTATCATGGAGTGTAAAGCAATTTGAAGAATTTGTGTTGATGTATTATTGGCCCTAGCATTTCTTTGTTAAGCGCATGCTAGGCAGCTAGGTATTAAACTGATGTGGTTTAACAAATGTATGTTGGTTGCCTCATCTATTTTGAGCTCCTATTAGTATTCAAGATCGAAATAATCCCATTTGGCAGGGCAGGTTTAGCAAAACTCTACTTCATTGTATGAGTTTTTACTAAACATACTGTATTGTTTTTCTTTTTAAAATTTGTTTTTCGAGTATTTTTTTCTTTTTCCCCTGTATTATGAAGAATCCAGTTTCAATAATACAACTAAGTTAGCCATGCAAGATGATTTTTTGAACACTTTGTATACAAATTGGCACCTACAAGGTGGAACACTTTGCACCACCCTTTACTGTAATTCTCATTCATAAATAAATTGTTCAGATAAAAATAAATAAATAAACAAATTGTTGGTAATTCTCATTCATAAATAAATTGATAAGATAAAAATAAATAAATGAAAAAATTGTTGGTTGTTTTTACGACCCAACAATGGCTGGGCCAGTTTTGGTATCTCGGGGCCAATACGTATAAAGGTAAGGAAGAGTGAGGAGCATTGATTAAAGCCCAAACCACAAACACATCACAGCGCACGTTAGCAAACAAATCCCTATAACTTCCCATACATACGCCGTCGCCTGCAAATTGTAGAGGAGATGGTCAAAATTTGCACACCGAATCGAAGCTAGAATCAATGGCTCCCAAGCTCAAAGAGAAGCCGAAACCCTCGCAATCGCAAGCTTCAAAGCCAGCAATCGCCGTTGAAGATCTATTCACCACTCTCAATCGGCACATCCAACGGTCGGAGTACGAACAAGCCGTCAAAGTCGCAGATCAAGCTCATTATTCATGTTTGTAAGGTTGTAAGTTCATTTTGTTTGTGTTTTTTTTGGAAATTTGGATCGAAGCTGTGTTTTTATTTTTTTGCAGTTTTATCAATTGTCTCTAATGATGAGGACGCGATTCGTTGCAAAATCATGGCTTTAATCAAGGCTGATAGCATCGATGAAGCTTTTTCGACTTTTGAGTCTTCTCGAAGGCTGCCGATTGATTTCGGTTTCTTTAAGGTAAAAAACATGAGCTTTGTTCACTGAATCAATGGTGTGTCTGTTGATTTAAGATTTTAAAATGTGTTTGTTGGTGCAAAATTATTAGTTTTTGTTATCATGGAGTGTAAAGCAATTTGAAAAATTTATGTTGATGTATTATTGGCCTTAGCATTTCTTTGTTAAGCGCATGCTAGGCAGTTAGGTATTAAACTGATGTGGTTTAACAAATGTATGTTGGTTGCCTCATCTATTTTGAGCTCCTATTAGTATTCAAGATCGAAATAATCCCATTTGGTAGGGCAGGTTTAGCAAAACTCTACTTCATTGTATGAGTTTTTACTAAACATACTGTACTATTTTTCTTCTTAAAATTTGTTTTTCGTGTATTTTTTTCTTTTTCCCCTGTATTACGAAGAATCTGGTCTCAATAATACAACTAAGTTAGCCATGCAAGATGATTTTTGGAACACTTTGTATACAAATTGGAACCTATAAGGTGGAACACTTTTCACCACCCTTTACTGTAATTCTCATTCATAAATAAATTGTTATGATAAAAATGAATAAATAAACAAATTATCGGTAATTCTCATTCATAAATAAATTATTAAGGTAAAAATAAATAAATAAATAAATAAATTGTTCGTTGCTTTTACGACCCAACAATGGCTGGGCCAGTTTTGGTATCTCGGGGCCAATACGTATAAAGGTAAAGAAGAGTGAGGAGCATTTATTAAAGCCCAAACCACAAACACATCACAGCGCACGTGAGCAAACAAATCCCTGCAACTTCGCATTCATACGCCGTCGCCTGCAAATTGTAGAGGAGCAACGTCCAAATTTGCACACCGAATCGAAGCTAGCATCAATGGCTCCCAAGCTGAAAGAGAAGCCGAAACCCTCGCAATCGCAAGCTTCAAAGCCTGCAATCGCCGTTGAAGATCTATTCACCACTCTCAATCGGCACCTCCAACGGTCGGAGTATGAACAAGCCGTCAAAGTCGCAGATCAAGGTCATTATTCATGTTTGTATGATTGTAAGTTCATTTTGTTTGTGTTTTTTTTGGAAATTTGGGTCGAATCTGTGTTTTTGTTTCTTTTCTTTTTGCAGCTCTGTCAATGGTCTCAAACAATGAGGACGCGATTCGTTGCAAAATCGTGGCTTTAATCAAGGCTGATAGCATCGATGAAGCTCTTTCGACTATTGAGTCTTCTCGAAGGCTCCCGATTGATTTCAGTTTCTTTAAGGTAAAAAACATGAGCTTTGTTCACTGATTCAATGGTGTGTCTGTTGATTTTAGATTTTAAAATGTGTTTGTTGGTGCAAAATTATTAGTTTTTGTAATCATAGAGTGTAAAGCAATTTGAAGAATTTATGTTGATGAATTATTGGCCTTAGTATTTCTTTGTTAAGTGCATGCTAGGCAGTTATGTGTTAAACTGATGTGGTTTAACAAATGTATGTTGGTTGCCTCATCTATTTTGAGCTCCTATTAGTATTAAAGATCGAAACAATCCCATTTGGTAAGGCATGTTTGGCAAAACTCTACTTCATTGTATGAGTTTTTACTAAACATACTGTATCGTTTTTATTCTTAAAATTTGTTTTTCGAGTATTTTTTTCTTTTTCCCCTGTATTATGAAGAATCCAGTCTCAATAATACAACTAAGTTAGCCATGCAAGATTATTCTTGGAACACTTTGTATACAAATTGGCACCTATAAGGTGGAACACTTTTCACCACCCTTTACTGTAATTCTCATTCATAAATAAATTGTTAAGATAAAAATAAATAAATAAATAAATTGTCGGTAATTCTCATTCATAAATAAATTGTTAAGATAAAAATAAATAAATAAACAAATTGTTGGTTGTTTTTACGACCCAACAATGGCTGGGCCAGTTTTGGTATCTCGGGGCCAATACGTATAAAGGTAAGGAAGTGTGAGGAGCATTGATTAAAGGCCAAACCACAAACACATCACAACGCACGTTAGCAAAGAAATCCCTGCAACTTCGCATACATACGCAGTCGCCTGCAAATTGTAGAGGAGCAAGGTTCAAATTTGCACACCGAATCGAAGTTAGCATCAATGGCTCCCAAGCTGAAAGAGAAGCCGAAACCCTCGCAATCGCAAGCTTCAAAGCCTGCCTTCGCCGTTGAAGATCTATTCACCACTCTCAATCGGCACATCCGACGCTCAGAGTACGAACAAGCCGTCAAAGTCGCGGATCAAGGTCATTATTCATGTTTGTATGATTGTAAGTTCATTTTGTTTGTGTTTTTTTTGGAAATTTGGATCGAATCTGTGTTTTTTTTTTCTTTTTTGCAGTTCTGTCAATTGTCTCTAACGATGAGGACACGATTCGTTGCAAAATCATAGCTTTAATCAAGGCTGATAGCATCGATGAAGCTCTTTTGACTATTGAGTCTTCCCGAAGGCTCCCGATTGATTTCAGTTTCTTTAAGGTAAAAAACATGAGCTTTGTGCACTGATTCAATGGTGTGTCTGTTGATTTAAGATTTTAAAATGTGTTTGTTGGCGCAAAATTATTAGTTTTTGTTATCATGGAATGTAAAGCAATTTGAAGAATTTATGTTGATGTATTATTGCCCTTAGCATTTCTTTGTTAAGCGCATGCTAGGCAGTTAGGTATTAAACTGATGTGGTTAAACAAATGTATATTGGTTGCCTCATCTATTTCGAGCTCCTATTAGTATTCAAGATCGAAATAATCCCATTTGGTAGGATAGGTTTAGCAAAACTCTACTTCATTGTATGAGTTTTTACTAAACATACTGTATTGTTTTTCTTCTTAAAATTTGTTTTTCGAGTATTTTTTTCTTTTTCCCCTTTATTATGAAGAATCCAATCTCAATAATACGACCAAGTTAGCCATGCAAGATGATTTTTGGAACACATTGTATACAAATTGGCACCTATAAGGTGGAACACTTTGCACCACCCTTTACTGTAATTCTCATTCATAAATAAATTGTTAAGATAAAAATAAATAAATGAACAAATTGTTTGTTGTTTTTACGACCCAACAATGGCAGGACCAGTTTCGGTATCTCGGGGCCAATACGTATAAAGGTAAGGAAGAGTGAGGAGCATTGATTAAAGCCCAAACCACAAACACATCACACCGCACGTTAGCAAACAAATCCCTATAACTTCGCATACACACGCCGTCGCCTGCAAATTGTAGAGGAGCAAGGTCCAAATTTTCACACCGAATCGAAGCTAGCATCAATGGCTCCCAAGCTGAAAGAGAAGCCGAAACCCTCGCAATCGCAAGCTTCAAAGCCTGCAATCGCCGTTGAAGATCTATTCACCACTCTCAATCGGCACATCCAACGGTCGGAGTACAAACAAGCCGTCAAAGTCGCAGATCAAGGTCATTATTCATGTTTGTATGATTGTAAGTTCATTTTGTTTGTGTTTTTTTTGGAAATTTGGATCGAATCTGTGTTTCCTTTTTTTCTTTCTTTTTGCAGTTCTGTCAATTGTCTCTAACGATGAGGACGTGATTCGTTGCAAAATCATGGCTTTAATCAAGGCTGATAGCAACGATGAAGCTCTTTTGACTACTGAGTCTTCTCGAAGGCTCCCGATTGATTTCAGTTTCTTTAAGGTAAAAAACATGAGCTTTGTTCACTGATTCAATGGTGTGTCTGTTGATTTGAGATTTTAAAATGTGTTTGCAGGTGCAAAATTATTAGTTTTTGTTATCATGGAGTATAAAGCAATGTGAAGAATTTATGTTGATGTATTATTGGCCTTAGCATTTCTTTGTTAAGCGCATGCTAGGCAGCTTGGTAATAAACTGATGTGGTTTAACAAATGTATGTTGGTTGCCTCATCTATTTTGAGCTCCTATTATTATTCAAGATCGAAATAATCCCATTTGGTAGGGCAGGTTTAGCAAAACTCTACTTCATTGTATGAGTTTTTACTAAACATACTGTATTGTTTTTTTTCTTAAAATTTGTTTTTCGAGTATTTTTTTCTTTTTCCCCTGTAATATGAAGAATCCAGTCTCAATAATACAACTAAGTTAGCCTTGCAAGATGATTTTTGGAACACTTTGTATACAAATTGGCACCTATAAGGTGGAACATTTTACACCACCCTTTACTGTAATTCTCATTCATAAATAAATTGTTAAGATAAAAATAAATAAATAAACAAATTGTCGGTAATTCTCATTCATAAATAAATTGTTAAGATAAAAATAAATAAATAAACAAATTGTTGGTTGTTTTTACGACCCAACAATGGCCGGGCCAGTTTTGGTATCTCGGGGCCAATACGTATAAAGGTAAGGAAGAGTGAGGAGCATTGATTAAAGCCCAAACCACAAACACATCAAAGCGCACGTTAGCAAACAAATCCCTGCAACTTCGCATAAATACGCCGTCGCCTGCAAATTGTGGAGGAGCAAGGTCCAAATTTGCACACCGAATCGAAGCTCGCATCAATGGCTCCCAAGCTGAAAGAGAAGGCGAAACCCTCGCAATCGCAAGCTTCAAAGCCAGCAATCGCCGTTGAAGATCTATTCACCACTCTCAATCGGCACATCCAACGGTCGGAGTACGAACAAGCCGTCAAAGTCGCAGATCAAGGTCATTATTCATGTTTGTATGATTGTAAGTTCATTTTGTTTGTGTTTTTTTTCGAAATTTGGGTCGAATCTGTGTTTTTCTTTCTTTCTTTTTTTCAGCTCTGTCAATTGTCTCTAACGACGAGGACGCGATTCGTTGCAAAATCATGGCTTTAATCAAGGCTGATAGCATCGATGAAGCTCTTTCGACTATTGAGTCTTCTCGAAGGCTCCCGATTGATTTCAGTTTCTTTAAGGTAAAAAACATGAGCTTTGTTCACTGATTCAATGGTGTGTCTGTTGATTTAAGATTTTAAAATGTGTTTGTTGGTGCAAAATTATTAGTTTTTGTTATCATGGAGTGCAAAGCAATTTGAAGAATTTATGTTGATGTATTATTGTCCTTAGCATTTCTTTGTTAATCGCATGCTAGGCAGTTAGGTATTAAACTGCTGTGGTTTAACAAATGTATGTTGGTTGTCTCATCTATTTTGAGCTCCTATTAGTATTCAAGATCGAAATAATCCCATTTGGTAGGGCCGGTTTAGCAAAACTCTACTTTATTGTCTGAGTTTTTACTAAACATACTGTATTGTTTTTCTTCTTAAAATTTATTTATCGAGTATTATGAAGAATCCAGTCTCAATAATACAACTAAGTTAGCCATGCAAGATGATTTTTTGAACACTTTGTATACAAATTGGCACCTATTAGGTGGAAAACTTTGCACCACCCTTTACTGTAATTCTCATTCATAAATAAATTGTTAAGATAAAAATAAATAAATAAACAAATTGTCGGTAATTCTCATTCATAAATAAATTGTTAAGATAAAAATAAATAAATAAATAAACAAATTGTTGGTTGTTTTTATGACCCAACAATGGCCGGGCCAGTTTTGGTATCTCGGGGCCAATACGTATAAAGGTAAGGAAGAGTGAGGAGCATTGATTAAAGCCCAAACCACAAACACATCACAGCGCACGTTAGCAAAGAAATCCCTGCAACTTCGCATACATACGCCGTCACCTGCAAATTGTAGAGGAGCAAGGTCCAAATTTGCACACCGAATCGAAGCTAGCATCAATGGCTCCCAAGCTGAAAGAGAAGCCGAAACCCGCGCAATCGCAAGCTTCAAAGCCTGCAATCGCCGTTGAAGATCTATTCACCACTCTCAATTGGCACATCCAACGATCGGAGTACGAACAAGCCGTCAAAGTCGCCGATCAAGGTAATTATTCATGTTTGTATGATTGTAAGTTCATTTTGTTTGTGTTTTTTTTGGAAATTTGGATCGAATCTGTGCTTTCTTTTTTTCTTTTTTTTGCAATTCTGTCAATTGTCTCTAACGATGAGGACGCGATTCGTTGCAAAATCATGGCTTTAATCAAGGTTGATAGCATCGATGAAGCTCTTTCGACTATTAAGTCTTCTCGAAGGCTCCCGATTGATTTCAGTTTCTTTAAGGTAAAAAACATGAGCTTTGTTCACTGATTCAATGGTGTGTCTGTTGATTTAAGATTTTAAAATGTGTTTGCAGGTGCAAAATTATTAGTTTTTGTTATCATGGAGCGTAAAGCAATGTGAAGAATTTATGTTGATGTATTATTGGCCTTAGCATTTCTTTGTTAAGCGCATGCTAGGCAGTTAGGTATTAAACTGCTGTGGTTTAACAAATATATGAGGTTGCCTCATGTATTTTGAGCTCCTATTAGTATTCAAGATCGAAATAATCCCATTTGGTAGGGCAGGTTTAGCAAAACTCCACTTCATTGTATGAGTTTTTAGTAAACATACTGTATTGTTTTTCTTCTTAAAATTTGTTTTTCGAGTATTTTTTTCTTTTTCTCCGGTATTATGAAGAATCCAGTCTCAATAATACGACTAAGTTAGCCATGCAAGATAATTTTTGGAACACTTTGTATACAAATTGGCACCTATAAGGTGGAACACTTTGCACCACCCTTTACTGTAATTCTCATTCATAAATAAATTGTTAAGATAAAAATAAATAAATAAACAAATTGTCGGTAATTCTCATTCATAAATAAATTGTTAAGATAAAAATAAATAAATAAACAAATTGTTGGTTGTTTTTACGACCCAACAATGGCTGGGCCAGTTTTGGTATCTCGGGGCCAATACGTATAAAGGTAAGGAAGAGTGAGGAGCATTGATTAAAGCCAAACCACAAACACATCACAGCGCACGTTAGCAAATAAATCCCTGCAACTTTGCATACATACGCCGTCGCCTGCAAATTGTAGAGGAGCAAGGTCCAAATTTGCACACCGAATCGAAGCTCGCATCAATGTCTCCCAAGCTGAAAGAGAAGCCGAAACCCTCGCATTCGCAAGCTTCAAAGCCTGCAATCGCCGTTGAAGATCTATTTACCACTCTCCATCGGCATATCCAACGGTCGGAGTACGAACAAGCCGTCAAAGTCGCAGATCAAGGTCATTATTCATGTTTGTATGATTGTAAGTTCATTTTTTTTGTGTTTTTTTTTGGAAATTTGGATCGACTCTTTTTTTTTTTTTTTTTTGCAGTTCTGTCAATTGTCTCTAACGATGAGGACGCGATTCGTTGCAAAATCATGGCTTTAATCAAGGCTGATAGCATCGATGAAGCTCTTTCAACTATTGAGTCTTCTCGAAGGCTCCCGATTGATTTCAGTTTCTTTAAGGCAAAAAACATGAGTTTTGTTCACTGATTCAATAGTGTGTCTGTTGATTTAAGATTTTACAATGTGTTTGTTGGTGCAAAATTATTAGTTTTTGTTATCATGGAGTGTAAAGCAATTTGAAGAATTTATGTTGCTGTATTTTTGGCCTTAGCATTTCTTTGTTAAGCGCATGCTAGGCAGTTAGGTATTAAATTGATGTGGTTTAACAAATGTATGTTGGTTGCCTCATCTATTTTGAGCTCCTATTAGTATTCAAGATCGAAATAATCCCATTTGGTAGGGCAGGTTTAGCAAACTCTACTTCATTGTTTGAGTTTTTACTAAACATATTGTATTGTTTTTCTTCTTAAAATTTGTTTTTCGAGTATTTTTTTCTATTTCCCCTGTATTATGAAGAATCCTGTCTCAATAATACAACTAAGTTAGCCATGCAAGATGATTTTTGGAACACTTTGTATACAATTTGGCACCAATAAAGTGGAACACTTTGCACCACCCTTTACTGTAATTCTCATTCATAAATAAATTGTTAAGATAAAAATAAATAAATAAACAAATTGTCGGTAATTCTCATTCATAAATAAATTGTTAAGATAAAAATAAATAAATAAACAAATTGTTGGTTGTTTTTACGACCCAACAGTGGCTGGGCCAGTTTTGGTATCTCGGGGCCAATACGTATAAGGTAAGGAAGAGTGAGGAGCATTGATTAAAGCCCAAACCACAAACACATCACAGCGCACATTAGCAAACAAATCCCTGAAACTTCACATACATACGCCGTGGCCTGCAAATTGTAGAGGAGCAAGGTCCAAATTTAAACACCGAATCGAAGCTAGCATCAATGGCTCCCAAGCTGAAAGAGAAGCCGAAACCCTCGATATCGCAAGCTTCAAAGCCTGCAATCGCCGTTGAAGATCTATTCACCACTCTCAATCGGCACATCCAACGGTCGGAGTACGAACAGGCCGTCAAAGTCGCAGATCAAGGTAATTATTCATGTTTGTATGATTGTAAGTTCATTTTGTTTGTCTTTTTTTTTGGAAATTTGGATCCAATCTGTGTTTCCTTTTTCTTTTTTTTTTTTGCAGTTCTGTTAATTGTCTCAAACGATGAGGACGTGATTCGTTGCAAAATCATGGCTTTAATCAAGGCTGATTGCATCGATGAAGCTCTTTCGACTATTGAGTCTTCTCGAAGGACCCCGATTGATTTCAGTTTCTTTAAGGTGAAAAACATGAGCTTTGTTCACTGATTCAATGGTGTGTCTGTTGATTTAAGATTTTAAAATGTATTTGTTGGTGCAAAATTATTATTTTTTGTTATCATGGAGTGTAAAGCAATTTAAAGAATTTATATTGATGTATTATTGGCTTTAGCATTTCTTTGTTAAGCGCATGCTAGCCAATTAGGTATTAAACTGATGTGGTTTAACAAATGTATGTTGGTTGCCTCATCTTCTTTGAGCTCCTATTAGTATACAAGATCGAAATAATCCCATTTGGTAGGGCAGGTTTAGCAAAACTCTACTTCATTGTATGAGTTTTTTCTAAACATACTGCATTGTTTTTATTCTTAAAATTTATTTTTCGAGTATTTTTTTCTTTTTCCCCTGTATTATGAAGAATCTAGTCTCAATAATACAACTAAGTTAGCCATGCAAAATGATTTTTGGAACACTTTGTATACAAATTGGCACCTATAAGGTGGAACACTTTGCACCACCCTTTACTGTAATTCTCATTCATAAATAAATTTTTAAGATAAAAATAAATAAATAAACAAATTGTCGGTAATTCTCATTCATAAATAAATTGTTAAGATAAAAATAAATAAATAAACAAATTGTTGGTTGTTTTTACGACCCAACAATGGTTGGGCCAGTTTTGGTATCTCGGGGCCAATACGTATGAAGGTAAGGAAGAGTGAGGAGCATTGATTAAAGCCCAAACCACAAACACATCAAAGCGCACGTTAGCAAACAAATCCCTATAACTTCGCATACATACGCCGTCGCTTGCAAATTGTAGAGGAGCACGGTCCAAATTTGCACACCGAATCGAAGCTAGCATCAATGGCTCCCAAGCTGAAAGAGAAGCTGAAACCCTCGCAATCGCAAGCTTCAAAGCCTGCAATCACCGTTGAAGATCAACTCACCACTCTCAATCGGCACATCCAACGGTCGGAGTACGAACAAGCCGTCAAAGTCGCAAATCAAGGTCATTATTAATGTTTGTATGATTGTAAGTTCATTTTGTTTGTGTTTTTTTTGGAAATTTGGATCGAATCTGTGTTTCCTTTTTCTTTTTTTTTTTTGCATTTCTGTCAATTGTCTCTAACGATGAGGACGCGATTCGTTGCAAAATCATGGCTTTAATCAAGGCTGATAGCATCGATGAAGCTCTTTCGACTATTGAGTCTTCTCAAAAGCTCCCGATTGACTTCAGTTTCTTTAAGGTAAAAAACATGAGCTTTGTTCACTGATTCAATGGTGTGTCTGTTGATTCAAGATTTTAAAATGTATTTGTTGGTGCAAAATTATTAATTTTTGTTATCATGGAGTGTAAAGCAGTTTAAAGAATTTATGTTGATGTATTATTGGCTTTAGCATTTCTTTGTTAAGCGCATGCTAGGCAGTTAGGTATTAAACTGATGTGGTTTAACAAATGTATGTTGGTTGCCTCATCTACTTTTAGCTCCTATTAGTATTCAAGATCGAAATAATCACATTTGGTAGGGCAGGTTTAGCAAAACTCTACTTCATTGTATGAGTTTTTACTAAACATACTGTATTGTTTTTCTTCTTAAAATTTGTTTTTCGAGTATTTTTTTCTTTTTCCCCTGTATTATGAAGAATCCAGTCTCAATAATAAAACAAAGTTTGCCATGCAAGATGATTTTTGGAACACTTTGTATACAAATTGGCACCTATAAGGTGGAACACTTTTCACCACCCTTTACTGTAATTCTCATTCATAAATAAATTATTAAGATAAAAATAAATAAATAAACAAATTATCGGTAATTCTCATTCATAAATAAATTGTTAAGATAAAAATAAATAAATAAACAAATTGTTGGTTGTTTTTACGACCCAACAATGGCAGGGCCAGTTTTGGTATCTTGGGGCCAATACGTATAAAGGTAAGGAAGAGTGAGGAGCATTGATTAAAGACCAAACCACAAACACATCACAGCGTATGTTAGCAAACAAATCCCTGCAACTTCGCATACATACGCCGTCGCCTGCAAATTGTAGAGGAGCAAGGTCCAAATTTGCACACCGAATCGAAGCTAGCATCAATGGCTCCCAAAGTCAAACAGGTTTAACCCTCGCCATCGCAAGCTTCAAAGCCTGCAATCGCCGTTGAAGATCTATTCACCACTCTCAATCGGCACATCCAATGGTCGGAGTACAAACAAGCCGTCAAAGTCGCAGATCAAAGTCATTATTCATGTTTTTATGATTGTAAGTTCATTTTGTATGTGTTTTTTTTTTGGAAATTTGGATCGAATCTGTGTTTTTTTTTTTTTTTTGCAGTTCTGTCAATTGTCTCTAACGATGAGGACGCGATTCGTTGCAAAATCATGGCTTTAATCAAGGCTGATAGCAACGATGAAGCTCTTTCGACTATTGAGTCTTCTCGAAGGCTCCCGATTGATTTCAGTTTCTTTAAGGTAAAGAACATGAGCTTTGTTCACTGATTCAATGGTGTGTCTGTTGATTTGAGATTTTAAAATGTGTTTGCAGGTGCAAAATTATTAGTTTTTGTTATCATGGAGTGTAAAGCAATGTGAAGAATTTATGTTGATGTATTATTGGCCTTAGCATTTCTTTGTTAAGTGCATGGTAGGCAGCTAGGTATTAAACTGATGTGGTTTAACAAATGTATGTTGGTTGCGTCATCTATTTTGAGATCCTATTATTATTCAAGATCGAAATAATCCCATTTGGTAGGGCAGGTTTAGCAAAACTCTACTTCATTGTATGAGTTTTTACTAAACATACTGTATTGTTTTTCTTCTTAAAATTTGTTTTTCGAGTATTTTTTTCTTTTTCCCCTGTATTATGAAGAATCCAGTCTCAATAATACAACTAAGTTAGCCATGCAAGATGATTTTTGGAACACTTTGTATACAAATTGGCACCTATAAGGTGGAACATTTTGCACCACCCTTTACTGTAATTCTCATTCATAAATAAATTGTTAAGATAAAAATAAATAAATATACAAATTGTCGGTAATTCTCATTCATAAATAAATTGTTATGATAAAAATAAATAAATAAACAAATTGTTGGTTGTTTTTACGACCCAACAATGGCCGGGCCAGTTTTGGTATCTCGGGGCCAATACGTATAAAGGTAAGGAAGAGTGAGGAGCATTGATTAAAGCCCAAACCACAAACACATCAAAGTGCACGTTAGCAAACAAATCCCTCCAACTTCGCATACATATGCCGTCGCCTGCAAATTGTAGAGGAGCAAGGTCCAAATTTGCACACCGAATCGAAGCTCGCATCAATGGCTACCAAGCTGAAAGAGAAGCCGAAACCCTCGCAATCGCAAGCTTCAAAGCCAGCAATCGCCGTTGAAGATCTATTCACCACTCTCAATCGGCACATCCAACGGTCGGAGTACGAACAAGCCGTCAAAGTCGCAGATCAAGGTCATTATTAATGTGTAGCACGTCCCGCGGGGGACCTCGCGCTAACAGTTCGGACTCCCTTTTGTGTCGCGGTTCTAAATCTGAACCAAAGAGTCCAAATCCGGCAAATCGTTTGAGAAAACAGATTTTTGAAAAGTAGTGCCAAACATGGACTGCTTTGCCAGATTACAGAGTCGCCACCTAAATATTTTTTTTTAATTGGGAAATTTAGGAAACCGACTGCGTCAAGGCCACATGTCCGCTATCACCAAAGTGGTCTTGGCTCGGAGCTTGGGTACGATCGGGAAGGTCACTATGAGCACTCTTCGCCGGTCCAAGACCGGCCTCTACTAACCGTGATATCCGCTTTTGAAGACTTTATGCGTTCTTATTCCGGTTATTTAACCTAGAATTACTATGTGATGCGACAACACGAAAGTATAGACTAGATCGCCTAATTTGGAAATAAACATTGCATATCCGCTTTTGTCTCGAAGACGTGTTGTTTTCTTTTGCTACTCGTAAGTAGGCTAAAATGCGGATTTCAACGAGTTGTTCCAACTCAAGCAATCCAACCTCCACCCACAGCATCCAAACAGTTTATCATGTGAGCATTTAGTCATGGCAATCCCATCATCATGGCAACACTTACACGCATGCGGTATGCTAAAGCATAAAAGCTCACCTCAGACTCCGTACAAAAACAAGAAACTAGTTAGCAAAACAATGCATGACCTAGTTCATGTTAAATGACTAATGCAACACGAGCAAGAATGCGTTAGATAGGCTCGGCTATCGTAAGCATGGCATATGAAATGCTATCACATAGCACGTATTCAATTTTGGAATTTGAAAATTGCGATGCAGTTTGTATGGTGTACCGAGCCCAGTGCATGTAAACAAATGCATGGATGCACGCATGCATTGCATAAGGTATGCTAAAATAAACGTGCCCTAATCTACCATAAGTAGGTAAATAAAAGGGAGAAAGAAATGGGGGTTGGAAGACATACACCCACTCACACACACTTATTACATTTTTGCCCTCGCTCGGAGAGACCAAAAGAATAATACAGATTAATTAACTACGCAAGCTAATTAATTATTACAAATTGGCTAAATTAATTAAATAAATTAATTAATCTAATTAAAGCAATAAATGCCTCGGGATGAGGGCTAACTGCAGCGCGCGCCCGGGACTCGCTCGGAATCACACTGCCGTGCAAGTGTGCCTCTGTTTCCTCTGCTCTCCTTCTCTGAAAATTCCCAAAACTTCAGGAGTGCCTCTCAGAACACCGGGGAGCATCACCGGCTGAGGCAGAGAGCCACCGGCTGAGGGAGGAAGCCACCGGCTCTGAATTTCATTATCGCCAAGAGGCAATGGGCTAGCATTAAAGAGTGCCGATCGCCCTTTATCCTCGCAGAACTCAGAATCGACAAAGCAGCAGAGGAAACCAAAGGCAAGGCAATGCAAATCATAGCATGTATGCACCAAGCACATCCCTCATCATGCTATGGACTCAAGAGGGCGTATGCCTCGATTCCTGCCACCAATCGCGATTTTTATGCGTGATGGTCCTAAGAACCAAGGGTGCACATTCAATGTCAAATGCATGCGATGCAAACAAAGGTGCCAAACCTCTATCAAACTCACTTCAAGAGATTTGGCATGCATGTCAATGTGGCACAATCCTAAGCATGTTATCTAGGCATGCAACATGGACGGTAATGCATTTATGCAAGTATACAAACAAGCATGCAAACCAAGCAATGAGATGGACTTACACATGAATTGGACAGCTCTAACAAGGCTCAAAACAAAGGGCCAAAGTGTCTAGAAAATGAGACTAAGTGCACACACACATATGCAAGTGTTAAGGCACCAATACTTAGGCATGCTTAAGCAACTCTTGAACACATTTAAGAGGCATGTAATGCAAACATGTGAGCATACTAAATGGACTGAAATCATGTTATTAATGGCCAAACCACTAAAGAATGATGCAAGTATGGCATGCCATGCAATCATAATCTTAAGGCCAACAAGCCAAATACAAAGAGGTTACCAAATACATGCCAAGATTGGCCAAGATAGCTATGGACAGAGCTCAATCATGGCAAAATAAGCTTACAAGCTTCACAAACCTAAGCTTAAAACATGCTAGAAACTAAGGCTAACAACCTAGACATGTTATGGCATATTAAGGCATTACAAAGTAACTATGCAAATCATGCAAATAGTACTAGAACCCACTTAAAACCAAGTTATATCATGGCAATATAAGCATGGAAAACAAGTCAAATAAGCTCAACACACACTCAAGCATAGAGCTCCTTAAGGAAGCAAAATTTGTCCTTTTCAAGGACATCAAGAGGGGTGGCCCTCCCTTTGAGACTTCAAGGCATGCTCTTCACCACCGAAATCCTCAAGATTTCAGTGGTGAAGAGATCCTATCACCAAAATCTCGGATCTCTCCAAAATAGCACAAAATGTGGCCTTTTCAAGGCCTAAAGGTGATCAAAGTTCCTCAAACCACAAAACACTCTTAATATACAATAAAGAGGGCTTAAAAACAGAACTTTTATATGCCAAACACTAAGCTCAAAAACTGTTTTAAACTAAGTAAAAACAAGTTGCAAGAATGGGGTAAAAAGTGTAAGTTTCTCACCCTTGATGACTACCTTCACAAAGGTTGTTGGTGTTGCCTCCTTGAGCTCAAAAATCACCAAAAACTCCAAGAACAACTCTTGGAGCCTCGCCCAAGAAGAAGTGGCACACTAGGTGCTAGTGTGCAAAAGTAAGCACAAAACACCTAGTTTGCAAAGAGAAAAGGAGAGATATAGAAGTTATATCTATTCTAGCCCTAAAACCAGAGCTCTAGCTCTCTAACAATGGCTAACCCTCTGAAAATTGCTAACCCTAAGTCAAGAGGGAGAGATTTCCTCTTATAGACCTTGTAAGCTTACAAGCTTGGCCACTAAGCAACATCATCCCTCCCTACACGTATGGAGGGAATACACTGCACACCGTCTGAAAATATCTCGTAAAGCAAGTGCACAAGATGCTACCGGGCAAAATGATCATTCCGCCCAAAAAAGGGCCGACCGGCACAAAATAGTGCCGACCGCACAATAAAGTGCCGGTGACAACTACAAACCCAGTAGCCTCTAGCCCCAAATGGTGTGTGAGGATGCCTCAGAAGGCATTCCCTGCCCCTCAAAGGCAAAACACAAGTGTTTGGTGCCAAACCAAACACAAACGGTCGAGTTCGGAGGTCCTGAGGCACGGCGCGCGGGCCGAGAACTCCGGGAACTCCAAACGAACACAAATATGGATAATCACCGAGTGTTCCAACGATGACGTCCAAGTCTTGAGGACGGTCAAAAATGGGGTGTCTACAGTTGCCCCTCTTTGACAGAACTCGGAAGTCATAACAATGACGGGAGTGAATGTCAAAGCCCAGAGACGACCCATTTTTGACAAGGCCGTAGACTTGGACAAACATACAAAGCGCAAATGGTTGAACTCGCAAGCTGCCTACGTATCCCTTTAGGAATCAAACCAGCGTAGTTCAGGCACAGGCACACATGCCAAGGATAAGATATATACCAGAGGCGGGGCAAATGCAACCTAAAATGCAAGAAGCCGAGCATAACTTATGATCATGCAAAGAAAGTCAGAATGAAGCATACATGCAGCGCTTATAAGCTAACATGCAACAGTCTACACTACAATGTAGAAAGGATGTAAGAGAATTATGAAATTCTCAAAACGTCTCACTCGGGAGATACAATACCTGTGCGGCTCGTCTGGTTCCACCAGCGGTAAATGAGCCGTACATACAATATCGTGCCTGAAACGAAAGCAAACTTGACAGGTACAATATGATTAGCAACAATGCATGACAATGTAATGAGGTGTACAAAAAGTGCGATGATATGCAATTGAATCTAAGTGTGATGCAAACGATATGCAAAACCAAAAACAAATATAAACAATGCGAATAATATGCAATGTAAATATGCAATGCAATTGAATCATGATCCAATCATGAGCGGTTCGAAACCATACAAATGTCAGGTAGATGGATGGAAGTAACAAGTCTGTGTCCCATAGAACGATGTCTGATCTATGAATAATACGCACGGATAAGGACAAGTATTGGGTGGATTGACATAAGTGGGGAAACGACCCGCTGAGGATAGAATAATGATCCTAATGCCGGATGCAACAAGTACACTACAATGTAATATGATGGATAAATGATACAATGGATATGGCACGCGGGCCAAACCTAATCTCGCCTAGGAAGGGTATGTACACGTACAAGTCATGTCTAACACAGAAAAGGGTGCCGCAACCTCAAACCAACATACCAACGTGGAGTAGGCGCGATACACGAGCAGAACTGTGCTTCAACGTGAAGAGTAAGGGCGCATACCAGGCCAAGCTCAACGAGGAGAGGCGCAAGCCATAGATGGAGGGTGATGCAATGGATGCATGCAAGCTATAATGCAATGGAGATGAATAAAATGGATATGGCACGCGTGCCAAACCAAATCTTGCCTAGGAAAGACATGTACACGTACAAGCCATGTCTAGCACAGAAAAGGTGCCGCAACCCTCAAACCAACATACCAACGTGGAATAGGCGCGTACACATGCAGAACTGTGTTTTGACGTGAAAAGTATGAATACATACCAGACCAAGCTCAACAAGGAAAGGTGCAAGCCATAGATGGAGGGTGATGCAATGGATGCATGCAACTAAAATGCAATATCTACGGATATGCAATGGAAAGTAAATGCAATATTTACAGTGGAAATGCATGACAATGCACTGTATTATGATGAAATGCATGACATATGCATTATTTACAGCTTTTGCTTTTTTGAAATGCATGACATATGCACTACCTACGATGATGCATGACATATGCAACATTTACAATGATGCATGTTGTTGTTTTTTTTTTGTTTTGTTGTTTTTTTTTTGAAATGCATGACAATGCATGTGTTTTTTGAAATCTTGGCAACGCTACGGCCGAGATGCATGATAATGCAAATGAGCGGGTTTAAGGTCTCGCCGACCTAGGGGGGCAACATGAGGTGCGCTAAACAATGCGATGGAATGCATGCCAAATGCAATGAGGTGCACACCTTAACGCACCGGAGGTCTTTCACCTCCGAGGATTTAAGGTCTCCTAGACCGTCGTGTTTAAGGTCTCGCCCGGACGGGGCAACTGTTACACAAGACTAAGTGCATGCAATGCAATGAGACGCGCATGAGACGTCGTGTCTCAAAAGATGGAAAATGGAGTGCAATGAGGGTGCGCTAAGCGGCGCGATGAAATGCATGCCAAATGCAATGAGGGCAACTCTAGTGCACCGAAGGTCTTGCACCTCCGAGGATTTAAGGTCTCCTAGACCGTGCGTGTTTTGGTCCCGCGGACCGTGCGTGTTCGGTCCGCCCGGACGGATGGCAATGAAATGCACATGAGGCACGCGTACCTCATGGGATGGAGAATGAAATGCAAAACAAAAGTGCGTGAGGTAGTAGACCTTACGTGACTCAAAATGAGATGTAAGATGAAGGAGTACGACACGCATGCCGCATGATAATGCAAAATGGTGCAAGTCGCAAGAGACGTCGAGATGGCGCGATCGTTTGACAGCGAGTGCACAAATTAGTGCAATTGAATGCATGCCAAATGCAAAATGATGCGCAATATAGCGCGATGCGTTAGACAACGCGAGTGCACAAAACAGTGCGATTGAATGCATGCCAAATGCAAAATGATGCGCAAAATAGCGCGATGTGACGTATCGAGCAATGTGACGGATGTATGCAACGCACGCGAGGCAACTTTTGAATCTCTGTAAATGACAAAAGGATACAAAAGGATACAATCTTTGCTTGAATTTGAACGCCAATGTGCAGTAGAGACGGTCCGAAGTCAAAACGGAGGCCGGTTGAACATCGGAGATGTACTTTGTTGTACTTTATTGAGCTATGAAGACCCAAAAGCCCCTCAATTTGCCTAAAAAGGGCCTTGGGAACACCATCGGCTGGGTGGGGTGGTCACCGGCTGCCACCGGCTGCATGAACTCATATATCGGCACAAAATAGTGCCGACCGGCACAAAACAGTGCCGACCGGCCAAAAATGACTGATCGGGGGCAGTTTTGCCATTTTGCCTCGGGTTTTATAAAATAGGGTTGCCAAACCCTATTTTCTTCACTTCAAGCCGCCGAAAATCTTTGCTCTCCCTCTCTAGAGTATTTTCGACCCTCGATCCTCGCATTTTCTCGCGTTCTACGTCATTTTCGTCGTCCGATTCGCGAATACCTTCGCGTTTCGCACATTTTGAACCGATCGAAATTTTGTTTCGGCACCTCTTTCACTATTTCCGCTTTTTCGGGACTTGTTCCTCTCGATTTTCTCTTCATTCTTGTGTCTCTTCACATTCCGACCCTTCCGGCCATTTCCGACCCTCTCGGGGTTGACTTTGTCGGTTGACTTTTCGTATTCCGGCCCATTTTTCATTTTCCGGCTATTTTTCCATCATCATTACCTATGGCAGATGATATTCCACATGTTGGGACTCCCCCGGACCATGAGATGGACCCCGGGGTCGAGCTCCTCCCGTTGAGCGAGCGCCCATTCGATCCGGCGACCTATCGCCCCGGCCCACGTCTACCACGATGGACTTCGCCATTTCCGCGGCTTCGACAGAGTTTTGGACCCAGAGCTTCTGCTGCGCGAGCCGGCCTCTCATTTGTCTTCTGGCGCCGTCGAGGTAACTTTCTCGTCTCTTATTTTCTGCAATGTAGGATTTTCACGTCAATTCGTAGCTAATCGAACCCCCTTCTTTGTAGAATTCGATGTCTTGTCAGTAGTTGATTGTAGACAAACTCACTCGACACTTGTTTAGAGACGGACGATATGCACACCATGACTAGCTTTGAATCACCCAAACACACGGCAATCGTATTTCACGAGACTTGGCTTCTATTTGAACGTTGAAAAGCACGCACATCTTTGTACATTACTGATCCTCATAAAACCTTGACATAACACAGCCGTAGCTCACCCATCGTGGTGAAACCCAATATCTGCTTGAAGCTGAAAAATGTGCACACATGCACCAAGTTTACACTGTAGCATCTAAAACACACTGACGCATCACGCGCTTGTAGTTTACTATGAGCACACCGGTACCCGGTTTTGCTTGAAAATCTGTACGCATACTAGATTTGTATTGATTGCATATCTTCATATGGCTTTGGAATTTCTTAACTACAGGGAGACTCCCATACTCTCATGGTATGGGAATATTCTATCGCGTGATTGGTCTGTTGAGCTACGCCGTTAGCCGCATTGTGGATCGGGCCGGCTTCGGTACCTTCTGCAGAGGGCTTTCCAAACTTTCTACTTGCAGACCTCTTCTTGCCGCTCTGGCAGAGAGGTGGTGGGACACCACCGATTCTTTTCATCTATCGGCGACCGGGGACATGACGATGACCCCTTACGATTTCTCGATGCTCCGCGGCATCGGGGTGAATGACGATCCCTTTGACACGAACATGGGCGAGTGGATCGCCGCCAGTTTATCTGCTTTCGGCGGCGCCGCCGCTTGTTAAATCTGGGTTCGTCCGCTATCCCTGGTTCGAGGAGCAGTTTCGAGTGCGGACCATGCTGGTGGACACAGCTCCGATGACCCAGGAGTGCGCTGAGAGGCATGCACGCGGCTTTCTCATGTTTTTGTTAGGGACCACCTTATTCGCCGACCGGGCGAACACCGTGCCTCTCTGCCTCCTCGGCCTTGGTGGACGTCCAAGCGGATTATCTTGATATGTTGGGGTGGTGCGGCTCGCCACCCTTACGGCTACATGAGCTCCGTCTCCGTGGCGTGAGCGATTGCTCGAGGCTCTTGGCGAGCCTGGGAGGTATGTCTTCTTCTCTGCTTTTCATTTACATTCCGTACTTTTACGTATTACGTACATTCGCTGCTTGTAGTCGTATCTTTTGTACACGGCACACATACTCTGCTTTACCGCATAATAATGTACACTCTGCTCAATACACCGCACAATACACGGCTCTGCTATTTACGCTTTATTACGTATTCGCTTCGATAAATGTTCGACATACATTTTGCGATTGTGGGTCTATGCCTACTTTCCGAGCTAGAGCGATGCGACGAGAACCCCTTTGGTCGTCCTTCTCTCGCCGTTCTGACGGGCGATGTGTCCGAGACCGGGACACTTTTGGCTTTTTCCGCCATTTCTTCGACACCATCACCCCAGCTGAGGTATGTTTTACTTTACAGTCTGTTTAAGCTTCGCTTTCAATCATACATTTCTGCATCGGTAGATAATCAATTGTATTTCATTTCAGGTTATCTGGCGGTAGTGGGCTCCGCTACAATGGTGACACGAGATCGGTATCTTTGGTGCCATCGAGACCTCGCGCTCTGGGATTCTCTGGAGGGCCCGATCTGTCGAACTGGTACTGGTGAGCGCTTCTTGCGTCGGACCACAGGATTGCCGAGCAGATAGTCCGGTTGACCTCGAGCACATGAGGGACACCGAGAGGTTTTCCGTGCAGCAGATGGAGGACTACACCCTTGGCTGGGCCATAGATGTGGATGCCTACAGGGGCGAGGGCAACTACTCTGAGTACGTCCGGACCTTCTTGATCTGACCTCTGGCCGGGCTCTGGTGATCCAAGGAGACACTGGTGGCCGTGGCGACAGGGAGGCGAGAGTAGGGCCATCACAGGGGCTCGAGCTCATGGCGGAGGAGTCTGAGAGGGGCGAGGGCTGGCCCGCTCTGCCTACTATGTTGACTTATAGGGGGCAGAGTGGGGAGACCTACCAGATCCCTTTTGCTCTTCCTCCGGCTGATCATGAGCTGGCTGGTATTCCCGAGTTGCCTCCGGTATGTATCACTTTATTTCTGCATCTTGCATTGTCATTTCATTCTATTCAGTTTATCTAGATATCCCACAGAATACTGATATGCTTAATCCTTTTGCAGGCTTCCTCCGAGTATACCCGTCAGTCTGTGGAGCTGAATGCCTCCCTGCTGGGGATGCTGCAGCGGACTCTTGACGCTCTGGCCGTCTACGGCTTGCCGGTATGTTCTGCTGACCACCGTCTCAAATCATACTTTATTTCGCACAATCTGCTATACTGCACAAAATCTGATAAACTGCTCACGGTTTTCATACACTGTACTCGTACACTGCATTCTGTACCGACTCACTGTTCACAGCATTCCACATATCTTGCACTCGAACCGCATTCTATCTTGATTCACTGTTCCTGACATTCCACATCTTGCACTTTGACACCGCGTGATTCTACATTGATAAAGCGCTCCGGCTTTACGATGTGTTTGTTCTCTGTATTTTGCCTCCTTTCCGATCCCTCCGATGGGTGACCTTTGCTCGGTGAGCCTCCGTCTCTACTCGGGATGGCGGGATATTCCCTCGTACGAGAGGGGCGTGGTCATGTGGGGAGCGACTCACGAGCTCCAGTTCGGGAGATGGGGAGTCGGGAGGCGGGCGAGTCATTCTTGAGGAGGCGGGGATAGCTCGGGTTCGGGGTCCGACGATGGCAGCTCCGACGACGCTTTTATTATACTGCCAGAAGAGGCGAGGACTGACCCTTAGGCATGGGGCCTACTGCTGATGATGATGATTTTGCTGCTTCTTTTCTTTATTTCTTTTCTTGTACTTTTCTCTTTTGATAGATAGAGTACCATGTACTGCCGCGGGCAGATTTTTGCTTTTTTCAAACTATGTACTTGAAAGAGATGATATGAAATGAACTCTTTATCCGAAAAGTGTTATATTTACATATCTCATACTTTGCACTGCATCATATTACACCTCAAATGTAAATGACATTGATCGTTGTCCGCAATTGAACACTTGCACTGTAATAATCAAATAACCAATCAACTTAACAGCAAAACAGCTCATACAAACCACTGCTCAATCCCAACATACCGCCTATACTCTGCTGAGGACTAATCTGTCGGGGATTGATCTGCATTTAGCCCATAACATAGCATTTGGTTCATTACGCACCTGACAAACTCACGAGCAGATGGCCCCAATCTGATGAGGCAGATCACGAAGGTGACACGATGCAATTGAAACACATTCAGATGTTCCAAGTTTCCCTTTCCTTCTCTTGCTTTACACGGATGTAGAGAATGGCACAGCATTCTGAGCACAAGCGATTACCTTGATATAAGGAAGGGTTTTCAACCGGGGTATCGAGCCTACCACAGGACACGACGAGACAGACTCAAACGAAGAAACAAAAGGCACATGACCTAGCACAACGAGACATACTTGGAAAAGACTCAAAGCCAACGATGAGACTGACAAGTCAAAAGACACGACAGACGGACATGTTTAAAAGAGACCTCAAATTTCGAGGAGCCAGTTCCTCCGGGTACACCTCCCACCCTTTCTGATTTGCGTGATTCTCACATCACTCGACCCTCAGGCTCGGTTTTTTCTCACAAAAACCCTTCTCTTACTTTTCTCTCGGCTTACACCTCTCTATTCTTTATTCTCTCATTTTGTATCCCTCCCCAGGGTGAATGACAGATGAATAGGAAGTTGCGGGTTCACGCCCGTCTGATTAGCTTCTGACCACTTCTTACAGCGGATAAAGTGCCTCTCTGGCAAGTATGTTGAAAATGGGGGAAAGACAGGAAACCTGACTCAATCGTGCCCCTAGTTCGTCACTTTGACCATTTTTGTTTTCTAAAACAGTTTTGATCAAAAATGAGAGTTGGATTAACACACTTATTCAATTTTTGATTTGAAAATTATGCGAGTCAGGCTGTAAGCACTGAAAATTTTCCTTTTGGGGTCCAAACATGGTCCAATTTTGAGAGTGAAACAGTTTTCGAGAAAATAAGTCAACCTCAGTGAAAATTTTCAAAAACTAATTTTGCAAACAATCAACGCTCAACGAGCGCGGAACTTACCCTCGAGATATGCAACCTCGGATCGGAGGCAATGGAAAATTGCCCCTGGCTTAAAGGGGGAATATGGCAACGGAAAGTTGCCCCTAGTTTGAATGGTAACTTAGGGCAACTTTTGGACATGGATGGCAATGGGTGGCAACGGAAAGTTGCCTTGTTTTGGATGATGCCGCGACATCGTGCATCCCTCCTTATTGATGACGACCGGACCCTCGGACGCGGAGACGTCGAAGATGGCTTGAATCAATATATGGACACAGTCACCTGAAAGGTGTTGGCGGTTGGGCTTCAAGAGAAAATTGATCACGCAATTCCAGCCATTGTGACCGAGACGTCGGATTAGGAGGAGGCAAGTGACCAAAACCACGACATGGACTGCGATGCTATGAAAGCGTTGAAATTTGGACTCCATGACGAAGTTGCCTACGTATCCCAAACATGGGAATCAAGCCTTACGTAGTTCCGGTTAAGGTACACTCGGGTATTTTAACCTTCGCTATTTTTAGGCTCTAACTTTTGCCGAGGTGCCCAATGCGGGTTTTCGACCTTGCGAGCTATGCTTTTCTTTTTCATTTTTTCTCTTTTTTTTTCTTTTTCTTTTTTTTGCATTGTCTTTTTTTTTTTCTATATATTTTTTCTTTTCTTTTTGCATTTTTGTATCTTTCTTTTGCTCTAACTTTTGCCTGGGTCGCCCTTCCGGGTTTTCGGCCCAGCGAGCCTCTCAAAGGGTAGAAGTGTTACAAGTCCATGCCAAATGGTTTTGAGATTGAAGCCTTAGTATCCGTGAGAGTGGTGTTGATTTGCAAGTGGACTCATCCTCGGCTCTTGAGCACATCGACATTTTACCCCTTAGTTCGAGGGTGTTCTGTTCTAGCTTTGCAAGTTTCTTCGGACGTCGACCTTCTGATCGACTTTGGTGCCTCATGTTCAAATTTGCTTTGAATTGGGCCACATGCGTCGCATTGATAGTGATTTTGAACATTCGGATGTTGGTCGAGGTTTGAAAATAGGGGTCGAGCCTCGGTGAGAGCGATCCTAGGTTGCACAATCTCAAGCGATTCCACACATGTCTTCGCAAGACCGCAAAACATTTTTGAAAGTTTTTAAGCGACAAACGCTCATGGCCGAGGGCGATGTAGGACCAATCTGAATCAAAGCTAGGGTCGTCTCGATTACTCACGCCGACAAGCATGATTTCATTCATTAAGGGCTTAGCGCCTCTCTTTCTCTCAATTTGATCAAAGTTTTGCAAATCCAGAGGAATTCCTTCCTCTTTGTTTTTATCACCGCGGTGTTCAAAGAAGATTTTGAAAAACTTAAGTCAAAACAATAATTTTAAGGCACAAAAGAGCAGGTGGAATGCACTGTCACCCCCATTCGAATTCTCTGGCACAACTAGCCCAATCATAAATAGTACGGGATCACGATAGCCGCGGCCGCTTCATTCGAGTTCCCTAGAGGTAAACTGGCTCCACGGCAGAGGTAGACCCAAAAAGAAAGCGAAAAAAAAGAAGTGATTACGAAACAAAACGGTGCTCGAGGCAACAACCCCGAAGTCACCTAGTATTCTTATACAAAAGAGGAACTGACTCATTACAATTAGACAGACCCTTAAACAAAAGGACTGTCTCAAAACAATGAGACGGACTCAAGACAAAACAAAAGACTGACTAGACACCCAAGTCAGGATTTACAAAAATAGCATCGGCAGGTGCTCAAAAATGCGTGCCAAGCGCCATATCCAAAAATGTGCCAGATATTGCCCGCAGGCGGTTGAATCTCAATTACATACTCGCAGTATCGGTGTCCTCGGTATCTGTGTCCTCACAATCCAAGAACTCTGTAGTGACCGACTTGGCCGAGGTAGGCGGGAGGATGACCTTGTTATCAATCAAATCCTGTACTTCATCTTGAAGGCGGAAGCAATTATCGATGGTGTGGCGGTGTTGATGAATGCAGCGATCTTGAGTGGCATCGTGGCTTTCTTTGGAAGGGGTTTGGGGGCGGCCTAGGATCGAGGGTGTGAGATGCCTTTTGGCTAAAATCGAAGTGCCTAGACAACGGCATGTAGAGAGGATGGAAGGCCTGCGCCCTCGGGGCAAATACTTGAATCGAGGACTCTTGCTAGATGCACTAGCGAGCAGGTCGTGAGTGCGACCTTGGGTTTCGATCCTTTCCGGATCACGGGAGTGGAAAGAACCTTCTTGGCATGGGGGCCTATCCGGTTTTCGATTATTTGGAGCGCCCTCGGTAGTAGCGAAAATATCATCCACAATTTTGGTTGCAATCGCGGGTACCTATTGTTTGCTCATTCCCACGGCTTTCAAAGCTGGGCGCCTACGATCGTTCAATAAGTCGACCTCGGCCTTCACTTTGTCTTTGCCTCTGGCCTCGGCACAGTGGGAGGTTTGGGTTGGTCTTGGTACATCCTTTGTTGTGGGTGGAGGTCATCTCCGTGATTGAGCTCGGTCACAATCCGCCCCAGTATCGGGAGCTGCTGGAGTTCGTAATTTCCAGCATACGATGCAACCGGTGGCGGAGTTGACATACCGTGAGCGAGAACCGCCACGGACCTCTAGTGCTCGCCTATCATCCCCATTAACTCGAATGTAGTGGGCTCATGAGCTGATAGAACCGAGGGTCAGTTGGGTGTGCGGCCAGGCGACCTAGGCGGGTGTGGCATATCAACAGGAGCCTCATCTTGTGGGGTGGTTCCTTGAATCATTCCGGCCGGCATGACCACAAACTCTTCTAAGTTACGCATCACGTTGATCTGCCTCGGCAAGGAGAAGACACTAGCCATTACGACTCAACTCTCTGAATCAACTTGCGAAGCGGTAAACAAGCGACATTTCATTTAAATAGATCAAACACGGGTGTAGTCGAACAAGCGCACTCTACTATGAATCTTGTTCCCGAAGTCAACATCCCCAAATCTGAATCGATGCAGGAGATATAATCGATTCTCAAAAGCGTCTTGGTGCTCTCGGTAGGATCGTAGACCCTGGCCCGGTATATGCATTCCTGTGAGATATACTCTAAAAGCACATAGCAAGTAAATGAGAGCCAATACACCCCTATGTTGGGGTAGGGTTTCCCCTGTCCTATTTTGTCAGAGCTAGGGTTTCACTACGCCTTGGCGGTTTCAAACAACCTAATATCGGGTAAGCAACTTTGTCCTAATTTGGAATGGTCACTATGGATTCGAATATGCACTAGGTCGAATGGTCGAAAAGGGTGCCCGGTAAAACCGGGTTTGTGTTCCCATCTTGGCGAGCCATAGCCGGTCGACCTTACGGACATGCCTTGACAAGACAAGCCTCCGACAAACCGCTCGAGAATAGCGGATGGCCAACATTGTGTCCTAGGCGCACCAATGCACATGCAATGCAAAGAAACACATAAGTGTAGTCAAAACAGATATCGCGAGTTCGAGTCAAGCTCTCTAAACTCCCAGTGAGTCGCCAGAAGCGTACGTCCCATGAGGACCTCGCTAACAGATTCGGACTCCTTTTGTGTCAGCGGTTCATCTGAACCAAAGAGTCCAAATCCGCAAATCGTTTGAGAAAAGCAGATTTTTGAAAAGTAGTGCCAAACATGGATGCTTTGCGGTTCTGAGTCGCCACCTAAATATTTTTTTTTAATTGGGAAATTTAGGAAACCACGACTCGGTCTGAAGGCCACATGTCCGTCATCACCAAAGTGGTCTTGGCTCGAGCTTGGGTGCGATCGGGAAGGTCATTTATGAGCACCCCTTTCGCCGGTCCAAGAACCGGCCTCTACTAACCGTGATATCCGTTTTGAAGACTTTATGCGTTCTTATTCGGTTATTTAACCTAGAATTACTATGTGATCGCACAACACGAAAGTATAGACTAGATGGCCTAATTTGGAAATAAGCATTGCATATCCGTTTTGTCTCGAAAAACGTGTTGTTTTCTTTTGCTACTCGTAAGTAGGCTAAAATGCGGATTTCAACGAGTTGTTCCAACTCAAGCAATCCAACCTCCACCCACAGGCATCCAAACAGTTTATCATGTGAGCATTTAGCGCATGGCAATCCCTCTTGTCATGGCAACACTTACACGCATGCGGTATGCTAAAGCATAAAAGCTCACCTCGTACTCGTGCCAAAAGCGATAAACTAGTTAGCAAAACAATGCATGACCTAGTTCATGTTAAATGACTAATGCAACACGAGCAAGAATGCGGTTAGATAGGCTCGGCTATCCTAAGCATGGCATATGAAATGCTATCACATAGCACGTATTCAATTTTGGAATTTGAAAATTGCGATGCAGTTTGTATGGTGTACCGAGCCCGGTGCATGTATACAAATGCATGGGTGGACGCATGCATAGCATAAGGTATGCTAAAATAAGCGTGCCTAATCTACCATAAGTAGGTAAATAAAAGGGAGAAAGAAATGGGGGTTGGAAGACATACACCCACTCACACACACTTATTACATTTTGCCCTCGCTCGGAGAGACCAAAAGAATAATCTGATTAATTAACTACATAAGCTAATTAATTATTACAAATTGGCTAAATTAATTAAATAAATTAATTAATCTAATTAAAGCAATAAATGCCTCGGGATGAGGGCTAAGCTACTTGTGCGCCGGACTCGCTCGGAATCACTGCTTGCCGTGCAAGTGTGCCTCTGTTCCTCTGCTCTCCTTCTCTGAAAATTCCCAAAACTTGAGTGCCTCTCGAGAACAGGGGAGCATCACCGGTGAGGCAGAGAGCCACCGGTGAGGAGAAGCCACCGCTCTGAATTTCATTATCGGTGCCAAGAGGCGATGGTCGGCATAAAGTGCCGATCGGCCCTTTATCCTGCAGAACACATGGCCCGGCAGAGAGAAACCAAAGGCAAGGCAATGCAAATCATAGCATGTATGCACCAAGCACATCCTCATCATGCTATGGACTCAAGAGGCGTATGCCTCGATTCGAGCCACCTGTCGCATTTTTATGCGTGATGGTCCTAGAACCAAGGGTGCACATTCAATGTCAAATGCATGCAATGCAAACAAAGGTGCCAAAGCTCTATCAAACTCACTTCAAGAGGGTTGGCATGCATGTCAATGTGGCAGAATCCTAAGCATGTTATCTAGGCATGCAACATGGACGGTAATGCATTTATGCAAGTATACAAACAAGCATGCAAACCAAGCAATGAGATGGACTTACACATGAATTGGACAGCTCTAACAAGGCTCAAAACAGTGGCCAAAGTGTCTAGAAAATGAGACTAAGTGCACACACACATATGCAAGTGTTAAGGCACCAATACTTAGGCATGCTTAAGCAACTCTTGAACACATTTAAGAGGCATGTAATGCAAACATGTGAGCATACTAAATGGACTGAAATCATGTTATTAATGGCCAAACCACTAAAAATGATGCAAGTATGGCATGCCATGCAATCATAATCTTAAGGCCAACAAGCCAAATACAAAGAGGTTACCAAATACATGCCAAGATTGGCCAAGATAGCTATGGACAGAGCTCAATCATGGCAAAATAAGCTTACAAGCTTCACAAACCTAAGCTTAAAACATGCTAGAAACTAAGGCTAACAACCTAGACATGTTATGGCATATTAAGGCATTACAAAGTAACTATGCAAATCATGCAAATAGTACTAGAACCCACTTAAAACCAAGTTATATCATGGCAATATAAGCATGGAAAACAAGTCAAATAAGCTCAACACACACTCAAGCATAGAGCTCCTTAAGGAAGCAAAATTTGTCCTTTTCAAGGACATCAAGGAGAGGGGGTGGCCCTCCCCTTTTTGAGACTTCAAGGCATGCTCTTCACCACTGAAATCCCTCAAGATTTCAGTGGTGAAGAGATCCTATCACCAAAATCTCGGATCTCTCCAAAATAGCACAAAATGTGGCCTTTTCAAGGCCTAAAGGTGATCAAAGTTCCTCAAACCACAAAACACTCTTAATATACAATAAAGAGGGCTTAAAAACAGAACTTTTATATGCCAAACACTAAGCTCAAAAACTGTTTTAAACTAAGTAAAAACAAGTTGCAAGAATGGGGTAAAAAGTGTAAGTTTCTCACCCTTGATGACTACCTTCACAAAGGTTGTTGGTGTTGCCTCCTTGAGCTCAAAAATCACCAAAAACTCCAAGAACAACCTCTTTGGAGCCTCGGTTCCAAGAAGAAAGGTGGGACACTAGGTGCTAGTGTGCAAAAGTAAGCACAAAACACCTAGTTTGCAAAGAAAAGGAGAGATATAGAAGTTATATCTATTCTAGCCCTAAAACGAGCTCTAGCTCTCTAACAATGGCTAACCCTCTGAAAATTGCTAACCCTAAGTCAAGAGGGAGAGATTTCCTCTTATAGACCTTGTAAGCTTACAAGCTTGGCCACTAAGCAAGCTCATCCCTCCATACACGTGTATGGAGGGGAATACAATTGCACACAGCTGTCTGAAAATATCTCAGAAAGCAAGTGCACAGTACCCGGCTGGGCAAAATGGTCATTTCGCCCAAAACAGTGCCGACCGGCACAAAATAGTGCCGAGCGCCAGAATAAAGTGCCGGTGACAACTCTGACCCGGGTAGCCTCTAGCCCCAGCCGGTGGTGTGTGGGGATGCCTCAGTAGGCATTCCCTGCTCCTCAAAGGCAAAACACAAGTGTTTGGTGCCAAACCAAACACAAGCAGTCGAGTTCGAGGTCTCGAGGCACGGTAGCGGGCCGAGAACTCAGGGAACTCCAAACGAACACAAATATGGATAATCACCGAGTGTTCCAACGGTGACGTCCAAGTCTTGAGGACGGTCAAAAATGGGGTGTCTACATAATGTTTGTATGATTGCAAGTTCATTTTGTTTGTGTTTTTTTTGGAAATTTAGATCGAATCTGTGTTTTCTTTTTCTTTTCTTTTTTTGCAGTTCTGTCAATTGTCTCTAATGTTGAGGACGCGATTCGGTGCAAAATCATGGCTTTAATCAAGGCTGCTAGCATCGATGAAGCTCTTTCGACTATTGTGTCTTCTCGAAGGCTCCCGATTGATTTCAGTTTCTTTAAGGTAAAAAACATGAGCTTTGTTCACTGATTCAATGGTGTGTCTGTTGATTTAAGATTTTAAAATGTGTTTGTTGGTGCAAAATTATTAGTTTTTGTTATCATGGAGTGTAAAGCAGTTTAAAGAATTTATGTTGATGTATTATTGGCCTTAGCATTTCTTTGTTAAGCGCATGCTAGGCAGCTAGGTATCAAACTGATGTGGTTTAACAAATGTATGTTGGTTGCCTCATCTATTTTGAGCTCCTATTAGTATTCAACATCAAAATAATCCCATTTGGTAGGGCAGGTTTAGCAAAACTCTACTTCATTGTATGAGTTTTTACTAAACATACTGTATTGTTTTTCTTCTTAAAATTTGTTTTTCGAGTATTTTTTTCTTTTTCCCCTATATTATGAAGAATCCAGTCTCAATAATACGACTAAGTTAGCCATGCAAGATGATTTTTGGAACACTTTGTATACAAATTGGCACCTATAAGGTGGAACACTTTGCACCACCCTTTACTGTAATTCTCATTCATAAATAAATTGTTAAGATAAAAATAAATAAATAAACAAATTGTCGGTAATTCTCATTCATAAATAAATTGTTAAGATAAAAATCAATAAATAAACAAATTGTTGGTTGTTTTTACGACCCAACAATGGCTGGGCCAGTTTTGGTATCTCGGGGCCAATACGTATAAAGGTAAGGAAGAGTGAGGAGCATTGATTAAAGCCCAAACCACAAACACATCACAGCGCACGTTAGCAAAGAAATCCCTGCAACTTCGCATACATACGCCGTCACCTGCAAATTGTAGAGGAGCAAGGTCCAAATTTGCACGCCGTATCGAAGCTAGCATCAATGGCTTCCAAGCTTAAAGAGAAGCCGAAACCCTCGCAATCTCAAGCTTCAAAGCCTGCAATCTCCGTTTAAGATCTATTCATCACTCTCAATCGGCACATCCAACGGTCGGAATACGAACAAGCCGTCAAAGTCGCAGATCAAGGTCATTATTCATGTTTGTATGATTGTAAGTTCATTTTGTTTGTGTTTTTTTTGGAAATTTGGATCGAATCTGTGTGTTTTTTTTTTTTTTGCATTTCTGTCAATTGTCTCTAGCGATGAGGACGCAATTTGTTGCAAAATCATGTCTTTAATCAAGGCTGATAGCATCGATGAAGCTCTTTCGACTATTGAGTCTTCTCGAAGGCTCCCGATTGATTTCAGTTTCTTTAAGGTAAAAAACATGAGCTTTGTTCATTGATTCAATGGTGTGTCTGTTGATTTAAGATTTTAAAATGTGTTTGTTGGTGCAAAATTCTTAGTTTTTGTTATCATGGAGTGTAAAGCAATTTGAAGAATTTATGTTGATGTATTATTGGCCTTAGCATTTCTTTGTTAAGCGCATGCTAGGCAGTTAGGTATTAAACTGATGTGGTTTAACAAATGTATGTTGGTTGCCTCATCTATTTTGAGCTCCTATTAGTATTCAAGATCGAAATAATCCCATTCGGTAGGGCAGGTTTAGCAAAACTCTACTTCATTGTATGAGTTTTTACTAAACATACTGTATTGTTTTCTTCTTAAAATTTTTTTTTCGAGTATTTTTTTCTTTTTCCCCTGTATAATGAATAATCCAGTCTCAATAATACGACTAAGTTAGCCATGCAAGATGATTTTTGGAACACTTTGTATACAAATTGGCACCTATATGGTAATTAGCTGCAATTTTTCACTATGCTTATATATGTGCAATTGTCATTAGTTTGTGCATTTTATTTTGGCTTAGTATTCTTTGATAGACTTTATAGGAGATCTTAATTTGGTGGACGGGTTTTAGTTTTCTGTTGTATACTTCTGTGTACAGAGCTTGTGTCCTTTTTGGCATTTTTAGTTTTTTTAAGTACTTTGCTGATTTAGTGATTTTTACCCACCCAAAAGAAAAAGATAACCATTTGGTTATTGTGTCATGTGTTAACAGATGTTTCGAAGGATTCAGGCCTTTTAGATTTTTTTTTTTTGAATTAAATGTGAATGTTTATTTTCCTTATGATTTATCTATATAAATTGTTCTATAACAGGCATTAGTAATCTCTTAATCCGTATGTTTGAACTTTTGTCGTTTCAAAATTGGCATACTGCTTCTACTGACAAAATAAGTTAAATGAAGCTTTAGCATCATTGGAAGGCCAAGAGGGAAGTTCTGCAGCTATGCTGTTACAATCTCAGATTCTATTTCGTTTGGGAAAATTGGATCCATCTTTGGATATTTATCAAAAGCTTCAGAAATCCAAGATAGAGTCATTGGAGATAAATCTTATTGCTGGTTTGCTTTCTGCTGAGAGGGCTTCCGAAGTGCAAGGAGTGATGGAGGCTCTCAGAGTAAAAGCAACTAGCAGCTTTGAGTTGGCGTACAACACTGCTTGTTCATTAATTGAAAGGAAGAAGTATTCAGATGTAGAGCGACTCCTACTGTCAGCTCGAACGTGAGTCACAATGTTGTATATAAGAATTGATTAGAACGAGCTATTTGCTTTCTAATTACTATAAATGATACTATAAACACAATTATTCTGATTTATTGTGTTACTTCTGCTGCTGCTACTGTTGCCATTGCCATTTTTTTTTAAGACTTAGAAGTTCACTACTTTGTTACTATTAAGTATACACTACGTAGATTTGTTATTTTGATGGAACTATTTAGAAGAGTTGTGAGCACATAAATTTAATATCTAAGTATGCAAAATAGTGTTGCTTGGAAATTGCTTCTTGTGTAAATGAAATTGCTTTCTTTTCCTAGTCATCATGTTGGTACTTTCTCATTTATGTTTGGTTCCCTGACTCTTGTGAGCAGTCTGCATGGTACCAACGACTAATAACGGAATGGATATATGTCTTTAGGACCCTGTCTATCATGCACAACTACCTATAAAGTGTTGCCGACCATAACTCCTCGTACTGAATTTTCTTTGGCAGGAACACAACTACCTATAAAGTGTTACCGACCATCACTCCTTGTAATGAATTTTCTTTGGCAGGAACAGATATGCATCATATAACCTAATAGATGGCTTTTAGGGCATCATTGTCTTGTACTTTGAATTGTAAAAACTTGATTCCAATTTCTAACGTATGGTTAACATATAAGAGCTGGTTATGACCCTCTTTGTGTGGTAAAATCATGTTTTTTGTTGAGAAAGTTTACATTTTTTTCAGATGTGTGGAAAATAACCATGGTTGTTGTTTTAAAGTAGAAAAGACTCTTGCCAAAGTATTGCGTAGTATCCTTCCAAATTGACATCATGTTCATTCTACCCGTTTTTTTTTTTTTTTTTTTGATCAGCAACAAACAAAGATTTATTATGGCTCAAGCCCAAGAAAAAAGAGGATAAGGCATCCTCTTACAAGAGAAATGGAAAAACCAAAAAGAGAAAAAAGAAAATACGAAAATACCAACTCAAAAACTACTACACAGAACAAACTGACACCCAATTGGTAGCAAGCAAAAAAAGCGGAATCCCTAGGAATACTGAGCTCACCGAGGCCCAAAAAGACGCCAAGTATCTCACCCTGTCCCATAAGTAGTCTATATCCCGGGCAACTCATTTGAAAACACAGGCATTTCTTTCCAACCAAACAACCCAGAAAATTGCAAAGACGACACCACTCCAAAGTACTTTAGCCCTCTTCGACCTTCCAAAAACTAATCAAATAATAACATTTGAGCACATCCTTTTGGGGCCACCCATATCACACTACCCAATCCAAACACCCTATGCCATAACCACCTAGCCACCGAGCAATGCTAAAAGAGATGATCCAAAGATTCTCCACTTTTACAACACATGATACACCATTGAGGATTAAGATACTGCGAAGGTCTCTTCTTTTGCAATGAATCATTTGTCAGAGTGCCCCTATGAACCAAGATCCACATGAACACTTTCACCTTGAGAGGAGCACATGCCTTCCAAATCTTGTTATGAAATAGAAACTGAGAAACATGAGAAGTATCAATGATTTTATCAAGAAAGGACTTACAAGTAAATGAATCCGACGAATGAATATTCCAAACCAACCTATCCTTCAACATTGGAGACAAAGAAACATTTTTAAGCCTTGACAAAAGAGAAATCAATTCCAAAACTTCCCTGTCATGAAGATTCCGACGAAAATTAAAATTCCAAGATAAAGGAACCACCAAAGAACCCGCCACAGACGCAACAGAACAATTATGAGATTGAGAAACGCCATATAGAAGTGGATAGGACTCAGCGAAGGACGTCGAGCCCTCCCAAACATCCTCCCAAAATTTGACCATTTCCCCATTACCCACTCTCACAGAAATGAATCGGGACCAAACTGGATAAATTTGAGAAATGGACTTCCAAGGAGCACGTCCGCTACCCCTCGAGATCACCTGAGAGTCCCTACCATTAACCTGAATCCCATATTTAATTTTAATAACTGCATGCCATAATAAACCACACTCATTGGGAATCGCCATAACCACTTGCCCAGCAGCCATGTTTCTAGTCACTATATTACCAATGGCCAAACCCCCCTTCTCCTTAGATAAGGACACTGTTTCCCAGTTTACCAAATGATCCTTCCTTCCCTCATCTTTCGCTTCCTATAGAAAATCCCTCATTAACTTTTCAATAGATTTTGCTACCTTGACTGGAATCTTAAACACAGACATGAAATAAATTGGAATTCCACTTAGCACTGTCTTAACCAGAGTGTACCTACCCCCCACGGGATAGTAAAGCCCTACTCCACCCTTCTAACCTCTTTCCTATCTTTTCCACAATCGGATTCCAAAACACTTCCCTTTGGGTTACCTCCTAGCGGAAGCCCCAAATACTTCATCGGAAATGTCTCTATACCACACCCAAGTAACTCAGCCACTCTCTGAATCAAACTTGAATCAACATTAATACCCGCAACCCTACTCTTCTCTAAATTTACCCTGAGACCAGAGAGCACCCCAAAAAGCCTAACCACAGAAAAGAGATTCACCATTTGGCTCTCGTCCTCCTCAGAGAAGAAAATAGTGTCATCCGCAAACTGCAAATGTGTCACACAAATCTTATCTCTACCGACCTGTAAGCCTTCAAACAGACCAACCTCTTTAGCCCTATCCACCATCCTTCCTAACACGTCCGCTACCATGATGAAGAGAAAAGAAGATAAAGGATCGCCCTGTCTCAACCCTCGAGATGCCTTAAAAGTCTGCCCTGGTTTACCATTGACTATCAATAACATATTGCAAGACGCCAAACATCCCCTAATCCAGGACCTCCATCTCTCACCATACCCTTTCTTATCCATCACAAAATCCAAAAAATGCCAATCTACATGATCATACGCTTTCTCAAAATCTGCATTAAACACAAACCTCTCTTTTCAGACTTTCTACACTCCTCAACCACCTCATTTGTCACGCCCCACTTTTTATTACTCGAGGTCATTACCAAGTTCATTAACTTAATTCAATTTCAGAGATAATATGCGGAAATAAACTCATACATTCAATCCATAGCAATGAATATCAGTACTCTCATTCGTATGTAAGTAAATGTTTCATGAACAAACTAATAAATTACCCTTAGGCTTACAACTTTTAAACAAACAACTGAAGGGTGTAACCCTTTTACACATATGGCGTTCCGCCAACAAGAAAGAGGCCCCGTGGCCAACAAATAAGTAGATCCAAATCTTGCGGCTCAACCCGCTTAATACGAAAAAGATTCAACAACGTGGGATGAACATATAGTCCAATGGGGATCTCAACTTGATCCTCAACAATAACAACAAGATGAGATAGCTATGATCATGCACACTCATTCTCATACTAGAATAGTAATGTGACAGTTTAGACAAAATATATATGTATATAAACTTTTCTCAAAAGCAACTATTTCATTCAATGCTATAAGCGTTTCATCTTTCCCTTTTTCCTTTCATTAACCCCGTACCCAACCTTTTATACATAAGCAATTACTTAGGAAATAAATTCACTAAGACCACTACTATTCTCCAATTTCCACACATACAACAGATGTGCCTTTCTAGAACATATTTCTAAAATGTTTGATTCTCTTTACACTTCTAAAAGACAAGGGGTAGCAACTAATACATGATTAACACAAGATAATCTAATTACAATTTCATGACACGAATGTCTACATTGCCTATGACACATAGTCTATGGCACAATCCACCTTCCAATTATGGCTCAGAACCTGGCCAAATAACTCAACAAGGGTTCCATCTCTCATTAACAATATTTCCAAATTCAACAGGGATAACAAATCAAGTTAAACATATCTGATAACATAACGAATACACATGTTGGTATCGTAACAATCACAATCAACTCACTTCTATACTTCCCAACTGATACACATTTTGGTGATGTATCATATCAAATAAACAAACACTTTAAGTTAAACCTCTCTATAACATAACAAATACACATCTTTGGTATTGTATCAATCACAACCACATTCACTTCCATACTTCCCAACCGATACACATGGTGGTGATGTATCATATCAACAATAAATAGAAATACTTCTATTAACAATAAGCACACATATATGTGATGCTAGTGGAGTCCATCCTTTCTCCTCCCAACAAATCTGGTTTAGAGGTCCATCCCTTTCTTCCCTAAACCCTCCAACAAATCCGGTTTAGAGGTCCATCCCCATCTTCCCTAAACCGAGTACATCCTATCTCCTCCCATACACAAGTAATGCATATAAACACAACGTCATATACACAATCAATCAATAGTGTAATGCATACACAACAGTTCAACGCAACCGTGTCATCCTCCACCGATGACCAAGGACAAAACCTCTAGATACAGGTATATTGTATATCTATAAACATACTCAATTATCATGAGATTATCAACTTATCACTAATACTAACATAGTAGTATAAGATACAACAATCCAACATTCATACTTATTTCAAAGTGTCTTTCCCATTCCACAAAACCAATCTTGCTTCCTTTTGTTTTCACAAAACCGTTTTCATTCCTTTTGTTTCCACAAAACCAAATCCAAAGGCAACAAAGCCAAAACCCATTTTAATCTACCACATTCCTTTCAAAGCCATTCCAATTTAATTTTATAAATTAAATCATAACTATTAAATTAGGGTTTTACTCCCTCTTTCTCAATATTGAACAAAATGCCTCAATCATCTATAATAACCAATAATGGCTTCAATTAAATCCAAATACCCAAGTATTTACCCAAAGATCAAACCCCTCTATCTTATTATTAAATCAATAAATATTAGGGTCTCCTCTCCTTTCAACAACAACTAGCTAATTAACACCCAATTAGCCCCAAAACACATATAATAATCATGGATCTAAAACCAACAACCAACCCAAAGTTCAACCTCATGAATTTATACAAAAATCCAACATGATATAGTTTTCATGCAATACAAAAATTACCACATGTCTATCTATAGATGAAGTATTGAAAAAGATCAAGGAGAATCCCTACCTCAAGAACCAAGCAAGAAACCAAACCTAGAGAAGAATCCTACGCAATCTCGAATTCCAATCGGTTGAAAAAATGTTCATCTCCTCTTGTTCTTCATCCTTGATACAAGAATCATGGTGGGTTGTTGATCAAAGTAAAGGAATTCAAGGGTTTGGAGCTAGGGTTTTGGACTTAGGAGAAGGGGAAAGAAGAGGGGAAAAGAAAATATCAATAACTGATCAAAAATCTCGTTTTTAAAGCTACTGTCCCGACACCCTCGCTCGAGCGTCCAAATGCTCGCTCGAGCGGACTGTTCAACCTGATTCCAAAACTTCAAATAGGTGTAACTCTCCTATCCGGACTCCGTTTTAGGTCATTCTTGTGTCCAAATTGAAGCCCCGGAAATAAGCTTTCCAATGGTTCTAACCTCATATCCAAATTCAAAGTGTGGAAAAAGGGAAAAAAGAGTGACAGCTATTCGTAAAATAACTATACGAATTAAATTCTTTGGTTCAATCATACATTACCATCATATTACCACCTCAACTAAAATCCCAAAATAAAATAAAAAAACTCCAAATACACTAATAAGATGTCAAAATGAGTCCACATGCCTCGAAATACAACTCATCACGGAGACCGCTTGGCGCCAACTCCCCGCCGGCGGAAGGAGAATCAGGTCATTACACCCTTCCTCCTAAAAAAATTTCGTCCTCGAAATTGAGGATGTAAAACACAAGGCCAACTGATTACACAATACCAACACCCCCAATACCAGAGTGAAACGCTCTCAGTACAAACCGTCAAGCCACTCTTACCAAGGAAGAGATTTACTAAAGGAATACGTTCGAAACGACAACATTTAGGTACGAAAACCCTAACAAACCAAACCTTTCATGAAACAATTACCAACAACTGACTAGCGCTTCAAGCTAAGTTACTACTCAACCACATAATTCTCAACAACGTAACCAAAGCAAATCTTTTGAGTAATTATTACGAAAACATTTTTTTTTTTTTTGCTCAAAAGACATTTCTCAAAGATAGTCAAATTTTCAATGTTGACATTACAAAATAAACCTTGCATTTTCCATGCGAAACTCAAAAAAAATTTTTTGTAAACATTTTTTCACAAATACGGTGTTATCCAAAACACGAAAATCATCCACAGTTTATTTACCAAAAAGATTCATTTGGAATTTCTCAAAACTCTTGAATTAAATCAATTTCTCAACAATGCCCTTAGATGGCCAACATTAGGAAAATTTTGTTTTCCAAATCTTTTCAACATAACACTAGCAACAACCATCACTCATACAGTGATACCAAAACCAACACAGAATATGACATTTCTATAATGATAGTTAATAGAAATAACAACAATACTATTAACACATAAGGCATAAGAAATTCATGGTTTTGCAATTTCCTCCCGCCTCCTTCACCACAGATAAGCATATTAGCTATATCATTCTTTCAATAGACACACATTGTAGTGATGTATCATATCAACAACAAATAGAAATATTTCTATTATCAATAAGCACACACTCATAAGTGATGCTAATGGAGTTCATCCCTATCTCCTCCCAACAAATATAAGCACAATAAAAGTAATGCTAATGGAGTTCATCCCTATCTTCTCCAAACAACATGCATATGCAATGAAACACACGATTGCCATATACAACACATAATCAATACAAGTAATGTTCGTATTAATTCAACAACAACATAAATGACTTAATTTCAGTTATACCTAAGCCACTGCAAGGTCTACAACAATGAAGACTATCCTCAAGGTGACCAATATCAACCCAAAACACAATACCAATAAGGTGACTAATCAACTCAACAAACCCCACACTCGAGAATCCACACACCGATGTGCCACTCAAATTACTAACCCCAAACACGGAGTTCTCTACATAAATCCCCAAATTTTGGAATCTCCTTTGGATCGCCTCAAATTTAAACCGCATCAACAACGTGCCTAAGGGTATCACCACCCTCTATGGCCACACAACAAGCCCGCTCATCCCTCAACTCAAAATCGACAAGGTCAACCTCAATCATACCAACCCAATCACGAAGGACAATTTGACCAACGTTATTCTCGTTATTCTAGAACACAAACGCCGCGAGATTCACTCACAAACCATACTCCACAATTGATAACCAATCACAACGAACACTACCCCCATACAACCGATGGGGTCACTCTGAACTTCGCTAACTAGCAAAGCCCAAAACACAAACCAACAAACAGGTACCATTCCCCCTAACCCGAGATACAAATCTCACATAACCTTGCTGATACCACACAACTCTCGAAACCATCACATCTAACCCATACACCCATGCATTTCCGCTCTCACCAATTAATCTCAAAAGTGAACAGGCCCACAAGCCGCCACAAGATTATCTCAACATACAAGACCAAGCAAGCAACAACACTAGGATCATTGACCCCATTAACAACTTCTCGATACATAAAATAGAGAGTTCAAAATTCCATACATACTCCCCTATACATGAGGATTAAACAAACAATACTATGGATATAAATGCAATACATAAACATGGTGCCTCAGCATCCACAGTACACCGGTCAACAACAAAATCAATAAACATGATACACCACCGGCCAACATTACAAAAAGTCCCTCTCCAAGGTAACACTATAGGGCTCACTAATTAGTCGCCTCGCAGAGACAAGAACGTCAACCATGGCCCGGTACCACAAACAAAACAACCGCCAGACCTTCTACCCAGAGAGTGCGAAATCTACACCTCCGGAACCCCAACAGAAGATCCGAAACCCTGGCGAAGAAAGGAACCAACCCCTAATGAGCATGTTTCGTCTCCACCCCTTCTTGAGCCTAGAGTGCTTAAGAACTACAAGATCGACCGAGATGGTCTCCTCCTTAACCCCATCATCACTAGCAATCAAGGCCTCTACATGGGCCGCCTCAACTAAAGTATAATAATCCTTCCACAAGGATCCAGCTACCTTCTCCGAATATCGAACACAACCGCTTTTGAACTCAAACAACGACGCCTTCTGTTGTCACCAACTCGAGCAAACCACGACAAACTACCAAACCAGTATCTCAAATCAGGCCACAGAGTGTCATCCTGACGAACTCCAAAACTGTTCCCTCAACCTTTCTCGAGTAGAAGGAGGAAATACTTGGCCCAAAAGGCCTCGTAAAAACAACCCACGTACACCCACATTATTCTAGCATTCTTCCACCAATAACTCGCATCACTCTTCAACCGAAAAGTCACCAAAGAAACCCTCAACTCCTCATCTTCGACTCGAGCATATCAAGAGTCTTAGTAATCTGCTCTAACCAATTCCCTGCTTCCAACGGTCTAGCCTCCCCCACAAACTCAGGTGGACCGGAGCGGAAGAACTCCTTAGTAAGCTTGAGAGCATGCCCTCTGCCGCCCTCAGTATGAGCTAGGGTGTTTTGCACTGCTCTCACAATCTCACGTGCGACATCCTCGTCGACAAACCGATGTCAGAATCTGGCAGTACTAAAGGAACTGGCTTCTCTCCTGCTCCTACTACTCAACCGACCTCTACTCCCTCGTGTAGACACCCTATAAAGCACCAATTAAAATACACTTAGTGCCAACACAATAGCCTTCTCCGAGGCACACCCTACTACTGGTACGTCACAAGACACACTTAGCCTCAAACTTTACATCTCTACTGCATATAAACATCTAAACATGTAACCACATAATCGAATCAAGTCTACAAAGATAGCCACTCATCCCGGAACTCTCAAGGAATTCCTATCAGAAACCACGTTGATCAGGCGCGTTTCCAAAAGGACCTCAAAGCAGGTTCACCGGCTATGAATACTATCCAAGAAACTGAATCCCATGCTCACATAAATGCAACACATAAGTCCTAATTCTCATGGTATCTATATGCAACGTCCTCACTACACGTAGTAAACCCACTGTGGTAAAAACCACTTCCCACGAGCTCAAGGTATTCAAACCCGGTAGCTCTGATACCAAGTTGTCACGCCCCACTTTTTATTACTCGAGGTCATTACCAAGTTCATTAACTTAATTCAATTTCAGAAATAATATGCGGAAATAAACTCATACATTCAATCCATAGCAATGAATATCAAGATTTCATTCGTATGTAAGTAAATGTTTCATGAACAAACTAATAAATTACCCTTAGGCTTACAACTTTTAAACAAACAACCAAGGGTGTAACCCTTTTACACATATGGCGTTCCGCCAACAAGAAAGAGGCCCCGTGGCCAACAAATAAGTAGATCCAAATCTTGCAACTCAACCTGCTTAATACCTGAAAAAGATTCAACAACGTGGGATGAACATATAGTCCAGTAGGGATCTCAACTTGATCCTCAACAATAACAACAGTACAGATAGCTATGATCATGCACACTCATTCTCATACTAGAATAGTAATGTGACAGTTTAGACAAAATATATATGTATATAAACTTTTCTCAAAAGCAACTATTTCATTCAATGCTATAAGCGTTTCATCTTTCCCTTTTTCCTTTCATTAACCCCTGCACTAACCTTTTATACATAAGCAATTACTTAGGAAATAAATTCACTAAGACCACTACTATTCTCCAATTTCCACACATACAACAGATGTGCCTTTCTAGAACATATTTCTAAAATGTTTGATTCTCTTTACACTTCTAAAAGACAAGGGGTAGCAACTAATACATGATTAACACAAGATAATCTAATTACAATTTCATGACACGAATGTCTACATTGCCTATGTCACATAGTCTATGGCACAATCCACCTTCCAATTATGGCTCGTAACACGCCAAATAACTCAACAAGGGTTCCATCTCTCATTAACAATATTTCCAAATTCAACAGGGATAACAAATCAAGTTAAACATATCTGATAACATAACGAATACACATGTTGGTATCGTAACAATCACAATCAACTCACTTCTCTACTTCCCAACTGATACACATTTTGGTGATGTATCATATCAAATAAACAAACACTTTAAGTTAAACCTCTCTATAACATAACAAATACACATGCTGGTATTGTATCAATCACAACCACATTCACTTCCATACTTCCCAACTGATACACATGGTGGTGATGTATCATATCAACAATAAATAGAAATACTTCTATTAACAATAAGCACACATATATGTGATGCTAGTGGAGTCCATCCCCTTTCTCCTCCCAACAAATCTGGTTTAGAGGTCCATCCCCTTTCTTCCCCTAAACCCTCCAACAAATCCGGTTTAGAGGTCCATCCCCCATCTTCCCCTAAACCGGGAGTACATCCCCTATCTCCTCCCATACACAAGTAATGCATATAAACACAACGTCATATACACAATCAATCAATAGTGTAATGCATACACAACAGTTCAACGCAACCGTGTCATCCTCCACCGATGACCAAGGACAAAACCTCTAGATACAGGTATATTGTATATCTATAAACATACTCAATTATCATGAGATTATCAACTTATCACTAATACTAACATAGTAGTATAAGATACAACAATCCAACATTCATACTTATTTCAAAGTGTCTTTCCCATTCCACAAAACCAATCTTGCTTCCTTTTGTTTTCACAAAACCGTTTTCATTCCTTTTGTTTCCACAAAACCAAATCCAAAGGCAACAAAGCCAAAACCCATTTTAATCTACCACATTCCTTTCAAAGCCATTCCAATTTAATTTTATAAATTAAATCATAACTATTAAATTAGGGTTTTACTCCCTCTTTCTCAATATTGAACAAAATGCCTCAATCATCTATAATAACCAATAATGGCTTCAATTAAATCCAAATACCCAAGTATTTACCCAAAGATCAAACCCCTCTATCTTATTATTAAATCAATAAATATTAGGGTCTCCTCTCCTTTCAACAACAACTAGCTAATTAACACCCAATTAGCCCTAAAACACATATAATAATCATGGATCTAAAACCAACAACCAACCCAAAGTTCAACCTCATGAATTTATACAAAAATCCAACATGATATAGTTTTCATGCAATACAAAAATTACCACATGTCTATCTATAGATGAAGTATTAAAAAAGATCAAGGAGAATCCCTACCTCAAGAACCAAGCAAGAAACCAAACCTAGAGAAGAATCCTACGCAATCTCGAATTCCAATCGGTTGAAAAAATGTTCATCTCCTCTTGTTCTTCATCCTTGATACAAGAATCATGGTGGGTTGTTGATCAAAGTAAAGGAATTCAAGGGTTTGGAGCTAGGGTTTCGGACTTAGGAGAAGGGAAAGAAGAGGGAAAAGAAAATATCAATAATCGATCAAAAATCTCGTTTTAAAGTCGCTGTCCCGAAACCCTCGCTCGAGCGTCCAAATGCTCGCTCGAGCGGACCTGTTCCAGCACAGATTCCAAAACTTCAAATAGGTGTAACTCTTCTATCCGGACTCCGTTTTAGGTCATTCTTGTGTCCAAATTGAAGCCCCGGAAATAAGCTTTCCAATGGTTCTAACCTCATATCCGAATTCAAAGTGTGGAAAAAGAAAAGGGAAAAAGAGTGGCAGCTATTCGTAAAATAACTATCCGAATTAAATTCTTTGGTTCAATCATACATTACCATCATATTACCACCTCAACTAAAATCCCAAAATAAAATAAAGACACTCCAAATACACTAATAGGATGTCAAAAATGAGTCCACATGCCTCAGAAATACAACTCATCCTGGAGACCCGCTTGAGCGCCAACTCCCCCGCTCGAGCGGAAGGAGAAATTCTGGGTCATTACATCATTCGCCACCAAAACCACATCTAGAATCTGTCTACCTTGCACAAAAGCCCCTTGAGTTGAAGAGATTGTATCCCCTAAAGAAGCCCTCAACCTTTTTGACAAAACCTTCTCCAAAATCTTGTAGAGTGATGTCACCAAACTAATTGGTCTAAGATCACCAATACGGATGGCTCCATCCCTCTTAGGAATCAAACAGATAAATGTGGCATTAGCACATAAATGAACCACCCCTGTCTTATAAAATTCCATGAAAACCTTCACCAAATCCCCCTTCACCACCTCCCAACAATCTTGCAAAACTGCCATTGAAAACCCATCGGGGCCTGGAGCCTTGTCCTTCTCGCACTCAAAAACTGCATCCTTAATCTCCAATTCCTCAAAAGGCCTCTCTAACCAGATAGCACTTTCCTGATCAATAGGCCTCCACTCAATCCCTTATATCCCAGGCCTGACTAGCTCATCCTTCGAAAACAATTTTGAGTAAAAATCAAAAATCCCTTGGACTATTTGCTCCTCTGAGTCCACCACTACCTCTCGCCTTACTTCTAATCTCTTAATGAACTTTTTCTTCATTTTTCCATCCGTATCCCTATGAAAGAATTTTGAACTAACATCCTCCTCCTTTAACCACTTCACCTTTGCTTTTTGTGCCCAGAAAATCTGCTCTCTAAGAGTCAACTCTTCCAACTTCATGCCTAGCTCCCTCCTCTCTCTCCTCAAATCCTCGATCTCACTCCCTTGCATCTCCAAAGAATATATCTCCTCTATTCTACCCATAACTTGAAGTTTAGATGACTCCAAATTTCCAAACACCTCTATATTCTAAAGCTTCACTCGCTCTTTAATGACCTTCAACTTTCTCATGAATTTGAAACCCTCCAACCCGTGACATCTAGCATTATTCCACCACCCCGCAAAGTTCTACTTAAATAAATGATGATCCAACCACATATTCTGAAACCTAAATAGGACCCCACCTAAAAAGACAAATCTTGATCATAATGGGACAATGATAGGACACCAATCTTGGAAACGCCTCTTGTCTCACATTGGGGAAAACCCCTTCTCAACCTAAAGAAAATAAAAATCTATCCAGTCTAGAACATACCCTACTTTCCCTAAGATTAAACCATGTGAATCATGCATTAAATAAAGAAGGATCCACCAACTCACATCCTCTAATGAACCCATCAAAATCTCTCATACTCCTATTGATTCTACCCCCATTAAGCTTCTCTGAAACCTTCCTAACCACATTGAAATCCCCTCCTAAACACCAGTTGGGGTAGCATAATCCATATAACCCACCTAACTCCTCCCACAAAGCCTCTCTTTTAGCGGGGCAATTCGGGCCATATACCCCCGACAACCACCACTCACTATTATCTAGATTCCTGAACCTAACTGATAATGAAAACTCTCCAACTAATGAGTCACACTCAAAAACCACCCTCTCATCCCAAATACATAAAAGACCTCCAGACCTTCCCACCGATGGTATAAAAGCCCACTTTTTATGCCTAACTCCCTAAACACTTTTAATGAAATTCCTATCACAAGCTTCCACTTTAGTTCCCTGAAAAATGACTATATCAGGTTGATGCTTCCTAAAAAAATCCCTAGTGACCCCCTTCTTCTTCCGGGAACCCAAACCCCTCACATTCCAACTAGCAATCTTCATTAAGAAACATTGTCACTCCTAACCTCCTCATGTCTCCTATCATAATTAATTGTGCTCACCAAGTTCCTTAACTCCCTAGCCCCCTTTCTAACCGAAGCCCCTCCCCTTCTAACACCCCCCCTAGAGATACTAAGTTCTTTTCCACTAACCCCCTCCCTCCCATTTAACCTTACTAACGAAAGCCCTATAACTCGGAGCAAATGCTTAAAAAGAGGCATTTCATTTTCCTCAATAGGACAAGACGCATACTTGCTTAACTCCATCAACGAATGCTCTGTTTCAACCTCACTATCCCTCACTCCACTAAAAACACAGCTTTTCGTGGGCATATGATTAATAGAATCTCTTACTTGAGCATCATTTACTTGGCCTACAGGAATGTTAGCATTATAGGACACATGACTAATAGTAGAGCCAATTATCATGGCTCTGGAAATATCCGACAAGACTCCTTGATCATCCATTCCTTTAACAGAACCATTCAGACCCTGACTCTGAGATCTCCCTACCCCATTCCCAAGTGAAGAAAAGATTTGACTAGCAGTGTTACCCCTCTTAGATGCTGGAGCTATGGTATCTTGGATAGCAGTGTCACTAACATGATCCATTATTTTAGAGACACCCTCGACCTCCTCATTCTCAACAGTGCCTTGTTCCTTAAAAAGATTACACAGCTGGAAATCATACTCTTCTTGATCACCTTCATCGCCTTTTGAACCAAAGATAAACTCAGAGCTTATCTCAGACCCATACATTTCCAAAGCTTGCAGCACTTCATTAAGCTCGAAACATCAATCATCAACCTTGCGACTCAACAAATCAGCATCGTTCACATCCTCTATCCTTTCATCGACCCACCCTCCATATTCCCCTCTGTTTTCTGCAAATCCTCGACAGATCCATTCAAGAAATCGGCTAATCCTAGCTGAATCTCGTCTTTCATTAGTCGAAATTGATTAGTCCTCGAAGAATTCATCTCACGATCCACATCCACAGCCTCTCGTACCCTAGACGGATGTCGACGCTAAGCCTCCTCCCCAATGGATCGTGTCTCCCCTACAAGCAAATCGGGTCGATCATCATCACGGATCCTCTCTTCCAAACCATGAACCTCTTTCAATTGACCCATTGGGCCCAAATCAGTTGAATAGATCACATCTACACTTTGAGGCCCAACATTACAATCCATTTGCTGCTTATAGACAGGCCCAGCTCTTGGAGAAAACAACCTGGGCCATTGATTCATAAACCTCTAGCCCTTATCATAAAAATCACTTGGGCCCAAAATAAAAGTTGGCCCACTACGCCCCACTGGCCCAGTTGGAGCCTCCCTAAGCCCCTTATCCCTTAATCTACCCTCCATCTCAGCCACCACACGGGAGCTAACCCCAGCCCTTTCGACTTCTACACCTCTTCGATTTTCCCCTTCGAAGCCGCCACGTGTCCACGCTAGCTGTCCATCTCCTTCGTCTTCCTCGTCGCCGACAAAAGATTCGCCAGAAAACTGTTGCCGGAAGATCGTTGGCCAAACTTCCCCATTATGTCGCACTGACTTGGACAATGGCTTGAGACGCACCATAGAAGATTGATCTCCCTCCTTGATCTCCATACAAACTAAAGAAAACCACTATCAAAGCCTCTGACTTTCAATCTTACTTCAAATAGATTTTCCAAAGAGACAGTTCTTCTATCCACTTCCAACAAACCACCACATTTTTTACCTATGTAATGGAATACCTTTTCATGCCAAAGGGTAAATGGCAAGTCACACACTGTAATCCACCCTCCATAAGAGACAATCACCTCTGGTTTAACATGCTTCACCTCTGACCACGTTTCCAAACTGATTGCCACACCTTTGTTGAAGAACCTCAATCCCTTATTTCCAATCAAATTCGCTTCCTCTCTATTACTTACCCAGAACAGAGCTCTATTGATTTGAAATGACCGAAATGCAATAGACTTCTTTAAATATTTGCTTAATTCATTTTCAATTTGAGCCCAGCTGCTTGAAAAATCACATCTTACACGGACTACCGCCCACTCCATATTAGCCCTTAAATTGCCTATTCGATTCTCAGTGAACAAATCAACAAACTTCATTCCTTTGTTCACCCATGTTTTCCTTTCCCAAGCCTCCTCATTTGTCCCCTTGCTCTGAACTCCTTCTGTAACTCTAACCCCGGCATCCATACCTATAGTGTTCCTCTTGGGTTCATTACAAATGACTTTACGAAGCATGGTAGGTGTATCCATCCATCCATTACCATTATTCCTCGCCGAAATGATAATGTTGCATTTCTTGACACCTCCTTCCCATTTCGACAAATCAATAAAAGCACCCTTACCATTTGCATACTTCTGTAAACAAAACACAGAGGAACTGCTATGGTAATTGCTAAAGAAAGAGCCTCCTTTGTAAAGTTTCCCCATCTGCTGTAGAGCTTGCACAGCCCAACTTACACCTCCCAAATCTATCTTCAGAGAGAAGCTTTGTAGTCGATTCCTCTCTATAATCTCTACTAGACTCCCTCTAGATCTCTCGTCAAACTGGATAATGACTATCTTCTGTTCGATCCTTAATTCTGAGGATAGCTCCGTATACTCTCTCATCTCCCTAGATGTATGTACCAATTATTTGAAACTGTCCGAAACTAATGAGAGAGAGGGTCCGTAGGCCTCACAGATCTATTACCCACTATTTGCATGCATTCACTAAAGTCCCTACCCGTTGTTTAAGACTGATATTTGATGAAGATTCAGTGAACTGGTAATTAGTAAAGGCACTATTCTTACCAGTATTTAGGAACGTCCTGTAATAATGAATATTTGTTAACTTTAAATCTGAAGCTTCAAAATTACAAAGCGAATAGTAGTTTGAAATTTCACAATGATGGCAAGTTATTTGATTTTATAGCGACCTCGGTCTTTTCCCAGTTAGTTGTTGTATCCGGACTTATGTTCCGTAGATCCCGTTGTTATATAATAGTTGTTGTTGTCCTTTAATTCCTTATTTTTGAGTTATAGGATGCTTTGGGCAGGTTGGTTTTAGGTTGGGAGTGTTTGGGAGCAAAGGGTTGTTGTCTAGGTTTTTGACTCTTCGCTGGAGCGAAGAGTTGGTCGCTCGAGTGAGCTTCTGTTTTTGGTCCTTCGCTCGAGTGAGGATTTGGTCGCTCGAGCGAGAGTAGAGTTTTGTGTCTGGTGGCTCGAGCCAGGGTTTCTTCGCTCGAGCGAGCGATTGCGTCTAGTATAGACCTGAAAGTTGTGTTTCTTCGCTCGAGCGAGCTTCTGGGTTGCAGACCTGAAGCTTCGAGTTCTTGGCTCGAGCGAGGCTTTCTTCGCTCAAGCGAGGTTTTTAGGTTCGGTCCGAGCGACCAAGTCTTCGCTTCGAGCGAGCTGTCGAGTTTAAATAAGCGTGCGGGTTTTAAAACACTTTTTCATCCTCTTTTTGATTCCAAAACCCTAGGTCTGTCTTCTCTCTCTCTCTACTCACCTTCTCTCTTAGGTTTGATCTACTTAGAGTGTGTTTTTATCCTAGATCCTTTACTAAAAAGATAGAGTGGGTCAAGGGCTTCCTTTTAATCTGAACAATCTTGGATTTGGAGCACTTTGGTTTTTCGTCATCTTCTCCTTTTTGAGTTCTTCACTTCGAGGTAGGGATTTCCTACTCCATACTATAAGTTTTGTTTTAAGTTTTGGTATTTTGATATGTTGGGGGTTGTTTGGTAATTTTGGGAAAAATCCTAGTGGTTGAAGTAAATTAATTTGTATAATTAATTTAGGGAAAAATGTGGAATTGAGTTTAATTCATGGAATTGGGGAATTTAGTGATTTAATGGTGTAGTTGGTTAGTTTAATTACTTACCTATGAAAATGTTAAATTTACATTTATTGATACATTTATTTCCTGTTTAGAAATAACTGTCTTGGGCTATCGGTGGAGGATAGTCGTAATTGTTGTAGACATTGCATGTGGATTAGAGAAAACTGAAACTAATCACATTGGTTAAGTCATTAATTTTGACTGTTGAATTAATACAGAAAATACATGTATTGATTGAGTATTGTATATGACAAGTGTTTGTTACATTGTATATGCATATTGTTTGGGAGGAGATAGGGGATGTACTCCACGGTTTGGGAGGAAATAGGGGATGGACTCCTAAACCGGATATTGTTTGGGAGGAGATAGGGGATGAACTCCATTAGCACCACTAATACGTGTGCTTATTGATTTATGGAAGTGTTTTCATATATTATTGATGCATCACTAAAATGTGTATCAAACTGGAAGTATGGAAGTGTTTTGGTATGAGACTTAGTCTCATTTAATTTGTTGATGTTGGAAGTAATGTTAATGTGAGATGTAGTCTCACTGTTATAGTTTGGCCAGGTTCTGAGCCATATTTGTATAAATGAAAAGTTGAACAAATAATGAGAAGTAAAACGTGTCATGGACATTATTGTTATGAAACTGTATGATAATGAAATCGGTAATTTGTGTTAACCATCTATTGAATGCTATTGCTTTATTCAATACTTATATTTGGTTTAGTATATTTCTACTGGGTTGTGGCTCACCCTATATGGGAACATCATTTTCAGGTCCAGGTGATGTGCTACCTCCAAGGAATTAGCTTGGAAGGATTTAGAGTTGAAGACTCTGTTTAGATTAGTTGTTATTTGCTTTATTTGATATTACATGTAAACACTCAAGCCAAGGGCTTAATTTGTAAATGAGTTAGTACTCATATTTTTGTGTCCAAGTGTTGGCTTGGAAAGATGTAAGCCCGTAGGGCATTTACTCTCTCTATTCCGTGTAATATCTTTTAATAAGATTACTCTGATGAATGGAATAATACTTTGTTTTCTTATGATGACGCATGTTAATGATATATATTATCGGTTTAATTTTGGGGGCGTTATAGATTTCATCAAAATAACATCTTACCAAGTTGGGTAGATTTAATTACTCGTTTTGGCCAATTATGCAATATTTTCTCTCGTTTAACATCCTAATGTTTTACTAGGTCACTTCTTAAACAACATAAATCTCCCCACACATTTAAAGAAGATAAGTTTATATTTTTTTCTTTTCTTTGATTTTTTTTTTTTTTTTTTGACAGAATAGGTCAAGAAACGCTAATGAAGATAATTTGGCTGATGATGACATAAAGGTCGAATTGGCTCCCATAACTGTACAGTTGGCACATGTTCGACAGGTATGATATTGGCATTACATGCATGTTTGTCTCTTCTTTTTCAAATGCTCATTTGTTATTTTATCCAAATTGGCTTATTTTTTTAGCTCCTCGGACACACACAAGAAGCCATTGAAGCTTACACAGACATTATAAAGCGAAATCTGGCAGATGAATCATCACTTGCAATGGCATCAAACAACCTCGTATCATTCAAGGGTCTAAAAGACGTCTCTGATAACCTAAAGAAACTTGATCGTTTAATAGAAAAAGGCAGCGGGCCACAGATTTTCCAACTTGCTCGTGGACTTGACCTAAAGCTTTCACCCAAACAAAGGGAAGCAATATATGCCAATCGGGTGCTTCTGCTTCTTCACTCTAATCGGATTAATCAGGTCTTAAATTTCTCTTTTACCTTCTTCTAAACCCCTTCCCCAACGGTGTTAGGAATCCATAACACTTAACCAGGATTGGTGAAACTCGAAACACAGAAACAGACAAACGCACAAGAAGGATAAATGACATGCACACATGAAGTGTTTATGTGGTTCACCCCAAGCTAGATCAATGTCCATGGCTACTATGATTTTCACTATAAATACATAGAAATAGAGCAATATGTCCAGTTAGATCCACGGTCGAGTGGTTAGTGTCCACTACTTATTAGGATCAACACTACTCCAACAAATCCTCCACACAACCGTCTCATTTTCTCCCTTGTTTGTTTTAGTTTTATTTGAATTATTATTCAAATTGAGGGTATATTTGCAGGCTCGAGAACTTGTTGGTGCACTGCCAGACATGTTTCCTGATAGTGTGATGCCGGTACTACTTCAAGCTGCAGTTTTGGTGAGAGAGAACAAGGCTGGCCGAGCTGAAGAAATACTAGGCCAATTTTCAGAGAAGTTCCTCGACAAGTCGAAGGTCGTTCTCCTTGCAAGGGCGCAAGTTGCTGCTGGTGCTGGCCACCCTCAAGTTGAAGCCGAGTCCCTCTAAAAGATATCGGACATTCAACACATGCCAGCCACTATCGCCACCCTCATATCTCTTAAAGAACGTGCATGAGATATCGACGGTGCAATTGCTGTGTTTGATTCTGCGATCCAATGGTGGTCAAACGCCATGGCTGAAGACAACAAGCTCAATGTCATTATGACAACAAGCTCACCATAGATGAGAAATCATGTCACTCACTACAGACATCAAACCATAACATAATTCATAGCTTTATAAACAACCTTGATACTTGTCAAAAGATAAAATTAAATAACATGACACAAATCTATTTCCTATGTTGCATGGACTCATGTATGGGTGCTGAATGTGAATATGAATCTTAAGTGTCAAATTTTTCCAGTTCCAATGTCCAAGAACACAAATACGGCTAATTTATAGAAGTTTAGATGAAAAGGAATTTTAGTTTTTCATATGCAAATTGGTATAGAGAAACATTTACAGTAAAATTACTCAACCAAAATGACATTTACAAACCATTGATCAACTAGGTAGTTTTGTCCCGTTTCCAACAAACATGGCTAACCAGGCACAGTGGAAAAACAAACTGGAATAGAATAAGAATGTATTAGAATCAAAGGAAATAGGTAACAATACAAACATAAGACTCAGACAAATAAAAAAATGGTTCACACAAGCAAGAAACTATAAAGCATATCTAATAGTGTAAGAATTTAATAATAGCACTAAATAAAAGGGAAATAGAATTTTGAGTTTGATTCCACAGAAACCATTCAAAAGGCAAATATCGACATACCACATGGCCAAATTCATGGAAAAGATTAACCACTTCAGAGAATCTCGACAATGCAGTATGAGAAGTAAGTAATGCCACAAGAATCTACATATAGAAATTGAGGATAAATCAGTAACATATTAAAATTATGATCAGCTTACGATACTTTTAACATATACGAGAAGTTGTGGACTATGTCTTCTACTGCCCAACCATGTATAACATTTATATCAAAAAAACCAACACCTATATTACTAGAGACATAATTGCATCCAACTGAACCTTGAGAAGAATTTTCAAGTTCAAAACAAACTCTCATGGTGGCAAAGGAATCCAACACAAAGCAGACATACATCAGGCAACATAAATTTTTGCCTTTTTTCTATTGAAAGCTAAAAAAAATGTAATTCTACCATGCTAATCAAACATGCTTTATGCATTTGATCTTGTCCTTACTAAACAAAATAGAATGTATCCCAAAATAAAATGCTTTGCAGGTACCCAAAATTTGAGTTCAACATCACAACAACAATAAGTTTAGAAAACTCAAAGTTAATAGCGTATTACAATCACCTTTCGTGCACCATTGACAAAAGAACCATTCTGAAGAGCCACAACACAGGTGTGACCATATTTTCCCTCCCTATTTGAAGATACAACGTAAGTTCATTTCATTCTAAATCATATATGTGAACCACCCATAAATTGATGTCCACTAGAATTAATAAAACCATGAGTAATAAATGAACCTGGAGAACATATCAAGGTAGAAATAGCCCAAAAGTTCACTAGAAGATAAGTCATAGACTGAATAAAGGTGAACATCAGAGTGCCAAACCTCAGCATCTGCAATTTCTTCAAATCTTAAACCTGCATGAAGCAAAGGAAGATGAGAGCTTAGTAGATGAATTATCCAAGCAAAATACTTAAGTCAAGAAATGGAAACATCATGAAATTACCAAAAAGGTCTTGACATATTTTCAAGATCCCTGACATGACCAAATTGAACGGAAAGTATTGTTTAAGAGCTCCAACGTCCAGATTAAATTGTTGTTCCTCAATTCTCTTCACGTAGTACAACAGATCCTCAATTCCAAAAGGAAAATCTCCTTCCTCTTTTTTCTGATGTACCAGAATAACACAGACTATAAAGACATAAAACACACTTTGGCATAACAAGACATAGACTAAGCAAAAACTAACCTTCAAGTCTTTTAACATACTAAGTTCTCTGGTGGCCAAGTCAGCTAAACTGGCAGAGAGTTCCTCCAAGAACTCAAATACCTGAAAACAATAACATCATGCTCATCAGGAAAAATCAGCTTTATGAAAGGATTAGTAGGAAAATATTACAAACAAATAGTAATGGAATGATGATTCAAAATGAGAAATCAGTAATTTGGTAGGGAAGTTAATAGCAATAAGATATTTTCCTTGATCATTTTTCAGCAATTTATGTACCATTGTTAACTGAAGAAATAAGTATATAACCAATCCGTAGGCCATTCTCAGTTCAACAAATAAATGAATTGCTTCACTAAACAACACAAAAGTCTTCAGTTACCCAGGAAAGTATAATAATACCAATGAGTATGATTATCTAATCAGTTGATCTGAAAAATAATCTTTACCAATAATTGTATTATCAAAGAAAGCATGGTTGAAAGCATGTAGATGAAATTACAATTACATAATAAACATTTAATTAGAGAATAAATCATCAAAAATGTTGTTTAGTACAAGATAATACATTATGAAATGATATAAACATGTACAAACCTTTGAGGATGAGTTTGCCATTCTATGATTAATAGCATAGTCTGTGTAGTTTGACTAGCCAAGCAACCTAGCAGATTTATGGCGCAACTGAACCTAAATAATACAAGAACAAAACCAATGCCAACAGGCTTTCAGGCAGAAACAAGCAAGAGCATAACAGCCAGAAAAAGTATAAAATATGATTTTTGCAAAGTAAACCATGGCTTTTCCAAAGGTTAAGACTTGGCCTAATAACCTTAAGGTTATGGGTTCAAGTCTTGAGGCCACCACTTTGTGCATTATGCCAAAGGTTAGGTGTGTACTCAATCTTTCCCTTCTCAAACACACATTAATGTGTACTAATTGGGCATTTTTTTTTAAACCATGGCTTTTCCGACTCTCCCATTTGAAATGTGGTAATATGGACAGCAAGTACAAATAAGTTAATAGTAAATGACTTAAATTTGCATATGAATAAATCGAGATCTATTGCTTCTATGCATTTCTTTTTCTATACATACTTTAAGATATCATTTATTAACAATAACATATTGCAATGCCTGACTTCCCTGAGTTGTCAATTGAATTAATGAAGGAAGACTTAATTAATGAAGTTTTAAGTCTTCAAAACTTGCATCTTATAGACAAATTCTCTGTTTCCTGTTTCATGTTCACTAATTAATGAAGTTTTATGATAAACTATGCATCTTATTTCACTAGTTTTGTGCTTTTTTATGAGAATCTTTCTTAAAAACAGGAAACATTTTTAATGTATACAATCAGTACTAAGTAGCTTAATTAATTACAAAATTTATATTATTGTCTTCCCTATTTTTTAGTTGCAAAACATATGTTTTATGTGAGATGATTCTATAGTACTAGGTAGCTTATTTGATTTGCCTCTCTACTTAACAATCATAGATTCATGAAGCTCATATAGTTCATAACGAGGACTCCAAAATCATCTTCTTGTGTTCTTTAGTGAAATACTGAGGGACTTATTAGAGATCCACTTGAATTAGAATGTCCATTTAGTTTTTATAAATTCATCAGGTTAAGTAGACTCATAAGTGTGACCACCTCAAAATATGTATTCATCAGGTTGAAATTTTCTTTTATGACATTGATGACATATATAAGTGAGTTCTCGTAGAAGCTTTTTGACACTTTCATTTCCTTTGTTGAACTAATACTTTGTAAATGGGATGAATGTTATGCAGTATGCATATATACTCTTAATTTTTGTAGGATCAAAGTAATGGTTTGTAACAGGTTGCATTTTATAAGCTACTGTCTACATACGGTTAGGCATGGTCATATTCTTATATATATATATATTATATTAAAAATAACTTCCCCGTGAAAAGTGTAATGATTTATGGCATGTAAGAAAATGTCGTAAAAGAATATATACGGCATACAAAGTATGTCATAAATATATTAAAAATGACCTTCTACGACATACAAAATTATGTCGTGAACAATTATGACATGCAAGAAAATGCCGTAAAATATTATATACGACATACAAAGTATGCCATTAATTTTTTAAAATAACCTTCTATGGCATGCAAAATTATGCCACGGAAAGTATGATGATTTATGGCATGACAAAAATGTCGTTAAAAATTATATACGACATACAAAGTATGTCATTAATGTTTAATTTATTACTTTTTACGACTTTACGCATCTTGTAAATGATGCTCAACTTTCCACGGCATGTCATATAATGGCATTTGTGAGCATGCCGTGAAAGAGTTTTTACGGCATGCATCGCGAGCCGTAAAAATTCAATTTTGTTGTAGTGACCATAGATGAAAAATCATGTCACTCACTACAGACATCAAACCATAACAGACATCAAACAATCTTGATACTTGTCAAAAGATAAAATTAAATAACATGACACAAATCTATTTCCTATGTTGCATGGACTCATGTATGGGTGTTGAATGTGGATATGAATCTTAAGTGTCAAATTTTTCCAGTTCCAATGTCCAAGAACACAAACACGCACTACAACAAAATTGAATTTTTACGGATTGCATTGCATGCCGTAAAAACTCTTTCACGATATACACACAAATGCCGTTATATGACATGCCGTAGAAAGTTGAGCGTCATTTACGACATGCAGGTAAATTTGTAAAAAGTAATAAATTAAGCATTAATGGCATACTTTGTATGTCGTATATAATTTTTTACGACATTTTTATCATGCCATAAATCATTATACTTTCTATGGCATAATTTTGCATGCCATAGAAGGTTATTTTAAATATATTTATGGCATACTATGTGTGCCGTATATAATCTTTTACGACATTTTCTTGCATGTCATAAATCATTACACTTTTCACGACATAATTTTGTATCTTAGTAAAAGTTATTTTTAGTATATTTATGACATACTTTGTATGCCATATATAATCTTTTACAACATTTTCTTGCATGTCATAAATTATTACACTTTTTACGACATAATTTTGTATGTCGAGAAGGTTATTTTTAATATATATATATAAAGAGAGAAGGAAAGCAAATGCAAAGTTCAATATATGCACACATGATATCACTAAAATGCCCACTTTAGTACTTGAAAAGCAAATTACAAGATCGAGATAGCAAATTATATGTACAAATGAAAGCAAAAAATTATACACAACACAAGCTAGTCAAATCTAATTCATCATTAGGAGGCGAGAGAGCTAACGAATCAATTAACTTGGCCAATCTGAAAGGCCTTACCCCAATACCAATTGTAGGGATTCGAAGAGCAAATGTTGTAGCAGCATCAACAGGTGTAAGCACACATTCCAGAACAACAGAAAAACACCCAGCTTTCTACAAAGCCAGGGCAAACTCAACAACCTGCAAAACAATAAATCCATCTTAAGAGGAAATCTCTTCTTCAAAGCTTGCAAACTTATGATTTTTTTTTGGAAAATATATAATAGTGGTAGGGTCATAACAGTTTTATACACTCTACATCACTCAGCAAATTCAAAATTGAGAAATAAAAACAATTTATATGTCAGGAGTCAGGACTATTCACATGTATATATATATCTCATGCAACAAAAGAGTGAGAATGTATTATAAAAGCAAACAATTAAGACAAAACTTGTATGGCATGGGCATACCTTGAAGAATTTTCCACTAGCTAAAAGAATAAAACTTTCACAAACAGAATTGTAAAAGATGTTATGAGTGAGTTGCACTTTATAAGGTGCCAAACATTAGCCTACTTTCCACAAAATATCACCTTATAGAACTACCCATCTCCCTACTTTCTTTTTGGAAGAGGAAATTGCTTATCACAACAAAATGGTTCTCCTTTGTAATTGTGAGGTTACCACTAAAGTATTGTACTCAAGGTTGTTAAAATCGGGATCCTAAGTAGGATCGGTGAGAGGGTCTGGTGGATCGGATCGAGGATCGTAAGATCCTACTTTCTATTCAAAAAAAAGATAAAAATTAAAATTAAAATGATACATATTAAAAATAAGGTGAAAAATCATAAAATCTACGATCCTACTTACGATCCTACCTACGATCCTATATGATCCCATACGATCCTACACGATCCCATGCGATTCTACTTGCAATCCTGTTATAACATCGATCCTACAACGATCTAGATCGTTTTGGCAAAGTAGGATCGTACACGATCCGTATCGCGATTTTAACAACCATGATTGTACTTTCAATTGGAAATCCACAGGAAAGATTTAGGAATGTTATATACGTGGAATGCCATGGAGCCATCAAACAAGAAAATTTTACATAGAATGACACTAATTAATCAAATATACAAGGAAGAGGATCTCTAATTAAGTTGTATTCATATTGTTTACCTTTTCGTATATACGAACTACAATTTCCATCAAATTTGAAAGATACTGACTCTTTATAGAATTAACAGCCACAAGCAAACCATATTATAATTCCAAATATGACCACAATACCAAATGAACTAACAAAAAAATAGCAAAGACTAGATAGAAAAAAATATTGTCAATTCATAAATCTATAGAAAATAGTGAGGTTTGCTAAAAAGCTAGAAGGTATTAAATCGACAGAAAATAAAAAAAACTAAAACAAAAATTTAGAGATGAAATAGTGTAGCATATCCATGTCATGCATGATCGAGAGATGAAGTTGTGGAAGACAGCGAATTGAGAAAATTTAGAGAAGAGTAGTGTAGCATATCCTCCGGGGATAAACTTCTTAGCTGCCACCAAGAGAGGGGTTATGACAAATTGTTGGCAAGTATTCCTCCATATAAAATCTTGAAGCACTATGCTTTCTAACAAAAATTAAAGCTATACCCACAAAACATGAGTATGTTATTTTGTATGCTTTACTCTGGTTCAAAGAAAAAGGATATAAAATATGCAAAGAACCAAAAAAGAAAATATCATAGTGTATGTGCTATCCATGATAAAATTGTTTCATGTCAATTTTAGTTGCTATGTTAGAGGTTAAAACAACAAGGTTGAGATATAATGACCAACCAACTCTTTGGTAACTCAATGTACCAAACAAACATAGGAAAGAAAAAAACAGGACGTAAACATATTTAGGGTGTTTAATTCCCCTTCCCTTTACTTCTCTTCAACCAAAAACATAGGCCATAGGAAATCTTTTAAGCAATTTCAAAATTCAAGCTTGATTCAAACATGACATGAGATGTTTTGGGAGGGTGGCGAGCATTACTTAAAATCTTTGGAAGGAAGCGATAAATACATCTTCTACTTGGTTCACCTCGAAAATGTTAAATGATGAATACTTTTCAATCCCCATGGAGGAACTGCATCTGTTGTAGCATTCTTAGGATCCTTCTATTGATGATTTGTCCAATTTTTTTATCAATTTAAATTGAGATGTTTGCTGGAGTTAGTCTTCGTGAATTTGCTTGAAATTATTTTGAATTTGTAATTTATTGGCTTCATGATTCTAAAGTTGGTTCTTAGGTAATGTTTGACCCCTCGTTGAACTAATTTTTGGATTTTGTGGAGATTCTTGAATATTTTTTTTTATTATTTATATATAGGTGTTTTTTTTAACATTTTCAATGTAGAGGTGTTTTATTTCTGGTTATTCTAGCTTTGTATACTGGTGGCACCGCCTTGATGTCTTCTAATAAATGTACTCTTTACTTGTCAGAAAGGAAATAAATAAATTAAAAATCCTCCTAGCAAAGAAAGAAGGCTACTAGACTAGTATGAAATGAATAGAAAAGAAGAAGAAGAAAAAAAATTCACGAAACTCCTATTTTTGGTCCCGTTATAACTAGTTTTATGCACTTATTTTGGCTACTGCATTGGATTGCTGATTATTTCAACTTGGCAATTTATATATTGATTCATCAAGCTCAAAATTAGTTGGAAGAGTGGAGTCTTCTTTTCCACAAAAGGTTTGCTATTATAATGATTGAATAGTTAATTCCTTATATTTTGATTTATGGAGTTTACATCGGTAGTCAATGTCCCAGAGAAGGGAGCTCGAAAGCATCCTAGAGGTGACAATATTCAGGTACATGTTCATTAGTTATTGTGCAAGTATTGAAAAGCATGATGGCTTAGAAGAATGTGCAATTTATGCCTGTTTGGATGTGGTAATTTGCAGAACTCATTGTGAAAATGTAATATATAAAATAGCAATGGGTTAATTGTCTCAAAAAGCCACGAAAAAAGAATTTTATCATCTTCTTATTGGCCATATCATTCTCATGCTTTTTAGTTAATAAGGCATAAGAAATGATCTAAAACACAGTATAGTACAAAGAATAAGAGTCTACTGAGCAAATTATGGCTTTGTGAAAACCCAATAAGCGTATTGAGCATTAGAGAGAGAAATGGACCTAATTCGAGGAGATTTTTCGATTAATGTCGTTGCCCCAATTAGATTCGTCGATGCTTTATGCATGTTTTTTTAACGAGCAAACCCATGAAGAATGAAGCGAAATAAAATTGGTTTAAAATTCGTTCTTCCGAAGTCATTAACTAAGGGTTTAAAATAGAAATAAAAACCTTTGACGCACTGTTCAATTTTTTAGCTTCAGTTGAGGTGTTTCTGTTACCTTTCAAAGTAGACAAAGCATTCAAAAATGTTAAATTTTTGTCCTTATTATAGGAAAGATTAATTGAAGGAAGAAGGCTGGAATGGACATTCAACTGCCAAATTTGGATGCAAAAAGAAAATATTCATCATGTAATGGAGCTCGTTATCTAATTGCTATTGTCTAAAGAAATATGTAAATAACCATGAACTAAAACTTACATATATGCAACAGAGAAAAACTTATCTTACAATGTGAAGAAAGATTGAGTCAAAACCCTCTGACGAGAGATTGAGGAGAACGAGAGCGGTCGGTGATGAATTATTCGTCATCGCGTCGTTGTTCGTCGACTTCTTCTTAATCAATGCCAATCCCAAAATTGAATCAATATCTCAATCAAAGCAAGACAATCAATAGCTCAATCAATGCAAAGGCAATTCTACAGAGCTAGGGCATGAACCCTTCAAATTCAAACTTTACGAAAAATTAAAATCAAATACAAATGTCAATTATTCACCAAAAAAAAATACAAATGTCAATCAGACCAAAAATGAAAATCAAATACAAAAGCAAATCAGATCAAAAATGAAAATCAGATTCAGATCTTAGATAGAGAGGGCAACGCTTGTGCGATAGAGATAGAGATGGCACACCTTCTAAGACATAACTCTCGAGAGAAGAAGCTCCCGGAAGAGAAGTCATCTACAATAGCTTCATCATCCATCTTCAACGTAATGTGAGAGGCGGAGGATAGCCATGGAATTTTAGAGAGCTTGGTGAGAAAGATTGAGAGCGAGAGCTAGGGCTTTTGTTTTCGACAATGAAGATCGGGACTCTCACGTCCTTTTAACTAAATAAATAAATACCTAGCAAATATGAAGTATGGAAAATAAGAAACGATTATGAGTTAAAATGATAACAAGGGATTGTTTGGGAATTGTCAATTTTTTATTTTTTATAAATAAAATGTAAAATGTTTGTTGAGATTAAAATGATGTGATAAAAAAATGATGTGTTCCAAACAAAATAATGTGTTAAAATAACACATGCCAAACAACACCTAAATACCCTATCATTTTGAATAAATGCTAAAATTTTTAATTTACGTATCACTCAGTTTGGTTTTGAAATTCAAAAACTGTTAAGTTTTTTTTTCTTATGTTTTAGTAAATGTTTTCGTATTAATTTTTTTTTTCTAAATTTACTTAAAATATTTCAATTTAAAAAGTAAAATATTTTTGACAAAATCTATTTTTTTAGCTAAATACAAATATATATTTGTTCTTTTTCATATTTAGTGAATTTTTTTTTTGGAAAAAAAAGTTTTTATTTTTTATTTTTCATATTTAGTGAATTTTGTTAGATTTTTTTAAAAATATATTTTTTTAAGTATATTTAAAAAGTAAAAAAATAATTAAAATAAAAAATATCAATATAGATAAAAAAATCGAAAAGCAATTAATTACTGTTGGCTTTTTGGCTTTTCGAATGGTATTTTTGTAAATGCGAGCGTGCCAGCAATGATCAATCAGTCCTTACAGAAATTATAATTGCCAACCAATTATCAGACGATTGTGTTTTAGTTCTTTCAGCCTCAATGAAGAGGACTTTTATTGGTGGCTTGACTTAGGAGAAATTAAAAGAAATAACAGTAATACGAAGAACAATGGAAGTATTTCATTAAAAATGAACACTTACAATGGTCCAAACTCAGCCTCTGGTTTACAACAGCGATCTACTTGAATCTACTTGAAACTACTCCTATGAATCGAAGTGCAGTGCAGGTATTTAAAGTGCAGGAATGTAAAGAACAGGTATTTAAAGTGCAGGAATTTAAAGACTGGAAATGTAAAACTGGAAAAGAAAATATGAAGTAAATGACTGGTTTGTATGATCTGAGTCTGGGGGTTTTTTCTGGGGGCTTCCTTGCTATTTATACTCGTCAAGGATGACCTTCGAACTGCACTTCGAACCGTCGAACTGCTCCTCCATGATCGCTGATCATGCTACCTTAGAAGTAGTTCCACTACGCCATCACTTGCAGTTGGGCTTCCCTCCTGTATTTGAATTTGAATATGGGTAACCGTTGAAGCCACGTCACCTTGCATCTCTTTACTGATCTAGTGCTACTCAGATCACGTGAGAACCAATATTCATCGCCACGTGTACGATTAGGATCGAAGATTGGAATCATCTTCCCATAATACCCTTATTCTGCCACGTGTCGAATTGTAACTGGCTTTTACAAAATATGTAGCCAACATTACCCCCCGCACTAATATATCCAATGCTTGGTGATATTAGTGGATCAAAAGCTTTTCCCGCGCTTTTGGAACGTGCATGGAATCTATCTTCAGGAAACACAACCGTCACCTATTTGGTGATCATTTGCATTAACTCTCAACTTGTTGAACATCCCAATACCTTTAGCATTCGAACGGACTATGGCTCAATCAACTTCTCACTCTATTGATCAAGCATACGAAGAGCCATTGAGTAATGCTGTTTCCCCTCGAAAGAATCCCCACGCATTCATTAGCCACCTTTACCCGCCCTTCTATATTCAGGTCATGGGAGCTTTTGCAAATTACCAACCTTTGGACTACGAACACATTGTCCTTAATCCTTCGATTCAGCAAACTGCAGACACAGATACAAGAAGTTCTTCCTCTAACTCTTCCTTGTACCTCGAACAAACTGCTCTTAAACCTTTGATTTGGCAAGTTACAGATATGGACTCAGGAAACTCTTCTTCACAGACCTCTACATGGGATGAAGCTGTAACCTCTTCATCTTCTGGGGCTTCTGGCTGGACAAGCTAGTCAACCCCTGAGACTTATGATTTAAGGGAGTGAATCATCCATCATTTTGTTGAGTTTACTGACCCCTTGGAGTTTCCTTCCTACACTCGAAGTTCAGTGGTCTACCCTTACGTGCCCATTGACCTTCGACGTAGCTTGGAAGAGAATCTGCTTGTGGCTTGGTATACCTCTTCTATGCCTACAAAGATAATGCACCCTACCCAGCGCCCAGAAGAAGCACAAGGGTACAGCCCTTCATTCTTAGCCAAGAAGGCGAAGATTTGTTCTTCTGACTGGCTTGATTACATTAATGCCTTTGTTCCTTCTGCTCCCGTGCCACCTCCCATAATAGAAGCATCCACACCTTCTTCTTCTGAAACAGAAACATCTACTCCTTCTTCTTCTTCATCTGAAGCAGAACCATCTATCTCTTCTCCTCCATCAACTCTTTCCTAGACAGAGAAACTGAGGCTTGCGCTTCCTATGGAAAAAGTCTTCCCACCTTACGAACCTCCACCTTTCCCTACTCCAACTGAGCGGAAAGAAGCTCAACTTCTGCTTGCAGCTTTCTCTCACTTACCCTTCAATGTTCTTGAGGATGACGTCCCTCTCAAGAACCTTCGATGGGCTTGTGATATTCTGACTAGGGGCCATGTCCTTAATCCCCTTGCCCAAGCAGAACTTCATATGTTCCTGGACCAACTTCCAATGCTCCTCTACTGGCATCGGAATTCCCTGGTCACTACACAATCTTTGGATCAACTTTCGTCTCTGCGAATTCATGCCCAATACGAAGCAGAGAACTTCATCGAAGAATTCGACGATTTTAAGAATAAAGATTCTGCGTATTGGGATGATTTGGTCATAGACGAAGTAGAGCAACGTTTGAGAGAGGAAGCTTTCGAATAAAGGCTGAAGAGCTCTACTATGAAGTGAGAGCACACCAACTTATGCAGCCAACATTAGAAAAAATAGAAGATATAATAAAGAAAGAACAAAAATTCATTGACCATTGTTGGTCAAAATTTCATGATCTTGTTATTTATTCTATTCCTTATTTTTATGAGCTTGAGTTTATACCCAGATAGGGTTACTTGATGTAATTGCCTTGGCTTGAATACAAACAACGTCTTTCTGTATTTGACGTTGTTTGACTCTGTTTCCTTCTTTTAAAGCCAATCTAGAACTTCGAACTGAGCAATCTTATTCTTCGAATATAGACTAAATTGTCTAAACATGAAAACACCAAGAATTAACATAACTTTTCCAATTTTATGGAACAAGTTTGACAATTCTGGCTGCTATCATTTAGTGCTTCGAATTTAACCACTTTATCCTTCAAACCTGGATTCAATTGATGTTAATGAAACACTAAAAGGAACCAACATGACTTTTCCAATTTGTGGAATATAGTTGACAGTTTTGGCTGATATCATCTAGAATTGGTGCTTCGAATTCAACAATCTTACCCCTCAAAGCTAATAAAAACCAATATATGGTCATGGTTAATACAACCAACCAATTTTAATATGACCCATTTTGCTTTGAAGAGCAGTCCATACTTATACCAATGTAAAACCTGCCCTGACGCAAACCAACTCTTGGTTTTGATGTTTCGAACACCCAAACATATCTTTAAGGATCCTCCAGCTTTACCTCAAGGGTATTACTTCTGTAAAGAAACCTACTACAGGTCTTTGATCTCTTCAAAGGAAACATACCCTTGAGTATTCTTACACTTTAAGCATGTAATATGCTTCGAAGCCGGCTTCCGTATTTCGAAGCCGTTGTTGTTTGATTTCTGGCACCAAAATTTGACTTCGAAGCCAAATACTTTACTTCGAAGCTGACTTCAGTATTTGGGCTGTGTTTTTCCCTCCAAAAGTATCAACATTGAAGGAAACTCTTCGTATTCGTACTTTTAGTACTTAACGACTTACGCGATATATTTTTTAGATACAAAGCCTTTAAAAGCCCTTTTGTTTTGTGCTCTGAAATCACCTGCTCTTCCAACACACAAACCCTACCGATCTTCTGTTAACCTTCTTTTCCTTACTACTCGCTATTAATGGATCCTTCCTCACTGAAAGCGCCCGCTGGCGATCATCTCAGCCCTACCATGGCTCTGAAGAAATGTATTGATGAAGAAATCGCCAAACTCACGACTGGTGGACCAAGTAACGTAGATGGGCGTCTCTTCGTTCCTCGTCACAGCAACAAGCAAGAGTATGTCCTAGGACCCATCTTTCGGGAAGCTCCTGACCAACTCCCAGCTTTATACCCTCGTTTGGAGGATCACCTTCTTCCATACGAAGGAGGGCTTGACTGAAGCAACTGGAGAGTGACCCGGCCTCATCGCTGTTGGCCGACATTGAGAACCGAATGGGAGGAATGGTATGACAGGGTTGTACCTGCGAGAGAAGATGATCTACAAGAGCTTTACATCCTCGACGCCCTTCGCCTTTCCAGGTTCATCATTCCTGAGGACCCATTTTTGATTCCAGCTGCTTTATGTTTTTGGAATATGGCTTTTAATTTTTTCCAATTTCGGTGTGGCATGATGGCCCCTACCGTTCTAGATATTTGCCATCTTTTAGGGCTTTCCCCCCATGGCTCTCCTTTTTCTCCCAACTATCCGAACCTTCCTGTTAAATTTTCCCTCCCAGCCTTAACCTCTTCTTATAGTGACTTCGTAAAGGCTGAAAATAAGAAAGAAGGCCCTGTAAAAGACAGAGAACTCTTTTCCTTTATTTTATACTGGTTATGCAAATTTCTTTTTTGCACCTCGTCTCAGAGAATCATGCCTGAGTTCGCTCCCCTCGCGAAGGCACTTGTCTTGAAAAAACATGTAGCTCTTGCTCCTTACCTGTTAGGCCATATATACAGAGCTTGCTCCCAATTTTGTGAAAGACCACTTGATGTTAACCAAGGAGGTCCTCTCTGGGTACTCCAGCTCTGGCTCTTCGCCTATTTTACTGATTTGCATTCTAAATGTCTAAGATTTCTTGTCCAAGATCCTAGCACTTATGGGGAGAAGTATGCTAGGATTGCCCTTTATCCTGCTTCCTTTGTGTATTACTTTACCTTCTTTTACCAACTCCCAATTTCTCCATCTGCTTCTTTCTTTTGTCCCTTCGAAGCCAATATAGGACTAACCTGGCTACAAACTTTTCTGGCTGATAAAGAGTGCTCCACCTCACCTCATAAAGATATGTGGGCCTCCATACTGCTACCAAGGGAGTTGTTCATTGGCACTTTAAACCCTCGAGCCTATAAATGTATATCTGAGGTGTATTGCCCTTCCCAATTTGCTAGACAATTTGGGCTCACTCAAGGGATTCCTGTCCCACTTTGCAGTCTCTCGAATGTCCACCTTACTGCCAGAGATTTGAAAATATCCAAATCCAGGCTAGAGACGGCAATACTTAAACTGCTGAAAGAATTGAATGAGTTCCAATTTGTTCCCTTTCTTTCGTTTGGCTCAGTTTTGAAAAGATTTCAGAACTGGTGGACAGTCAATATGGAAGTGCGCCTGTCTATGCATCCTCATGACTTGCTAATAAGGTTAGGAGTGCCTTCAAAGGCTAAATCAGCAACAATTGAGAGCATTTCCCCTCCTCCTAAAGTTGTAACAACTACTCCTGCAGCTTCATCCCCTCCAGCTAGAATTACTAGAGCTGCTTCGAAGAAGGGTAAGTATTTTCAGATTTCCCTTTTCTTTCTTTTGAATCTTTTGTTCGTTTCCCTTACACTTGTGTTTTTGGTGCAGGGTCTCCGCAAGAAAAATCCCCCAAAAGAGCTGAGACTTTAATTCTTCTCAAAAAGAAACAACAAAAACAAAAAAGGAAGCTAGTCCTCCCTCCTGAGGAACCTGAATCTCTGGAAGAAGAAGAGGTTGAGCAAGAGCGAGAAGTGCCCTTGCAGAGAACAAAGAAACAAAAGGTGGCTGTCTCTACTTCTGATATAATCGAACATCCTCCCCTCGAGACAACCACTACAATAATGGGGAAAGAACTGACCTTCGAAGAATCTGAATCCCAAATTGGAGAGAGGGGAATTGAAAAAGAAACAGTAGCATCACTGCCAAGAAGGAAGAGAAAGAAGATGACTGTTCCTGCTGCTGATTTGGTTGAAGACCCCATTCATGAAGCAGCTGCCAAGGCAGTAGAGCAGGAACATTCCAAGGCAATAATTGTCTTTGAGAGGGCCGAGAAGAGACGGCAGCAACAAATTTTGAGAGATGAATCTGCTGCTGCTGATGCACTTCAAAGGGAAGCCGCAAGAAAGCAACAAACTGCCGAACATTACTCCCTTCGCAGCTCTCCCATCGATTAATACCCTTTGGATCAAGTAATTTCTTTCACACTTCCGTTGTTTTTCCTTTGTCAATTTTTAAATACTGAATTTTGACAGTCCTTTGTATTTCTTCCTCTTGCAGCAACAGCTACTGCATTCATCCTTCCAATGAGGCCTCCCTCGATTTCAGTTGAAGTTGACCAGGTGCAACATGTGAAAACCATCCAAATCATACTCCCACTTTCTAAGCCTATATTCGATATACCTCCTTTGAATCCAAGCATCCCTGCCTCTCTTTTCCTTGGCTTAGAGCCATATCTTCCTTTTTTGACTTTTGATCTGCCTCAGTCTATTTCTTCTTCGAGCCTCACCCTTCCTCATTTCTTCACAGAAATTCCAACTACTACTCCATCTCTGATGGCAGTTAATTCTTCCACAGAGGGTGCTGGTAGTTCTCCAATTCATGGTTCATCGCCTATGCCTACTTCCAGCCCCTCTTCACTTGATTCGCTGGTGGCCAAGACTATAGAGGCTGCCAAAGATACTCCTTTCGCTTCTCCTATCCCCATGCAATCCTTTGGGCCTTTCACCACAACACTCTCTGCACCCTTCATGTCTATGGATGAGGTAGACATCTTTGAAGCCAGGTTGGCTAGTTTCTTCGACATACCCTCTACCTCTCCATCATTCAATGCTGAAGCTGAGCCATTAGTCTTGGCTGACTCCTTGCTAGAGATTTTTGACAATTCCTCCTTCAGCAGCAAGCCTTCTGCACCTTTGATAGACATAGACACATGCCTAGAACTGCTAATTTCTTTTTCAAGGATTCCCTTTGAGGCTCTGTAAAGGCCAATAATCAAAAACGGGTTCCTTCATGCGCAAAGAAATCACGAAAGGCGCATGAATGCTTCAAGTCATCTATCTCAGGCAGCAGCCACTGTTGACTTCTATCTCAACATTTGTCATGCTGCTAAGGCTGCGGATGAGAAGCTGGCTAGGGACCAGAGTTTTGTTTCTCAAGTGCATATTGAAGTATCAGATCTCAAGGAACAACACTCTTCTGCCTCCCAGTTTCGAATTCAGCTGCTGGAGAAGAAAGCTCAACTTGAGGAGGAGTTAGCTGCAGTAAACCAGGCCTTGGTTCGAACTGACACTAAATTGCAAATCACCAACCAAGAACTGGCCGATCGAAAAGAAGACATGGCTGCAGCTATTCAATTGTTTCCATCACTTAGTAATAGGAAATCCATTGTACAAAAACAATTAAGACATTATAATGATTTCTGGGCCAATCTGTGGCACAATGTATTTAATTCTTTATAAAAGAACAAATTTTGTCTATCATTTGAGTAGTCTTATGTTTTTGTATTTAATGTTTATTTTATTCCTTGTGTTTCCCAAATGGTTGGAAAATAAGGCTTTAAATATCTGCCATTAATCTTTTTGGGATGTACATACCCATTCAAATTTCTCAAATGGTATGCTCCAAAAGGCAGAACTCTATGAATTTGATATGGCCCTTCCCAGTTAGGTGACCATTTGCCAAACTTATGGCTTTTAATTCCTATTGGGAGTATTGTTTTCCATACCAAATCACCTTCATCAAAACCAATGTGTTTGACCTTCTTGTTATAATTCTTGGCTGCTTTCTTCTTTTGGAAAAGAATACTATTTAATGCCAAAATCTTGGCTTCATCTATGCCTTCTAATTCCAAGCACATACTTTGATGGTACTGCTCAGGATCTAACTGATCTTGGCATCTTACCCTCAAAGATTTAACATTAATTTCCACAGGTAGAACTGCATCATGCCCATATACTAAGGCATAAGGAGTGACTCCTGTACTTGACCTTGGGGAAGTTCTGTAAGCCCATAAAACATCCAGCAATAGGTTATGCCAATCCCTAGGATTATCTTCCACAACCTTTTGTATTCCTTTTTTCAAGGACTTATTGGATGATTCAGCTTGACCATTGGCTTGTGCATAATAGGGTGTGGAATTAACAAGGCTAATTCCAAACTCTGCCACAAAAGACTTCACCATTTTTCCATCGAACACAGTCCCATTATCAACTGTTATGGTTTGTGGGATGCCAAATCTATGGATCAAATCTTTAATGAACCCAATGACTTCTGTTTGGTCCACAGCCTTGTATGGCTTAGCTTCGACCCACTTAGTGAAATAGTCAGTGGCCACTAGAATAAAACAATGATGCTTCGAAGAAGGTGGGTGTATTTTTCCCATCATATCCATGGCCCATCCTCTGAATGGCCAAGGCTTCACTACTGCATGTAGGTCAGTTATGGGCACATGCCTTATTGTGCCATGTTTTTGGCATGCCTGGCAACCCTTTGCATATTCTATGCAATCTTTAAGAATAGTTGGCCAATAGTAGGAATGCCTTCGAAGCAACCATCTCATCTTTACACCAGGCTAATGAGCACCACAAATGCCTTCATGAACCTCAGAGATAGCTGTTAATGCTTCTTTTGGGCCTAAACATTCCAACAATAGGCCATCTCCCCCCCTTTTGTAGAGAGCATTACCATATATCATGTATTGCATAGACTGTAATTTAACTTTTCTGCTGGCCTTCGAAGATGGACCAACCAAGTACTGTATTATTGGATGCCTCCAATCTTGTTCTTGTAAGTCATTATGATTGACTTCCAAGACCACATTCCTTTTATTCAAAGGTTGTATTAATTTCTGATATGTTGTTTGGCTTATGTCCCTTTGGGTATTATCCCTTCTCTTGAAGTTCGAAGCTTTTTGAGCCACATCATTAGCTCTATTGTTCAAGAATCTTGGAACATGAGTTACATTTGCTATTTGAAACTGAGAAAGCAGATGTATTGCAACAACATAATATGGCAGAATACTTATGCTTTGACACTTGAAAATCCCTTTCACTTAGTTAACCACCAGTTGAGAATCCCCAAATATGTCAACTGCATGTACTTGTAATCCAATGAGGATTTCTAGTCCCACTATTAAGGCTTCGTATTCGGCCTGGTTGTTGGAACAGGTGGCTTCATCCACTCTGAAACCATGTGTGGTTTCTACCCCTTGTGGAGACTTAATTACAATACCAATTCTAATTAAACCATTGGCTTTTGATCCATCGAACCACATTTGCCATGGCTCAACGCTAGCCATACCAAGTTCCATTATCTCTTGGTTCTCTGTTTGAGATGGATGGTCTGCCAGAAAATTGGCTAAAACTTGCCCTTTTACAGCTATTTGAGGGACATATTCTAAATGAAATTCAGATAAGGCTAGTATCCACTTGCCAATTCTTCCCCTCAACATAGGTCTAGATAACATATACTTAACCAAATCTGTGGTTGCAATTACCAAGACAGTTGTAGGTAAAAGATAATATCTCAACTTCATTGCAGTAAAATATAAAGCAAGACACAGCTTTTCGACAGCTGAATATTTACATTCACAAGAATTTAAAAACCTACTAAGGTAATAAACAGATTGCTCCTTGCCTTCTTCATTGTCTTGGGCCAAGAAAGCTCCCAATGAATCTTCTGCTGCAGCTATGTACAACTTCAAGGGCTTATTCCCCTTTGGTGGCATCAGCACTGGAGGATTGGCCAAGTAGGCTTTAATACCTTCGAAAGGAATTTGATGCTCTGCTGTCCACACAAACTCCTCTTCATCTTTCAGCCTTAACAAGGAAGAAAATACTTTAGTTTTCCCTGCAGTGTTAGAAATAAACCTTCGAAGAAAGTTAACCTGTCCAAGGAACCTTTGCAATTATTTCTTACTTGATGGAGGCCTAGCTTCAATGATAGCTTTGGCTTTATTCTGATCAATCTGTATTCCTTTCTTGTGAACCACGTAACCCAAGAAATTTCCAGATGATACACCAAAAGCACATTTAAGAGGATTGAGCTTCAACTTGAACTTCCTCATTCTTTTGAAAGCTGCTTCTAAGTGAAACAGATGCTCCTCCATGGACTGGGATTTCACTACAATGTCATCAATATAACACTCTAGATACCCTCCAATGAGGTCATGAAAGATAGTGTTCATAGCCCTCTGATATGTAGCCCCAGCATTCTTCAGACCAAATGACATTTTAACCTATTCGAAGGTGCCAATATTCCCAGGACATCTGAATGCTGTCTTATGGACATCCTCTTCTGCAATGCAGATTTGGTTGTAACCAGAATGCCCATCCATCATTGATAAAATTTGATGCCCTGCTGAACTGTCAACCAACAGATCCACTATAGGCATAGGGTATTCATCTTTTGGAGTTGCTAGATTTAAATTTATGAAATTAATGCATACCCTCATTTTACCATTCTTCTTAATTACAGGCACAATATTAGATAGCCATTCGACATACCTGGCAGTCCTAATAAAGCCTGCCTTGAGTAGTCTAAGAATCTCTTCCTTGACTTTCTGAATTACTTCTGGACTCATTCTTCTTGGTTTCTGCTTATATGGCTTGAAATTAGGCTTCATAGGGAGCCTATGTTCCACCAATGACCTATCCAATCCTGGTAGTTCATTGTAAGACCATGCAAAGCAATCTTTGTATTTCTTTAAAACGACCAACAACTGGTTTCTGTCCAGAACATTCAAATAAGCACTTATATAGGTGGGCTGTTGTATAGAACCTTCCCCTAAATTTACTTCCTCTAAGGGGTCTTGTGTCTGAGAACTTTGTTGAAGCTTCTTCTTTGGTTTCTTCTACCTTCGAAGCAACCTTTTTGCTTTGTTTTGCTCCCAAATTCTTTGGTTCAACATCTTTGCCCTCCTCCTCATAGACAAAATCTGTCCATAAGGCATCCTCTTCCTGTATCTCCTGAACTTTTGTTTCAATGTCCAATGCACAGTATTTACCAAAGGTCAAAATTCTGACCTGTGGCTGCTTCTGTTTACAGCCAATTATCATGGCTTCTCTCTCTTGCTCCTGTACTTTCTGGACTATTGCTTTTACATCCAATATTGAAAATTTAATCAGAGCCAAGGACTTGGCTTCTTGTTCTTCATCTCTTTGCCTACAAACAGGCATCATTATCATCCTTAACGACAATCTCTTCATTAGCACTCTCTTGGACTAAGTGCTTCAAGTGAGTCACCTCCTCATCAGCCGTCACTTCGGCTGAGCCATCAACTTTTCTCGGTATACTGAGTGGTGTCACTCCCTCAATATACAACTTGGCCTCTGCAAAGTCTGCACAAGCTATGAAGGGTTGAGGATCTGAGTCGATTTCCTCTGTCTCTCCATTGCCCAAAGCCATCATGATTTTCTGATGCAATGAGGAAGGCACACATTTGTTGGTGTGGATCCAATCTCTCCTAAGTAAAGCATTATACTTAGCATTGCTGTTAATTACGAAGAATGCCGTCATGCAATCCCTAGTGCCTACACTCAAGTTAATGGGCAGAATCCCCTGGGCCATCTGTTTGTCTCCAGCGAAACCAGCAATGGTTGTGCTAGTTGGGATCAACCTGGGATTCTTTTTTCCTAATTTCTTCAAAGAAGATTTCGGTAACAAGTTCACTGCTGCCCCATTATCTATCAGGACCCGATTCAATTGTATCCCATCAAAGAAAGCCTTGATGTACAAAGGCTTGACATGTTGTGTCATTGAATTCGAGGGATATTCAAAAGGATACGAGAGGTTGATGCTTACCTCTTCCTCGCTCTCGCATTCAGTTTCCATCGGAGTCGCCACTCTAGACTCATCATGTACCATACTCACTTGCGACTCTTCACTAGAGATTGGAATATGATCCATGTCCTGGTCATCTTGGTCCTCATCTCCAGCTTGGAACTCGTGATGCAGTATGTGTACCATGTTGACTGATACTGGGGGAAATGAGCCAAACTGGATGGCTGGCAATGCCTGTTTCCCCTCTTGGCTACCTTGCTCAGTCACTTCAGAAGCATCCTGCATGCTGCATTCTGGCACTTCACTGCTAGCAGGTTCCTTCGAATGGTTTTCCTTGATTGATTCTTCAACCAAAAATGTTTGTTCAGCCATGAAGGCTTCAAGCATTCCCTCTTCCATCATTTCTTTCTCTTGGCCTATGCCAATCTCTTCTTCTGTCTCACTACCACTCTCCATCAGAGCCTTTTCCAACCCTGCCAAACTAGCCTTCTCTCTGGCTTTCAGTTCAGAATGAACTTTGGCCAACTGCTCTCTGCTGCAAACCACTTTGCTCTGTAGAATTGGCTTTAGAGCATGGTCCGACTTTGGATCTTTCTTTCCTTCTGCCTTGATTAGTGAAGAACTCTCTTCACTTTCTTTCAGATCTTGCTGGTACTGGGTGTACCTGCACTGAATCTTTCTCCTTTGTGATCTTGAAATGACTGGAACCATATCTGGTTCCTTTGTCTTTAGATGTTTAAGCAAGACCCAATTGTTCGGAGCTACTACAGGAGGCTTGACCATCCTGCCTTGGTTTCCAACATCCCTTTGGGTAGGCACTTCCCTAGGTTTGTTCTGTATTACAAACCAATCCGGGACCCCAGGTACCCACGAACTTGCTGATCCAGATGTTGAACTGTTTCCTTCGCGCCAAGCCATCTTGGCCGGGCTGTGAAGGTAAGTGCTTGGCTCTGACCTCATGTTTCAAACCTGATTCAGACCTTCGATGGAAGGAGCCACTTTCTGTCCTGCGTGAAGTTGGTCTAGGAGGCCAATCTCTGGTTTTACTCCCATAACCTGAACTCCTCCTCAGTCTTCTTTCAGAGTGACTGCTCTCCATTCTGTAGTAGTTAGGTGGTCTAGACTCATACAAGGGTCTTTTGCCTTTAGCATGCATTCTGTCCACTGCAGGCTCAACCACTAATGGTCATTTTTGTCACCGGTAGGATCTGACCTTTTGTTGTAAGCATTGGTTGACTTAGGACGTCTCTGAACATCTTTATAGTATTGCTTCCCATCAATTGGAAGCCCCTTCAACCATTTGTAGCTTAGTCTACATCTGGGACACATCCTCTGCATTACAGCTGCTTCCAAGGAATCGTCATCCAGTGTTTCTTCATCAGAGTGTTCCTTCTGATGTGAGAAACCTTGTCCAATAACTGGTGGGTTTCTAGTCTCCTTCTTGGCAGTTGTCTGGTTGGCAATATGCATTTGCACATTGACCTCTTCCAATTCCTGCAGGGATAGATTCGAAAGTTTGGTACAACCACATTAGCCGCTTTCTCTAACCACGGAAACGTTCTTGTCAATCCCCATGGCTTTTTCTGTTTTGGCTGGGAACTTCAAACTTCCTTTCCGAATTTGTTCTTGGATCCTGTCTCGAAAAACAATGCAGTTTTTAGTCGAGTGAGACCAAGAATTATGCCGTTTACAGTATACTTTTCCTTTAAGTTCATCTGGAGATGGCAGTTTTACTCCTTTTGGTAACTTAAGGAAATTGGCTGCAAGCAAATGATCAAAAATGTCATCTGCTTTTGTCAAATCGAAAGAGTACTTTCTGTGAAAGTCTTTCTTTTTAAACTGTTGGTCAATAGTTGTATCCTTATGAATTAACGCTTCACAGATTACAAGTTCTTTACCCACAATCTCTGCTGCATTGATCTCATAATTTGGATCTCTATAATATGTCTTGTACGAGGCATTATTTCGATCTTGTTCTTCCTCTAATAATGCTTCATATCGAGACACCTTATAGGTCAATTCGACCAAATCCCTGAATTCAGTTGAGTCAAACTTCTTTCGAAGCCTGAACTCTAAACCGTTTTGAGCCAATCTTACGAATTCTGGCTCTGGTAGGATGACTCTACATTTATTTCGAGCCCTTTTAAATCTGGCAATAAACTGAGTAGCCTTTTGTTCAGGCCGCTGACTCAATCTTGCCAAGTCTGCCATAGAAACCTCTGGCTCAGACTGGAAGAATTGGGCATGAAATACCTCTTCCATTTGTTGCCAATTTTGAATGGAGCCAGGTGTAAGGTTGATGTACCATACAAATGCTCCTCCAGTTAGAGAATTTGGAAATAATCTCAGTTTCATATAATCATGGTTAGTAAATTCACCGCATTGAGCAGCAAATCTAGCAATGTGCTCCACTGTTGATTGATTTCCAGTTCCATATAAAAGGGTGAAATCTGGTATTCTGAATCCCCTTGGGTATTCATGTACCCTATCTACCAATTCTGGGTAAGGTTTTCTGTATACAGGAGTCTGGACCCCCCGAGCCATCGGTCCACATCTCCTTACAATGTCGGCAATTTGGTCCCTAGGGACCATATTTTGCGCTGTTGAACCACTCTTGGAGGGACAAACCACGATTTCTTTGGACAAACTTGTGCTTGTGGTCCTCTTGGTCCATAAGGTGGTACATTTGGGATTTGGTTGTCCACTGTAGTGCGAGTTCTTTGTTGGGGGTATGGGTAACCCTTTAGTCGACTGTGAAGGACTGCGAAGTCTTTGGAGCAGTGTTGTGTCCCTTCCATTTGTGGGAAAAGCTTCCAACCCCCCGGGTATAAATTCGAATAAGGGATTATTATACCCCCTAGTGCCAGGTATGGCTTCGAACATGGGATTTGTAACAATTCTTACGCCAGTTTCTTGTACTTGACCAGATCTACCAACTTGCGTGGCTTCATTGTTAAGTACTGAGGTATTTTGGCCTGCTATAGGCCTCGAAATGGGTTCATACCAAGACTGAAGTGATGGTCTTTCATAATTTTGATTACTAGTTTGACCATTAGAATGCCCATTAACTTGCATAGGCTGTTTATCTCTAGCCAATCTTTGCTGAGGGACATTTAAAACTTCCTCTGTGTGTCTTGGGTTTGTTGGTTGGTGGTTATTCATTCGATCCAAAAAGGATGTTGCCCACATTTCCATTGTGTTCATTAATTGTTGTCCTATGGCTTCTACCAGGCCATCCCATGGATTTGTTGGCTGGGTAGATGGAACAGTGGATGGTCCAATTCCTTGGTTTCGTCCAATATTATGAACATATGGTTCTTGTCGTAAATCTTGATGCATTCGACCATCGGTTCTGATAACATGGGAGTTTCCACAGGATGTGTTACCACATTATCCTCTGAATTAGGTATTTCTACCTCTCCTTCGAAGCGTTCATTTTCTCCTTGTCGTCTTCTTCTAGCCATTTTAAATTAGTCCCACCGGGCGTGCCAAAAATATATGTTGGCTTTTTGGCTTTTCGAAGGGTATTTTTGTAAATACGAGCGTGCCAGCAAGGATCAATCAGTCCTTACAGAAATTATAATTGCCAACCAATTATCAGACGATTGTGTTTTAGTTCTTTCAGTCTCAATGAAGAGGACTTTTACTGGTGGCTTGACTTAGGAGAAATTAAAAGAAATAACTTGATATCTGAAGAACAATGGAAGTATTTCATTAAAAATGAACACTTACAATGGTCCAAATTCAGCCTCTGAGAGGTTTACAACAGCGATCTACTTGAATCTACTTGAAACTACTCTTATGAATCGAAGTGCAGTGCAGGTATTTAAAGTGCAGGAATGTAAAGAACAGGTATTTAAAGTGCAGGAATTTAAAGACTGGAAATGTAAAACTGGAAAAGAAAATATGAAGTAAATGACTGGTTTGTATGATCTGAGTCTGGGGGTTTTTTTTGGGGGCTTCCTTGCTATTTATACTCGTCAAGGATGACCTTCGAACTGCACTTCGAACCGTCGAACTGCTCCTCCATGATCGCTGATCATGCTTCCTTAGAAATAGTTCCACTACGCCATCACTTGCAGTTGGGCTTCCTTCCTGTATTTGAATTTGACTATGGGTAACCGTTGAAGCCATGTCACTTTGCATCTCTTTACTGATCTAGTGCTACTCAGATCACGTGAGAACCAATATTCATCGCCACGTGTACGATTAGGATCGAAGATTGGAATCATCTTCCCATAATACCCTTATTCTGCCACGTGTCGAATTGTACCTGGCTTTTACAAAATATGTAGCCAACAATTACGACATGCATTTAATGCATGTCGTAAACATAAAGCCGTAGAAGAATGTGATGAGCTCATAAATTACGTCATGCATTTTCTGCACTTTTTGTATGCCGTAAAAATATACATTTTTTACAGCATACTTTTGCATGCCATAAAAAGATCAAATTGCATTTTTTTTTACAATTTTTCACAACATTCATTAGCATGTCGTGTAAAGTTATATTTTAGAACATGAAATGTATGTCGTCTTAAGTACAAATATTTTACGACATATTTTTGTAAGTCGTAAAAACATATATTTTTTACGGCATACTTTTGCATGCCATAAATATATGAATTAACGACTTACATAGTATGTATGCTGTTATTATGGATGACAATGGAGATCCTACCCTATGAATATCCATGAAGATCCAACCCAAGTATATGGATTTTTCCCCTCTTCTTTACCCATGAGATTAATTAAGTGGGTTTTTTACATATCCATAGGATATGGGTCGGGGATTGGGTACCCGCCCATTTCCCCATATGTTAGGGTTCTCATTCTCAATCTCGCTCTCACGGTTTCTCATTCTCACTCTCACAGCAGCGAAGGCAACGATCTCCATAGGTTTTGCAAAGGCAACGATCTAGCGGCGGCGATCTCCGTCGGTGTTACCACGGTGGTTCTCCGGTGTGGTGAGTTTCTCTATCTCGTTCTCTCGTTCTCTCTCTCTTGTTCTGTGTGTGTTTACAAACTCATCTATTCGTCACTTTCTCAACTTCCAAACAGAGTTGTTGCTTCACAGAGTTGTTGGTTTGATTCATGGAAATTTTAACTCAATGTTGTTTAAAGCTATGGATTTAAATCAGTTGTGAATTCTGATGCATTTGGAAATTGTTAGCTTTGATTTCTCATGTGGAAGATGAAATTGATTTGCCGTCTATTTATTTTGTTGGGACTTTGCTATGTTATGTTATGTTAAAAGGGTTTAGGGTCAAAATGGATTGCATAAAAGCTTTGTTACAAAAATGGCAATTCCCTCTGCAAATGATCAAGATCAATATAGCTACTCCTTAAGTTTTTAAGCAAATAGGTCATCTCTGTTTTGATGATTGGTTGCTTTATATAGTCAAAATAAAATGAGTGTTTTAACATTTCCATTGAATAAGAAGAGAGAGAGAGAGAGAGAGAGAGAGAGAGAGAGAGAAGAAAATGTTGGGTGGAAAGTTGATCCCTTTTAGCTTGTAGAGACAGAAATAGGGGTTTTTAGAGAGAGAAAGTCTTGGGATTTTAGGGATTGTTTCAGGTACTAATCCAATCTTTCAATTTTACTTTCATCAATTATTGATCAATACTGTTGAATTTTCACTTTGTTGTGTTGATCAGCTGTTGAATTGGCTAATGCTCCTCTGTTCATGTAAAACTAATAAAGAATGGATCCATTCTCCTAAGATCTGAAAAAATAAAATAAAAATAATGAAGAAAAGAAATAATAAGATTAACCAATCATGATTTGTCCAAATTATTGTTGATGCTAAAAAGTATGCCCAATTTAGTCCCCATTGGATGGTGGTTTGGGAGGGGTAGAGTGGGTGGTTGTTGTTCCTGTTATATCCATAGTATGCGAGATTCATAGGACTATTCTTCTCATTGGTTTACATAAATCATCATCTCAGTAAATAAATAAATACATGCTTCTTTTGATGTTTGCCTAAAGGTGATTGTGGAGAAGGCTGAGAGAAGTGATATTCCTAACATCGACAAGAAAAAGCAAGTGAAGTTATTTTCAACTTGATAGCAAATTTCTGTCTAGCTAATTATTTTGGAAGTATTTATCCTTTGTTTGTTTATCACCCTTATGCCAACCATAGTTACCACAAGTGACTTACAAGTTGTCCAACTTTGGCATGGAAATCTGCACACCTTTCTCTCATCACCTAGAAATTAATAACGGACAGGACCTGCAATACTCGTCTCGAAATGTAATATATGTGTGGAATATTCTTTACTATGCCTTGAATAGCTCCTTCATGTTTTTTCCTTTCTCTTTTTTTATCTATGTATATATATAACTGCATGAAGGCTGAAGATAAGATTGAAATTGAAGAAAATGAACAAATGGAAAAATTTGCAGTCATGTTGATGCAGCACTAGGAAGAAGAATAAATTGGGAATTACAATTCCAAAACAACTCTCAATAATCAATTGTTCAATATTCATCAAGTCTAGTCTCAAAATCAAATTCAAGTTACCAAAAATAAAACCCTTGCAAATAATTTAATAAAAACTAGAAATAATCTTAATAAAGAAAATAAAATAAAATTCCTTTATTTTTCAATTGTTGTCATCCAATGCCTTTCCGGTCTGCATCACATGTAAGTGGTATTGGCTATTACATGCCTCTCGTTTTTTTGGAGGGGAAGGTGGGATGCAGTTGTTTTGTGTAACTCGTTCCACGTATCTCTCTCAGTTGCTTGCTTAATTTGAAGGGTTGACCCCAAGAACTCCCTCCTGAATGATGCAAAGTCTATGGCTCAGGGACAGTGATTATTTTAGTGTTTATTTGCTTTACTAGTATTGAAATCCTTTTGATTGATTTGAATAAGATTGTTAGGGACATGATTGTCCAGGCTGACCTGATGTGGGTCAAGTCTTTTAATGGTAGGGAAAGCTTTTATTAATCCAGAAGGCAATTGACCTGAATCTTTGAAAGCATCAACTATTAGCATTTGTTTTCTTAAAAAGTATTAAATTTTTTCCACTCACTTGAATAAGATAATTCCAGATACCTTGTTCCAGCTGACCTGACTGTGGGACAATTTGTGTATGTGATCCGGAGGAGAATTAAACTGAGTGCTGAGAAAGCAATCTTCATATTTGTGGACAACGTCCTTCCACCTACAGGTATCTGCATTACAAGTTCATGTGCTCCATTGATGCTTTTTTTGTTTTCAGAATTGTATAACCCTTTTTTTTTTCCATAGCTACAACATTAGACAAGGACTTTATATTCATAGTTTATATATATATATACATTCAAAAGATAGTAATTCTATTAGCAGTTTGGATCCTTATTAAACTAAATATATTTTGAATGATTTATACTTGTGATGTACACTGGAATTGGATGTATAAGCAATTATCAACTGTAAAGAGCAATTATCAACTGGAATTGGATGCATAAGCAATTATCAACTCCCTGTTTTTGTTCTCAGCTTAGTGGTCTGATTTCTGTGTTGCTATGGGTTGTAAGATCTTATGGGTTACATATTTACTTGATTAAGATTAACCATATTGGCAAAATGTTAAAAAAACATAATGTATAGTATCTCCTAGCTTGTGCAATTTTCTAATTTCATTGGACAGAGTTAAATGCTATCATTTCTTTTTTGAAATGGGTTATTTATTTATTTATGTTCTCCAAGATTTTTAACCATTGATAATGTCTGAAGTTGGAGCAAACTCCCAAGCAAACTCTTAAGTACCTGTTGATGGTTTACAACCATCAATATCGGTTGAGAGTGAGACGTCTCTACCATCACAACCTCCCCTCCTAAATCAAAATGTCCTTGATGTAGATGATTCTGTCTTATAACACTTTCTTCAAACATGTTTTTTTACATTTTATTTCTTCAAACATGCTCTTATAACATTGTAAACAGGTTCTTATAACATTGTACGGGAGAGAGTGAGAGAGAGAGAGAGAGAGAGAGAGAGATGATTGTAATTTTTTTTTAATCTTCCACGTTCTTCCACATTTTTTTTTCAATTATCAAAACTTATTTGATTGTCTCAAAATTATATATTTGATTATTATGAAACAAACTTTTTAATTAATTAATTAATGTGTATTTGATTTTGTTGTTGAACCAAATAAAATAAAATAAGAGTGATTTATATTTAGCTTTTGTTGTGAACCTTTAAAAAAAAGAAGAAAAAAAGAAGAAGTTAACATTAAATATATTAAAGAATTCTTCCATCTTTCCTTAATCTCTTCATCCTTCACCAATACCTTTGAATCCTCACTCTTAATGCACTTTACTTGATTAAAATATCTTGTTTTCCTTTCCCGTATCTTAGCAAGTTTGTATACCCTCTTCTCTCTCTCCTTACTATCTAGTCTAGTGTATAGGTCATCATAAGCTTTCAACTTAGTTTCTCTCACTACTTTCTTGACCTCCTTATTAGCCAATCTATAGCTCTTAAGGTTTTCCTCAGTTCTATCATTCTGTCACTTTTTAAAGCACTCTTTTTTTTGCCTTAACTACCGCTTGAACCTCTTCCTTCCACCACCAAGTTTCCATAGAGCTGGGTCCTGTTCCTTTCGACTCTCCAAACACTTCCCTTGAGATTCTCCTCATACAATTGGCCATCGAGTTCCCCATAGTGTTAACATCATCTTCTAAGTCCCAAGTACCTTCCTTATCCATTCGATTCTTAAATATTTCTAATTTATCCCCTTTTAGGTCCCATCATTTCGTCCTACGACGCCCACCATCCTTCCTAACTTGGTATCGCCTTCTAAAACATAAATCTAGTACCAAAATCCTATGTTGAGAGATCAGACTCTCTCTAGGAATCACCTTACAATCATTGCATTTTAGGCGGTCCACTTTTCTCACTAAGTAATCTATTTGGCTCTTAACTAATTCACTCTTAAAGGTTATCAAATACTTATCCCTCTTCTTATACATAGTATTGGCCACTACCAGGTCAGAAACCAATACAAAATCTAAGATACTCTCTCCAGCCTCATTTCTATCACCAAAATCGTATCCACCATGAACCCTTTCATAGCCTAATTTATCTATGCCCACATGGCCATTAAAATCTCCACCTATAACTAGGTTCTCTTCTACAGGTATCTCTTGTAAGATCTCATCCATTTGCTCCCAAAAATCCCTCTTAGTCTGATCATCTAATCCTACTTGAGGGGCGTATGCGCTAATAACGTTCACTGTATTCCCTCCAATAACTAGTTTAACTAGCATAATCCTATCTCCTTTCCTAGTGACCGCCACTACACTCTCCACAAGATCCTTGGCAATTATGATGCCTACCCCATTCCTGCGTCTATCCTTACCACTATAATATAGTTTAAAACCGGTATCCTCAATTTCCCTAGCTTTCTCTCCCGTCCACCTAGTTTCTTGTATACAAGCTGTACTAACTCTCCTCGTAATCATAACATCTACCAATTTCATCGTCTACCAATTTCATCAAACCTCCAGAAAATGTTAACGGCAGTTTCTAATCACTAAATGACGTACTAGATGAATATGCTATTTCATGATTTCAAATAGAAATAAATTTATTACCTATACTACAGCAATATTGGTGAAAATTGTAATAAAATCTATTCTCTTCACGGATTTAGTTTCATGATTCTAGGACTTATGAAAGTAACATAGTGCATCATGATTTCACGGATTTAGTTTCATGATTCTAGGACTTATGAAAGTAACATAGTGCATCATGATTTCAAACATTGTCTTAACGATAACCAGATGGTATATATCTAAAGGAAGTAAACTTCTCATCTCATTATGTACTCAATGAAGGTTTATTTAGCTATGCTTTTCATTTGATGTGTTCCTATGCTGAAATTTCAGACATATATGTTACCAATTATTCGTTTTAGTTTGAAAGTCTCTTTCTAGATAATTGCATTTCCATGGCCATAGCATGTGTAACTTCTTAGGCAAACCATGGTGAGGAATAAGCACTGTGTTGCTACAATATTCTTATGCTTTCTGAGGTTATTTCCAAAATGTAATTCTATAGTTGCATTACCACATTGACCAAATGAGAGAGAGAGAGAGATAGAGAGAGAGTTTGCATGACTGAAGCAATGAAGGAAAAGAAGCTTCCAAAATTGTGATGGTACGATGACATGACACTAGTTTACATAAAATCATGATAAGGGTTGCAGAAGTTGTGTCTTTATGCTTTGCCTTACCAGACTTTCCAAGATAGAAAGGTTGACTTCACATCTCCGTCCATAAGCCACAGCTACAATCCTCCTTGTCAAACCTACCTTCAAAGGTTTAAAGAATAAAGTAACTAAGCACTTCAAATTGTTGATTAATTGCCAGAGATGGCTTAGAACGAATAGTTCATTATCTAATGGATCTTTCCATTCTAGTACTCTATCCAAGAGTTGTCAATATTTATCAAATCTCTTCCTATCTACTGGAAGGCTATAGTATCAAATGGCAAAGAAATTGTTGAAAAAAATATGGCTTTTCCCGGATGAAATGAAAATTGGATTCATGTAACAAGAGACAGATTTCACATTCCTTAGCCGGAAAGATATGCAGCCATGAAGGAAGGATATAGAAAATAAATTTAAAATCATATGTAGAATAATGAACTAAAAAAGGAATAAGGTTTTCTCTCATGAGCAAAACCATAACTACACAATGGTAATACATGTTATCTATGGTCACTGAAGTGTAACCATAAAGTGCATCCTCCTGGCACTTGTTTATGGTATAAATTTTCAATCTGAAATTAGCGGGCAATATAGATTGCCTAGTTCCCAAAAGTACATCAGTATATGTACCATTAGCTAAATCACTTAAAATGCCTTCTCACATAATTCACATAAACTTAAAAATTAAATTAAAAAAGCAAAAACTGCAACTACTAAGGTCTACTGATGTAGCAAAGATTTAATGTGCCTTTGTTTGTGGGAGGGGGTGCATACAGTCTCTAGACATAGTAGTACCTTACAAAGCTCCAGTATAGGTGAAACGTGATGACTTCTCAGGGTGACCTTAAATTTACCATTTTCAGCTTTGTCTAAGCTCTGCAAACAAACATATCCAAAATTTTATTGTGAAACAAAACAGTAACAAATGAGAATGATTCATTCAGAATCCACACAGCAAATATATAAAATAAAATAAAAATGCACAGTAAAAAGATAATGTGTAGAAAATCTAAGTTGAAGTGTTGAACAAATAAAATATATAAATAAACATTTTAACCTCAAGGAACTCTGGCGGTAATCCAACTAGCTCTGTCTCACTTACGAGAAGGGACGTACTATCATCATTCAGATTTCGGATATATCGCCCACTTAGCTCATCTATTTGAGCACTTAATCGCTGCAATTCCTCTCTTTTTGTTAAAGTAAGGCTCAGTCCACTGCGTTCAAAGTCTCTGACCTGTCACTGAATAATTAAGAATAAGTATATGAACCCAACAGTTGATGCAGCCAAGAAGAAGCCTCTTCAAATTTGAAAGACAATCCATCAATGACAAAGAGCAAGTATACAGATGGAAATATTGCTATTCAACAAACAAGAGGAAGTTGAAAAAATACCTCCAAAATAATAACAAATAAAATTCACAAGCATACCGGGCTTCTGAACCCAATCTAATTCTACCAACACTCAAATTGATTGAACAATATTAGGTAAAGGCGTTTTTCTATAAATGTTTATAAAATTTGAACTTGTTAAACTAAACAATCTACAAAAATAAATTAAATAAGTTTGTATGTATGAATTCCCAGCTTTTCCTAAGAAATATACAAAAAAAAGAAAACAAAATTTGGTCAACATGACCCCAGTTATCAACCTCTCACAGCAGGGCCTAGTTGTCTCAACTCTCTCGTGCCATTAAGATGATGCGAGAAAAATAATAAGCATTTCTACCACAGCCACACTTTACTTCACATGTAGAAGTGCAGTATACAAGGGGTAAAAGAAGGAAGTGATAGAAAAAATTCATGCTAGTAATCAAACATTTGGAACACTCAACTAACAAGTTACAAGTATAGAATTCGATCCCAAATAACCATCCAAAAACAATGAAAATGAGAGTATACACCAAAAAGACTATATAAACTATTCAAGGAAATCATCATATCAAATGGTATGGAAAATTTGGTTCAAATTCATATCAGACACTGTGTATAGCATTTAGCCTTAGGCGTTGTTTGGGGTGTCTTAAATAAGTACACTTTTTGACTTTTTGGACTAAAAAGTTGAGGGAAAAAAGATGGTTGTTTGGGTTAACTTTTTGATTTTTTATGGAAAAAAATGTATTAAAATATTGTGTAAATTAGTAAAATTACAATTTTACCCATATAAATCCGCGTGTATGTCAGTACAGATCTGTGTACAGGAAAAAGTTGGAATTTTTTTTTTCTGCCCGTTCTTTTCCACCGTGGTCTAGTACAATATTTGAAAATTTGTTTTTTATTTTTATTTTTTATTTTGTTTGGACATGTGTGGCAGTGATGCATGTCTCCATCAATGATATAAAAAATTGTTTTAAATTTTTTTTTTAGCTTTGGACCCTTGATGGGTACTGTTCTGATATAATATTTTTATTTTTGTTTTGTACCATTAAAATATTGTGAATAGTGTTAACTTTTTTTTTTTATAGTAACTTTTTGGCTTTTTATCTTTTTCTCAGGTTGCCAAACTAGGCCTCAGTGTTCATCCATTCTCCCCTTGCTGCAACAGCTTTGATGACACGGTATACATCTTCACGTTTACTGAACAATTTGCATGAAATACACAAATTAAACATTCATTTAAGTAACAATTAGTTAACATAATGATGTAGAACACACACCAAATTAAGAGGGATAATCTGGTTGTTGAGAGATGATGTTAGAAGAATTAAAAGATAGAACAAGAAGACTGAGACAAAGCCAAAAGGCTGGTCTTCTGGTTTTCCCTGGAGAATAGCTTACTAAAATTTGAAAAACTTATTGCACTGTAAATATATATATATGAAAAACTCATTGAAACTCTTTCAGGACCCCTTTTAAATAAATAAATAAAAGAAGGCAAAACCTGCAACTCGAAACATGAGCATCTATTCTTCTCTCCGCTTCAGCGCTTGCTTTGCGCACATCTTCAGAAGTGGATACTAATTTTGGGAAGACACAAGATTGGACCAGTGGGAATTGTTGTGCTTCCAATTCTGCCAAAGGTAATATAGCAGTTGTATATGTGACCTGCATATTTTAATTGACCCAACATCATTAAAAAAAAAAAAAAAAAAAACAACAATATATACATATACCAATAGGAACTATATAGTTAGTAGAAACAAGTAGTTGAGTCTGGCTTCAATGGGATGCATTTAAATTGTGTATTTTGTGTGCAGCAGCAAAATTTTGGCAGTCTTAACAGCCCCGTATTTGCCATAAAGAAAGTCAAAGCTTAAAACCGAAACGCATTGTCTACCCTCACACTTATCTTAAAATTCATGTGAACCATCAGCAATAGCAATACCCCTGCCACCCACCACTTGTAAACTTGCTCTAATCCTAAACCTCAGCTCACATCACATTGCCAGTCTCGAAAACCAAAGTGACCTCAGTTTGAATTATCACAATTATCTAAAACCCATACAAAAACATTAGGCAATTTTAGGTCAACTGCTCTGTTCTGACAAAAAGTTTCCCAATCCCTCCCACGTCAATTCAAGCACTATAAAAAAAAATAAAAATCAGTAATTCTAATTAAATTGAGTCCTGAAATGACAAAATTAGTAATTAAGATAACAAACTCATGAAATTTATAAAGATTTGAGTTTCAATAGGAACTATTATTAGAGTACCTTGTCAAGAGGAACTGAAGCAATTGAATCATGGACCTCCTTCGATTTGGCAATGATGCGGTTCACTAATCTTAAAATCTCGGGCGGGGAAAGATTGACCTGAACTGTAGACCCCGGGAGATCTAGAACAATACAAATTAAAAACAAAAAAACAAAAAAAACAAAACAGAATCAACTGCTAAGCCCATATACAAAAGTAGCAAGTGAACACGAATCGAACAATATCACACCATATAAATATGTATATACACAGATAGGACCTTTCTTTTTGTGATTCTTCTTGAGGGCGTTGACGGCGATGGCGAGGAGAGCGGCGCCGCCGGTGAGGGCTACGAGGTTGGTGTTTCGATTCTCTCTCTTTTGCTTCGACATTTTTTTTCTCTCTAGCGGTGGTGGTGACTTCTTCACCAAATCTCTCTCTCTTTCTCTCTCACCAAACAGCAAATGCGAGGGAAATTTGTGTTGATGATGACAAAAAAATTGCGAATTAAAAAAATTGAATATATACAGGAGAGGACTGACACTGAGCCACCGGGGGGGGTGGGGTTTAGGAAAGACCTGTCAGAGGTCTGTTTGGGTGTCTCCAAATCTGTATCCTAGAGTGAAAGATGTTTGGGAGCCCTATAAAATGATTTAGGGATAAGCCTCACTTCAATTAGAAATCAAGTATTTGTTTGAAATTCCTAAAAAATTTAAAAGTTAAAAAGTTAAAAAATTATTAAAAAAATATAAAAATTAATATTCACTAATCAATTGGACAGAAAAAAAAGAGTCAGCATACACGGAGGGTAAAAAGACTAAAATACCCTTGTTGACATGCAAACAACAATAACAACTTTCAATTGTGCAACTGTACTAATATGCACAAAAAACATGTCAGTACGCAAAGGGGTAAGAAAGTAATTTTGGTATTTTATACAATATTTTACTACATATATTTTTTCGTAAAAAGTCAAAAAATTATCCCAAACAAGCATTTTTTTCCTCTACTTTTTTAGATAAAAAGTACACTTATATAGTTCATCCCAAACAACTTCTAACTAGACTGTGGGCTTTTGTGGATTCACTGTGGATTCACTGTGGAGTCTATATCAATGATCAAAAGCATTAAATATGTAAGATTTATTGAATACTTTATTATTGTAAAATATTACATTAATTGAATATCAATAAACACTTGATCATACACATTTGTGTCAGTAATTTTTTTTTAGATCATAGTTACCATTGATACAAATTTATTATGATCAAGTGACTATCGATATCTTATAAACTTGATTTTTTGTAGGGTTGAAATATTCAAAAGGTTTCGGATTATCGATGTAAATTCCGTAGTGAGCCAATGAACCCAACAATATGCTTTAATTCGATTTCAGACTGAAGATAAGCTTGACCTAGTGAATTAAGTTAGGAAACTCTCTATAAGGTGTATGGCAATTATTGAAATCTCCCTCCTGTTTTTAAAAGGGTAAATTACACTATGTCTCTTTTATATTAAGGTATTTTTTGGTTTTTGATCTAGGGGAGATTCATCTCCAGTCTACTGTGTAGATTATACCATACTATTAGACTTGTGGAATCCATCACGAATTTCGTTTCGATAATTCAAACCGTTCAATATGTAGAGCTTGCTAAATATTTCATGCTTACAAAAAATCACGTTGATCAGATATCAGTAGCCCTTTGATTGGAACACATTTTTGTCGATAGTAAATATGATTTTGAAAATAAATTGTTAACAAAAATGTGTTCCGATCAAGGGATCACCGATATTTAATTATGAAATACTCAACAAGCTCTACGCATTGAAAAGTTCGGAAACATCGAAATGGGACCCATGGTGGGTGCCACGGCCTACCAGTACGCTCCAATCCATCAGTCCATACAGTGGACTGAATAGAAGCCTCTTCCTTTGATTAATATAGTTCAAAAATCATTATAAATTTTAGGAAAATTTATCCATAAATCATAGTTTCTGAAAAGTTAAACCATTTAGTCCTAAAGGTTTTCTTATGCTCCATTTAGTCCCATTTTATACATCATCATAATGTTTATGATGTAAATGAATCTGATGTTTCATTATATAATTTCAAAATTTATTGAAATCTGATGAACATTAGATGTTTGAAATCTAATGTTTGAAACATTCATCCTATAATTTCAAACATTATTGAAATCTGATGAACATTAGATGTTTGAAATCTAATGTTTGAAACATTAATCTGATGTTTGAAACATTGTAATGGGACCTTTCAGTCTATAAGAAAACTTTTAAGACTAAACAGTGTATAAGTTATTAATTTGGGATTTATTGGTGCATTCCCCTAAATTATATCACATTTTTTTTTACATATATTTTTATAAAAAATAAAAAAAATCAATTGAAGTAGTCACTTCTCAAAAGAGCCTTTAATCATTTTTTTTACTTTGGGCTTTTTAAGTGTTTTTTATTTTATTTTTTATTTTGACCTTTTATATTTTAAATTTTTTATAATTTATTATTGTGGTAAAAACTTAATAAATGTGTCATGTTTTATACATGTTATAATTTTCTGTAAATTTTTAACAAAATCGTAACAAGAATAATTAATTGTAATAAAATAATATTTCGAGAGGATTAATTATTGAGTTTCAAAATTTAAGATTTATTTATTTACTACAAATTATAACATCACTTATCTACGATTTTATACGTTGTTTCACAACAAAAGAAAAAAAAAAGAAAAAGAAAAAAAAAATCACTTAATAAACAAACCTTAAACCACCCCTTACTGTAATTCTCATTCATAAATAAATTGTTAAGATAAAAATAAATAAATAAACAAACAAATTGTTGGTTGTTTTCTAGACCCAACAATGGCTGGGCTATCTCGGGGCCAATACGCGTAAAGGTAAGGAAGAGTGAGGAGCATTGATTAAAGGCCAAACCACAAACACATCATAGCGCATGTTAGCAAACAAATCCCTACAACTTCGCATACATACGCCGTCACCTGCAAGTCATAGAAGAGCAAGGTCCGAATTTGCACACCGAATCGAAGCTAGCATCAATGGCTTCCAAGCCGAAAGAGAAGCTGAAACCCTCGCAATTGCAAGCATCAAAGCCTGTAATCGCCGTTGAAGATCTATTCACCACTCTCAATCGGCACATCCAACGGTTGGAGTACGAGCAAGCTGTCAAAGTCGCAGATCAAGGTCATTATTCATGTTTGTATGATTGTAAGTTCATTTTGTTTGTGTTTTTTTTGGAAATTTGGATCGAATCTGTGTTTTTTTTTTTTTTTTTTTTTTTTTTTTTTTTGCAGTTCTGTCAATTGTCTCTAACGATGAGGACGCGATTCGTTGCAAAATTGTGGCTTTAATCAAGGCTGATAGCATCGATGAAGCTCTTTCGATTATTGAGTCTTCTCGAAGGCTTCCGATTGATTTTAGTTTCTTCAAGGTAAAAAACATGAGCTTTGTTCACTGATTCAATGGTGTGTCTGTTGATTTAAGATTTTAAAATGTTTGTTGGTGCAAAATTATTAGTTTTTGTTATCATGGAGTGTAAAGCAATTTGAAGAATTTATGTTGACGTATTATTCGCATTAGCATTTCTTTGTTATGCGCATGCTAGGCAGTTAGGTATTAAACTGATGTGGTTTAACAAATGTATGTTGGTTGCCTCATCTATTTTGAGCTCCTATTAGTATTCAGGATTGAAATAATCCCATTTGGTAGGGCAGGTTTAGCAAATCTCTGCTTCATTGGATGAGTTTTTACTAAACATAACGTATTGTTTTTCTTCTTAATTTTTTTTTTCAAGTACTTTTTTCTTTTTCCCCTGTATTATAAAGAATCCAGTCTCAATAATACGACTAAGTTAACCATGCAAGATGATTTTTGGAATACTTTGTATACAAATTGGCACCTATAAGGTAATTAGCTGCAATTTTTCACTATGCTTATAATATGTGCAATTGTCATTAGTTTTTGCATTTTATTTTGGCTTAGTATTCTTTGATAGACTTTATAGGAGAGCTTAATTTTGTGGACGGGTTTTAGTTTTCTATTGTATATTTCCTGTGTACAGAGTTTGTGTCCTTTTTGGCGCTTTTAGTATTTTTAAGTACTTTAGTGATTTAGTGATTTTTGCCTATCCAAAAAAAAAGAAAAGGAAAAAGAAATGTGCTTATTGTCAAAGGATTGTATTTGTGCTCTCTTTCTACACGAGAGACACTATATGTTAAAAATTATGGATATTATGTTATTATCTTCATAGAGTAAAACTTTGTTGAGTTTAGGACAGGTTGTATGTTGTTGCTGAAGTTATTGGCCTTTTTTGGACAAAAGTGCTATAACTATTGAGTCGGTAATTGGCATCATTACTGACATAATTGTGAGAAAATAGGTGCAAAGTCATTGTTGGAACTAGGAGGTGAAAATTTTCCAGCGAAAAAAAAAAAACATTTGGTTACTATATCATTTGTTAACAGATGTTTCAAAGGATTCATGCATTTTAGAATTTTTTTTTTCTTTTAATTAAATGTGAATGTTTATTTTCCTTATGGTTTGTCTGTATAAATTGTTCTATAGCAAGCACTAGTAATCTCTTAATATATATGTTTGAACTTTTGTTGTTTCAAAATAGGCATACTGCTTCTACAGACAAAATAAGTTAAATGAAGCTTTAGCATCATTGGAAGGCCAAGAGGGAAGTTCTGCAGCTATGTTGTTACAATCTCAGATTCTATTTCGTTTGGGAAAATTGGATGCATCTTTGGATATTTATCAAAAGCTTCAGAAATCCAAGATAGAGTCATTGGAGATAAATCTTATTGCTGGTTTGCTTTCTGCTGGGAGGGCTTCCGAAGTGCAAGGAGTGATGGAGGCTCTCAGAGTAAAAGCAACTAGCAGCTTTGAGTTGGCGTACAACACTGCTTGTTCATTAATTGAAAGGAAGAAGTATTCAGATGCAGAGCAACTCCTACTGTCAGCTCGAAGGTGAGCCACATTGTTGTGTGTGAGAATTGATTAGAACCAGCTATTTGCTTTGTAAACCCCATTATTGTGATTTATTGTGTTACTGCTGCTACTGCTACTGTTGCCATAGCTATTTGTTTTTAAGACTTGGAAGTTCACTACTTTGTTACTATTAAGTATACACTACGTAGATTTGTTGTTTTAATGGAACTATTTAGAAGAGTTGTGAGCACATAAATTTAATATCTAGTTATGCAAAATAGTGTTGCTTGGAAACTGCTTCTTGTGTAAATGAAATTGCTTTCTCTTCCTAGTCATCTTGTTGGTACTTTCTCATTTATGTTTGGTTCCCTGACTCTTGTGAGCAGTCTGCATGGTACCAACGACTAATAACGGAATGGATATATGTCTTTAGGACCCTGTCTATCATGCACAACTACCTATAAAGTGTTGCCGACCATAACTCCTCGTAATGAATTTTCTTTGGCAGGAACACAACCTATAAAGTGTTGCTGACCATAACTCCTCGTAATGAATTTTCTTTGGCAGGAACAGATATGCATCATATAACCTAATAGATGGCTTTTAGGGCATCATTGTCTTGTACTTTGAATTGTAAAAACTTGCTTCCAATTTCTAATGTAGGGTTAACATATAAGAGCTGGTTGTCACCCTCTTTGTGTGGTAAAATCATGTTTTTGTTGAGAAAGTTCACATTTTTTCAGATGTGTGGAAAATAACCATGGTCGTTGTTTTAAAGTAGAAAAGACTCTTACCAGAGTATTGCGTAGTATCCTTCCAAATTGACATCATGTTCATTCTACCCGTTGTTTAAGACTGATATTTAATGAAGATTCAGTGAACTGGTAATTAGTAGAGGCACTATTCTTACCAGTATTTAGGAACGTTCTGTAATAATGAATATTTATTCACTTTAAATCTTGAAGGTTCAAAATAACGAAGCAAATAGTAGTTTGAATTTTCACAATGATGGCAAGTTATTTGATTTCATCAAAATAACATTTTACCAAGTTGGGTAGATTTCATTGCTCGTTCTGGCGAGTTATGCAATATTTTCTCTCGTTTAACTTCCTACTGTTTTATTACGTCACTTCTTAAACAACATAAATCTCCCCATATATTTGAAGAAGATACTTATATTCTTCTGTGTTCTATGAATTTTTTTTTTTTTTGGTTGACAGAATTGGTCAAGAAACGCTAATGGAAGATAATCTGGCTGATGATGACATAGAGGTCGAATTGGCTCCCATAACTGTACAGTTGGCACATGTTCAACAGGTATGATATTGGCATTACATACATGTTTGTCTCTTCTTTTTCAAATGCTCATTTGTCATTTTATCCAAATTGGCTTATTTTTTCAGCTCCTCGGACACACACAAGAAGCCATTGAAGCTTACACAGACATTATAAAGCGAAATCTGGCAGATGAATCGTCACTTGCAGTGGCATCAAACAACCTCGTATCATTGAAGGGTCCAAAAGACGTCTCTGATAGCCTAAGGAAACTTGATCGATTAATAGAAAAAGGCACCGGGCCACAGATTTTCCAGCTTGCTCGTGGACTTGACCTAAAGCTTTCACCCAAACAAAGGGAAGCAATATATGCCAATCGGGTGCTTCTGCTTCTTCACTCTAATCGGATTGATCAGGTCTTAAATTTCTCTCTCACCTTCTTCTAAACCCCTTCCCCAACGCTGTTAGGAATCCGTAACACTTAACCAGGATTGGTGAAACTCGGAACACAGAAACAGACAAACGCACAAGAAGGATAAATGACATGCACACATGAAGTGTTTATGTGGTTCACCCCAAGCTAGATCAATGTCCATGGCTACTACGGTTTTCACTATAAATACATAGAAATAGAGCAATATGTCCAGTTAGATCCATGGTCGAGTGGTTAGTGTCCACTACTTAATAGGATCAACACTACAACAAATCCTCCACGCAACTGTCTCCTTTTCTCCCTTGTTTGTTTTAGTTTTATTTGAATTATTATTCAAATTGAGGGTATATTTGCAGGCTCGAGAACTCGTTGCTGCACTGCCAGACATGTTTCCTTATAGTGTGATGCCGGTACTGCTTCAAGCTGCAGTTTTGGTGAGAGAGAACAAGGCTGGCCGAGCTGAAGAAATACTAGGCCAATTTTCAGAGAAGTTCCCCGACAAGTCGAAGGTCGTTCTCCTTGCAAGGGCGCAGGTTGCTGCTGGTGCTGGCCACCCTCAAGTCGCAGCCGAGTCCCTCTCAAAGATACCGGACATTCAACACATGCCAGCCACTGTCGCCACCCTCATATCTCTCAAAGAACGTGCAGGAGATATCAACAGTGCAATTGCTGTGTTTGATTCTGCGATCCAATGGTGGTCAAACGCCATGGCTGAAGACAACAAGCTCAATGTCATTATGCAAGAGGCAGCATCATTTAAGCTCAAGCACGGTCGGAAGGAGGAGGCTGCCCGGTTATACGAAGAGCTCGTCAAAAGCCACGGAAGTATTGAGGCTTTGGTTGGACTAATTAAGACCACTGCTCATTCAGATATTGATAAAGCGGAAGCTTATGAGAAGCAGTTGAAGCCGTTACCTGGTTTGAAGTCCGTTGATGTCGATAGTTTGGAGAAGACTTCCGGTGCAAAGCATGTTGAAAGCGTGCTTCATGTGGGGATTACCGAGCAATTTGAAGTGAAGGGTAAGGAAAAAGCGAAGAAGAAGAGGAAGAGAAAGCCAAAGTATCCAAAAGGGTTCGACCCTGCAAACCCAGGTCCTCCACCAGATCCAGAACGGTGGCTACCTAAGAGGGAGAGGTCGAGTTACAGGCCAAAGAGAAAGGATAAGAGAGCGGCTCAGGTCAGAGGTTCGCAGGGTGCAGTGACGAAAGAGGCCGTCAATGCTAATGCAAAATCAAACCAAACAAACACGAAGGCAGCCTCTTCGCAGAATGCAGTTGCAGAGCAATCCAAGCCTTCTTCCAAGTCGTCTAGGAAGAAGTCAAGGAATTAACCGAGGAATAGAACAATATTGTTTGTTTTGCTTTTTTGTTTTTGATGTCATTAGGGACTAAAATTTCGGTGATCTTGTCATTTGCCTTCATGTTGTCTTGAGCATATACAAGACCTTCAGACCTGGCCATATGATGCACCAAAACTACAATTTTTTACCAAAATTGAGTGATTTGTAATTTTATTTCTCAAATATTTGTGGTTTTTAGCTTATTTACCAAACTTGGGTAGTTTGTGTGTGGGAAATGAGATTCCAAATTTTTGTAATAATTTTGAGTTTCTTTGCTTTTTAACCTTTTGATTTTGTATATCAACATGTGCAAATAGAAATTTGATCAGTGACAAAACTCAGTAGGTCTATCAGTTTTGATGAACCAAGCTTTCCCCTTTTTCTTTTTCTTTTTTTCAAATATTCTGTTGAATATGCTATGCATATCACTTTATGCTGTGGGGTGAGACTTACTATTAAGGTGTTTTTTTTTTTTTTGAACTATATAAGATTGATGACATTTCCAACATCATCTTAACCGTTGGGCTTTTTTTTTTTTTAGATGCTTAACCGTTGGGCTTTTGCATAATCAATTAACAATACATTTTCCCTAAAAAGAAAATACTATAGACGCAAAATACAACACCAAACTAATTTTATTATTATTATTATTATTTTTAAGCGAGTGTTTGGAGTTTTATTTTGGCTAATTTCTATTATAGGTAATCTGTTCATCTCATATATATCAAATAATTATTGAAGGAAAATGTCGATAATAGTGAGAAAGTAAAGAATGTAACATTTCCAGCGAGTTTTTTTTATTTATTTTTTTCATCTTCAATAAAATTAAAAAATAAAACTATAAAAAAATAATCATCATTTTTGGTTCTAATATATTAAATGGACCGTAAAAGTAAAAGTAAAAATAAATATAAATATTTTAAAAAAAAATTCACTAAAAAAACATTTTAAAAAAAATTTAATTTTTTAATTTTTTTTTTAAATCTTATAAATTAGATTGATTTGAAAAGTAATCCTTTTAAGGAAAATTTACCCATAAGTCCTAATTTTTAAAAAGTTGAACCATTTAGTCCTAAAAGTTTTCTTATGCTCCATTTAGTTCCATTTTTACATCAGCATAATGTAAATGATGTAAATGATCTGATGTTTCATTCTATAATTTCAAAATTTATTGAAATCTGATGAACATTAGATGTTTTTTATCCTATAATTTCAAACATTATTGAAATTTGATGAACATTAGATATTTGAAATCTAATGTTTGTAACATTACTCTGATATTATTAACATTGTATCTGATGTTATTAACATTGTAATGGGACATTTCAATTTATAAAAAAACTTTTAAGACTAAACAGTGTATAATTATTAATTTTAGATTTATTGATGCATCCCCCTTTTTTTAATATAATTTTTTTTAAAAAAAAAACGAGTTATTGATGGGCTGCGAGAGCCGAGGTTGGTGTTGGTTGAAGTTGGTCTGTTGAACAGTAGAGCGGCCTTCAAATAAATACAAATGTATGTATGGTTTAATTTTTTTAAAATTGAATTTTTAATTTCTCATATTTGTTTGTTATTAATAAATATTTTTAAAATTTTGAGTAATTTTTTTTTTAAGATGTATTTTACTTAGATGTATCTAAATAGTAAAATATTTGTGGAAAAATATTTTAACAAATTAACAAATAAATAAAACTATGAAAAATATACTGAATTTTCTTTTCTTTTTTTTTTATATATATTTTTTATATTTAGTGAATTTTTTAAAAAAATGTTATAAATATTATATTTTGTAAGTGTATTTATGTTAGACATGTTTAAATTTTTTTTTTAAAAAAATACTTAAAATATTAAAAAAATAAGTAAAAATAAAAAAAAACACAAAAAAATAAAAGATTAAAATTTTCTAAAAAATAAATTTTGATAATAAAAACCAAACAGATTTAGCCTATGTTTGGGAAGTTGGGTTTGAGGTTTTTTTTTTGCTAAAATAGTTACAAAAAATAAAATATGTTTTTTAGCTCAATAAGATAAAATATCACATTTAACCCATAATCATTACATTCTTTCTCTCACAAAAAATTCAAAAAAGTCAAAAAAATCAAAACCCTTCCTAAACCATGCTTTTTAACCTCAAACTAAGTCAAAAAATTCAAAAAAAAAGCCAAAGACTAACCCCCTGCTTAGGAATCAGGATCCTCTCATTGAGGTTTCTACTTGACTTCCTACTTGCTAGGCCATTGGGCCAACTTTTACGCGCAATTTCGATAATCCAAACTGTTGATATTTTAAGATTTGTTGAATACATCATACCTGTAAAAAATCAAGTTGATCGGATATCAAAAAATTTGTGTTCGGAAAACTAACTAAAAACTATTTTTTTTAAAAAATTAATAAACAGTTTTCCAAATATATACTTTCTGATATCCGATCAACTTGATCATTTACAGGTATGATATACTTAACAAATCTTAAAATATGACAATTCAAATTATTAAAATTGAGTCTAAAAATAAATCCAATAACCTAGTAAGTAAAAAGTTAAGTAGGAACCTCAAGGAGAGGATCTGATTCCCTGCCTCAGTAGTATTCAAAGCCAAGCCAACCCTTTCATGAGCTGAGCTGGGCTTTATTCTAGGTTGACTAGTTGTAGACGCCAAGAAACTCACATGGCCTCTAGTTTGTCTAAACCGGATGACGATCATGATTGGATTTTTCTGTAACTTTTTTTTTTTTTATAAATTTTTTTTATGACTAAAATTGGAAATTTTCACAACACAAATGATTCATTTATCAAATTTAAATTTACACTTTGTATATGTCAATTGATTATTCAAACGCTTATTCGGATGACTGGTACAATCTTTATCAATCATAATTGTGACTCTTATTAATCGTGATTATCACTCTTGTTACTGGATGACTGATTGGACGATCGATATGTATAAATTTGTTGGCTTTTGACTTTTCGAAGGGTATTTTTGTAAATGCGAGTGTGCCAGCAAAGATCAATCAGTCCTTACAGAAATTATAATTGCCAACCAATTATCAGACGATTGTGTTTTAGTTCTTTCAGCCTCAATGAAGAGGACTTTTACTGGTGGCTTGACTTAGGAGAAATTAAAAGAAATAACAGTAATACGAAGAACAATGGAAGTATTTCATTAAAAATGAACACTTACAATGGTCCAAACTCGACCGAGAGGTTTACAACAATGATCTACTTGAATCGCTTGAAACTACTCCTATGAATCAAGTACAAGCAAGGTGTATTTAAAGTGCAGGAATGTAAAGAATGTATTTAAAGTGCAGAATTTAACGATCGAAATGTAAACCGAAAAGAAAATATGAAGTAAATGACTGGTTTGTATGATCTGAGTCTGGGGGTTTTTTCTGGGGACTTTCTTGCTATTTATACTCGTCAAGGATGACCTTCGAACTGCACTTCGAACCGTCGAACTGCTCCTCCATGATCGCTGATCATGCTACCTTAGAAGTAGTTCCACTACGCCATCACTTGCAGTTGGGCTTCCCTCCTGTATTTGAATTTGAATATGGGTAACCGTTGAAGCCACGTCACCTTGCATCTCTTTACTGATCTAGTGTTACTCAGATCACGTGAGAACCAATATTTATCGCCACGTGTACGATTAGGATCGAAGATTGGAATCATCTTCCCATAATACCCTTATTCTGCCACGTGTCGAATTGTAACTGGCTTTTACAAAATATGTAGCCAACATTACCCCCCGCACTAATATACCCAATGCTTGGTGATATTAGTGGATCAAAGCCTTTCCCACGCTTTTTGGAACGTGCATGGAGTCCAGGTTCTGGAAACACAACCGTCATCTCTTTGGTGATCATTAGCATTAACTCTTTTTCAATTTGTTGAACATCCCAATACCTTAGCATTCGAACGGACTATGGCTAAATCAACTTCCCTTTCTATTGATCAAGCATACGAAGAGCCATTGAGTAATGTTGTTTCCCCTCGAAAGAATCTCCACGCATTCATTAGCCACCTTTACCCGCCCTTCTATATTCAGGTCATGAGAGCTTTTGCAAATTACCAACCTTTGGACTACGAACACATTGTCCTTAATTCTTCGATTCAACCAACTGCAGACACAGATACAAGAAGTTCTTCCTCTAACTCTTCCTTGTACCTCGAACCAACTGCTCTTAAACCTTTGATTTGGCAAGTTACAGATATGGACTCAGGAAACTCTCCTTCACAAACCTCTGCATGGGATAGAGCTACAACTTCCTCATCTTCTGAGGCTACTGGCTGGACAAGTTGGTCAGCCCCTGAGGCTTACGATTTGAGGGAACAAATCCATCACCATTTTGTTGAGTTTACTGATCCCCTGGAATTTCCTTCCTACGCTCGAAGTTCCGTGGTCTACCCCTACGTACCCATTGACCTTCGGCGTAGCTTGGAAGAGAATCTGCTTGTAGCATGGTGTACATCTTCCATGCCTACGACGATAGTACCTACTACCCGACGCCTGGAAGAGGCACAAGGGTATAACCCATCATTCCTAGCTCAGAAGGCAAAGATTTGTTCTTCTGATTGGTTTGACTATATTAATGCCTTTATTCCTCCTGTTCCTGTGTCATCTCCCATAATGGAAGCATCCACACCTTCTTCTCCAACCTCTGAAACAGAAGCATCTACTCCTCCTTCAGCTCCTGAAGCAGAGCCATCTACTCCTTCTCTTCCACCAGCTCTCTGTTGGACAGAGAAACTGAGGCTTGCCCTCCCCATGAATGAAATTTTTCCACCTTATAATCCTCCACTGTCCCCCACTCCAACTGAGCGGAAAGAAGCTCAATTCTTGCTTGTAGCCTTCTCCCATTTGCCCTTCAGTGCTCTTGAGAGTGACGTCCCTCTCAAGAACTTTCGATGGGCCTGTGATATTCTGACTAGGGGCCATGTTCTTAATCCCCTTGCCCAAGCAGAACTTCACCTGTTTCTGGATCAACTTCCTTTGCTCCTCTACTGGCATCGGAATTCTAAGGTCACTACATAATCTTTAGACCAACTTTCGTCTCTCCGGATTCAAGCCCAATACGAAGCAGAAAACTTCATTGGAGAATTCGATGACTTTAAGAATAAAGACTCTGGGTATTGGGATGATTTGGTCATAGATGAATTGGAAAAAAGACTGAGAGAGGAAGCTTTTGAAATAAAAGCTGAAGAGCTCTACTATGAAGTGAGAGCACACCAGCTTATGCAACCAACATTAGAAGAACTAGAAGATATAATAAAGAAGGAACAAAAATTCATTGATCACTACTGGACCAAATTCCATGATCTTGTTATTTATTCTATTCCTTACTTTTATGAGCTTGAGTTTGTACCTAGATAGGGTTACCTGATGTAATTGCCTTGGTTTGAATACAAACAAAGTTCTTCTGTATTTGACATTGTTTGACTTTGTTTCCTTTTACCTCCAACAGCCAATTCATGGCCTCTAGTTTGTCTAAACCGGATGACGATCATGATTGGATTTTTCTGTAACTTTTTTTTTTTTTTTTTAAATTTTTTTTTATGACTAAAATTGGAAATTTTCACAACACAAATGATTCATTTATCAAATTTAAATTTACACTTTGTATATGTCAATTGATTATTCAAACGCTTATTCGGATGACTGGTACAATCTTTATCAATCATAATTGTGACTCTTATTAATCGTGATTATCACTCTTGTTACTGGATGACTGATCGGACGATCGATATGTATAAATTTAAACGATTCAGATAAGCCAACATTTGATAGATAGCATATTGCTCTTTTCAAAATATGCCTGAAGCTATATGTTTGATTGCCTCATTATTAGAGTTGCGTTTAGATATGATTTATAAATTAATTTTTTTTATTTATTATAAAAAAATGTGTAAAAAAATAAAAATGTGATGTGAAACAAAAGTTGGCATTGCAATTTGATTTCCTTTAGCGTCCACACGCACCCATGCAGCTCCAGCTTTCCTTGTTTGTTCACTCCATGCACTATCTATCAATATCCTGTCAAAACATAAATCTGGACACCAATCCAAGTTATTAGTGACAACATAAGAACAGTTACTGTTGGTAATCAAGCTAGTTGTACCTCATGGCCACAAGCTAGCCTCATGTATGGCCTCATGTCTAGCCTCATGTTTGGCCTCATGTCTAGCCTCATGTTTGGCCTCATGTTTTGTGCTTTAGGTTTGTAATTGTTCTCCCTCTCCTCTATAAAGGAAAGAGCTCAACACACATTCAAAATCAATCAAATATATACATTATTTCTACATGGTATCAGAGCAATAAGATTTAGGCCTATATTTTGTTTTTTCACCGGCAAGCAGCCGGCCGGCAACCTTGCCTTCGCTGCCCGCTAAAATTTTTTACACATACCTTCAATTCCCTGCATCTTCCAACTTTCCACAATTGGATTTGAGGGTTATGAAACGAGTCTTGAAATTTCCTTTCTTCAACCTGCTGGAGTTTTCTGGGTCTCTCTCTCTAAACCATGGCAAAACTTCACCTTCAAGATCAGAGTATCATCACCATCATCCATCTTGAACAACCCCGGGTCAGACCTCCGATCTCACTCCGGCGGAGTTCCACCACAATTATCTCTGCAGCGCACTCACCAACAAGTACTCCGAAGGCATGCCCGGCAATCGATACTACGGTGGCAACGAATTCATCGACGAGATCGAGAATCTCTGCGCCAGCCGAGCCCTCAAAGCCTATCGTCTCGACCCCACCAAATGGGGCGTCAATGTTCAACCATACTCAGGTAGTCCCGCCAATATCACAGCCTACACGGCTGTTCTCAATCCCCATGATCGGATCATGGGCTTGGATTTGCCTTCTGGTGGTCATTTGACTCATGGGTATTACACCTCTGGTGGGAAGAAGATCTCTGCCACCTCGATCCACAAAATGGGCTCTCTTTCTCTCTGGGTCTCTCTTGGCAACACCCACCAGATTTCAACCCACTCTCTCTCTCTCTCTCTCATCTCTCTCCTATTCTTGGGCATATGCAGAGGCTGCCCAAACAAAGATATAGCTCTCTCTATCTAGGTTGGTGGATATTATTGCACAGCTTCTCAGTCAAAGAAAGAACCTCAACTTTGAGCTTGTGGTTCTCTGTGTGAATAGAGTCATAGTCAGATAAGAGGGAATCATAGGACGACTTGAGCAGATCAAAGTCCCTTTCTAGCTGTTTGGTCTTCCACCAAGCGGTTCTGGAACCACACCGCCACTTGCCTCAACTGCAGCCCCAGTTTCTTCGCCAGCTGGCTCTTTCGCTCCGGCTCCAGTTTGTTCTCTGCCTCAAAGCTCTTCTCCAGCAAATGCACCTGCTCAAGAGTGAAGCGGCGTTTCTTCCCGGGCAACTGCTCATCGTAATATTCTTCATCGTACACTTCATCTCCCGAGCTGAAAAATGGTCTCCTCTTCAGTGTTTCCTCCATGTTCATCTCTGATCTTGCTCCTCGAAAGGCGGGATCGCCATTCCCGATGAACATGATATTGCCTTGGCACGAAGGGTCGAAGAAGAGGCGGCCAGAATCCATACTCGAATACTAAAAATTCCTCAGATCTCCGGCCATTATCACCATCAATATATATAAACCCACAACCGGAAGAAGCTAGTACTCCACAGCAACCTCGCCGGAGTCTGCAACGGACAGATACAAAATCCCATCACACACCAATCTTACCCAGTTCACCGGCCCAAATTGTTCCAGCGAGCGTGTCGATTTCACGGAACGAAATCAAATTGGAGAGACAAGGTTACCGGTCACCGTTAGGTCAGATTCCGGCCAGGTTTCACTCTTTGTATGTGTGTCGCTTGCTGCTCCTTCGAAGCACACATCTCAATCTTCAACCGGACCAAACTCTCTCACTGACTCTCTCTCGGAGATGACCACAAACTCAAGACACACAACCACAATCTCTCTCTCATCCCTTTCTCCCCCACCCAGACTACTTTATTCCACCCACTCTCTCATATTTTATTCTTCTATCAACATCCACTCACCTGACACCTTGTTTTGTTAAAAAAAAATATATATATATCTCTATTTTTTATTCCACCATACCACTCCTTTTTTTTTTCATTCCTTCATTTATTCTCTCTTTAATCACATGTGTTGTCGTTGCATACCATGCTCTACGGTTTCTTCACTACAGCAACCCAGTCGTGTTCCTTCATTTTTTATTTATTTATTTCTTTTCTTTTCCACACTACTTTCCATCTTTTTCAAATCCATTCTGTTTCCCACAACAACTTTGTTTTATTCATATCAGGGATCAACCCCGATCACAGTTCTCCACCAAAAAAAAAAAAAAAAAACCACAAAAACAAATCAACCACAACTCACAACCACCACAAAAACCACAAAAATAAATCAACCACAACCCACAACCACCACAACAAAAACCGGCCTTATTTTTTCGCCTCTTCAGCTGTTCTCTTCTTTTTGCCTTTGTCTTGGGCGTCCCTTGCCGGTGCTGCCTCCTTGTTTCCCACGCCGCCGAGCACATTCACTTCCCGTTGCTCCTCAAATGTCACATATGGTGGACCTCCGAATCTGAGCATAACGGTGGCCTTCCGCTTCAGCTCCTTGTTCTCCGCCTTCAGCGCACATATCTCTGCTCGGGCATCCGTATACATGCGCTGGAGCAGAGCCAATTGAGCTTTTACCTGCTGCACCTCATTTGTTCTACTCTGAAGCCGGTGCGACAGGTTGTTGACCGCCGTCATTGTCTCAACACATGACTTCAATGTGTAATGATTGGCCTCAATATCAGATTGAGCAGCCATTATCTGCTCAACTAACAACATCGGAAAGTTCAACGGCGCCAAACCAGGGGCGCTTGGTTGAGGTTCAAGGGCAACTGCCCCGGTTATCTCTCTTGTAGACTCATTCAAGTCTGAAAACAGGGTAAGCGGACTACGGGAAGAAGATGCCATATCCGATATGCAGAACAAGCAGGGTTGGAGAGTGTTTGAGAATGAAGAGTTTCTCAACAGATGTTTTGTTGTGTCTCAGCCTCAGCCTCAACCTCCGTCTTGGTTAAATAGCCAAGGCAGACACGCGCATCGCGCGCCTCTCAACGCCAGACGACAAACCGGGCGCACAAGTCAAGGCGGGCACGTGCCTCGCCGTGTATCTGGCGCGCCTTTTGATGGCTCGCCACTCGAAGAATTCTGTCGGGCACGCCTTTTGATGGCACGCCTTTTGATAGATTGGGCACGCCTTTTGATAGATTGGGCACACCTTTTGAGGGTGTGATTTTTTAGGGGTCCGACAAGACTCGGTAAACTGTCCCGACATTGATACCGGTTAGCTCCTACATGGGTCCGACAAGACTCGGTAAACTGTTCCGACATTGATACCGGTTAGCTCCTACATGGGTCCGACAAGACTCAGTAAACTGTCCCGACATTGATACCGGTTAGCTCCTTCATGGGTCCGACAAGACTCTGTAAACTGTTCCGACATTGATTCCGGTTAGGTCCTACAACGGTTCGACACAGCCATATAGTGTCTTCTACAACGGTCCGACATGACCCCGTAAACTGTTTTCTACATCGGTCCGACATGACCCCATAAACTGTCTTCTACATCGGTCCGACACGAGCCAGTGTCTTCTACATCGGTTTGCCATGACCATACGGTCTTCTACAACGGTCTGACACGACCATACAGTGTCTCCTATCCATTTTTATTTTATTTGTCAGTTTATTTAACATCTACAACGTAGCTTGAGGGGGAGTGTTGGTAATCAAGCTAGTTGTACCTCATGGCCACAAGCTAGCCTCATGTATGGCCTCATGTCTAGCCTCATGTTTGGCCTCATGTCTAGCCTCATGTTTGGCCTCATGTTTTGTGCTTTAGGTTTGTAATTGTTCTCCCTCTCCTCTATAAAGGAGAGAGCTCAACACATATTCAAAATCAATCAAATATATACATTATTTCTACAGTTACAAGAACTACTTTTTATTATCTGATGTGCAAGGTTCCGAGGTTGATTAATTCCTTCACTAAGAGTTCTAGAAGTCCAGTCCAACTGATTAATAAAAGTGATTGTGTGCGATGGATCTTCCACAACCGGATCATAAGCTTCTTTATTTCTATGCAACCATATTCCCCAAAGCACCTTAAGAGATTCTAAGATAAAACCCTCATCTGGTGCTTGATCAAACCATTGTTTCAACCAATCTGCCACTGACAGTTCTTCACCTTCATCAAAGTTTAATCCCAAGATAGATCCTCTCCATATATGTTTGGCAAAAGGGCACTGAAAACAAAGATGCTCAACAGTCTCTTCAGTTCCAAAACATCTAGGACAAAGTGGGTTGACGTTGATTCCTCTACTCAACAGAATTGTTTTTACAGGCAGAATTCTGTGCAATAATTTCCACAGAAGCAGAGCCCATTTCGGAGGAAATTTCTGATTCCACACCTTTTTCCAGAGCCCTTCCATCGTGTGAGTGTGGCATGTTCCAGCTCAATTGTGTTCCCAAGAGTTGCCAAATACCCTGATTTAACAGAATAACACCCTTCTTTTGTTGCTTTCCTAATAACTTGATCTGGAGAACCTACTATATGGATATGGATATTGATGATATGATTCACCATTTCTGGTGGAAATAAAGATCGAATCAAAGGAATTCTCCACTCTCCATATTTAGAACCAATCAAGTGTGCAACTCTGAATGATGAAAACAATTTGCCAACACCTCTCCCGATTAACAGATTATCCATCGTAGGTATCCATTGATCTTCAAATGGATCAATTGATTTGCCATCCTCCACCTTCCACAAAATCCCTTTTCTCAGTAATTCTCTTACCCAATCTCCACGAACATCCACTTGATGGGTTTACTGCTAAAAAAAAATTATTTCGACAATATTTACTCAACATGACACGCCTTATAACAATGTTTAGAGTGGCTTTTATAGACGTATGTGTTGCCAACATGTTAAAAGGCTCCATGGATGCCACAAAGAGAGACATCTGCTCAGGTATTTCAGTCTTATTGGTAGAATCTCATAACAATGTTTAGAATGGTCATTTCTAGACGCATGTGTTGCTGACATGTTGAAAGACATTAAAAATTATGTGTATGAGAGATGAGAGAGATAGAAAATAATAAAAAATATATAATTTGAGGGTATTATAGTCATTTCACATCTATAGTTAACGGGTATTTTAGTGGTGTCCTAAATAAGTGTACTTTTTGACTTTTTGGACTAAAATGTTGAGGAAAAAAATATGGTTGTTTGGGTTAACTTTTTAATTTTTTATGAAAAAATGTATATTAAAAAGTTGTGTAAATTAGTGTGTAAGAGAAGATTAGAGTGTGAGTTGTATGGCTATCATGTCTGCAAAGGTGGAATAGATGCTAGGAAGTAATGGTCTACTTTTTGGGTATTGTACTGGACGGTGTTGTTCGGCTTGTGGGGGCCATCACGGGTCTCGTTTTGATAATCTGAACCGTTCAATGTGTAGAACTCATCGGGTACTATATGTCTATAAAAAATTACATTGATCGGATATTGATAGCTATCTGATCAGATTTGTTTTTTTCCAACCATTAATTATAAATCTCTTTATTTTTTTATACAAAACTGATTTGATCATGTAGTTATTGATATCCGATCAATGTGATTTTTTATAGACATATAGTACTCGACGAGTTCTACAATAGTACTCAACGAGTTCTACACATTAAATAATTCAGATTATCAAAACAGGATCCGCGATGGGCCTCCACGGGCCGAACAACATTGTATTAAAATTGCACCCCAACTGTGCAATTTTTACATAACGCAGCACAGATCAGAGGCTGTCAGATTGATGTGTTGTAATTTTGTGTATAAAATTAATTTTTTAATATTTTTTTTTGATAAATAGTGATAATTTTTTGACTTTTTATTTTTTTTGTGAAATGCCAAACTTGGCCTTAGTCTAAAACCAATGGGGGGTATATGGCTATTTTTAAAAAATGATAAAATGTTATCAAGTCATACCACAGGTAAAATAGATTTTGTCCTAATTTTTAATATATAAATTCAATTTTTATAAAATTAATATATATTACATATCATACGTCACATATTGGAGTTGCACATGCATGCGTTAGAGTTACACTCCATATAGATTGGACTTGCACCATGCACATGCTGAAATTGCACCCCACACAAATTAGAGTTGCACCCCGTGCAAATTGAAATTGCACCTATGCACAAGTATTTTTTTTTTTAAATATTTATCTTTGTCAAACTAATTATTTGATATTGTTTGATATTCATTAATATTGTTTAAAAGATATCAGTGCAACTGCTGTCAGAATTCCCCACCACCAATTCACTTTGATTCATATAACACACATTATCTAATCATCAGGATTGATCACACAATTTCCTATGATGTTACTTGTAAAACAATGCAGTGGTAAACATATTGTTCGAATAATTTTCTTAAATTCATATTACTAGGCTATCCAGATTTAACATGAAAAAATAAATAATAAATAAAAAAATAAACTAAATTAAATTAAATTAAATTAAAAAAATAAAAAATCAAAGAATGACTGAGCCCTTTCAAAACTAAATAAACTAAATTCATCAGTTCAAAAAAAAAAAAAAACTAAATTCATATTATTAGGCAGTAAAAGTAACGTTACCCTTTCAAAACCCATTGCTACAAGTTTTTGGATCTCTTCTTCTGAGACGACTGAGCCCTACATTCCATAGACCAATAAACCAAAAAAAAAAAAAATTAAAATCCAAATTAACTAAAGAATAAAAAGAAGATGAGGGTTCAACTCATGTCAGAAAGAGAGAAACCTGATGGTGTGCAAGGACCCCAGCAGCTGCGGCTGTGGCACCATCGAATGCAGACTGCCTAAAAAGTCAAAAAAAGAATAAACCAGATAAACAAACCTTCCACTGCATAGAAGCAAAGACACCTACCATTCATTACAACGCATCAATCTACAGCTACCAACCACACATACACTGAAGCATGTCAAAGAAAAACATAATGTGAGAAATGCACTGAAGCATGATGACTAGTGTAACTAATGAACTCAGGATTAACTTTGACAAAGCCTACCTGGATGAATACAATTTCTACGCATATACTCAAATGCCAAAAGAGAATTCAGTGAAAAAAATTCAGAGGTACTTAGGGGATGATGCCAAATTGCTATCAAGAAATCTGTTCAACAAACTAATTGGTCCCAAAACCATAAATTATGGAGAATTGATCCAAAGAAAAGACAAAAAAATTTAAAAAGAAGCAACACGAAGAACACAAGGGCCAAAACTGATGGAACCAAATCAAGAAAGAGATCTCATTAGAGAGAAAATCCCAAAATGGGTACAAGGGCTCTCAACCTCTAAAATATTCAATATCAAAATATCATAAACTGAATACTAGAGAGGACTAACCACCTATTTATAGGACAGACCCAACTAACTCTAAGTAACTCTTATGGTTCTAAACATAACAACCATACTAGTTCTAACTACGTCAGACTTCCCCTCTAAAGAAAATAACTTATCCTCAAGTTGGGACTACAACAAAATGACTCAAGACAACAAAATCAACAAAATGACTCAAAACAATGACTCATGGGAGTATGATGAACATGCAATGGCAAACAAGACTAAGTAGGTGCAAGTCCTTATTCAAGATCATCCTAGCAAAACATCCTCCAATTAAAACAAGTTCTCATTTGTTAAGTGTTAGGGTAGTTATGTAATTTGTGTCTACCTATTATATTATAAATAGTAGTGTGTGTAAGGGGAGAACCCTATGTTTTGATTCAAGAATATTTTAGCAGTTGTTTTTCTCTCTCATTCTTTGTCTTTTTCATCATCTACACATTCAACATGATATCAGAGCCACATCTTCCTCCTTGAAGATATTTTTGCTCTTTTCTTCTTTTTTTCGTCAATTTTTGTATTTTTCTTCTATCACAGTCCAAAAAATAAAAAATAAAAATGAACAAATAAATAAATCCCATCATGATCGATTAAGGGTTCTCAATATGATTGATTTTTGTTTTATTTTTTGGTCATTTGTTGATTGTTTTTCCATTGTTTCTTTATTTTTTGGGAAAATGGGTGATTTTCTAGAAACTTTGTTTCGTACCTCTTCAGGCTGATTTCTTCTCTCCTAACCTAATCTCTGGGGGCCGACTGACACCTTGGAGGCCTCGGGTGTCCTTGTTTTGAAGGTTTGTTGAGCTTTGTCTTGATTTATGTCAGTTTCAGCTCATCTGGGTGTGATTTGGTTGTGTTTCGGTACTGCTTTATGTGGCTAGAGGTCATCTGGGTGTGTTTTGGTATTGTTTTTGGTTCTAAGGTTGGTTTTTAAATTTGTCTCCCTTGGTTTTGCTGTTGTGGTACTGCTAGGTTGTTGTTTGGTGTTTGTTTTTTTATTTTAAATGACTGAGGCTAAGGCTAAGGATCCAAAGGTCAATGGAGAGAGTGGATTGCATCAAGTTATGACCCTTACGGATAGTCCCTCTTCAAATCGATCTGTGAAACTTGATGGTACTAATTACCTGATTTGGCCACGCTCATGTAGTCTTGCTATTGCTGCCCAACGTTTGACTAGCTCCATTATCGGTACCCTCCAACAACCTAATGTTGATGGTGATTCGCGTACTCAATGGATTTCTGAGAATGTTTTGGTTATGACTTGGCTGATTAACTCCTTGAAGCCCACTATTAGTCAAACTTTTCTCCTTTTGGATACAACTCATAAGATTTGGACCACTGCCAACCAAATGTACTTACAGTAGGGTAATCATGCCCAGGCATATGAGTTGAGGAGGAAGATTCAGGGCTTGGATTAGAAGGACAGATCACTTGTTGTGTACTATGTTGAGCTTAGTAGTCTATGGTAGGAACTTGCTTATTATCATAGTTTCCAAGCTGTTTGTTCTCAGAATGCTACTTTGTTTCACCAATCTGTGGAGAAAAAGTTTGTGTATGACTTTCTTTCTAGCCTTAATTTGGAGTATGATCCGATTCGGGTTCAGGTGTTAGGTCGTTCTCCGTTTCCTACCTTACACGAGGCTTATGCTCTAGTTCAGCAAAAGGAGAGTCAGCGAAGTGCTATGGTCTATCCCTCTATTCAGGATCGTTCTACTTTGGTTGTTGCTTCTACCAACTGGGATGTTAAGCCTAGTCTGGTTCAACTTGGGAGTAAGGGTACATTGCTTGATCGAGATTGGTTGAAGTGTGATTATTGTGGAAAAGATAGGCAAAATAACGAGAATTGTGGAAGTTAAATGGTCATCCTACTCGAGGTCGTGGCCGCGGTGGTGCTTCTCGTTCCCAAGTACGTGTCAGAGATCACTACTACTACTTCTGATGCTAGTACACTTTCTCAAGATGAGCTCCACACTCTCAGGCATTTGATAGCTCGACTTAATTCTCTGTCTACCATAGCCCCTTCCACTTTTGCTTCTTCCAATTTTGCTCACAGGTATCCTTGCTAATGCCCCTAGTACATCATCATCGCCTTCTTAGATTATTGATTCCGGTGCTACCGACCACATAATAGGTGCCCCTAATCTTTTCTATTATTATTCTCCTTGTTCTGGTCGAGATGAGGTTAGAGTGGCTGACAACACATTATCCTCAGTCTTCGGCGAGGGCTCGGTTCATTGTTCCTTTTTGCTTTCTCTTTCATCTATTCTTTATGTTCCTAATTTTTCTACTTACTTTCTATTAGTAGCCTTACTACATACATCTCTAAATTGTTTTGTGACCTTTTTTTCGACTCATTGTGTCTTTCTAGAACTGACTACGGAAAAAATGATTGGTAGTACCGTAGTGGTAAAGCACAGAGTGGACTATACTTTTGGGACGTCGTCCCTCCAACATTCACTTTGTCCTCGGCTCAAGCTCTTCAATGCACTACCGGCTCCTCCCTCCATTTTCTTCATCAATGGCATCGTTGATTAGGTCATCCTTCCTTTAGTATTTTAAAAAAGCTTTTCGCTTCATTAGTTTGAGATTGTCCAAGGAATAATTTTGTTTGTGATGCTTGTGAACTTGCTAAACATACTGTATTGTTTTTCTTCTTAAAATTTATTTTTCGAATATTTTTTTCTTTTCCCCCTGTATTATGAAGAATCCAGTCTCAATAATACAACTAAGTTAGCCATGCAAGATGATTTTTGGAACACTTTGTATACAAATTGGCACCTATAAGGTGGAACACTTTGCACCACCCTTTACTGTAATTCTCATTCATAAATAAATTGTTAAGATAAAAATAAATAAATAAACAAATTGTCGGTAATTCTCATTCACAAATAAATTGTTAAGATAAAAATAAATAAATAAACAAATTGTTGGTTGTTTTTAAGACCCAACAATGGCTGGTCCAGTTTTGGTATCTCGGGGCCAATACGTATAAAGGTAAGGAAGAGTGAGGAGCATTGATTAAAGCCCAAGGCACAAACACATCACAGCGCACGTTAGCAAACAAACCCCAGCAACTTCGTATACATACGCCGTCGCCTGCAAATTGTAGAGGAGCAAGGTCCCAATTTGCACACCGAATCGAAGCTAGCATCAATGGCTCCCAAGCTGAAAGAGAAGCCGAAACCCTCGCAATCGCAAGCTTCAAAGCCTGCAATCGCCGTTGAAGATCTATTCACCACTCTCAATCGGCACATCCAACGGTCGGAGTACGAACAAGACGTCAAAGTCGCAGATCAAGGTCATTATTCATGTTTATATGATTGTAAGTTCATTTTGTTTGTGTTTTTTTTGGAAATTTGGGTCGAATCTGTGTTTTTTTTTTTTTTGCAGTTCTGTCAATTGTCTCTAACGATGAGGACGCGATTCATTGCAAAATCATGGCTTTAATCAAGGCTGATAGCATCGATGAAGCTCTTTCGACTATTGAGTCTTCTCGAAGGCTCCCGATTGATTTTAGTTTCTTTAAGGTAAAAAACATGAGCTTTGTTCACTGATTCAATGGTGTGTCTGTTGATTTAAGATTTTAAAATGTGTTTGTTGGTGCAAAATTATTAGTTTTTGTTATCATGGAGTGTAAAGCAATTTGAAGAATTTATGTTGATGTATCATGGGCCTTAATATTTCTTTGTTAAGCGCATGCTAGGCAGTTAGTTATTAACCTGATGTGGTTTAACAAATGTATGTTGGTTGCCACATCTATTTTGAGCTCCTATTAGTATTCAAGATCGAAATAATCCCATTTGGTAGGGCAGGTTTAGCAAAACTCTACTTCATTGTATGAGTTTTTACTAAACATACTGTATTGTTTTTCTTCTTAAAATTTATTTTTCGAGTATTTTTTTCTTTTTCCCCTGTATTATAAAGAATCCAGTCTCAATAATACAACTAAGTTAGCCATGCAAGATGATTTTTGGAACACTTTGTATACAAATTGGCACCTATAAGGTGGAACACTTTGCACCACCCTTTACTGTAATTCTCATTCATAAATAAATTTTTAAGATAAAAATAAATAAATAAACAAATTGTCGGTAATTCTCATTCATAAATAATTTGTTAAGATAAAAATAAATAAATAAACAAATTGTTGGTTGTTTTTACGACCCAACAATGGCTAGGCCAGTTTTGGTATCTCGGGGCCAATACGTATAAAGGTAAGGAAGAGTGAGGAGCATTGATTAAAGCCCAAACCACAAACACATCAAAGCGCACGTTAGCAAACAAATCCCTATAACTTCCCATACATACGCCGTCGTCTGCAAATTGTAGAGGAGATGGTCCAAATTTGCACACCGAATCGAAGCTAGCATCAATGGCTCCAACGCTGAAAGAGAAGCCGAAACCCTCGCATTCGCAAGCTTCAATGCCTGCAATCGCCGTTGAAGATCTATTCACCACTCTCAATCGGCACATCCAACGGTCGGAGTACGAACAAGCCGTCAAAGTCGCAGATCAAGCTCATTATTCATGTTTGTATGGTTGTAAGTTCATTTTGTTTGTGTTTTTTTTTGGAAATTTGGATCGAATCTGTGTTTTCTTTTTTCTTTTTTTTTGCCGTTCTGTCAATTGTCTCTAACAATGAGGACGCGATTCGTTGCAAAATCATGGCTTTAATCAAGGCTGATAGCATCGATGAAGCTCTTTCGACTATTGAGTCTTCTCGAAGGCTCCTGATTGATTTCAGTTTCTTTAAGGTCAAAAACATGAGCTTTGTTCACTAATTCAATGGTGTGTCTGCTGGTTTAAGATTTTAAAATGTGTTTGTTGGTGAAAAATTATTAGTTTTTGTTATCATGGAGTGTAAAGCAGTTTGAAAAATTTATGTTGACGTATTATTGGCCTTAGCATTTCTTTGTTAAGCCCATGCTAGGCAGCTAGGTATCAAACTGATATGGTTTAACAATTGTATGTTAGTTGCCACATCTATTTTGAGCTCCTATAAGTATTCAGGATCGAAATAATCCCATTTGGTAGGGCAGGTTTAGCAAAACTCTACTTCATTGTATGAGTTTTTACTAAACATACTGTATTGTTTTTCTTCTTAAAATTTGTTTTTCAAGTCTTTTTTTCTTTTTCCCCTGTATTATGAAGAATCCAGTCTCAATAATACAACTAAGTTAGCCATGCAAGATGATTTTTGAAACACTTTGTATACAAATTGGCACCTATAAGGTGGAACACTTTGCACCACCCTTTACTGTAATTCTCATTCATAAATAAATTTTTAAGATAAAAATAAATAAATAAACAAATTGTCGGTAATTCTCATTCATAAATAAATTGTTAAGATAAAAATAAATAAATAAACAAACAAATTGTTGGTTGTTTTTACGACCCAACAATGGTTGGGCCAGTTTTGGTATCTCGGGGCCAATACATACAAAGGTAAGGAAGAGTGAGGAGTATTGATTAAAGCCCAAACCACAAACACATCAAAGCGCACGTTAGCAAACAAATCCCTGTAACTTCGCATACATACGCCGTCGCTTGCAAATTGTAGAGGAGCAAGGTCCAAATTTGCATACCGAATCGAAGCTAGCATCAATGGCTCCCAAGATGAAAGAGAAGCCGAAACCCTCGCAATCGCAAGCTTCAAAGCCTGCAATCGCCGTGGAAGATCTATTCACCACTATCAATCGGCGCATCCAACGGTCGGAGTACGAACAAGCCGTCAAAGTCGCAGATCAAGCTCATTATTCTTGTTTGTATGGTTGTAAGTTCATTTTGTTTGTGTTTTTTTTTGGAAATTTGGATCGAACCTGTGTTTTCTTTTTTCTTTTTTTTTTTGCCGTTCTGTCAATTGTCTCTAACGATGAGGACGCGATTCATTGCAAAATCATGGCTTTAATCAAAGCTGATAGCATCGATGAAGCTCTTTCGACTATTGAGTCTTCTCGAAGGCTCCCGATTGATTTCAGTTTTTCTTTAAGGTAAAAAACATGAGCTTTGTTCACTGATTCAATGGTGTGTCTGTTGATTTAAGATTTTAAAATGTGTTTGTTGGTGCAAAATTATTAGTTTTTGTTATCTTGGAGTGTAAAGCAATTTGAAGAATTTATGTTGATGTATTATTGGCCTTAGCATTTCTTTGTTAAGTGCATGCTAGGCAGTTATTTATTAAACTGATGTGGTTTAACAAATGTATGTTGGTTGCCTCATCTATTTTGAGTTCCTATTAGTATTCAAGATCATAATAATCCCATTTGGTAGGGCCGGTTTAGCAAAACTCTACTTCATTGTATGAGTTTTTACTAAACATACTGTATTGTTTTTCTTCTTAAAATTTGTTTTTCGAGTCTTTTTTTTCTTTTTCCCCTGTGTTATGAAGAATCTAGTCTCAATAATACAACTAAGTTAGCCATGCAAGATGATTTTTGGAACACTTTGTATACAAATTGGCACCTATAAGGTGGAACACTTTGCACCACCCTTTACCGTAATTCTCATTCATAAATAAATTTTTAAGATAAAAATAAATAAATAAACAAATTGTCGGTAATTCTCATTCATAAATAAATTGTTAAGATGAAAATAAATAAATAAACAAATTGTTGGTTGTTTTTACGACCCAACAATGGCTGGGCCAGTTTTGGTATCTTGGGGCCAATACGTATAAAGGTAAGGAAGAGTGAGGAGCATTGATTAAAGCCCAAACCACAAACACATCAAAGCGCATGTTAGCAAACAAATCCCTATAACTTCGCATACATACGCCGTCGCCTGCAAATTGTAGAGGAGCAAGGTCCAAATTTGCACACCGAATCGAAGCTAGCATCAATGGCTCCCAAGCTGAAAGAGAAGCCGAAACCCTCGCAATCTCAAGCTTCAAAGCCTGCAATCGCCGTTGAAGATCTATTCACCACTCTCAATCGGCACATCCAACGGTCGGAGTACGAACAAGCCGTCAAAGTCGCAGATCAAGCTCATTATTCATGTTTGTATTGTTGTAAGTTCATTTTCTTTGTGTTTTTTTTTGGAAATTTGAATCGAATCTGTGTTTTCTTTTTTCTTTTTTTTTTTGCCGTTCTGTCAATTGTCTCTAACGATGAGGACGCGATTCATTGCAAAATCAAGGCTTTAATCAAGGCTGATAGCATCGATGAAGCTCTTTCGACTATTGAGTCTTCTCGAAGGCTCCCGATTGATTTCAGTTTCTTTAAGGTAAAAAACATGAGCTTTGTTCACTGATTCAATGGTGTGTCTGTTGGTTTAAGATTTTAAAATGTGTTTGTTGGTGCAAAATTATTAGTTTTTGTTGTCATGGAGTGTAAAGCAATTTGAAGAATTCATGTTGATGTATTATTGGCCTTAGCATTTCTTTGTTAAGCGCATGCTAGGCAGTTAGGTATCAAACTGATGTGGTTTAAGAAATGTATGTTGGTTGCCTCATCTATTTTGAGCTCCTATTAGTATTCAAGATCGAAATAATCCCATTTGGTAGGGCAGGTTTAGCAAAACTCTACTTCATTGTATGAGTTTTTACTAAACATATCAGATTGTTTTTTCTTCTTAAAATTTATTTTTCGAGTATTTTTTTCTTTTTCCCCTGTATTATGAAGAATCCAGTCTCAATAATACAACTAAGTTAGCCATGCAATATGATTTTTGGAACACTTTGTATACAAATTGGCTACTATAAGGTGGAACACTTTGCACCACCCTTTACTGTAGTTCTCATTCATAAATAAATTGTTCAGATAAAAATAAATAAATAAACAAATTGTCGATAATTCTCATTCATAAATAAATTGTTAAGATAAAAATAAATAAATAAACAAATTGTTGGTTGTTTTTACGACCCAACAATGGCTGGGCCAGTTTTGGTATCTCGGGGCCAATATGTATAAAGGTGAGGAAGAGTGAGGAGCATTGATTAAAGCCCAAACCACAAACACATCACAGCGCACGTTAGCAAAGAAATCCCTGCGTCTTCGCATACATACACCGTCGCCTGCAAATAGTAGAAGAGTAAGGTCCAAATTTTCACAGCGAATCGAAGCTAGCATCAATGGCTCCCAAGCTGAAAGAGAAGCCGAAACCCTCGCCATCGCAAGCTTCAAAGCCTGCAATCGCCGTTGAAGATCTATTCACCACTCTCAATCGGCACATCCAACGGTCGGAGCCTTCAAAGTCGCAGATCAAGGTCATTATTCACGTTTGTATGATTGTAAGTTCATTTTGTTTGTGTTTTTTTTTGGAAATTTGGATCGAATCTGTGTTTTCTTTCTTTTTTTTTTTTTTTTTTGCAGTTCTGTCAATTGTTTCTAACGATGAGGACGTGATTCGTTGCAAAATCATGGCTTTAATCAAGGCTGATAGCATCGATGAAGCTCTTTCGACTATTGAGTCTTCTCGACAGCTCCCGATTGATTTCAGTTTCTTTAAGGTAAAAAACATGAGCTTTGTTCACTGATCAATGGTGTGTCTGTTGATTTAAGATTTTAAAATGTGTTTGTTGTTGCAAAGTTATTAGTTTTGTTATCATGGAGTGTAAAACAATTTGAAGAATTTATGATGATGTATTATTGGCCTTAGCATTTCTTTGTTAAGCGCATGCTAGGTAGCTAGGTATCAAACTGATGTGGTTTAACAAATGTATGTTGGTTTCCTCATCTATTTTGAGCTCCTACTAGTATTCAAGATCGAAATAATCCCATTTGGTAGGGCAGGTTTAGCAAAACTCTACTTCATTGTATGAGTTTTTACTAAACATACTGTATTGTTTTTCTTCTTAAAATTTGTTTTTCGAGTATTTTTTTCTTTTTCCCCTGTATTATGAAGAATTCAGTCTCAATAATACAACTAAGTTAGCCATGTAAGATGATTTTTGGAACACTTTGTATACAAATTGCCACCTATAAGGTGGAACACTTTGCACCACCCTTTACTGTAATTCTCATTCATAAATAAATTGTTAAGATAAAAATAAATAGATAAACAAATTGTCGGTAATTCTCATTCATAAATAAATTGTTAAGATAAAAATAAATAAATAAACAAATTGTTGGTTGTTTTTACGACCCAACAATGGCTGGGCCAGTTTTGGTATCTCGGGGCCAATACGTATAAAGGTAAGGAAGAGTGAGGAGCATTGATTAAAGCCCAAACCACAAACACATCACAGCGCATGTTAGAAAACAAATCCCTCCAACTTCGCATACATACGCCGTCGCCTGCAAATTGTTGAGGAGCATGGTCCAAATTTTCACACCGAATCGAAGCTAGCATCAATGGCTCCCAAGTTGAAAGAGAAGCCGAAACCCTCGCCATCGCAAGCTTCAAAGCCTGCAATCGCCGTTGAAGATCTATTCACCACTCTCAATCGGCACATCCAACGGTCGGAGACGTCAAAGTCGCAGATCAAGGTCAATATTCATTTTTGTATGATTGTAAGTTCATTTTGTTTGTGTTTTTTTTGGAAATTTGGATCGAATCTGTGTTTTTTTTTTTTTTTTTTTTTTTTTGCAGTTCTGTCAATTGTCTCTAACGATGAGGACGCGATTCGTTGCAAAATCATGGCTTTCATCAAGGCTGATAGCATCGATGAAGCTCTTTCGACTATTGAGTCTTCTCGAAAGCTCCCGATTGATTTCAGTTTCTTTAAGGTAAAAAACATGAGCTTTGTTCACTGATTCAATGGTGTGTCTGTTGATTTAAGATTTTATAATGTGTTTGTTGGTGCAAAATTATTAGTTTTTGTTATCATTGAGTGTAAGGCAATTTGAAGAATTTATGTTGATGTATTATTGGCCTTAGCATTTCTTTGTTAAGTGCATGTTAGGCAGCTAGGTACCAAACTGATGTGGTTTAACAAATATATGTTGGTTTCCTCATTTATTTTGAGTTCCTATTAGTATTCAAGATCGAAATAATCCCATTTGGTAGGGCAGGTTTAGCAAAACTCTACTTCATTGTATGAGTTTTTACTAAACATACTGTATTGTTTTTCTTCTTAAAATTTGTTTTTCGAGTATTTTTTTTCTTTTTCCCCTGTATTATGAAGAATTCAGTCTCAATAATACAACTAAGTTAGCCATGCAAGATGATTTTTGGAACACTTTTTATACAAATTGGCACCTAAAAGGTGGAACACTTTGCACCACCCTTCACTGTAATTCTCATTCATAAATAAATTGTTAAGATAAAAATAAATAGATAAACAAATTGTCGGTAATTCTCATTCATAAATAAATTGTTAAGATAAAAATAAATAAATAAACAAATTGTTTGTTGTTTTTACGACCCAACAATGGCTGGGCCAGTTTTGGTATCTCGGGGACAATACGTATAAAGGTAAGGAAGAGTGAGGAGCATTGATTAAAGCCCAAACCACAAACACATCACAGCACACGTTAGCAAACAAATCCTTCCAACTTCGCATACATACGCCGTCGCCTGCAAATTGTAGAGGAGCAAGGTCCAAATTTGCACACCGAATCGAAGCTAGCATCAATGGCTCCCAAGCTGAAAGAGAAGCGAATCGCAAGCTTCAAAGCCTGCAATCGCCGTTGAAGATCTATTCACCACTCTCAATCGGCACATCCAACGGTCGGAGTACGAACAAGACGTCAAAGTCGCAGATCAAGGTCATTATTCATGTTTATATGATTGTAAGTTCATTTTGTTTGTGTTTTTTTTGGAAATTTGGGTCGAATCTGTGTTTTTTTTTTTTTTTTTGCAGTTCTGTCAATTGTCTCTAACGATGAGGACGCGATTCATTGCAAAATCATGGCTTTAATCAAGGCAGATGGCATCGATGAAGCACTTTCGACTATTGAGTCTTCTCGAAGGCTCCCGATTGATTTCGGTTTCTTTAAGGTAAAAAACATGAGCTTTGTTCACTAATTCAGTGGTGTGTCTGTTGATTTAATATTTTAAAATGTGTTTGTTGGTGCAAAATTATTAGTTTTTGTTATCATAGAGTGTAAAGCAATTTGAAGAACTTATGTTGATGTATTATTGGCCTTAGCATTTCTTTGTTAAGCGCATGCTAGGCAGTTAGGTATTAAACTGATGTGGTTTAACAAATGTATGTTAGTTGCCTCATCTATTTTGAGCTCCTATTAGTATTCAAGATCGAAATAATCCCATTTGGTAGGGCAGGTTTAGCAAAACTCTACTTCATTGTATGAGTTTTTACTAAACATACTGTATTGTTTTTCTTCTTAAAATTTGTTTTTCGAGTATTTTTTTCTTTTTCCTCCGTATTATGAAGAATCCAGTCTCAATAATACAACTAAGTTAGCTATGCAATATGATTTTTGGAGCACTTTGTATAGAAATTGGCACCTATAATGTGGAACACTTTGCACCACCCTTTACTATAATTCTCATCCATAAATAAATTGTTAAGATAAAAATAAATAAAGAAACAAATTGTCGGTAATTCTCATTCATAAATAAATTGTTAAGATAAAAATAAATAAATAAACAAATTGTTGGTTGTTTTTATGACCCAACAATGGTTGGGCCAGTTTTGGTATCTCGGGGCCAATACGTATAAAGGTAAGGAAGAGTGAGGAGCATTGATTAAAGCCCAAACCACAAACACATCACAGCGCACGTTAGCAAACAAATCCCTGCAACTTCGCATACATACGCCGTCCCCTGCAAATTGTAGAGGAGCAAGGTCCAAATTTGCACTCCGAATCGAAGCTAGCGTCAATGGCTCCCAAGCTGAAAGAGAAGCCGAAACCCTCACAATCGCAAGCTTCAAAGCCTGTAATCGCCGTTGAAGATCTATTCACCACTCTCAATCGGCACATCCAACGGTCGGAGTTCGAACAAGCCGTCAAAGTCACAAATCAAGGTCATTATTCATGTTTGTATGATTGTAAGTTCATTTTGTTTGTGTTTTTTTTGGAAATTTGGATCGAATCTGTGTTTTTTTTTTTTTTTTTTTTTTTTTTTTTTCTGTTCTGTGAATTGTCTCTAACGATGAGGACGCGATTCGTTGCAAAATCATAGCTTTAATCAAGGCTGATAGCATTGATGAAGCTCTTTCGACTATTGAGTCTTCTCGAAGGCTCCCGATTGATTTCAGTTTCTTTAAGGTAAAAAACATGAGCTTTGTTCACTGATCAATGGTGTGTCTGTTGATTTAAGATTTTAAAATGTGTTTGTTGGTGCAAAATTATTAGTTTTTGTTATCATGGAGTGTAAAGCAATTTGAAGAATTTATGTTGATGTATTATTGGCCTTAGCATTTCTTTGTTAAGCGCATGCTAGGCAGTTAGGTATTAAACTGATGTGGTTTAACAAATGTATGTTGGTTGCCTCATCTATTTTGAGCTCCTATTAGTATTCAAGATCGAAATAATCCCATTTGGTAGGGCAGGTTTAGCAAAACTCTACCTCATTGTATGAGTTTTTACTAAACATACTGTATTGTTTTTCTTCTTAAAATTTGTTTTTCGAGTATTTTTTTCTTTTTCCCCTGTTTTACGAAGAATTTGGTCTCAATAATACAACTAAGTTAGCCATGCAAGATGATTTTTGGAACACTTTGTATACAAATTGGCACCTATAAGGTGGAACACTTTGCACCACCCTTTACTGTAATTCTCATTCATAAATAAATTGTTAAGGTAAAAATGAATAAATAAACAAATTGTCGGTAATTCTCATTCATAAATAAATTGTTAAGATAAAAATAAATAAATAAATAAATTGTTGGTTGCTTTTACGACCCAACAATGGCTGGGCCAGTTTTGGTATCTCGTGGCCAACACGTATAAAGGTAAGGAAGAGTGAGGAGCATTTATTAAAGCTCAAACCACAAACACATCACAGCGCATGTTAGCAAACAAATCCCTACAACTTCGCATACATACGCCGTCACCTGCAAATTGTAGAGGAGCATGGTCCAAATTTGCATACCGAATCGAAGCTAGCATCAATGGCTCCCAAGCTGAAAGAGAAGCCGAAACCCTCGCAATCGCAAGCTTCAAAGCCTGCAATCGCCGTTGAAGATCTATTCACCACTCTCAATCGGCACATCCAACAGTCGGAGTACGAACAAGCCGTCAAAGTCGCAGATCAAGGTCATTATTCATGTTTGTATGATTGTAAGTTCATTTTGTTTGTGTTTTTTTTGGAAATTTGGGTCGAATTTGTGTTTTTCTTTCTTTTTTTTTTGCAGCCCTGTCAATGGTCTCAAACAATGAGGACGCGATTCGTTGCAAAATCATGGCTTTAATCAAGGCTGGTAGCATCGATGAAGCTCTTTTGACTATTGAGTCTTCTCGAAGGCTCCCGATTGATTTCAGTTTCTTTAAGGTAAAAAACATGAGCTTTGTTCACTGATTCAATGGTGTGTCTGTTGATTTAAGATTTTAAAATGTGTTTGTTGGTGCAAAATTATTAGTTTTTGTAATCATAGAGTGTAAAGCAATTTGAAGAATTTATGTTGATGTATTATTGGCCTTAGCATTTCTTTGTTAAGTGCATGCTAGGCAGTTATGTATTAAACTGATGTGGTTTAACAAATGTATGTTGGTTGCCTCATCTATTTTGAGCTCCTATTAGTATTAAAGATCGAAATAATCCCATTTGGTAAGGCAGGTTTAGCAAAACTCTACTTCATTGTATGAGTTTTTACTAAAAATACTGTATCGTTTTTATTCTTAAAATTTGTTTTTCGAGTATTTTTTTCTTTTCCCCTGTATTATGAAGAATCCAGTCTCAATAATACAACTAAGTTAGCCATGCAAGATGATTTTTGGAACACTTTGTATACAAATTGGCACCTATAAGGTGGAACACTTTGCACCACCCTTTACTGTAATTCTCATTCATAAATAAATTGTTAAGATAAAAATAAATAAATAAACAAATTGTCGGTAATTCTCATTCATAAATAAATTGTTAAGATAAAAATAAATAAATAAACAAATTGTTGGTTGTTTTTACGACCCAACAATGGTCAGCGATTTTGGTATCTCGGGGCCAATACGTATAAAGGTAAGGAAGAGTGAGGAGCATTGATTAAAGCCCAAACCACAAACACATCACAGCGCACGTTAGCAAACAAATCCCTATAACTTCGCATACACATGCCGTCGCCCGCAAATTGTAGAGGAACAAGGTCCAAATTTGCACACCAAACCGAAGCTAGCATCAATGGGTCCCAAGCTGAAAGAGAAGCCGAAACCTCGCAATCGCAAGCTTCAAAGCCTGCAATCGCCGTTGAAGATCTATTCACCACTCTCAATCAGCACATCCAACGGTCGGAGTACAAACAAACCGTCAAATTCGCAGATCAAGGTCATTATTCATGTTTGTATGATTGGAAGTTCATTTTGTGTGTGTTTTTTTTGGAAATTTGGATCGAATCTGTGTTTTCTTTTTTTTCTTTTTTTTTTGCAGTTCTGTCAATTGTCTCTAACGATGAGGACGCGATTCGTTGCAAAATCATGGCTTTAATCAAGGCTGATAGCATCGATGAAGCTCTTTCGACTATTGAGTCTTCTCGAAGGCTCCCGATTGATTTCAGTTTCTTTAAGGTAAAAAACATGAGCTTTGTTCACTGATTCAATGGTGTGTCTGTTGATTTAAGATTTTAAAATGTGTTTGTTGGTGCAAAATTATTAGTTTTTGTTATCATGGAGTGTAAAGCAATTTCAAAAATTTATGCTGATGTATTATTGGCCTTAGCATTTCTTTGTTAAGCGCATGCTAGGCTGCTAGGTATTAAACTGATGTGGTTTAACAAATGTATGTTGGTTGCCTCATCTATTTTGAGCTCCTATTAGTATTCAAGATCGAAATAATCCCATTTGGTAGGGCAGGTTTAGCAAAACTCTACTTCATTGTATGAGTTTTTACTAAACATACTGTATTGTTTTTCTTCTTAAAATTTGTTTTTCGAGTATTTTTTTCTTTTTCCCCTGTATTATGAAGAATCCAGTCTCAATAATACAACTAAGTTAGCCATGCAAGATGATTTTTGGAACACTTTGTATACAAATTGGCACCTATAAGGTGGAACACTTTGCACCACCCTTTACTGTAATTCTCATTCATAAATAAATTGTTAAGATAAAAATAAAAAAATAAACAAATTGTCGGTAATTCTCATTCATAAATAAATTGTTAAGATAAAAATAAATAAATAAACAAATTGTTGGTTGTTTTTACGACCCAACAATGGCTGGGCCAGTTTTGGTATCTCGGGGCCAATACGTATAAAGGTAAGGAAGTGTGAGGAGCATTGATTAAGGCCCAAACCACAAACACATCACAGCGCACGTTAGCAAAGAAATCCCTGCAACTTCGCATACATACGCCGTCGCCTGCAAATTGTGGAGGAGCAAGGTTCAAATTTGCACACCAAATCGAAGCTGGCATCAATGGCTCCCAAGCTGAAAGAGAAGCCAAAACCCTCGCAATCGCAAGCTTCAAAGCTAGCATTCGCCGTTGAAGATCGATTCACAACTCTCAATCGGCACATCCGACGGTCGGAGTACGAACAAGCCGTCAAAGTCGCAGATCAAGGTCATTATTCACGTTTGTATGATTGTAAGTTCATTTGGTTTGTGTTTTTTTTGGAAATTTGGATCGAATCTGTGTTTTTTTTCTTCTTTTTTGCAGTTCTGTCAATTGTTTCTAACGATGAGGACACGATTCGTTGCAAAATCATAGCTTTAATCAAGGCTGATAGCATCGATGAAGCTCTTTCGACTATTGAGGCTTCTCAAAGGCTCCCGATTGATTTCAGTTTCTTTAAGGTAAAAAACATGAGCTTTGTTCACTGATTCAATGGTGTGTCTGTTGATTTAAGATTTTAAAATGTGTTTGTTGGTGCAAAATTATTAGTTTTTGTTATCATGGAGTGTAAAGCAATTTGAAGAATTTGTGTTGATGTATTATTGGCCTTAGCATTTCCTTGTTAAGCGCATGCTAGGCAGTTAGGTATTAAACTGATGTGGTTTAACAAATGTATGTTGGTTGCCTCATCTATTTTGAGCTTCTATTAGTATTCAAGATCGAAATAATCCCATTTGGTAGGGTAGGTTTAGCAAAACTCTACTTCATTGTATGTGTTTTTACTAAACATACTGTATTGTTTTTCTTCTTAAAATTTATTTTTCGAGTATTTTTTTCTTTTTCCCCTGTATTATGAAGAATCCAGTCTCAATAATACGACTAAGTTAGCCATGCAAGATGATTTTCGGAACACTTTGTATACAAATTGGCACCTATAAGGTGGAACACTTTGCACCACCCTTTACTGTAATTCTCATTCATAAATAAATTTTTAAGATAAAAATAAGTAAATAAACAAATTGTTGGTTGTTTTTATGACCCAACAATGGCAGGGCCAGTTTTGGTATCTCGGGGCCAATATGTATACAGGTAAGGAAGAGTGATGAGCATTGATTAAAGCCCAAACCACAAACACATCACACCGCACGTTAGCAAACAAATCCCTATGACTTCGCATACACACGCCGTCGCCTGCAAATTGTAGAGGAGCAAGGTCCAAATTTGCACACCGAATCGAAGCTAGCATCAATGGCTCCCAAGCTGAAGGAGAAGCCGAAACCCTCGCAATCGCAAGCTTCAAAGCCTGCAATCGCCGTTGAAGATCTATTCACCACTCTCAATCGGCACATCCAACGGTCGGAGTACGAACAAGCCGTCAAAGTCGCAGATCAAGGTCATTATTCATGTTTGTATGATTGTAAGTTCATTTTGTTTGTGTTTTTTTTGGAAATTTGGATCGAATCTGTGTTTTTTTTTTTTATTTTTTTTTTTTGCAGTTCTGTCAATTATCTCTAACGATGGGGACGCGATTCATTGCAAAATCATGGCTTTAATCAAGGCTGATAGCATCGATGAAGCTCTTTCGACTATTGAGTCTTCTCGAAGGCTCCCGATTGATTTCGGTTTCTTTAAGGTAAAAAACATGAGCTTTGTTCACTGATTCAATGGTGTGTCTGTTGACTTAAGATTTTAAAATGTGTTTGCAAGTGCAAAATTATTAGTTTTTGTTGTCATGGAGTGTAAAGCAATGTGAAGAATTTATGTTGATGTATTATTGGCCTTAGCATTTCTTTGTTAAGCGCATGCTAGGCAGCTATGTATTAAACTGATGTGGTTTAACAAATGTATGTTGGTTGCCTCATCTATTTTGAGCTCCTATTAGTATTCAAGATCGAAATAATCCCATTTGGTAGGGCAGGTTTAGCAAAACTCTACTTCATTGTATGAGTTTTTACTAAACGTACTGTATTGTTTTTCTTCTTAAAATTTGTTTTTCGAGTATTTTTTTCTTTTTCCCCTGTATTATGAAGAATCGAGTCTCAATAATACAACTAAGTTAGCCATGCAAGATGATTTTCGGAACACTTTGTATACAAATTGGCACCTATAAGGTGGAACACTTTGCACCACTCTTTACTGTATTTCTCATTCATAAATAAATTGTTAAGATAAAAATAAATAAATAAACAAATTGTCGGTAATTCTCATTCATAAATAAATTGTTAAGATAAAAATAAATAAATAAACAAATTGTTGGTTGTTTTTATGACCCAACAATGGCCGGGCCAGTTTTGGTATCTCGGGGCCAATACGTATAAAGGTAAGGAAGAGTGAGGAGCATTGATTAAAGCCCAAACCACAAACACATCAAAGCGCACATTAGCAAACAAATCCCTGCAACTTCGCATACATACGCCGTCACCTGCAAATTGTAGAGGAGCAAGGTCCAAATTTGCACACCGAATTGAAGCTCGCATCAATGGCTCCCAAGCTGAAAGAGAAGCCGAAACCCTCGCAATCGCAAGCTTCAAAGCCAACAATCGCCGTTGAAGATCTATTCACCACTCTCAATCGGCACATCCAACGGTCGGAGTACGAACAAGCCGTCAAAGTCGCAGATCAAGGTCATTATTCATGTTTGTATGATTGTAAGTTCATTTTGTTTGTGTTTTTTTTTTTTTGGAAATTTGGGTCGAATCTGTGTTTTTCTTTCTTTTTTTTTTCAGCTCTGTCAATTGTCTCTAACGACGAGGACGCGATTCGTTGCAAAATCATGGCTTTAATCAAGGCTGATAGCATCGATGAAGCTCTTTCGACTATTGAGTCTTCTCGAAGGCTCTCGATTGATTTCAGTTTCTTTAAGGTAAAAAACATGAGCTTTGTTCACTGATTCAATGGTGTGTCTATTGATTTAAGATTTTAAAATGTGTTTGTTGGTGCAAAATTATTAGTTTTTGTTATCATGGAGTGTAAAGCAATTTGAAGAATTTACGTTGATGTATTATTGGCCTTAGCATTTCTTTGTTAAGCGCATGCTAGGCAGTTAGGTATTAAACTGATGTGGTTTAACAAATGTATGATGGTTGCCTCATCTATTTTGAGCTCCTATTAGTATTTAAGATCGAAATAATCCCATTTGGTAGGGTAGGTTTAGCAAAACTCTACTTCATTGTATGAGTTTTTACTAAACATACTGCATTGTTTATCTTCTTAAAATTTGTTTTTCGAGTTTTTTTTTCTTTTTCCCCTGTATTATGAAGAATCCAGTCTCAATAATACGACTAAGTTAGCCATGCAAGATGATTTTTGAAACACTTTGTATACAAATTGGCACCTATAAGGTGGAACACTTTGCACCACCCTTTACTGTAATTCTCATTCATAAATAAATTGTTAAGATAAAAATAAATAAATAAACAAATTGTTGGTTATTTTTACGACCCAACAATGGCAGGGCCAGTTTTGGTATCTCGGGGCCAATACGTATAAAGGTAAGGAAGAGTGAGGAGCATTGATTAAAGCCCAAACCACAAACACATCACACCGCACGTTAGCAAACAAATCCCTATAACTTCGCATACACACGCCGTCGCCTGCAAATTGTAGAGGAGCAAGGTCCAAATTTGCACACCGAATCGAAGCTAGCATCAATGGCTCCCAAGCTGAAAGAGAAGTCGAAACCCTCGCAATCGCAAGCTTCAAAGCCTGCAATCGCCGTTGAAGATCTATTCACCACTCTCAATCGGCACATCCAACGGTCGGAGTACGAACAAGCCGTCAAAGTCGCAGATCAAGGTCATTATTCATGTTTGTATGATTGTAAGTTCATTTTGTTTGTGTTTTTTTTAGAAATTTGGATCGAATCTGTGTTTTCTTTTTTTCTTTTTTTTTGGCAGTTCTGTCAATTGTCTCTAACGATGAGGACGCGATTCGTTGCAAAATCATGGCTTTAATCAAGGCTGATAGCATCGATGAAGCTCTTTCGACTATTGAGTCTTCTCGAAGGCTCCCGATTGATTTCAGTTTCTTTAAGGTAAAAAACATGAGCTTTGTTCACTGATTCAATGGTGTGTCTGTTGATTTAAGATTTTAAAATGTGTTTGCAGGTGCAAAATTATTAGTTTTTGTTATCATGGAGTGTAAAGCAATGTGAAGAATTTATGTTGATGTATTATTAGCCTTAGCATTTCTTTGTTAAGCGCATGCTAGGCAGCTAGGTATTAAACTGATGTGGTTTAACAAATGTATGTTGGTTGCCTCATCTATTTTGAGCTCCTATTAGTATTCAAGATCGAAATAATCCCATTTGGTAGGGCAGGTTTAGCAAAACTCTACTTCATTGTATGACTTTTTACTAAACATATTGTATTGTTTTTCTTCTTAAAATTTGTTTTTCGAGTATTTTTTTCTTTTTCGCCTGTATTATGAAGAATCCAGTCTCAATAATACAACTAAGTTAGCCGTGCAAATGATTTTTGGAACACTTTGTATACAAATTGGCACCTATAAGGTGGAACACTTTGCACCACCCTTTACTGTATTTCTCATTCATAAATAAATTGTTAAGATAAAAATAAATAAATAAACAAATTGTCGGTAATTCTCATTCATAAATAAATTGTAAAGATAAAAATAAATAAATAAACAAATTGTTGGTTGTTTTTACGACCCAACAATGGCCGGGCCAGTTTTGGTATCTCGGGGCCAATACGTATAAGGGTAAGGAAGAGTGAGGAGCATTGATTAAAGCCCAAACCACAAACACATCAAAGCGCACGTTAGCAAGCAAATCCCTGCAACTTCGCATACACACGCCGTCGCCTGCAAATTGTAGAGGAGCAAGGTCCAAATTTGCACACCGAATCGAAGCTAGCATCAATGGCTCCCAAGCTGAAAGAGATGCCGAAACCCTCGCAATCGCAAGCTTCAAAGCCTTCAATCGCCGTTGAAGATCTATTCACCACTCTCAATCAGCACATCCAACGGTCGGAGTACGAACAAGCCGTCAAAGTCGCAGATCAAGGTCATTATTCATGTTTGTATGATTGTAAGTTCATTTTGTTTGTGTTTTTTTTGGAAATTTGGGTCGAATTTGTGTGTTTCTTTCTTTTTTTTTTGCAGCCCTATCAATGGTCTCAAACAATGAGGACGCGATTCGTTGCAAAATCATGGCTTTAATCAAGGCTGGTAGCATCGATGAAGCTCTTTTGACTATTGAGTCTTCTCGAAGGCTCCCGATTGATTTCAGTTTCTTTAAGGTAAAAAACATGAGCTTTGTTCACTGATTCAATGGTGTGTCTGTTGATTTAAGATTTTAAAATGTGTTTGTTGGTGCAAAATTATTAGTTTTTGTAATCATAGAGTGTAAAGCAATTTGAAGAATTTATGTTGATGTATTATTGGCCTTAGCATTTCTTTGGTAAAGTAGAGCCAAAACACCCCTATGTTGGGGTAGGGTTTCCCTGTCCTATTTTGTCAGGAGCTAGGGTTTCACTACGCACGCAGCGGTTTCAAACAACCCATATCGGGTAAGCAACCTGTCCTAGTTTGGAATGGTCACTATGGATTCCGATATGCACTAGGTCGAATGGTCAAAGAGGGTGCCCCGGTAAAACCGGGGTTTGTGTTCCCATGCTGTCAGAGCCCATAACCGGTCAGCCTTATGGACATGCCTTGACAAGACAAGCCTCCGGCAAACCGTTCAGGAATGGCAGATGGCAAACACTGTGTTCCTAGGCGCACCAATGCACATGCAATGCAAAGAAACACATAAACGTAGTCAAAACAGGATATCACGAGTTCGAGTCAAGCTCTCTAAACTCCCAAAATAGTCGCCAGAAAGCAGTAGCGTCATGAGGGGACCTCGCTACTCGCTTTGGACTCGATTTTGTGTCGCGGTTCATCTGATCAACGAAGAGTCCAACTCGCAAATCGTTTTGAAGAAAAGCAGTTTTTGAAAAGTAGTGCCAAACATGGATTTGCTTTGCGGATTCTGAGTCGCCACCTAAATATTTTTTAATGGGGAATTTAGGAAACCCACGACTCGGTCTTAAGGCCACGTGTCCGTCATCACCAAAGTTGTCTTGGCTCGGGAGCTTGGGTACGATCGGGGAAGGTCAGCTATGAGCACCCCCTTTCGCCCGGTCCGAAGACCGGCCTCTACTAACCATGATATCCGATTTTGAAAACCTTATGTATTCTTATTCCGGTTATTAGCCTAGAATTACTATGTTATGCGCGCAACAAACAAGTATAGACTAGATTGCCTAATTTGGAAATAAACATTGCATATCCGTTGGTTTTGAAAACGCTTTGGAATTTGCTACTCGCAAGTAGGCTAAAATACGGATTTCAACGAGTTTCCCAACTCAAGCAATCCAACCTCCACCCACAGGCATTCAAGCAGTTTAACACATAAGCATTTAGCCGCATGGTAAGCATACTATCATGTCAACATTCACACGCATGCGAGATGCTAAAACATAAAAATACTTACATCGTACTCCGTGCCAAAACAATAAACTAGTTAGCAGGCATGCATGACCTAGTTCGTGTTAAATGGCTAATGCATCACATACAGGAGTGTAATCTAAACAGGCTCGGCTAACCCTAAACATGGCACATGAGATGCAACAACTATCACGTATTCAATTTGGAATTGAAAGTACGATGCAGTTTGCATGATGTGCCGAGCCCAATGCATGTAAACAAATGCATGAATGCACGCATGCATAGCATAAGGTATGCTAAAATAAACGTGCCCTAATCTACCATCAAAGCAGGTAAATAAAAGGGAGAAAGAAATGGGGATTGGAAGACATACACACCACTCACCCACACTTATTACAATTATGCCCTCGCTCGGAGGGACCAAATAAATATTACAAACCGAATAAATAATTAACTACGCAAGCTAATTAAAATATTACAAGACTCTTAACTAATTAACAAATTAATTAAGCTATTTAAAACAGTAAAGCCCTCGGGAAGCGGGCCAGATGCAGCGCATGCTCGGGACTTGCTCGGAATCGCACTGCCATGCCTAGCTTGCCTCTGTTTTCCCTGCTTTTCTCTTCTGAAGACTGCAAAAATCTCAGGAATGCCTCCCTTAACATCTGGGATCACCATCGGCTGAACAGGATAGCCACCGGCTGCGGGGTGTGGTCATCGGCACGAGAGGAATCCATCGGCTGACATTTACTGCCGACCGGCACAATATGTTGCCGATCGGCACTGAGTGCCTGCAGAACCTGCAACTCACAGCAGCAGAGGGCAAAACTTGCATGGCAATGTAATTCAAGCACATGTATGCACCAAACACATTCCTTATCATGTTTGTGACTCAAAGGAAGGTGTGCCTCGATTCCCGGGCCACCAATCATGCATTTCTATGCATGATGGCCCAAAGAACCAATTTGTGCACTTTCATATCAAATGAAATGCAATCAAACAATCAAACCAAGGGGCTTCTACTTCCATCATGACTTGGTCAAGAGGTAGAGCATGCATGCCAATGCAATGCAATCCTAAGCATGCTATCTAATATGCAACATGACAATTCAAACAAGCATACTAAGCATGCAAACATGCAAGCCAAGAGGCAATTCAAGCAAGCAAATTATGAACTTAAACACGACTTAGGCAGCCCCAAATAGGCCTAAAACAGTGGCCACAATGCTAGTTAAGAGGGCCAAAGACATATGCACACATGCACAAGTTAAGGCACCAACACTTAAGCATAATAAGCAACATCCAAGCACACTTGAAATGAGTTAAACATGGACTACTAGCATGCATTGAAAGCTATGAAATTCATGCAAAACATGATGCCAAATCATGCAACAAAGTAAGCTACCAAATGCAACAAATGGCCCAAGCACCACAAAGCAAGTCAATGAGGTATTGAACCACACTTATGCAAAACAATTATGGCATGCATTAACCAACTAAAATCAGAGTTTTAGCATGCAAAACCAAGCCCAAAGGACTACCTAGATGGCATCTAAGTGGCCCAAGTATGAAGGCATGCACAAGACTAAAATATGGAGCGTTCAACACATGCTTTTAAAGCATTAAAGAGGCATGCTAGGCAATCAAACAAGCACACCAAAGGTACTGAAATAGCATATTAAATGGTTCCAAACCATCAAAAAAGGAGCAAGCAAGGCATGCTACACACTCATCCTCTTAAGGCCAACAAGCCAAATACAAAGAGGCTACAAGATACATGCTAAGATTGACCAAAACAACTATGGACAGAGCTAAAGCATGGCAAAATAAGCATACAAGCTTCATGGATCCAAGCCTAAAACATGCTAGAAACAAAGGCATACAACCTAGGCATGTTAAGGGATCAAATAGACATTACAAGGCAACTATGCTAAGCATGCATAAGGGACCTAAACCAACTTAGAAACATGTTATATCATGGCAATATAAGCATGAAAAACAAACCAAACATGCTCAACACATAACCAAACATGGTGCTCCCTTGGAGGTCGAAACTTGCCCTTTTCAAGGACATCAAGGAGAGGGGGTGGCCCTCTCCTTCTTAGGACTTTAAGGCATCACCTTCACCACTGAAATCCCTCAAGATTTCAGTGGTGAAGAGATCCAAGCACCAAAATCCCGGAGCTCTCACAAAATGGCACAAAATGGGGGCCTTACAAGGCCTAAGGGTGATCAAACTCACCCAAACCACAAAACACTCTTAACCAACAATGAAGAGGACTAAAAAACAGAACTTTTATGTGTTAATCACCAAGCACAAAAATAGTTCTAAAGCAAGCAAAAAGAGGGTGCAAAAATGGGGTAAAAAGAGAGTAGTTTCTTACCCTTGTGGACCTCTTCACCAAAGATGATGTTGTTGCTTCCTTGAGCTCCAAACCAGTCAAGAACCTCAAGAACAAGCTCTTGGAACCTCAGAAACCAAGAGAAAGTGAAACACTAGGTGTTGATGTGCAATAGTAAGACACAAACACCTAGTCACACAAACAAGAGAGAAGTAGAGAGATAGGATAGATATACAAGTTCTAACCTAAAACCAGAGCTTCTTCTAAGCTTTCTAACCAAAACTTCTCTAACCCTAATGCCAAGAGAGAAGGCCTTCTCTTATAGGCATCAATCTTGTAAAGCTTGTCAAACAAGCTTACAAGGAGGGCATCCCTCCATACACGTGTATGGAGGGGAAGAAAGTGACATACAGCTGCTTCAAAATATCTGATAAAGCAGCTGCACAGTAGTCGGCAGGGCAAAATGGTCATTTTGCCCAAAATAGTGCCGACCGGCACAAAACAGTGCCGACCGGCACAATACAGTGCCGATGGCAACAACAACCAGCCGGTGGCCTCTAGCCACAGCCGGTGGTGTGTGGGGATGCCTCAAAAGGCATTCCCTGCCCCTCCAAGGCAAAACACAAGTGTTTGGTGCAAAACCAGACACAAAACGGTCGAGTTCGGAGATCCTGAGGCAAGGCGCGTAGCCGAGGACTCCGGGAACTCCAAACGAACACAAATAAGGATGATCACCGGGTGTTCAGGCGGTGACGTCCAAGTCTTGAGGACAGTCAAAAATGGGGTGTCTACAGGTATTTATCAAAAGCTTCAGAAATCCAAGATAGAGTCATTGGAGATAAATCTTATTGCTGGTTTGCTTTCTGCTGAGAGGGCTTCCGAAGTGCAAGGAGTGATGGAGGCTCTCAGAGTAAAAGCAACTAGCAGCTTTGAGTTGGCGTACAACACTGCTTGTTCATTAATTGAAAGGAAGAAGTATTCAGATGTAGAGCGACTCCTACTGTCAGCTCGAACGTGAGTCACAATGTTGTATATAAGAATTGATTAGAACGAGCTATTTGCTTTCTAATTACTACAAATGATACTATAAACACAATTATTCTGATTTATTGTGGTACTTCTGCTGCTGCTACTGTTGCCATTGCCATTTTTTTTTAAGACTTAGAAGTTCACTACTTTGTTACTATTAAGTATACACTACGTAGATTTGTTATTTTGATGGAACTCTTTAGAAGAGTTGTGAGCACATAAATTTAATATCTAAGTATGCAAAATAGTGTTGCTTGGAAATTGCTTCTTGTGTAAATGAAATTGCTTTCTCTTCCTAGTCATCATGTTGGTACTTTCTCATTTATGTTTGGTTCCCTGACTCTTGTGAGCAGTCTGCATGGTACCAACGACTAATAACGGAATGGATATATGTCTTTAGGACCCTGTCTATAATGCACAACTACTTATAAAGTGTTGCCGACCATAACTCCTCGTACTGAATTTTCGTTGGCAGGAACACAACTACCTATAAAGTGTTGCCGACCATCACTCCTTGTAATGAATTTTCTTTGGCAGGAACAGATATGCATCATATAACCTAATAGATGGCTTTTAGGGCATCATTGTCTTGTACTTTGAATTGTAAAAACTTGATTCCAATTTCTAACGTATGGTTAACATATAAGAGCTGGTTATGACCCTCTTTGTGTGGTAAAATCATGTTTTTTGTTGAGAAAGTTTACATTTTTTTCAGATGTGTGGAAAATAACCATGGTTGTTGTTTTAAAGTAGAAAAGACTCTTGCCAAAGTATTGCGTAGTATCCTTCCAAATTGACATCATGTTCATTCTACCCGTTTTTTTTTTTTTTTTTGATCAGCAACAAACAAAGATTTATTAAGGCTCAAGCCCAAGAAAAAAGAGGATAAGGCATCCTCTTACAAGAGAAATGGAAAAACCAAAAAGAGAAAAAAGAAAATACAAAAATACCAACTCAAAAACTACTACACAGAACAAACTGACACCCCATTGGTAGCAAGCAAAAAAAGCGGAATCCCTAGGAATACTGAGCTCACCGAGGCCCAAAAAGACGCCAAGTATCTCACCCTATCCCATAAGTAGTCTATATCCCGGGCAACTCATTTGAAAACACAGGCATTTCTTTCCAACCAAACAACCCAGAAAATTGCAAAGACGACACCACTCCAAAGTACTTTAGCCCTCTTCGACCTTCCAAAAACTAATCAAATAATAACATTTGAGCACATCCTTTTGGGGCCACCCATATCACACTACCCAATCCAAACACCCTATGCCATAACCACCTAGCCACCGAGCAATGCAAAAAGAGATGATCCAAAGATTCTCCACTTTTACAACACATGATACACCATTGAGGATTAAGATACTGCGAAGGTCTCTTCTTTTGCAATGAATCATTTGTCAGAGTGCCCCTATGAACCAAGATCCACATGAACACTTTCACCTTGAGAGGAGCACATGCCTTCCAAATCTTGTTATGAAATAGAAACTGAGAAACATGAGAAGTATCAATGATTTTATCAAGAAAGGACTTACAAGTAAATGAATCCGACGAATGAATATTCCAAACCAACCTATCCTTCAACATTGGAGACAAAGAAACATTTTTAAGCCTTGACAAAAGAGAAATCAATTCCGGAACTTCCCTGTCATGAAGATTCCGACGAAAATTAAAATTCCAAGATAAAGGAACCACCAAAGAACCCGCCACAGACGCAACAGAACAATTATGAGATTGAGAAACGCCATATAGAAGTGGATAGGACTCAGCGAAGGACGTCGAGCCCTCCCAAACATCCTCTCAAAATTTGACCATTTCCCCATTACCCACCCTCACAGAAATGAATCGGGACCAAACTGGATAAATTTGAGAAATGGACTTCCAAGGAGCACGTCCGCTACCCCTCGAGATCACCTGAGAGTCCTTACCATTAACCTAAATCCCATATTTAATTTTAATAACTGCATGCCATAATAAACCACACTCATTGGGGAATCGCCATAACCACTTGCCCAGCAGCCATGTTTCTAGTCACTATATTACCAATGGCCAAACCCCCCTTCTCCTTAGATAAGGACACTGTTTCCCAGTTTACCAAATGATCCTTCCTTCCCTCATCTTTCACTTCCTATAGAAAATCCCTCATTAACTTTTCAATAGATTTTGCTACCTTGACTGGAATCTTAAACACAGACATGAAATAAATTGGAATTCCACTTAGCACTGTCTTAACCAGAGTGTACCTACCCCCCACGGGATAGTAAAGCCCTACTCCACCCTTCTAACCTCTTTCCTATCTTTTCCACAATCGGATTCCAAAACACTTCACCCCTTGGGTTACCTCCTAGCGGAAGCCCCAAATACTTCATCGGAAATGTCTCTATACCACACCCAAGTAACTCAGCCACTCTCTGAATCAAACTTGAATCAACATTAATACCCGCAACCCTACTCTTCTCTAAATTTACCCTGAGACCAGAGAGCACCCCAAAAAGCCTAACCACAGAAAAGAGATTCACCATTTGGCTCTCGTCCTCCTCAGAGAAGAAAATAGTGTCATCCGCAAACTGCAAATGTGTCACACAAATCTTATCTCTACCGACCTATAAGCCTTCAAACAGACCAACCTCTTTAGCCCTATCCACCATTCTTCCTAACACGTCCGCTACCATGATGAAGAGAAAAGAAGATAAAGGATCGCCCTGTCTCAACCCTCGAGATGCCTTAAAAGTCTGCCCTGGTTTACCATTGACTATCACTAACATATTGCAAGACGCCAAACATCCCCTAATCCAGGACCTCCATCTCTCACCATACCCTTTCTTATCCATCACAAAATCCAAAAAATGCCAATCTACATGATCATACGCTTTCTCAAAATCTGCATTAAACACAAACCTCTCTTTTCAGACTTTCTACACTCCTCAACCAGCTCATTCGCCACCAAAACCACATCTAGAATCTGTCTACCTTGCACAAAAGCCCCTTGAGTTGAAGAGATTGTATCCCCTAAAGAAGCCCTCAACCTTTTTGACAAAACCTTCCCCAAAATCTTATAGAGTGATGTCACCAAACTAATTGGTCTAAGATCACCAATACGGATGGCTCCATCCCTCTTAGGAATCAAACAGATAAATGTGGCATTAGCACATAAATGAACCACCCCTGTCTTATAAAATTCCATGAAAACCTTCACCAAATCCCCCTTCACCACCTCCCAACAATCTTGCAAAACTGCCATTGAAAACCCATCGGGGCCTGGAGCCTTGTCCTTCTCGCACTCAAAAACTGCATCCTTAATCTCCAATTCCTCAAAAGGCCTCTCTAACCAGATAGCACTTTCCTGATCAATAGGCCTCCACTCAATCCCTTATATCCCAGGCCTGACTAGCTCATCCTTCGAAAACAATTTTAAGTAAAAATCAAAAATCCCTTGGACTATTTGCTCCTCTGAGTCCACCACTACCTCTCGCCTTACTTCTAATCTCTTAATGAACTTTTTCTTCATTTTTCCATCCGTAACCCTATGAAAGAATTTTGAACTAACATCCCCCTCCTTTAACCACTTCACCTTTGCTTTTTGTGCCTAGAAAATCTGCTCTCTAAGAGTCAACTCTTCCAACTTCATGCCTAGCTCCCTCCTCTCTCTCCTCAAATCCTCGATCTCACTCCCTTGCATCTCCAAAGAATATATCTCCTCTATTCTACCCATAACTTGAAGTTTAGATGACTCCAAATTTCCAAACACCTCTATATTCTAAAGCTTCACTCGCTCTTTAATGACCTTCAACTTTCTCATGAATTTAAAACCCTCCAACCTGTGACATCTAGCATTATTCCACCACCCCGCAAAGTTCTACTTAAATAAATGATGATCCAACCACTTATTCTGAAACCTAAATAGGACCCCACCTAAAAAGACAAATCTTGATCATAATGGGACAATGATAGGACACCAATCTTGGAAACGCCTCTTGTCTCACATTGGGGAAAACCCCTTCTCAACCTAAAGAAAATAAAAATCTATCCAGTCTAGAACATACCCTACTTTCCCTAAGATTAAACCATGTGAATCATGCATTAAATAAAGAAGGATCCACCAACTCACATCCTCTAATTAACCCATCAAAATCTTTCATACTCCTATTGATTCTACCCCCATTAAGCTTCTCTGAAACCTTCCTAACCACATTGAAATCCCCTCCTAAACACCAGTTGGGGTAGCATAATCCATATAACCCACCTAACTCCTCCCATAAAGCCTCTCTTTTAGCGGGGCAATTCGGGCCATATACCCCCGACAACCACCACTCACTATTATCTAGATTCCTGAACCTAACTGATAACAAAAACTCTCCAACTAATGAGTCACACTCAAAAACCACCCTCTCATCCCAAATACATAAAAGACTTCCAGACCTTCCCACCGATGGTATAAAAGCCCACTTTTTATGCCTAACTCCCCAAACACTTTTAATGAAATTCCTATCACAAGCTTCCACTTTAGTTCCCTGAAAAATGACTATATCAGGTTGATGCTTCCTCAAAAAATCCCTAGTAACCCCCTTCTTCTTCCGGGAACCCAAACCCCTCACATTCCAACTAACAATCTTCATTGAGAAACATTGTCACTCCTAACCTCCTCATGTCTCCTATCATAATTAATTGTGCTCACCAAGTTCCTTAACTCCCTAGCCCCCTTTCTAACCGAAGCCCCTCCCCTTTTAACACCCCCCCTAGAGATACTAAGTTCTTTTCCACTAACCCCCTCCCTCCCATTTAACCTTACTAACGAAAGCCCTATAACTCGGAGCAAATGCTTAAAAAGAGGCATTTCATTTTCCTCAATAGGACAAGACGCATACTTGCTTAACTCCATCAACGAATGCTCTGTTTCAACCTCACTATCCCTCACTCCACTAAAAACACAGCTTTTCGTGGGCATATGATTAATAGAATCTCTTACTTGAGCATCATTTACTTGGCCTACAGGAATGTTAGCATTATAGGACACAGGACTAATAGTAGAGCCAATTATCATGGCTCTGGAAATATCCGACAAGACTCCTTGATCATCCATTCCTTTAACAGAACCATTCAGACCCTGACTCTGAGATCCCCCTACCCCATTCCCAAGTGAAGAAAAGATTTGACTAGCAGTGTTACCCCTCTTAGATGCTGGAGCTGTGGTATCTTGGATAGCAGTGTCACTAACATGATCCATTATTTTAGAGACACCCTCGACCTCCTCATTCTCAACAGTGCCTTGTTCCTTAAAAAGATTACACAGCTGGAAATCATACTCTTCTTGATCACCTTCATCGCCTTCTGAACCAGAGATAAACTCAGAGCTTATCTCAGACCCATACATTTCCAAAGCTTGCAGCACTTCATTAAGCTCGAAACATCCATCATCAACCTTGCGACTCAACAAATCAGCATCGTTCACATCCTCTATCCTTTCATCGACCCACCCTCCATATTCCCCTCTGTTTTCTGCAAATCCTCAACAGATCCATTCAGGAAATCGGCTAATCCTAGCTGAATCTCATCTTTCATTAGTCGAAATTGATTAGTCCTCGAAGAATTCATCTCGCGATCCACATCCACAGCCTCTCGTACCCTAGACGGATGTCGACGCTAAGCCTTCTCCTCCCCAATGGATCGTGTCTCCCCTACAAGCAAATCGGGTCGATCATCATCACGGATCCTCTCTTCCAAACCATGAACCTCTTTCAATTGACCCATTGGGCCCAAATCAGTTGAATAGATCATATCTACACTTTGAGGCCCAACATTACAATCCATTTGCTGCTTATAGACAGGCCCAGCTCTTGGAGAAAACAACCTGGGCCATTGATTCATAAACCTCTAGCCCTTATCATAAAAATCACTTGGGCCCAAAATAAAAGTTGGCCCACTACGCCCCACTGGCCCAGTTGGAGCCTCCCTAAGCCCCTTATCCCTTGATCTACCCTCCATCTCAACCACCACACGGGAGCTAACCCCAGCCCTTTCGACTTCTACACCTCTTCGATTTTCTCCTTTGAAGCCGCCACGTGTCCACGCTAGCTGTCCATCTCCTTCGTCTTCCTCGTCGCCGACAAAAGATTCGCCAGAAAACTGTTGCCGGAAGATCGTTGGCCAAACTTCCCCATTATGTCGCACTGACTTGGACAATGGCTTGAGACGCACCATAGAAGATTGATCTCCCTCCTTGATCTCCATACAAACTAGAGAAAACCACTATCAAAGCCTCTGACTTTCAATCTTACTTCAAATAGATTTTCCAAAGAGACAGTTCTTCTATCCACTTCCAACAAACCACCACATTTTTTACCTATGTAATGGAATACCTTTTCATTCCAAAGGGTAAATGGCAAGTCACACACTGTAATCCACCCTCCATAAGAGACAATCACCTCTGGTTTAACATGCTTCACCTCTGACCACTTTTCCAAACTGATTGTCACACCTTTGTTGAAGAACCTCAATCCCTTATTTCCAATCAAATTCGCTTCCTCTCTATTACTTACCCAGAACAGAGCTCTATTGATTTGAAATGACCGAAATGCAATAGACTTCTTTAAATATTTGCTTAATTCCTTTTCAATTTGAGCCCAGCTGCTTGAAAAGTCACATCTTACACGGACTACCGCCCGCTCCATATTAGCCCTTAAATTGCCTGTTCGATTCTCAGTGAACAAATCAACAAACTTCATTCCTCTGTTCACCCCTTTTTTCCTTTCCCAAGCCTCCTCATTTGTCCCCTTGCTCTGAACTCCTTCTGTAACTCTAACCCCGGCATCCATACCTATAGTGTTCCTCTTGGGTTCATTACAAATGACTTTACGAAGCATGGTAGGTGTATCCATCCATCCATTACCATTATTCCCCGCCGAAATGATAATGTTTCATTTCTTGACACCTCCTTCCCATTTCGACAAATCAATAAAAGCACCCTTACCATTGGCATACTTCTGTAAACAAAACACAGCGGAACTGCTATGGTAATTGCTAAAGAAAGAGCCTCATTTGTAAAGTTTCCCCATCTGCTGTAGAGCTTGCACAGCCCAACTTACACCTCCCAAATCTATCTTCAGAGAGAAGCTTTGTAGTCGATTCCTCTCTATAATCTCCACTAGACTCCCTCTAGATCTCTCGTCAACCTGGATAATGACTATCTTCTGTTCGATCCTTAATTCTGAGGATAGCTCCGTATACTCTCTCATCTCCCTAGATGCATGTACCAATTATTTGAAACTGTCCGAAACTAATGAGAGAGAGGGTCCGTAGGCCTCACAGATCTATTACCCACTATTTGCATGCATTCACTAAAGTCCCTACCCGTTGTTTAAGACTGATATTTGATGAAGATTCAGTGAACTGGTAATTAGTAGAGGCACTATTCTTACCAGTATTTAGGAACGTCCTGTAATAATGAATATTTGTTAACTTTAAATCTGAAGCTTCAAAATAACAAAGCGAATAGTAGTTTGAAATTTCACAATGATGGCAAGTTATTTGATTTTATAGCGACCTCGGTCTTTTCCCAGTTAGTTGTTGTATCCGGACTTATGTTCCGTAGATCCCGTTGTTATATAATAGTTGTTGTTGTCCTTTAATTCCTTATTTTTGAGTTATAGGATGCTTTGGGCAGGTTGGTTTTAGGTTGGGAGTGTTTGGGAGCAAAGGGTTGTTGTCTAGGTTTTTGACTCTTCGCTCGAGCGAGGAGTTGGTCGCTCGAGTGAGCTTCTGTTTTTGGTCCTTCGCTCGAGTGAGGATTTGGTCGCCGGCGAGTAGAGTTTTGTGTCCGTGGTTGGCTGTGGTTTCTTCGCCGAAGCGGCGATTGCGTCTAGTATAGACCTGAAAGTTGTGTTTCTTCGCTCGAGCGAGCTTTTCTTCGCTCGAGCGAGCAAGGTGTATGTTTTCGAGTTCTTCGCTCGGCGGCGATCCTTCGCTCGGCGAGCTTGCACTGAAGCTTCGAGTTCTTGGCTCGAGCGAGGCTTTCTTCGCTCAAGCGAGGGTTTTCTGTGTCTGGTCGCTCGAGCGACCAAGTCTTCGCTCGAGCGAGCCTGTCAGGTTTAAATAGGCAGCAGCGGGTTTTAAAACACTTTTTCATCCTCTTTTTGATTCCAAAACCCTAGGTCTGTCTTCTCTCTCTCTCTACTCACCTTCTCTCTTAGGTTTGATCTACTTAGAGTGTGTTTTTACCCTAGATCCTTTACTAAAAAGATAGAGTGGGTCAAGGGCTTCCTTTTAATCTGAACAATCTTGGATTTGGAGCACTTTGGTTTTTCGTCATCTTCTCCTTTTTGAGTTCTTCACTTCGAGGTAGGGATTTCCTACTCCATACTATAAGTTTTGTTTTAAGTTTTGGTATTTTGATATGTTGGGGGTTGTTTGGTAATTTTGGGAAAAATCCTAGTGGTTGAAGTAAATTAATTTGTATAATTAATTTAGGGAAAAATGTGGAATTGAGTTTAATTCATGGAATTGGGGAATTTAGTGATTTAATGGTGTAGTTGGTTAGTTTAATTACTTACCTATGAAAATGTTAAATTTATATTTATTGATACATTTATTTCCTGTTTAGAAATAACTGTCTTGGGCTATCGGTGGAGGATAGTCGTAATTGTTGTAGACATTGCATGTGGATTAGAGAAAACTGAAACTAATCACATTGGTTAAGTTATTAATTTTATTTGTTGAATTAATCTGAAAATACATGTATTGATTGAGTATTGTATATGACAAGTGTTTGTTACATTGTATATGCATATTGTTTGGGAGGAGATAGGGATGTACTCCTGATTTGGGAGGAGATAGGGGATGGACTCCTAAACCGGATATTGTTTGGGAGGAGATAGGGGATGAACTCCATTAGCACCACTAATACGTGTGCTTATTGATTTATGGAAGTGTTTTCATATATTATTGATGCATCACTAAAATGTGTATCAAACTGGAAGTATGGAAGTGTTTTGGTATGAGACTTAGTCTCATTTAATTTGTTGATGTTGGAAGTAATGTTAATGTGAGATGTAGTCTCACTGTTATAGTTTGGCCAGGTTCTGAGCCATAGTTGTATAAATGAAAAGTTGAACAAATAATGAGAAGTAAAACGTGTCATGGACATTATTGTTATGAAACTGTATGATAATGAAATCGGTAATTTGTGTTAACCATCTATTGAATGCTATTGCTTTATTCAATACTTATATTTGGTTTAGTATATTTCTACTGAGCTGTGGCTCACCCTATATGGGAACATCATTTTCAGGTCCAGGTGATGTGCTACCTCCAAGGAATTAGCTTGGAAGGATTTAGAGTTGAAGACTCTGTTTAGATTAGTTGTTATTTGCTTTATTTGATTTTACATGTAAACACTCAAGCCAAGGGCTTAATTTGTAAATGAGTTAGTACTCATATTTTTGTGTCCAAGTGTTGGCTTGGAAAGATGTAAGCCCGTAGGGCATTTACTCTCTCTATTACGTGTAATATGTTTTAATAAGATTACTCTGATGAATGGAATAATACTTTGTTTTCTTATGATGACGCATGTTAATGATATATATTATCAGTTTAATTTTGGGGGGCATTATAGATTTCATCAAAATAACATCTTACCAAGTTGGGTAGATTTAATTACTCGTTTTGGCCAATTATGCAATATTTTCTCTCGTTTAACATCCTAATGTTTTACTAGGTCACTTCTTAAACAACATAAATCTCCCCACACATTTGAAGAAGATAAGTTTATATTTTTTTCTTTTCTTTGATTTTTTTTTTTGACAAAATAGGTCAAGAAACGCTAATGAAGATAATTTGGCTGATGATGACATAAAGGTCGAATTGGCTCCCATAACTGTACAGTTGGCACATGTTCAACAGGTATGATATTGGCATTACATGCATGTTTGTCTCTTCTTTTTCAAATGCTCATTTGTTATTTTATCCAAATTGGCTTATTTTTTTAGCTCCTCGGACACACACAAGAAGCCATTGAAGCTTACATAGACATTATAAAGCGAAATCTGGCAGATGAATCATCACTTGCAATGGCATCAAACAACCTCGTATCATTCAAGGGTCTTAAAGACGTCTCTGATAGCCTAAAGAAACTTGATCGATTAATAGAAAAAGGCAGCGGGCCACAGATTTTCCAACTTGCTCGTGGACTTGACCTAAAGCTTTCACCCAAACAAAGGGAAGCAATATATGCCAATCGGGTGCTTCTGCTTCTTCACTCTAATCGGATTAATCAGGTCTTAAATTTCTCTTTTACCTACTTCTAAACCCCTTCCCCTAGCGGTGTTAGGAATCCATAACACTTAACGAGGATTGGTGAAACTCAAAACGTAAATGCAGACAAACGCACAAGAAGGATAAATGACATGCACACATGAAGTGTTTATGTGGTTCACCCCAAGCTAGATCAATGTCCATGGCTACTATGATTTTCACTATAAATACATAGAAATAGAGCAATATGTCCAGTTAGATCCACGGTCGAGTGGTTAGTGTCCACTACTTATTAGGATCAACACTACTCCAACAAATCCTCCACACAACCGTCTTATTTTCTCCCTTGTTTGTTTTAGTTTTATTTGAATTATTATTCAAATTGAGGGTATATTTGCAGGCTCGAGAACTTGTTGGTGCACTGCCAGACATGTTTCCTGATAGTGTGATGCCGGTACTACTTCAAGCTGCAGTTTTGGTGAGAGAGAACAAGGCTGGCCGAGCTGAAGAAATACTAGGCCAATTTTCAGAGAAGTTCCTCGACAAGTCGAAGGTCGTTCCCCTTGCAAGGGCGCAAGTTCTTCTTTGGTCTTGGCCACCCTCAAGTTGAAGCCGAGTCCTCTAAAAGATATCGGACATTCAACACATGCCGCCACTATCGCCACCTCATATCTCTTAAGAACGTGCATGAGATATCGACGGTGCAATTCTTTGTGTTTGATTCTGCGATCAATGGTGGTCAAAGCGCCATGGTGAAGACAACAAGCTCAATGTCATTATGACAAGAAGCTCACCATAGATGAGAAATCATGTCACTCACTACAGACATCAAACCATAACATAATTCATAGCTTTATAAACAACCTTGATACTTGTCAAAAGATAAAATTAAATAACATGACACAAATCTATTTCCTATGTTGCATGGACTCATGGATGGGTCTTTGAATGTGAATATGAATCTTAAGTGTCAAATTTTTCCAGTTCCAATGTCCAAGAACACAAATACGGCTAATTTATAGAAGTTTAGATGAAAAGGAATTTTAGTTTTTCATATGCAAATTGGTATAGAGAAACATTTACAGTAAAATTACTCAACCAAAATGACATTTACAAACCATTGATCAACTAGGTGGTTTTGTCCCTTTTCCAACAAACATGGCTAACCAGGCACAGTGGAAAAACAAACTGGAATAGAATAAGAATGTATTAGAATCAAAGGAAATAGGTAACAATACAAACATAAGACTCAGACAAATAAAAAAATGGTTCACACAAGCAAGAAACTATAAAGCATATCTAATAGTGTAAGAATTTAATAATAGCACTAAATAGAAGGGAAATAGAATTTTGAGTTTGATTCCACAGAAACCATTCAAAAGGCAGATATCGACATACCACATGGCCAAATTCATGGAAAAGATTAACCACTTCAGAGAATCTCGACAATGCAGTATGAGAAGTAAGTAATGCCATAAGAATCTACATATAGAAATTGAGGATAAATCAGTAACATATTAAAATTATGATCAGCTTACGATACTTTTAACATATACGAGAAGTTGTGGACTATGTCTTCTACTGCCCAACCATGTATAACATTTATATCAAAAAAACCAACACCTATATTACTAGAGACATAATTGCATCCAACTGAACCTTGAGAAGAATTTTCAAGTTCAAAACAAACTCTCATGGTGGCAAGGGAATCCAACACAAAGCAGACATACATCAGGCAACATAAATTTTTGCCTTTTTTCTATTGAAAGCTAAAAAAAATGTAATTCTACCATGCTAATCAAACATGCTTTATGCATTTGATCTTGTCCTTACTAAACAAAATAGAATGTATCCCAAAATAAAATGCTTTGCAGGTACCCAAAATTTGAGTTCAACATCACAACAACAATAAGTTTAGAAGACTCAAAGTTAATAGCGTATTACAATCACCTTTCGTGCACCATTGACAAAAGAACCATTCTGAAGAGCCACAACACAGGTGTGACCATATTTTCCCTCCCTGTTTGAAGATACAACGTAAGTTCATTTCATTCTAAATCATATATGTGAACCACCCATAAATTGATGTCCACTAGAATTAATAAAACCATGAGTAATAAATGAACCTGGAGAACATATCAAGGTAGAAATAGCCCAAAAGTTCACTAGAAGATAAGTCATAGACTGAATAAAGGTGAACATCAGAGTACCAAACCTCAGCATCTGCAATTTCTTCAAATCTTAAACCTGCATGAAGCAAAGGAAGATGAGAGCTTAGTAGATGAATTATCCAAGCAAAATACTTAAGTTAAGAAATGGAAACATCATGAAATTACCAAAAAGGTCTTGGCATATTTTCAAGATCCCTGACATGACCAAATTGAACGGAAAGTATTGTTTAAGAGCTCCAACGTCCAGATTAAATTGTTGTTCCTCAATTCTCTTCACGTAGTACAACAGATCCTCAATTCCAAAAGGAAAATCTCCTTCCTCTTTTTTTTGATGTACCAGAATAACACAGACTATAAAGACATAAAACACACTTTGGCATAACAAGACATAAACTAAGCAAAAACTAACCTTCAAGTCTTTTAACATACTAAGTTCTCTGGTGGCCAAGTCAGCTAAACTGGCAGAGAGTTCCTCCAAGAACTCAAATACCTGAAAATAATAACATCATGCTCATCAGGAAAAATCAGCTTTATGAAAGGATTAGTAGGAAAATATTACAAACAAATAGTAATGGAATGATGATTCAAAATGAGAAATCAGTAATTTGGTGGGGAAGTTAATAGCAATAAGATATTTTCCTTGATCATTTTTCAGCAATTTATGTACCATTGTTAACTGAAGAAATAAGTATATAACCAATCTGTAGGCCATTCTCAGTTCAACAAATAAATGAATTGCTTCACAAAACAACACAAAAGTCTTCAGTTACCCAGGAAAGTACAATAATACCAATGAGTATGATTATCTAATCAGTTGATCTGAAAAATAATCTTTACCAATAATTGTATTATCAAAGAAAGCATGGTTGAAAGCATGTAGATGAAATTACAATTACATAATAAACATTTAATTAGAGAATAAATCATCAAAAATGTTGTTTAGTACAAGATAATACATTATGAAATGATATAAACATGTACAAACCTTTGAGGATGAGTTTGCCATTCTATGATTAATAGCATAGTCTGCGTAGTTTGAGTAGCCAAGCAACCTAGCAGATTTATGGCATGGCGAACCTAAATAATACAAGAACAAAACCAATGCCAACAGGCTTTCAGGCAGAAACAAGCAAGAGCATAACAGCCAGAAAAAGTATAAAATATGATTTTTGCAAAGTAAACCATGGCTTTTCCAAAGGTTAAGACTTGGCCTAATAACCTTAAGGTTATGGGTTCAAGTCTTGAGGCCACCACTTTGTGCATCATGCCAAAGGTTAGGTGTGTACTCAATCTTTCCCTTCTCAAACACACATTAATGTGTACTAATTGGGCATTTTTTTTTTAAACCATGGCTTTTCCGACTCTCCCATTTGAAATGTGGTAATATGGACAGCAAGTACAAATAAGTTAATAGTAAATGACTTAAATTTGCTTATGAATAAATCGAGATCTATTGCTTCTATGCATTTCTTTTTCTATACATACTCTAAGATATCATTTATTAACAATAACATATTGCAATGCCTGACTTCCCTGAGTTGTCAATTGAATTAATGAAGGAAGACTTAATTAATGAAGTTTTAAGTCTTCAAAACTTGCATCTTATAGACAAATTCTCTGTTTCTCTGTTTCCTGTTTCATGTTCACTAATTAATGAAGTTTTATGATAAACTATGCATCTTATTTCACTAGTTTTGTGCTTTTTTATGAGAATCTTTCTTAAAAACAGGAAACATTTTTAATGTATACAATCAGTACTAAGTAGCTTAATTAATTACAAAATTTATATTATTGTCTTCCCCATTTTTTAGTTGCAAAACATATGTTTTATGTGAGATGATTCTCTAGTACTAGGTAGCTTATTTGATTTGCCTCTCTACTTAACAATCATAGATTCATGAAGTTCATATAGTTCATAACGAGGACTCCAAAATCATCTTCTTGTGTTCTTTAGTGAAATACTGAGGGACTTATTAGAGATCCACTTGAATTAGAATGTCCATTTAGTTTTTATAAATTCATCAGGTTAAGTAGACTCATAAGTGTGACCACCTCAAAATATGTATTCATCAGGTTGAAATTTTCTTTTATGACATTGATGACATATATAAGTGAGTTCTCGTTGAAGCTTTTTGACACTTTCATTTCCTTTGTTGAACTAATACTTTGTAAATGGGATGAATGTTATGCAGTATGCATATATACTCTTAATTTTTGTAGGATCAAAGTAATGGTTTGTAACAGGTTGCATTTTATAAGCTACTGTCTACATACGGTTAGGCATGGTCATATTCTTATATATATATATTATATTAAAAATAACTTCCCCGTGAAAAGTGTAATGATTTATGGCATGTAAGAAAATGTTGTAAAAGATTATATACGGCATACAAAGTATGTCATAAATATATTAAAAATGACCTTCTACGACATACAAAATTATGTCGTGAACAATTATGACATGCAAGAAAATGCCATAAAATATTATATACGACATACAAAGTATGCCATTAATTTTTTAAAATAACCTTCTATGGCATGCAAAATTATGCCACAGAAAGTATGATGATTTATGGCATGACAAAAATGTCGTTAAAAATTATATACGACATACAAAGTATGTCATTAATGTTTAATTTATTACTTTTTACAGCTTTACGCATCCGTAAATGATGCTCAACTTTCCACGGCATGTCATATAATGGCATTTGTGTGCATCTTAGTGAAAGAGTTTTTACGGCATGCATCGCAAGCCGTAAAAATTCAATTTTGTTGTAGTGACCATAGATGAAAAATCATGTCACTCACTACAGACATCAAACCATAACAGACATCAAACAATCTTGATACTTGTCAAAAGATAAAATTAAATAACATGACACAAATCTATTTCCTATGTTGCATGGACTCATGTATGGGTGTTGAATGTGGATATGAATCTTAAGTGTCAAATTTTTCCAGTTCCAATGTCCAAGAACACAAACACGCACTACAACAAAATTGAATTTTTACGGATTACATTGCATGCCATAAAAACTCTTTCACGACATATACACAAATGCCGTTATATGACATGCCGTAGAAAGTTGAGCGTCATTTACGACATGCAGGTAAATTTGTAAAAAGTAATAAATTAAGCATTAATGGCATACTTTGTATGTCGTATATAATTTTTTACGACATTTTTATCATGCCATAAATCATTATACTTTCTATGGCATAATTTTGCATGCCGTAGAAGGTTATTTTAAATATATTTATGGCATACTATGTGTGCCGTATATAATCTTTTACGACATTTTCTTGCATGTCATAAATCATTACACTTTTCACGACATAATTTTGTATGCCGTAAAAAGTTATTTTTAGTATATTTATGACATACTTTGTATGCCATATATAATCTTTTACAACATTTTCTTGCATGTCATAAATTATTACACTTTTCACGACATAATTTTGTATGTCGTAGAAGGTTATTTTTAATATATATATATAAAGAGAGAGAGAGAAGGAAAGCAAATGCAAAGTTCAATATATGCACACATGATATCACTAAAATGCCCACTTTAGTACTTGAAAAGCAAATTACAAGATCAGATAGCAAATTATATGTACAAATGAAAGCAAAAAAATTATACACAACACAAGCTAGTCAAATCTAATTCATCATTAGGAGCAGTAGAGAGAGCTAACGAATCAATTAACTTGGCCAATACAGAAAGGCCTTACCCCAATACCAATTGTAGGGATTCGAAGAGCAAATGTTGTAGCAGCATCAACAGGTGTAAGCACACATTCCAGAACAACAGAAAAACACCCAGCTTTCTACAAAGCCAGGGCAAACTCAACAACCTGCAAAACAATAAATCCATCTTAAGAGGAAATCTCTTCTTCAAAGCTTGCAAACTTATGATTTTTTTTGGAAAATATATAATAGTGGTAGGGTCATAACAGTTTTATACACTCTACATCACTCAGCAAATTCAAAATTGAGAAATAAAAACAATTTATATGTCAGGAGTCAGGACTATTCACATGTATATATATATCTCATGCAACAAAAGAGTGAGAATGTATTATAAAAGCAAACAATTAAGACAAAACTTGTATGGCATGGGCATACCTTGAAGAATTTTCCACTAGCTAAAAGAATAAAACTTTCACAAACAGAATTGTAAAAGAGGTTATGAGTGAGTTGCACTTTATAAGGTGCCAAACATTAGCCTACTTTCCACAAAATATCACCTTATAGAACTACCCATCTCCCTACTTTCTTTTTGGAAGAGGAAATTGCTTATCACAACAAAATGGTTCTCCTTTGTAATTGTGAGGTTACCACTAAAGTATTGTACTCAAGGTTGTTAAAATCGGGATCCTAAGTAGGATCGGTGAGAGGGTCTGGTAGATCGGATCGAGGATCGTAAGATCCTACTTTCTATTCAAAAAAAATATAAAAATTAAAATTAAAATGATACATATTAAAAATAAGGTGAAAAATCATAAAATCTACGATCCTACTTGCGATCCTACTTGCAATCCTACCTACGATCCTATATGATCCCATACGATCCTACACGATCCCATGCGATTCTACTTGCGATCCTGTTATAACATCGATCCTACAACAATCTGGATCGTTTTGGCAAAGTAGGATCGTACACGATCCGTATCGCGATTTTAACAACCATGATTGTACTTTCAATTGGAAATCCACAGGAAAGATTTAGGAATGTTATATACGTGGAATGCCATGGAGCCATCAAACAAGAAAATTTTACATAGAATGACACTAATTAATCAAATATACAAGGAAGAGGATCTCTAATTAAGTTGTATTCATATTGTTTACCTTTTCGTATATACGAACTACAATTTCCATCAAATTTGAAAGATACTGACTCTTTATAGAATTAACAGCCACAAGCAAACCATATTATAATTCCAAATATGACCACAATACCAAATGAACTAACAAAAAAATAGCAAAGACTAGATAGAAAAAAATATTGTCAATTCATAAATCTATAGAAAATAGTGAGGTTTGCTAAAAAGCTAGAAGGTATTAAATCGACAGAAAATAAAAAAAAAACTAAAACAAAAATTTAGAGATGAAATAGTGTAGCATATCCATGTCATGCATGATCGAGAGATGAAGTTGTGGAAGACAGCGAATTGAGAAAATTTAGAGAAGAGTAGTGTAGCATATCCTCCGGGGATAAACTTCTTAGCTGCCACCAAGAGAGGGGTTATGACAAATTGTTGGCAAGTATTCCTCCATATAAAATCTTGAAGCACTATGCTTTCTAACAAAAATTAAAGCTATACCCACAAAACATGAGTATGTTATTTTGTATGCTTTACTCTGGTTCAAAGAAAAAGGATATAAAATATGCAAAGAACCAAAAAAGAAAATATCATAGTGTATGTGCTATCCATGATAAAATTGTTTCATGTCAATTTTAGTTGCTATGTTAGAGGTTAAAACAACAAGGTTGAGATATAATGACCAACCAACTCTTTGGTAGCTCAATGTACCAAACAAACATAGGAAAGAAAAAAACAGGACGGAAACATATTTAGGGTGTTTAATTCCCCTTCCTTTACTTCTCTTCAACCAAAAACATAGGCCATAGGAAATCTTTTAAGCAATTTCAAAATTCAAGCTTGATTCAAGCATGACATGAGATGTTTCAGGGGAGGGTGGCCATCAAGCATTACTTAAAATCCTGGAAGGAACAGTAAATACATCTTCTACTTGGTTCACCTCGAAAATGTTAAATGATGAATACTTTTCAATCCCCATGGAGGAAGTGCATCTGTTGTAGCATTCTTAGGATCCTTCTATTGATGATTTGTCCAATTTTTTTATCAATTTAAATTGAGATGTTTGCTGGAGTTAGTCTTCGTGAATTTGCTTGAAATTATTTTGAATTTGTAATTTATTGGCTTCATGATTCTAAAGTTGGTTCTTGGGTAATGTTTGACCCCTCGTTGAACTAATTTTTGGATTTTGTGGAGATTCTTGAATATTTTTTATTATTATTTATATATAGGTGTTTTTTTAACAGTTTCAATGTAGAGGTGTTTTATTTCTGGTTATTCTAGCTTTGTATATTGGTGGCACCGCCTTGATGTCTTCTAATAAATGTACTCTTTACTTGTCAGAAAGGAAATAAATAAATAAAAAATCCTCCTAGCAAAGAAAGAAGGCTACTAGACTAGTATGAAATGAATAGAAAAGAAGAAGAAGAAAAAAAATTCACGAAACTCCTATTTTTGGTCCCGTTATAACTAGTTTTATGCACTTATTTTGGCTACTGCATTGGATTGCTGATTATTTCAACTTGGCAATTTATATATTGATTCATCAAGCTCAAAATTAGTTGGAAGAGTGGAGTCTTCTTTTCCACAAAAGGTTTGCTATTATAATGATTGAATAGTTAATTCCTTATATTTTGATTTATGGAGTTTTCTGTCCAGGTAGTCAATGTCCCAGAGAAGGGAGCTCGAAAGCATCCTAGAGGTGACAATATTCAGGTACATGTTCATTAGTTATTGTGCAAGTATTGAAAAGCATGATGGCTTAGAAGAATGTGCAATTTATGCCTGTTTGGATGTGGTAATTTGCAGAACTCATTGTGAAAATGTAATATATAAAATAGCAATGGGTTAATTGTCTCAAAAAGCCACGAAAAAAGAATTTTATCATCTTCTTATTGGCCATATCATTCTCATGCTTTTTAGTTAATAAGGCATAAGAAATTATCTAAAACACAGTACAGTACAAAGAATAAGAGTCTACTGAGCAAATTATGGCTTTGTGAAAACCCAATAAGCGTATTGAGCATTAGAGAGAGAAATGGACCTAATTCGAGGAGATTTTCAGTGTAATCGTTGCCCCAATTCGTTCGATCGATGCTTTGTCTGTGTTTTTTTTAACAGAGCAAACCCATGAAGAATGAAGATAGAAATAAAATTGGTTTAAAATTCGTTCTTCCGAAGTCATTAACTAAGGGTTTAAAATAGAAATAAAAACCTTTGACGCACTGTTCAATTTTTTAGCTTCAGTTGAGGTGTTTCTGTTACCTTTCAAAGTAGACAAAGCATTCAAAAATGTTAAATTTTTGTCCTTATTATAGGAAAGATTAATTGAAGGAAGAAGGCTGGAATGGACATTCAACTGCCAAATTTGGATGCAAAAAGAAAATATTCATCATGTAATGGAACTCGTTATCTAATTGCTATTGTCTAAAGAAATATGTAAATAACCATGAACTAAAACTTACATATATGCAACAGAGAAAAACTTATCTTACAATGTGAAGAAAGATCGAGTCAAAACCCTACGACGGAGAGATTGAGGGAGAACCAGAGCAGATCAGTGATGAATTATTCGTCATCGCGTCGTTGTTCGTCGACTTCTTCTTAATCAATGCCAATCCCAAAATTGAATCAATATCTCAATCAAAGCAAGACAATCAATAGCTCAATCAATGCAAAGGTAATTCTACAGAGCTAGGGCATGAACCCTTCAAATTCAAACTTTACGAAAAATTAAAATCAAATACAAATGTCAATTATTCACCAAAAAAAAAAATACAAATGTCAATCAGACCAAAAATGAAAATCAAATACAAAAGCAAATCAGATCAAAAATGAAAATCAGATTCAGATCTTAGATAGAGAGGGCAACGCTTGTGCGATAGAGATAGAGATGGCACACCTTCTAAGACATAACTCTCGAGAGAAGAAGCTCCCGAAAGAGAAGTCAGCTGCAATAGCTTCATCATCCATCTTCAACGTAATGTGAGAGGCGGGGGATAGCCATGGAATTTCAGAGAGCTTGGCGAGAAAGATTGAGAGCGAGAGCTAGGGCTTTTGTTTTCGACAATGAAGATTGGGACTCTCACGTCCTTTTAACTAAATAAATAAATACCTAGCAAATATGAAGTATGGAAAATAAGAAACGATTCTGAGTTAAAATGATAACAAGGGATTGTTTGGGAATTGTCAATTTTTTATTTTTTATAAATAAAATGTAAAATGTTTGTTGAGATTAAAATGATGTGATAAAAAAATGATGTGTTCCAAACAAAAGAATGTGTTAAAATAACACATGCCAAACAACACCTAAATACCCTATCATTTTGAATAAATGCTAAAATTTTTAATTTACGTATAACTCAGTTTGGTTTTGAAATTCAAAAATTGTTAATTTTTTTTTCTTATGTTTTAGTAAATGTTTTCGTATTAATTTTTTTTTCTAAATTTACATAAAATATTTCAATTTAAAAAGTAAAATATTTTTGACAAAATCTATTTTTTTAGCTAAATACAAATATATATTTGTTCTTTTTCATATTTAGTGAATTTTTTTTTTTTGGAAAAAAAAGTATTTTTTTTTATTTTTCATATTTAGTGAATTTTGTTAGATTTTTTTAAAAATATATTTTTTTAAGTATATTTAAAAAGTAAAAAAATAATTAAAATAAAAAATATCAATATAGATAAAAAAATCAAAAAGCAATTAATTACTGTTGGCTTTTTGGCTTTTCGAAGGGTATTTTTGTAAATCTTGGCGTGCGGCAAGGATCAATCGATCCTTCTGAAATTATAATTGCCAACCAATTATCAGTCGCTTGTATTTTAGTTCTTTCAGCCCCAATGAAGAGGACTTTTACTGGTGGCTTGACTTAGGAGAAATTAAAAGAAATACTTGATATCTGAAGAACAATGGAAGTATTTCATTAAAAATGAACACTTACAATGGTCCAAACTCAGCCTCTGAGAGGTTTACAACAGTGATCTACTTGAATCTACTTGAAACTACTCCTATGAATCGAAGTGCAATGCAGGTATTTAAAGTGCAGGAATGTAAAGAACAGGTATTTAAAGTGCAGGAATTTAAAGACTGGAAATGTAAAACTGGAAAAGAAAATATGAAGTAAATGACTGGTTTGTATGATCTGAGTCTGGGGGTTTTTTCTGGGGGCTTCCTTACTATTTATACTCGTCAAGGATGACCTTCGAATTGCACTTCGAACCGTCGAACTGCTCCTCCATGATCGTTAATCATGCTACCTTAGAAGTAGTTCCACTACGCCATCATTTGCAGTTGGGCTTCCCTCCTGTATTTGAATTTGAATATGGGTAACCGTTGAAGCCACGTCACCTTGCATCTCTTTACTGATCTAGTGCTACTCAGATCACGTGAGAACCAATATTCATCGCCACGTGTACGATTAGGATCGAAGATTGGAATCATCTTCCCATAATACCCTTATTCTGCCACGTGTCGAATTGTAATTGGCTTTTACAAAATATGTAGCCAAGATTACCCCCCGCACTAATATATCCAATGCTTGGTGATATTAGTGGATCAAAAGCTTTTCCCGCGCTTTTGGAACGTGCATGGAATCTATCTTCAGGAAACACAACCGTCATCTATTTGGTGATCATTTGCATTAACTCTCAACTTGTTGAACATCCCAATACCTTTAGCATTCGAACGGACTATGGCTCAATCAACTTCTCACTCTATTGATCAAGCATACGAAGAGCCATTGAGTAATGTTGTTTCCCCTCGAAAGAATCCCCACGCATTCATTAGCCACCTTTACCCGCCCTTCTATATTCAGGTCATGGGAGCTTTTGCAAATTACCAACCTTTGGACTACGAACACATTGTCCTTAATCCTTCGATTCAGCAAACTGCAGACACAGATACAAGAAGTTCTTCCTCTAACTCTTCCTTGTACCTCGAACAAACTGCTCTTAAACCTTTGATTTGGCAAGTTACAGATATGGACTCAAGAAACTCTTCTTCACAGACCTCTGCATGGGATGAAGCTGTAACCTCTTTATCCTCTGGGGCTTCTGGTTGGACAAGCTAGTCAACCCCTGAGACTTATGATTTAAGGGAGTGAATCAACCATCATTTTGTTGAGTTTACTGACCCCTTGGAGTTTCCTTCCTACACTCGAAGTTCAGTGGTCTACCCTTACGTGCCCATTGACCTTCGACGTAGCTTGGAAGAGAATCTGCTTGTGGCTTGGTATACCTCTTCTATGCCTACAAAGATAATGCACCCTACCCAGCGCCTAGAAGAAGCACAAGGGTACAGCCCTTCATTCTTAGCCAAGAAGGCGAAGATTTGTTCTTCTGACTGGCTTGATTACATTAATGCCTTTGTTCCTTCTGCTCCCGTGCCACCTCCCATAATAGAAGCATCCACACCTTCTTCTTCTGAAACAGAAACATCTACTCCTTCTTCTTCTTCCTCTGAAGCAGAACCATCTATCTCTTCTCCTCCATCAACTCTTTCCTGGACAGAGAAACTGAGGCTTGCCCTTCCTATGGAAAAGGTCTTCCCACCTTACGAACCTCCACCTTTCCCTACTCCAACTGAGCGGAAAGAAGCTCAACTTCTGCTTGTAGCTTTCTCTCACTTACCCTTCAATGTTCTTGAGGACGACGTCCCTCTCAAGAACTTTCGATGGGCTTGTGATATTCTGACTAGGGGCCATGTCCTTAATCCGCTTGCCCAAGCAGAACTTCTATGTTCCTGGACCAACTTCCAGTGCTCCTCTACTGGCATCGGAATTCCCTGGTCACTACACAATCTTTGGATCAACTTTCGTCTCTGCGAATTCGTGCCCAATACGAAGCAGAGAACTTCATCGAAGAATTCGACGATTTTAAGAATAAAGATTTTGCGTATTGGGATGATTTGGTCATAGACGAAGTAGAGCAACGTTTGAGAGAGGAAGCTTTCGAAATAAAGGCTAAAGAGCTCTACTATGAAGTGAGAGCACACCAACTTATGCAGCCAACATTAGAAGAAATAGAAGATATAATAAAGAAAGAACAAAAATTCATTGACCATTGTTGGTCAAAATTTCATGATCTTGTTATTTATTCTATTCCTTATTTTTATGAGCTTGAGTTTATACCCAGATAGGGTTACTTGATGTAATTGCCTTGGCTTGAATACAAACAAAGTCTTTCTGTATTTGACGTTGTTTGACTCTGTTTCCTTCTTTTAAAGCCAATCTAGAACTTCGAACTGAGCAATCTTATTCTTCGAATATAGACTAAATTGTCTAAACATGAAAACACCAAGAATTAACATAACTTTTCCAATTTTATGGAACAAGTTTGACAATTCTGGCTGATATCATTTAGTGCTTCGAATTTAACCACTTCATCCTTCAAACCTGGATTCAATTGATGTTAATGAAACACTAAAAGGAACCAACATGACTTTTCCAATTTGTGGAATATAGTTGACAGTTTTGGCTGATATCATCTAGAATTGGTGCTTCGAATTCAACAATCTTACCCCTCAAAGCTAATAAAAACCAATATATGGTCATGGTTAATACAACCAACCAATTTTAATATGACCCATTTTGCTTTGAAGAGCAGTCCATACTTATACCAATGTAAAACCTGCCCCGACGCAAACCAACTCTTGGTTTTGATGTTTCGAACACCCAAATATATCTTTAAGGATCCTCCAGCTTTACCTCAAGGGTATTACTTCTGTAAAGAAACCTACTACAGGTCTTTGATCTCTTCAAAGGAAACATACCCTTGAGTATTCTTACACTTTAAGCATGTAATATGCTTCGGAAACTTCGTATTTCGAAGCCGTTGTTGTTTGATTTCTGGCACCAAAAATTGACTTCGAAGCCAAATACTTTACTTCGAAGCTGACTTCAGTATTTGGGCTGTGTTTTTCCCTCCAAAAGTATCAACATTGAAGGAAACTCTTCGTATTCGTACTTTTAGTACTTAACGACTTACGCGATATATTTTTTAGATACAAAGCCTTTAAAAGCCCTTTTGTTTTGTGCTCTGAAATCACCTGCTCTTCCAATACACAAACCCTACCGATCTTCTGTTAACCCTCTTTTCCTTACTACTCGCTATTAATGGATCCTTCCTCACTGAAAGCGCCCGCTGGCGATCATCTCAGCCCTACCATGGCTCTGAAGAAATGTATTGATGAAGAAATCGCCAAACTCACGACTGGTGGACCAAGCAACGTAGATGGGCGTCTCTTCGTTCCTCGTCACAGCAACAAGCAAGAGTATGTCCTAGGACCCATCTTTCGGGAAGCTCCTGACCAACTCCCAGCTTTATACCCTCGTTTGGAGGATCACCTTCTTCCATACGAAGGAGGGCTTGACTGGAGCAACTGGAGAGTGACCCGGCCTCATCGCTGTTGGCCGACATTGAGAACCGAATGGGAGGAATGGTATGACAGGGTTGTACCTGCGAGAGAAGATGATCTACAAGAGTTTTACATCCTCGACGCCCTTCGCCTTTCCAGGTTCATCATTCCTGAGGACCCATTTTTTATTCCAGCTGCTTTATGTTTTTGGAATATGTCTTTTAATTTTTTCCAATTTCGGTGTGGCATGATGGCCCCCACCGTTCTAGATATTTGCCATCTTTTAGGGCTTTCCCCCCATGGCTCTCATTTTTCTCCCAACTATCCGGACCTTCCTGTTAAATTTTCCCTCCCAGCCTTAACCTCTTCTTATAGTGACTTCGTAAAGGCTGAAAATAAGAAAGAAGGCCCTATAAAAGACAGAGAACTCTTTTCCTTTATTTTATACTGGTTATGCAAATTTCTTTTTTGCACCTCGTCTCAGAGAATTATGCCTGAGTTCGCTCCCCTCGCGAAGGCACTTGTCTTGAAAAAACATGTAGCTCTTGCTCCTTACCTGTTAGGCCATATATACAGAGCTTGCTCCCAATTTTGTGAAAGACCACTTGATGTTAACCAAGGAGGTCCTCTCTGGGTACTCCAGCTCTGGCTCTTCGCCTATTTTACTGATTTGCATTCTAAATGTCTAAGATTTCTTGTCCAAGATCCTAGCACTTATGGGGAGAAGTATGCTAGGATTGCCCTTTATCCTGCTTCCTTTGTGTATTACTTTACCTTCTTTTACCAACTCTCAATTTCTCCATCTGCTTCTTTCTTTTGTCCCTTCGAAGCCAATATAGGACTAACATGGCTACAAACTTTTCTGGCTGATAAAGAGTGTTCCACCTCACCTCATAAAGATATGTGGGCCTCCATACTGCTACCAAGGGAGTTGTTCATTGGCACTTTGAACCCTCGAGCCTATAAATGTATATCTGAGGTGTATTGCCCTTCCCAATTTGCTAGACAATTTGGGCTCACTCAAGGGATTCCTATCCCACTTTGCAGTCTCTCGAATGTCCACCTTACTGCCAGAGATTTGAAAATATCCAAATCCAGGCTAGAGACGGCAATACTTAAACTGCTGAAAGAATTGAATGAGTTCCAATTTGTTCCCTTTCTTTCGTTTGGCTCAGTTTTGAAAAGATTTCAGAACTGATGGACAGTCAATATGGAAGTGCGCCTGTCTATGCATCCTCATGACTTGCTAATAAGGTTAGGAGTGCCTTCAAAGGCTAAATCAGCAACAATTGAGAACATTTCCCCTCCTCCTGAAGTTGTAACAACTACTCCTGCAGCTTCATCCCCTCCAGCTAGAATTACTAGAGCTGCTTCGAAGAAGGGTAAGTATTTTCAGATTTCCCTTTTCTTTCTTTTGAATCTTTTGTTCGTTTCCCTTACACTTGTGTTTTTGGTGCAGGGTCTCCGCAAGAAAAATCCCCAAAAAATTTGAGACTTTAATTCTTCTCAAAAAGAAACAACAAAAACAAAAAAGGAAGCTAGTCCTCCCTCCTGAGGAACCTGAATCTCTGGAAGAAGAAGAGGTTGAGCAAGAGCGAGAAGTGCCCTTGCAGAGAACAAAGAAACAAAAGGTGGCTGTCTCTACTTCTGATACAATTGAACATGCTCCCCTCGAGACAACCACTACAATAATGGGGAAAGAACTGACCTTCGAAGAATCTGAATCCCAAATTGGAGAGAGGGGAATTGAAAAAGAAACAGTAGCATCACTGCCAAGAAGGAAGAGAAAGAAGATGACTATTCCTGCTGCTGATTTGGTTGAAGACCCCATTCATGAAGCAGCTGCCAAGGCAGTAGAGCAGGAACATTCCAAGGCAATAATTGTCTTTGAGAGGGCCGAGAAGAGACGGCAGCAACAAATTTTGAGAGATGAATCTGCTGCTGCTGATGCATTTCAAAGGGAAGCCGCAAGAAAGCAACAAACTGCCGAACATTACTCCCTTCGCAGCTCTCCCATCAGTACTAATACCACTGGATCAAGTAATTTCTTTCACACTTCCGTTGTTTTTCCTTTGTCAATTTTTAAATACTGAATTTTGACAGTCCTTTGTATTTCTTCCTCTTGCGACGACTCTTGCATTCATCCTTCGATGAGGCCTCCCTCGATTTCAGTTGAAGTTGACCAGATGCAACATGTGAAAACCATCCAAATCATACTCCCACTTTCTAAGCCTATATTCGATATACCTCCTTTGAATCCAAGCATCCCTGCCTCTCTTTTCCTTGGCTTAGAGCCATATCTTCCTTTTTTGACTTTTGATCGCCTCGGTCTATTTCTTCTTCGAGCCTCACCCTTCCTCATTTCTTCACAGAAATTCCAACTACTACTCCATCTCTGATGGCAGTTAATTCTTCCACAGAGGGTGCTGGTAGTTCTCCAATTCATGGTTCATCGCCTATGCCTACTTCCAGCCCCTCTTCTCTTGATTCGCTGGTGGCCAAGACTATAGAGGCTGCCAAAGATACTTCTTTCGCTTCTCCTATCCCCATGCAATCCTTTGGGCCTTTCACCACAACACTCTCTGCACCCTTCATGTCTATGGATGAGGTAGACATCTTTGAAGCCAGGCTGGCTAGTTTCTTCGACATACCCTCTACCTCTCCATCATTCAATGCTGAAGCTGAGCCATTAGTCTTGGCTGACTCCTTGCTAGAGATTTTTGACAGTTCCTCCTTCAACAGCAAGCCTTCTGCACCTTTGATAGACATAGACACATGCCTAGAACTGCTAATTTCTTTTTCAAGGATTCCCTTTGAGGCTCTGCAAAGGCCAATAATCAAAAACGGGTTCCTTCAATGCTGCAAAACTGCTGAGCAGTCTGGCATGAATGCTTCAAGTCATCTATCTCAGGCAGCAGCCACTGTTGACTTCTATCTCAACATTTGTCATGCTGCTAAGGCTGCGGATGAGAAGCTGGCTAGGGACCAGAGTTTTGTTTCTCAAGTGCATAATGAAGTATCAGATCTCAAGGAACAACACTCTTCTGCCTCCCAGTTTCGAATTCAGCTACTGGAGAAGAAAGCTCAACTTGAGGAGGAGTTAGCTGCAGTAAACCAGGCCTTGGTTCGAACTGACACTAAATTGCAAATCACCAATCAAGAACTGGCCGATCGAAAAGAAGACATGGCTGCAACTATTCAATTGTTTCCATCACTTAGTAATAGGAAATCCATTGTACAAAAACAATTAAGACATTGTAATGATTTCTGGGCCAATCTGTGGCACAATGTATTTAATTCTTTATAAAAGAACAAATTTTGTCTATCATTTGAGTAGTCTTATGTTTTTGTATTTAATGTTTATTTTATTCCTTGTGTTTTCCAAATGGTTGGAAAATAAGGCTTTAAATATCTGCCATTAATCTTTTTGGGATGTACATACCCATTCAAATTTCTCAAATGGTATGCTCCAAAAGGCAGAACTCTATGAATTTGATATGGTCCTTCCCAGTTAGGTGACCATTTGCCAAACTTATGGCTTTTAATTCCTATTGGGAGTATTGTTTTCCATACCAAATCACCTTCATCAAAGCCAATGTGTTTGACCTTCTTGTTATAATTCTTGGCTGCTTTCTTCTTTTGGAAAAGAATACTATTTAATGCCAAAATCCTGGCTTCATCTATGCCTTCTAATTCCAAGCACATACTTTGATGGTACTGCTTAGGATCTAACTGATCTTGGCATCTTACCCTCAAAGATTTAACATTAATTTCCACAGGTAGAACTGCATCATGCCCATATACTAAGGCATAAGGAGTGACTCCAGTACTTGACCTTGGGGAAGTTCTGTAAGCCCATAAAACATCCAGCAATAGGTTATGCCAATCCCTAGGATTATCTTCCACAACCTTTTGTATTCCTTTTTTCAAGGACTTATTGGATGATTCAGCTTGACCATTGGCTTGTGCATAATAGGGTGTGGAATTAACAAAGCTAATTCCAAACTCTGCCACAAAAGACTTCACCATTTTTCCATCGAACACAGTCCCATTATCAACTGTTATGGTTTGTGGGATGCCAAATCTATGGATCAAATCTTTAATGAACCCAATGACTTCTGTTTGGTCCACAGCCTTGTATGGCTTAGCTTCAACCCACTTAGTGAAGTAGTCAGTGGCCACTAGAATGAAACAATGATGCTTCGAAAAAGGTGGGTGTATTTTTCCCATCATATCCATGGCCCATCCTCTAAATGGCCAAGGCTTCACTACTGCATGTAGGTCAGTTATGGGCACATGCCTTATTGTGCCATGTTTTTGGCATGCCTGGCAACCCTTTGCATATTCTATGCAATCTTTAAGAATAGTTGGCCAATAGTAGGAATGCCTTCGAAGCAACCATCTCATCTTTACACCAAGCTGATGAGCACCACAAATGCCTTCATGAACCTCAGCCATAGCTGTTAATTCTTCTTTTGGGCCTAAACATTCCAACAATATGCCATCTCCCCCCCTTTTGTAGAAAGCATTACCATATATCATGTATTGCATAGACTATAATTTAACTTTTCTGCTGGCCTTCGAAGATGGACCAACCAAGTACTGCATTATTGGATGCCTCCAATCTTGTTCTTGTAAGTCATTATGATTGACTTCCAAGACCACATTCCTTTTATTCAAAGGTTGTATTAATTTCTGATATGTTGTTTGGCTTATGTCCCTTTGGGTATTATCCCTTCTCTTGAAGTTCGAAGCTTTCTGAGCCACATCATTAGCTCTATTGTTCAAGAATCTTGGAACATGAGTTACATTTGCTATTTGAAACTGAGAAAGCAGATGTATTACAACAACATAATATGGCAGAATACTTATGCTTTGACACTTGAAAATCCCTTTCACTTGGTTAACCACCAGTTGAGAATCCCCAAATATGTCAACTGCATGTACTTGTAATCCAATGAGGATTTCTAGTCCCACTATTAAGGCTTCGTATTCGGCCTGGTTGTTGGAACAGGTGGCTTCATCCACTCTGAAACCATGTGTGGTTTCTACCCCTTGTGGAGACTTAATTACAATACCAATTCCAATTAAACCATTGGCTTTTGATCCATCGAACCACATTTGCCATGGCTAAACGCTAGCCATACCAAGTTCCATTATCTCTTGGCTCTCTGTTTGAGATGGATGGTCTGCCAGAAAATTGGCTAAAACTTGCCATTTTACAGCTCTTTGAGGGACATATTCTAAATGAAATTCAGATAAGGCTAGTATCCACTTGCCAATTCTTCCCCTCACCATAGTTCTAGTTAACATATACTTAACCAAATCTGTGGTTGCCACTTCCAAGTCAGTTGTAGGTAAAAGATAATATCTCAACTTCATTGCAGCAAAATAGAAAGCAAGACCTGACTTTTGACGGTGAATATTTACATTCACAAGAATTTAAAAACCTACTAAGGTAATAAACAGCTTGCTTCTTGCCTTCTTCATTGTCTTGGGCCAAGAAAGCTCCCAATGAATCTTCTGCTGCAGCTATGTACAACTTCAAGGGCTTATTCCCCTTTGGTGGCATCAGCACTGGAGGATTGCCCAAGTAGGCTTTAATACCTTCGAAAGCAATTTGATGCTCTGCTGTCCACACAAACTCCTCTTCATCTTTCAGCCTTAACAAGGAAGAAAATACTTTAGTTTTCCCTGCAGTGTTAGAAATAAACCTTCGAAGAAAGTTAACCTGTCCAAGGAACCTTTGCAATTCTTTCTTACTTGATGGAGGCCTAGCTTCAATGATAGCTTTGGCTTTATTCTGATCAATCTGTATTCCTTTCTTGTGCACCACGTAACCCAAGAAATTTCCAGATGATACACCAAAAGCACATTTAAGAGGATTGAGCTTCAACTTGAACTTCCTCATTCTTTCGAAAGCTGCTTCTAAGTGAAACAGATGCTCCTCCATGGATTGGGATTTCATTACAATGTCATCAATATAACACTCTAGATACCCTCCAATGAGGTCATAAAAGATAGTGTTCATAGCCCTCTGATATGTAGCCCCAGCATTCTTCAGACCAAATGGCATTTTAACCCATTCGAAGGTGCCAATATTCCCAGGACATCTGAATGTTGTCTTATGGACATCCTCTTCTGCAATGCAGATTTGGTTGTAACCAGAATGCCCATCCATCATTGATAAAATTTGATGCCCTGCTGAACTGTCAACCAACAGATCCACTATAGGCATAGGGTATTCATTTTTTGGAGTTGCTAGATTTAAATTTCTGAAATCAATGCATACCCTCATTTTGCCATTCTTCTTAATTACAGGCACAATATTAGATAGCCATTCGACATACCTGGCAGTCCTAATAAAGCCTGCCTTGAGTAGTCTAAGAATCTCTTCCTTGACTTTTCAATTATACGGACTCATTCTTCTTGGTTTCTGCTTATATGGCTTGAAATTAGGCTTCATAGGGAGCCTATGTTCCACCAATGACCTATCCAATCCTGGTAGTTCATTGTAAGACCATGCAAAGCAATCTTTGTATTTCTTTAAAACGACCAACAACTGGTTTCTGTCCAGAACATTCAAACAAGCACTTATATAGGTGGGCTGTTGCATAGAACCTTCCCCTAAATTTACTTCCTCTAAGGGGTCTTGTGTCTGAGAACTTTGTTGAAGCTTCTTCTTTGGTTTCTTCTACCTTCGAAGCAACCTTTTTGCTTTGTTCTGCTCCCAAGTTCTTTGGTTTAACATCTTTGCCCTCCTCCTCATAGACAAAATTTGTCCATAAGGCATCCTCTTCCTGTATCTCCTGGACTTTTGTTTCAATGTCCAATGCACAGTATTTACCAAAGGTCAAAATTCTGACCTGTGGATGCTTCTGTTTACAGCCAATTATCATGGCTTCTCTCTCTTGCTCCTGTACTTTCTGGACTATTGCTTTTACATCCAATATTGAAAATTTAATCAGAGCCAAGGACTTGGCTTCTTGTTCTTCATCTCTTTGCCTACAACCAGGCATCATTATCATCCTTAACGACAATCTCTTCATCAGCACTCTCTTGGACTAAGTGCTTCAAGTGAGTCACCTCCTCATCAGCCGTCACTTCGGCTGAGCCATCAACTTTTCTCAGTATACTGAGTGGTGTCACTCCCTCAATATACAACTTGGCCTCTGCAAAGTCTGCACAAGCTATGAAGGGTTGAGGATCTACGTCGATTTCCTCTGTCTCTCCATTGTCCAAAGCCATCATGATTTTCTGATGCAATGAGGAAGGCACACATTTGTTGGTGTGGATCCAATCTCTCCCAAGTAAAGCATTATACTTAGCATTGCTGTCAATTACGGAGAATGCCGTCATGCAATCCCTGGTGCCTACACTCAAGTTAATGGGCAGAATCCCCTGGGCCATCTGTTTGTCTCCAGCGAAACCAGCAATGGTTGTGTTAGTTGGGATCAACCTGGGATTCTTTTTTCCTAATTTCTTCAAAGAAGATTTCGGTAGCAAGTTCACTGCTGCCCCATTATCTATCAGGACCCGGTTCAATTGTATCCCATCAAAGAAAGCCTTGATGTACAAAGGCTTGACATGTTGTGTCATTGAATTCGAGGGATATTCAAAAGGATACGAGAGGTTGATGCTTACCTCTTCCTCGCTCTCGCATTCAGTTTCCATCGGAGTCGCCACTCTAGACTCATCATGTACCATACTCACTTGCGACTCTTCACTAGAGATTGGAATAGGATCCATGTCCTGGTCATCTTGGTCCTCATCTCCAGCTTGGAACTCGTGAGGCAGTATGTGTACCATGTTGACTGATACTGGGGGAAATGAGCCAAACTGGATGGCTGGCAATGCCTGTTTCCCCTCTTGGCTACCTTGCTCAGTCACTTCAGAAGCATCCTGCATGCTGCATTCTGGCACTTCACTGCTAGCAGGTTCCTTCGAATGGTTTTCCTTGACTGATTCTTCAACTAAAAATGTTTGTTCAGCCATGAAGGCTTCGAGCATTCCCTCTTCCATCATTTCTTTCTCTTGGCCTATGCCAATCTTTTCTTCTGTCTCACTAACACTCTCCATCAGAGCCTTCTCCAACCCTGCCAAACTAGCCTTCTCTCTGGCTTTCAGTTCAGAATGAACTTTGGCCAACTGCTCTCTGCTGCAAACCACTTTGCTCTGTAGAATTGGCTGTAGAGCATGGTCCGACTTTGGATCTTTCTTTCCTTCTGCCTTGATTAGTGAAGAACTCTCTTCACTTTCTTTCAGATCTTGCTGGTACTGGGTGTACCTGCGCTGAATCTTTCTCCTTTGTGATCTTGAAATGACTGGGACCATATCTGGTTCCTTTGTCTTTGGATGTTTAAGCAAGACCCAATTGTTTGGAGCTACTACAGGAGGCTTGACCATCCTGCCTTGGATTCCAACATCCCTTTGGGTAGGCACTTCCCTAGGTTTGTTCTGCATTACAAACCAATCCGGGACCCCAGGTACCCACGAACTTGCTGATCCAGATGTTGAACTGTTTCCTTCTGCCTTCGAAGCCATCTTCGAAACTGGCTGTGAAGGTAAGTGCTTGGCTCTGACCTCATGTTTCAAACCTGATTCAGACCTTCGATGGAAGGAGCCACTTTCTGTCCTGCGTGAAGTTGGTCTAGGAGGCCAATCTCTGGTTTTACTCCCATAACCTGAACTCCTCCCCAGTCTTCTTTCAGAGTGACTGCTCTCCATTCTGTAGTAGTTAGGTGGTCTAGACTCATACAAGGGTCTTTTGCCTTTAGCATGCATTCTGTCCACTGCAGGCTCAACCACTAATGGCCGCTGCCTGTCACCAGCCGGATACGGCCTTTTGTTGTAAGCATTGGTTGACTTAGGACGTCTCTGAACATCCTTATAGTATTGCTTCCCATCAATTGGAAGCCCCTTCAACCATTTGTAGCTTAGTCTACATCTGGGACACATCCTCTGCATTACAGCTGCTTCCAAGGAATCGTCATCCAGTGTTTCTTCATCAGAGTGTTCCTTCTGATGTGAGAAACCTTGTCCAATAACTGGTGGGTTTCTAGTCTCCTTCTTGGCAGTTGTCTGGTTGGCAATATGCATTTGCACATTGACCTCTTCCAATTCCTGCAGGGATAGATTCTGAAAGTTTGGTACAACCACATTAGCCGCGCTTTCTCCAACTTCTGGAAACGGGTTACTGTCAATCCCCATGGCTTTTTCTGTTTTGGCTGGGAACTTCAAACTTCCTTTCCGAATTTATTCTTGGATCCTGTCTCGAAAAACAATGCAGTTTTTAGTCGAGTGAGACCAAGAATTATGCCATTTACAATATACTTTTCCTTTAAGTTCATCTGGAGATGGCAGTTTTACTCCTTTTGGTAACTTAAGGAAATTGGCTGCAAGCAAATGATAAAAAATGTCATCTGCTTTTGTCAAATCGAAAGAGTACTTTCTGTGAAAGTCTTTCTTTTTAAACTGTTGGTCAATAGTTGTATCCTTATGAATTAACGCTTCACAGATTACAGGTTCTTTACCCACAATCTCTGCTGCATCGATCTCATAATTCGGATCTCTATAATATGTCTTGTACGAGGCATTATTTCGATCTTGTTCTTCCTCTAATAATGCTTCATATCGAGACACCTTATAGGTCAATTTGACCAAATCCCTAAATTCATTTGAGTCAAATTTCTTTCGAAGCCTAAACTCTAAACCGTTTTGAGCCAATCTTACGAATTCTGGCTCTGGTAGGATGACTCTACATTTATTTCGAGCCCTTTTAAATCTGGCAATAAACTGAGTAGCCTTTTTTTCAGGCCGCTGACTCAATCTTGCCAAGTCTGCCATAGAAACCTCTGGCTCAGACTGGAAGAATTGGGCATGAAATGCCTCTTCCATTTGTTGCCAATTTTGAATGGAGCCAGGTGTAAGGTTGATGTACCATACAAATGCTCCTCCAGTTAGAGAATTTGGAAATAATCTCAGTTTCATATAATCATGGTTAGTAAATTCACCGTATTGAGCAGCAAATCTAGCAATGTGCTCCACTGTTGATTGATTTCCAGTTCCATAGAAAAGGGTGAAATCTGGTATTCTGAATCCCCTTGGATATTCATGTACCCTATCTACCCATTCTGGGTAAGGTTTTCTGTATACAGGAGTCTGGACCCCTTGAGCCATCGGTCCACACATCTCCCTTACAATGTCAGCAATTTGGTCCCTAGGGACCATATTTTGCGCCTGTTGAACCACTACTGGAGGGACAAACACGAGTTCTTTGGACAAACTTGTGCTTGTGGTCCTCTTGGTCCATAAGGTGGTACATTTGGGATTTGGTTGTCCACTGTGGTGCGGAGTTCTTTGTTGGGGTATGGGTAACCCTTTGAGTCGACTGTGAAGGGACTGCGAAAGGTCTTTGGAGCAGTGTTGTGTCCCTTCCATTTGTGGGAAAAGCTTCCAACCCCCCGGGTATAAATTCGAATAAGGGATTATTATACCCCCTAGTGCCAGGTATGGCTTCGAACATGGGATTTGTAACCATTCTTCGCCCGGTTTCTTGTACTTGACGGATCTACCAACTTGCGTGGCTTCATTGTTAAGTACTGAGGCATTTTGGCCTGCTATAGGCCTCGAAATGGGTTCATACCAAGACTGAAGTGATGGTCTTTCATAATTTTGATTACTAGTTTGACCATTAGAATGCCCATTAACTTGCATAGGCTGTTTATCTCTGGCCAATCTTTGCTGAGGGACATTTAAAACTTCCTCTGTGTGTCTTGGGTTTGTTGGTTGGTGGTTATTCATTCGATCCAAAAAGGATGTTGCCCACCTTTCCATTGTGTTCATTAATTGTTGTCCCATGGCTTCTACCAAGCCATCCCATGGATTTGTTGGCTGGGTAGATGGAACAGTGGATGGTCCAATTCCTTGGTTTCGTCCAATATTATGAACATATGGTTCTTGTCCAGAAATCTTGATGCATTCGACCATCGGTTCTAATAACATGGGAGTTTCCACAGGATGTGTTACCACATTATCCTCTGGATTAGGTATTTCTACCTCTCATTCTACGTCTTCTTCGAAGCGTTCATTTTCTCCTTATCGTCTTCTTCTAGCCATTTTAAATTAGTCCCACCGGGCGTGCAAAAAATATATGTTGGCTTTTTGGCTTTTCGAAGGGTATTTTTGTAAATGCGAGCGTGCCAGCAAGGATCAATCAGTCCTTACAGAAATTATAATTGCCAACCAATTATCAGACGATTGTGTTTTAGTTCTTTCAGCCTCAATGAAGAGGACTTTTACTGGTGGCTTAACTTAGGAGAAATTAAAAGAAATAACAGTAATACGAAGAACAATGGAAGTATTTCATTAAAAATGAACACTTACAATGGTCCAAATTCAGCCTCTGAGAGGTTTACAACAGCGATCTACTTGAATCTACTTGAAACTACTCTTATGAATCGAAGTGCAGTACAGGTATTTAAAGTGCAGGAATGTAAACGAATTATTTAAAGTCGAGAATTTAAAATGGAAATGTAAAACTGGAAAAGAAAATATGAAGTAAATGACTGGTTTGTATGATCTGAGTCTGGGGGTTTTTTCTGGGGGCTTCCTTGCTATTTATACTTTTCAAGGATGACCTTCGAACTGCACTTCGAACCGTCGAACTGCTCCTCCATGATCGCTGATCATGCTACCTTAGAAGTAGTTCCACTACGCCATCACTTGCAGTTGGGCTTCCCTCCTGTATTTGAATTTGACTATGGGTAACCGTTGAAGCCACGTCACCTTGCATCTCTTTACTGATCTAGTGCTACTTAGATCACATGAGAACCAATATTCATCGCCACGTGTACGATTAGGATCGAAGATTGGAATCATCTTCCCATAATACCCTTATTCTGCCACGTGTCGAATTGTAACTGGCTTTTACAAAATATGTAGCCAACAATTACGACATGCATTTAATGCATGTCGTAAACATAAAGCCGTAAAAGAATGTGATGAGCTCATAAATTACGTCATGCATTTTCTGCACTTTTTGTATGCCGTAAAAATATACATTTTTTACAGCATACTTTTGCATGCCATAAAAAGATCAAATTGCATTTTTTTTTACAATTTTTCACAACATTCATTAGCATGTCGTGTAAAGTTATATTTTAGAACATGAAATGTATGTCGTCTTAAGTACAAATATTTTACGACATATTTTTGTAAGTCGTAAAAACATATATTTTTTACGGCATACTTTTGCATGCCATAAATATATGAATTAACGACTTACATAGTATGTATGCTGTTATTATGGATGACAATGGAGATCCTACCCTATGAATATCCATGAAGATCCAACCCAAGTATATGGATTTTTCCCCTCCTTTTTACCCATGAGATTAATTAAGTGGGTTTTTAAAATATCCATAGGATATGGGTCGGGGATTGGGTACCCGCCCATTTCCCCATATGTTAGGGTTCTCATTCTCAATCTCGCTCTCACGGTTTCTCATTCTCACTCTCACAGCAGCGAAGGCAACGATCTCCATAGGTTTTGCAAAGGCAACGATCTAGCGGCGGTGATCTCCGTCGGTGTTACCACGGTGGTTCTCCGGTGTGGTGAGTTTCTCTATCTCGTTCTCTCGTTCTCTCTCTCTTGTTCTGTGTGTGTTTACAAATTCATCTATTCGTCACTTTCTCAACTTCCAAACAGAGTTGTTGCTTCACAGAGTTGTTGGTTTGATTCATGGAAATTTTAACTCAATGTTGTTTAAAGCTATGGATTTAAATCAGTTGTGAATTCTGATGCATTTGGAAATTGTTAGCTTTGATTTCTCATGTGGAAGATGAAATTGATTTGCCGTCTATTTATTTTGTTGGGACTTTGCTATGTTATGTTATGTTAAAAGGGTTTAGGGTCAAAATGGATTGCATAAAAGCTTTGTTACAAAAATGGCAATTCCCTCTGCAAATGATCAAGATCAATATAGCTACTCCTTAAGTTTTTAAGCAAATAGGTCATCTCTGTTTTGATGATTGGTTGCTTTATATAGTCAAAATAAAATGAGTGTTTTAACATTTCCATTGAATAAGAAGAGAGAGAGAGAGAGAGAGAAGAAAATGTTGGGTGGAAAGTTGATCCCTTTTAGCTTGTAGAGACAGAAATAGGGGTTTTTAGAGAGAGAAAGTCTTGGGATTTTAGGGATTGTTTTAGGTACTAATCCAATCTTTCAATTTTACTTTCATCAATTATTGATCAATACTGTTGAATTTTCACTTTGTTGTGTTGATCAGCTGTTGAATTGGCTAATGCTCCTCTGTTCATGTAAAACTAATAATGAATGGATCCATTCTCCTAAGATCTGAAAAAATAAAATAAAAATAATGAAGAAAAGAAATAATAAGATTAACCAATTATGATTTGTCCAAATTATTGTTGATGCTAAAAAGTATGCCCAATTTAGTCCCCATTGGATGGTGGTTTGGGAGGGGTAGAGTGGGTGGTTGTTGTTCCTGTTATATCCATAGTATGTGAGATTCATAGGACTATTCTTCTCATTGGTTTACATAAATCATCATCTCAGTAAATAAATAAATACATGCTTCTTTTGATGTTTGCCTAAAGGTGATTGTGGAGAAGGCTGAGAGAAGTGATATTCCTAACATCGACAAGAAAAAGCAAGTGAAGTTATTTTCAACTTGATAGCAAATTTCTGTCTAGCTAATTATTTTGGAAGTATTTATCCTTTGTTTGTTTATCACCCTTATGCCAACCATAGTTACCACAAGTGACTTACAAGTTGTCCAACTTTGGCATGGAAATCTGCACACCTTTCTCTCATCACCTAGAAATTAGTAGCGGACAGGACCTGCAATACTCGTCTCGAAATGTAATATATGTGTGGAATATTCTTTATTATGCCTTGAATAACTCCTTCATGTTTTTTCCTTTCTCTTTTTCTATCTATGTATATATATAACTGCATGAAGGCTGAAGATAAGATTGAAATTGAAGAAAATGAACAAATGGAAAAATTTGCAGTCATGTTGATGCAGCACTAGGAAGAAGAATAAATTGGGAATTACAATTCCAAAACAACTCTCAATAATCAATTGTTCAATATTCATCAAGTCTAGTCTCAAAATCAAATTCAAGTTACCAAAAATAAAACCCTTGCAAATAATTTAATAAAAACTAGAAATAATCCTAATAAAGAAAATAAAATAAAATAAAATTCCTTTATTTTTCAATTGTTGTCATCCAATGCCTTTCCGGTCTGCATCACATGTAAGTGGTATTGGCTATTACATGCCTCTCGTTTTTTTGGAGGGGAAGGTGGGATGCAGTTGTTTTGTGTAACTCGTTCCACGTATCTCTCTCAGTTGCTTGCTTAATTTGAAGGGTTGACCCCAAGAACTCCCTCCTGAATGATGCAAAGTCTATGGCTCAGGGACAGTGATTATTTTAGTGTTTATTTGCTTTACTAGTATTGAAATCCTTTTGATTGATTTGAATAAGATTGTTAGGGACATGATTGTCGGTGACTGATGTGGGTCAAGTCTTTTAATGGTAGGAAAGCTTTTATTAATCGAAGGCAATTGACTGAATCTTTGAAAAAGCATCAACTATTAGCATTTGTTTTCTTAAAAAGTATTAAATTTTTCCACTCACTTGAATAAGATAATTCGGATACCTAGTTCCAGGTGACTGTTGTGGGACAATTTGTGTATGTGATCCGGAGGAGAATTAAAGCGAGTCTTGAAAGCAATCTTCATATTTGTGGACAACGTCCTTCCTCTGATATCTGCATTACAAGTTCATGTGCTCCATTGATGCTTTTTTTGTTTTCAGAATTGTATAACCCTTTTTTTTTTTCCATAGCTACAACATTAGACAAGGACTTTATATTCATAGTTTATATATATATATACATTCAAAAGATAGTAATTCTATTAGCAGTTTGGATCCTTATTAAACTAAATATATTTTGAATGATTTATACTTGTGATGTACACTGGAATTGGATGTATAGGCAATTATCAACTGTAAAGAGCAATTATCAACTGGAATTGGATGCATAAGCAATTATCAACTCCCTATTTTTGTTCTCAGCTTAGTGGTCTGATTTCTGTGTTGCTATGGGTTGTAAGATCTTATGGGTTACATATTTACTTGATTAAGATTAACCATATTGGCAAAATGTTAAAAAAAACATAATGTATAGTATCTCCTAGCTTGTGCAATTTTGTAATTTCATTGGACAGAGTTAAATGCTATCATTTCTTTTTTGAAATGGGTTATTTATTTATTTATGTTCTCCAAGATTTTTAACCATTGATAATGTCTGAAGTTGGAGCAAACTCCCAAGCAAACTCTTAAGTACCTGTTGATGGTTTACAACCATCAATATCGGTTGAGAGTGAGACCTCTCTACCATCACAACCTCCCCTCCTAAATCAAAATGTCCTTGATGTAGATGATTCTGTCTTATAACACTTTCTTCAAACATGTTTTTTTACATTTTATTTCTTCAAACATGCTCTTATAACATTGTAAACAGGTTCTTATAACATTGTACGGGAGAGAGTGAGAGAGAGAGAGAGAGATGGTTGTAATTTTTTTTTTAATCTTCCACGTTCTTCCACATTTTTTTTTCAATTATCAAAACTTATTTGATTGTCTCAAAATTATATATTTGATTATTATGAAACAAACTTTTTAATTAATTAATTAATGTGTATTTGATTTTGTTGTTGAACCAAATAAAATAAAATAAGAGTGATTTATATTTAGCTTTTGTTGTGAACCTTTAAAAAAAAAGAAAAAAAAAAAGAAGTTAACATTAAATATATTAAAGAATTCTTCCATCTTTCCTTAATCTCTTCATCCTTCACCAATACCTTTGAATCCTCACTCTTAATGCACTTTACTTGATTAAAATATCTTGTTTTCCTTTCCCGTATCTTAGCAAGTTTGTATACCCTCTTCTCTCTCTCCTTACTATCTAGTCTAGTGTATAGGTCATCATAAGCTTTCAACTTAGTTTCTCTCACTACTTTCTTGACCTCCTTATTAGCCAATCTATAGCTCTTAAGGTTTTCCTCAGTTTTATCATTCTGTCACTTTTTAAAGCACTCTTTTTTTTGTCTTAACTACCGCTTGAACCTCTTCTTTCCACCACCAAGTTTCCATAGAGCTGGGTCCTGTTCCTTTCGACTCTCCAAATACTTCCCTTGAGATTCTCCTCATACAATTGGCCATCGAGTTCCCCATAGTGTTAACGTCATCTTCTAAGTCCCAAGTACCTTCCTTATCCATTCGATTCTTAAATATTTCTAATTTATCCCCTTTTAGGTCCCATCATTTCGTCCTACGATGCCCACCATCCTTCCTAACTTGGTATCGCCTTCTAAAACATAAATCTAGTACCAAAATCCTATGTTGAGAGATCAGGCTCTCTCCAGGAATCACCTTACAATCATTGCATTTTAGGCGGTCCACTTTTCTCACTAAGTAATCTATTTGGCTCTTAACTAATTCACTCTTAAAGGTTATCAAATGCTTATCCCTCTTCTTATACATAGTATTGGCCACTACCAGGTCAGAAACCAATGCAAAATCTAAGATACTCTCTCCAGCCTCATTTTTATCACCAAAATCGTATCCACCATGAACCCTTTCATAGCCTAATTTATCTATGCCCACATGGCCATTAAAATCTCCACCTATAACTAGGTTCTCTTCTACGGGTATCTCTTGTAAGATCTCATCCATTTGCTCCCAAAAATCCCTCTTAGTCTGATCATCTAATCCTACTTGAGGGGCGTATGCGCTAATAACGTTCACTGTATTCCCTCCAATAACTAGTTTAACTAGCATAATCCTATCCCTTTTCCTAGTGACCGCCACTACACTCTCCACAAGATCCTTGGCAATTATGATGCCTACCCCATTCCTGCGTCTATCCTTACCACTATAATATAGTTTAAAACCGGTATCCTCAATTTCCCTAGCTTTCTCTCCCGTCCACCTAGTTTCTTGTATACAAGCTGTACTAACTCTCCTCGTAATCATAACATCTACCAATTTCATCGTCTACCAATTTCATCAAACCTCCAGAAAATGTTAACGGCAGTTTCTAATCACTAAATGACGTACTAGATGAATATGCTATTTCATGATTTCAAATAGAAATAAATTTATTACCTATACTACAGCAATATTGGTGAAAATTGTAATAAAATCTATTCTCTTCACGGATTTAGTTTCATGATTCTAGGACTTATGAAAGTAACATAGTGCATCATGATTTCAAACATTGTCTTAACGATAACCAGATGGTATATATCTAAAGGAAGTAAACTTCTCATCTCATTATGTACTCAATGAAGGTTTATTTAGCTATGCTTTTCATTTGATGTGTTCCTATGCTGAAATTTCAGACATATATGTTACCAATTATTCGTTTTAGTTTGAAAGTCTCTTTCTAGATAATTGCATTTCCATGGCCATAGCATGTGTAACTTCTTAGGCAAACCATGGTGAGGAATAAGCACTGTGTTGCTACAATATTCTTATGCTTTCTGAGGTTATTTCCAAAATGTAATTCTATAGTTGCATTACCACATTGACCAAATGAGAGAGAGAGAGAGAGATAGAGTTTGCATGACTGAAGCAATGAAGGAAAAAAGCTTCCAAAATTGTGATGAATGCGATGACATGACACTAGTTTACATAAAATCATGATAAGGGTTGCGAAGTTGTGTCTTTATGCTTTGCCTTACCAGACTTTCCAAGATAGAAAGGTTGACTTCACATCTCCGTCCATAAGCCACAGCTACAATCCTCCTTGTCAAACCTACCTTCAAAGGTTTAAAGAATAAAGTAACTAAGCACTTCAAATTGTTGATTAATTGCGGAGATGGCTTAGAACCAATAGTTCATTATCTAATGGATCTTTCCGTTCTAGTACTCTATCCAAGAGTTGTCAATATTTATCAAATCTCTTCCTATCTCTTTGGAAGGCTATAGTATCAAATGGCAAAGAAATTGTTGAAAAAATATGGCTTTTCCAGGATGAAATGAAAATTGGATTCATGTAACAAGAGAGATTTCACATTCCTTAGCCGGAAAGATATGCAGCCATGAAGGAAGGATATAGAAAATAAATTTAAAATCATATGTAGAATAATGAACTAAAAAGGAATAAGGTTTTCTCTCATGAGCAAAACCATAACTACACAATGGTAATACATGTTATCTATGGTCATGAAGTGTAACCATAAAGTGCATCCTCCTCGCACTTGTTTATGGTATAAATTTTCAATCTGAAATTAGCGGGCAATATAGATTGCCTAGTTCCCAAAAGTACATCAAGATATGTACCATTAGCTAAATCACTTAAAATGCCTTCTCACATAATTCACATAAACTTAAAAATTAAATTAAAAAGCAAAACTGCAACTACTAAGGTCTCTTGATGTAGCAAAGATTTAATGTGCCTTTGTTTGTGGGAGGGTGCATACAGTCTCTAGACATAGTAGTACCTTACAAAGCTCCAGTATAGGTGAAACGTGATGACTTCTCAGGGTGACCTTAAATTTACCATTTTCAGCTTTGTCTAAGCTCTGCAAACAAACATATCCAAAATTTTATTGTGAAACAAAACAGTAACAAATGAGAATGATTCATTCAGAATCCACACAGCAAATATATAAAATAAAATAAAAATGCACAGTAAAAAGATAATGTGTAGAAAATCTAAGTTGAAGTGTTGAACAAATAAAATATATAAATAAACATTTTAACCTCAAGGAACTCTGGCGGTAATCCAACTAGCTCTGTCTCACTTACGAGAAGGGACGTACTATCATCATTCAAATTTCGGATATATTGCCCACTTAGCTCATCTATTTGTCCCATGGCTTCTACCAGGCCATCCCATGGATTTGTTGGCTGGGTAGATGGAACAGTGGATGGTCCAATTCCTTGGTTTCGTCCAATATTATGAACATATGGTTCTTGTCGGAAATCGTCTGCATTCGACCATCGGTTCTGATAACATGGGAGTTTCCACAGGATGTGTTACCACATTATCCTCTGGATTAGGTATTTCTACCTCTCCTTCTACGCCTTCTTCGAAGCGTTCACTTTCTCCTTGTCGTCTTCTTCTAGCCATTTTAAATTAGTCCCACTGGGCGTGCCAAAAATATATGTTGGCTTTTTGGCTTTTCGAAGGGTATTTTTGTAAATGCGAGCGTACCAGCAAGGATCAATCAGTCCTTACAGAAATTATAATTGCCAACCAATTATCAGACGATTGTGTTTTAGTTCTTTCAGCCTCAATGAAGAGGACTTTTACTGGTGGCTTGACTTAGGAGAAATTAAAAGAAATAATGATATCTGAAGAACAATGGAAGTATTTCATTAAAAATGAACACTTACAATGGTCCAAACTCAGCCTCTGAGAGGTTTACAACAACGATCTACTTGAATCTACTTGAAACTACTCCTATGAATCGAAGTACAGTGCAGGTATTTAAAGTGCAGGAATGTAAAGAACAGGTATTTAAAGTGCAGGAATTTAACGACTGGAAATGTAAAACTGGAAAAGAAAATATGAAGTAAATAGTGGTTTGTATGATGATCTGAGTCTGGGGGTTTTTTCTGGGGGCTTCCTTGCTATTTATACTCGTCAAGGATGACCTTCGAACTGCACTTCGAACCGTCGAACTGCTCCTCCATGATCGCTGATCATGCTACCTTAGAAGTAGTTCCACTACGCCATCACTTGCAGTTGGGCTTCCCTCCTGTATTTGAATTTGAATATGGGTAACCGTTGAAGCCACGTCACCTTGCATCTCTTTACTGATCTAGTGTTACTCAGATCACGTGAGAACCAATATTTATCGCCACGTGTACGATTAGGATCGAAGATTGGAATCATCTTTCCATAATACCCTTATTCTGCCACGTGTCGAATTGTAACTGGCTTTTACAAAATATGTAGCCAACAAAATTTAAACGATTCAGATAAGCCAACATTTGATAGATAGCATATTGCTCTTTTCAAAATATGCCTGAAGCTATATGTTTGATTGCCTCATTATTAGAGTTGCGTTTAGATATGATTTATAAATTAATTTTTTTTATTTATTATAAAAAAATGTGTAAAAAAATAAAAATGTGATGTGAAACAAAACTTGGCATTGCAATTTGATTTCCTTTAGCGTCCACACGCACCCATGCAGCTCCAGCTTTCCTTGTTTGTTCACTCCATGCACCATCTATCAATATCCTGTCAAAACATAAATCTGGACACCAATCCAAGTTATCAGTGACAACATAAGAACAGTTACTGTTGGTAATCAAGCTAGTTGTACCTCATGGCCACAAGCTAGCCTCATGTATGGCCTCATGTCTAGCCTCATGTTTGGCCTCATGTCTAGCCTCATGTTTGGCCTCATGTTTTGTGCTTTAGGTTTGTAATTGTTCTCCCTATCCTGTATAAAGGAAAGAGCTCAACACACATTCAAAATCAATCAAATATATACATTATTTCTACATGGTATCAGAGCAATAAGATTTAGGCCTATATTTTGTTTTTTCACTGGCGGGCAGTGGCAACAACCTTGCCTGAATTTTTTTTTACACATACCTTCAATTCCCTGCATCTTCCAACTTTCCGCAATTGGATTTGAGGGTTATGAAACGAGGCTTGAAATTTCCTTTCTTCAACCTGCTGGAGTTTTCTGGGTCTCTCTCTCTAAACCATGGCAAAACTTCACCTTCAAGATCAGAGTATCATCACCATCATCCATCTTGAACAACCCCGGGTCAGACCTCCGATCTCACTCCGGCGGAGTTCCACCACAATTATCTCGGCAGCGCACTCACCAACAAGTACTCCAAAGGCATGCCCGGCAATCGATACTACGGTGGCAACGAATTCATCGACGAGATCGAGAATCTCTGCGCCAGCCGAGCCCTCAAAGCCTATCGTCTCGACCCCACCAAATGGGGCGTCAATGTTCAACCATACTCAGGTAGTCCCGCCAATATCGCAGCCTACACGGCTGTTCTCAATCCCCATGATCGGATCATGGGCTTGGATTTGCCTTCTGGTGGTCATTTGACTCATGGGTATTACACCTCTGGTGGGAAGAAGATCTCTGCTACCTCGATCCACAAAATGGGCTCTCTTTCTCTCTGGGTCTCTCTTGGCAACACCCACCAGATTTCAACCCACTCTCTTTCTCTCTCTCTCTTTCCTCTCTCTCCTATTCTTGGGCATATGCAGAGGCTGCCCAAACAAAGATATAGCTCTCTCTATCTAGGTTGGTGGATATTATTGCACAACTTCTCAGTCAAAGAAAGAACCTCAACTTTGAGCTTGTGGTTCTCTGTGTGAATAGAGTCATAGTCAGATAAGAGGGAATCATAGGACAACTTGAGCAGATCAAAGTCCCTTTCTAGCTGTTTGGTCTTCCACCAAGCACAGCGGTTCTGGAACCACACCGCCACCCCAGTTCTTCGCCACCGGTAGCTCTTTCGCTCGGTTCCAGTTTGTTCTGCCTCAAAGCTCTTCTCCAAAGAAATGCACTCGCCAGAGTGAGGCGGCGTTTCTTCCCGGGCAACTGCTCATCGTAATATTCTTCATCGCACACTTCATCTCCCGAGCTGAAAAATGGTCTCTTCTTCAGTGTTTCCTCCATGTTCATCTCTGATCTTGCTCCTCGAAAGGCGGGATTGCCATTCCCGATGAACATGATATTGCCTTGGCACGAAGGGTCGAAGAAGAGGCGGCCAGAATCCATACTCGAATACTGAAAATTCCTCAGATCTTCGGCCATTATCACCGTCAATATATATAAACCCACAACCGGAAGAAGCTAGTACTCCACAGCAACCTCGCCGGAGTCTGCAACGGACAGATACAAAATCCCATCACACACCAATCTTACCCAGTTCACCAGCCCAAATTGTCTGGCGAGGCGTGTCAGATTTCGCCGGAAACAAAATCAAATTAGAGAGACAAGGTTACCGGTCATCGTTAGGTCAGATTCCGGCCAGGTTTCACTCTCTGTATGTGTGCCGCTTGCTGCTCCTTCGAAGCACACATCTCAATCTTCAACCGGACCAAACTCTCTCACTGACTCTCTCTCGGAGATGACCACAAACTCAAGACACACAACCACAATCTCTCTCTCATCCCTTTCTCCCCCACCCAGACTACTTTATTCCACCCACTCTCTCATATTTTATTCTTCTATCAACATCCACTCACCCGACACCTTGTTTTGTTAAAAAATATATATATATATATCTCTATTTTTTATTCCACCACACCACTTCTTTTTTTTTTCATTCCTTCATTTATTCTCTCTTTAATCACATGCGTTGTCGTTGCATACCATGCTCTACGGTTTCTTCACTACAGCAACCCAGTCGTGTTCCTTCATTTTTTATTTATTTATTTCTTTTCTTTTCCACACTACTTTCCATCTTTTTCAAATCCATTCTGTTTCCCACAACAACTTTGTTTTATTCATATCAGGGATCAACCCCGATCACAGTTCTCCACCAAAAAAAAAAAAAAACCACAAAAACAAATCAACCACAACCCACAACCACCACAAAAACCACAAAAACAAATCAACCACAACCCACAACCACCACAACAAAAATCGGCCTTATTTTTTCGCCTCTTCAGCTGTTCTCTTCTTTTTGCCTTTGTCTTGGGCGTCCCTTGCCGGTGCTGCCTCCGTGTTTCCTACGCCGCCGAGCACGTTCACTTCCCGTTGCTCCTCAAATGTCACATATGGTGGACCTCCGAATCTGAGCATAACGGTGGCCTTCCGCTTCAGCTCCTTGTTCTCCGCCTTCAGCACACATATCTCTGCTCGGGCATCCGTATACATACGCTGGAGCAGAGCCAGTTGAGCTTTTACCTGCTGCACCTCATTTGTTCTACTCTGAAGCCGGTGCGACAAGTTGTTGACCGCCGTCATTGTCTCAACACATGACTTTAATGTGTAATGATTGGCCTCAATATCAGATTGAGCAGCCATTATCTGCTCAACTAACAACATCGGAAAGTTCAACGACACCAAACCAGGGGCGCTTGGTTGAGGTTCAAGGGCAACTGCCCCGGTTATCTCTCTTGTAGACTCATTCAAGTCTGGAAACAGGGTAAGCGGACTACGGGAAGAAGATGCCATATCCGATATGCAGAACAAGCAAGGTTGCAGAGTGTTTGAGAATGAAGAGTTTCTCAGCAGGTGTTTTGTTGTGTCTCAGCCTCAGCCTCAGCCTTGGTTAAATAGCCAAGGCAGACACGCGCATCGCGCGCCTCTCAATGCCAGACGACAAACCGGGCACACAAGTCAAGGCGAGCACGTGCCTCGCCGCGTATCCGGTGCACCTTTTGATGGCTCGCCGCTCGAAGAATTCTGTCGGGCACGCCTTTTGATGGCACGCCCTTTGATAGATTGGGCACACCTTTTGAGGGTGCGATTTTTTAGGGGTCCGACAAGACTCGATAAACTGTCCCGACATTGATACCGGTTAGCTCCTACATGGGTCCGACAAGACTCGGTAAACTATTCCGACATTGATACCGGTTAGCTCCTACATGGGTCCGACAAGACTCAGTAAACTGTCCCGACATTGATACCGGTTAGCTCCTTCATGGGTCCGACAAGACTCTGTAAACTGTCCCGACATTGATTCCGGTTAGCTCCTTCATGGGTCCGACAAGACTCTGTAAACTGTTCCGACATTGATTCCGGTTAGCTCCTACAACGGTTCGACACAGCCATATAGTGTCTTCTACAACGGTCCGACATGACCCCGTAAACTGTTTTCTACATCGGTCCGACATGTCCCCATAAACTGTCTTCTACATCGGTCCGACACGAGCCAGTGTCTTCTACATTGGTTTGCTATAACCATACGGTCTTCTACAACGGTCTGACACGACCATACAGTGTCTCCTATCCATTTTTATTTTATTTGTCAGTTTATTTAACATCTACAACGTAGCTTGAGGGGAAGTGTTGGTAATCAAGCTAGTTGTACCTCATGGCCACAAGCTAGCCTCATGTTTGGCCTCATGTCTAGCCTCATGTTTGGCCTCATGTTTTGTGCTTTAGGTTTGTAATTGTTCTCCCTCTCCTCTATAAAGGAGAGAGCTCAACACACATTCAAAATCAATCAAATATATACATTATTTCTACAGTTACAAGAACTACTTTTTATTATCTGATGTGCAAGGTTCCGAGGTTGATTAATTCCTTCACTAAGAGTTCTAGAAGTCCAGTCCAACTGATTAATAAAAGTGATTGTGTGCGATGGATCTTCCACAACCGGATCATAAGCTTCTTTATTTCTATGCAACCATATTCCCCAAAGCACCTTAAGAGATTCTAAGATAAAACCCTCATCTGGTGCTTGGTCAAACCATTGTTTCAACCAATCTGCCACTGACAGTTCTTCACCTTCATCAAAGTTTAATCCCAAGATAAATCCTCTCCATATATGTTTGGCAAAAGGGCACTGAAAACAAAGATGCTCAACAGTCTCCTCAGTTCCAAAACATCTAGGACAAAGTGGGTTGACGTTGATTCCTCTACTCAACAGAATTGTTTTTCTGAGGCGAGTGCGTGCAATAATTTCCACAGAAGCAGAGCCCATTTCGGAGGAAATTTCTGATTCCACACCTTTTTCTAGAGCCCTTCCATCGTGTGAGTGTGGCATGTTCCAGCTCAATTGTGTTCCCAAGAGTTGCCAAATACCCTGATTTAACAGAATAACACCCTTCTTTTTTTGCTTTCCTAATAACTTGATCTGGAGAACCTGCTATATGGATATGGATATTGATGATATGATTCACCATTTCTGGTGGAAATAAAGATTGAATCAAAGGAATTCTCCACTCTCCATATTTAGAACCAATCAAGTGTGCAACTCTGAATGATGAAAACAATTTGCCAACACCTCGCCCGATTAACAGATTATCCATCGTAGGTATCCATTGATCTTCAAATGGATCAATTGATTTGCCATCCTCCACCTTCCACAAAATCCCTTTTCTCAGTAATTCTCTTACCCAATCTCCACGAACATCCACTTGATGGGTTTACTGCTAAAAAAAAATTATTTCGACAATATTTACTCAACATGACACGCCTTATAACAATGTTTAGATTGGCTTTTATAGACGTATGTGTTGCCAACATGTTAAAAGGCTCCATGGATGCCACAAAGAGAGACATCTGCTCAGGTATTTCAGTCTTATTGGTAGAATCTCATAACAATGTTTAGAATGGCTGTTCTAGACGCATGTGTTGCTGACATGTTGAAAGACATTAAAAATTATGTGTATGAGAGATGAGAGAGATAGAAAATAATAAAAAATATATAATTTGAGGGTATTATAGTCATTTCACATCTATAGTTAACGGATATTTTAGTGGTGTCCTAAATAAGTGTACTTTTTGACTTTTTGGACTAAAATGTTGAGGAAAAAAATATGGTTGTTTGGGTTAACTTTTTAATTTTTTATGAAAAAATGTATATTAAAAAGTTGTGTAAATTAGTGTGTAAGAGAAGATTAGAGTGTGAGTTATATGGCTATCATGTCTGCAAAGGTGGAATAGATGCTAGGAAGTAATGGTCTACTTTTTGGGTATTGTCTTTCGACGGTGTTGTTAAACGTGGGGGCCATCACGGGTCTCGCTTTTGATAATCTGAACCGTTCAATGTGTAGAACTCATCGGGTACTATATGTCTATAAAAATTACATTGATCGGATATTGATAGCTATCTCGATCGATTTGTTTTTTCCAACCATTAATTATAAATCTCTTTATTTTTTATACAAAACTGATTTGATCATGTAGTTATTGATATCCGATCAATGTGATTTTTTATAGACATATAGTACTCGACGAGTTCTACAATAGTACTCAACGAGTTCTACACATTAAATAATTCAGATTATCAAAACAGGATCCGCGATGGGCCTCCACGGGCCGAACAACATTGTATTAAAATTGCACCCCAACTGTGCAATTTTTACATAACGCAGCACAGATCAGAGGCTGTCAGATTGATGTGTTGTAATTTTGTGTATAAAATTAATTTTTTAATATTTTTTTTTGATAAATAGTGATAATTTTTTGACTTTTTATTTTTTTTGTGAAATGCCAAACTTGGCCTTAGTCTAAAACCAATGGGGGGTATATGGCTATTTTTAAAAAATGATAAAATGTTATCAAGTCATACCACAGGTAAAATAGATTTTGTCCTAATTTTTAATATATAAATTCAATTTTTATAAAATTAATATATATTACATATCATACGTCACATATTGGAGTTGCACATGCATGCGTTAGAGTTACACTCCATATAGATTGGACTTGCACCATGCACATGCTGAAATTGCACCCCACACAAATTAGAGTTGCACCCCGTGCAAATTGAAATTGCACCTATGCACAAGTATTTTTTTTTTAAATATTTATCTTTGTCAAACTAATTATTTGATATTGTTTGATATTCATTAATATTGTTTAAAAGATATCAGTGCAACTCCAATCTATGCTGGTGTGCAACTCATGGGTGCAAATCTAACCTGTGTATAGGTGTAACCAGTTTGTGTGGATGCAACTCCAACCTGCGCATGGTGTAACTCCAATTTACATGGGGTGCAAGTGCAATTTATGTGGAGTGTAACTACAACCTATACATGGGTGCAACTCCAATTTGTGCGAGGTGCTACTCCAATTTGTGCGAGGTGAGAAAAGTGAGTCATGGGAGAAGAGATGAGCCAACAGTACTGCCGAAACACAACGATCTTCTAATCACTGATTGAGATCCACAACCCCATCCTCCATCCACAGGCCCCTCATCAACCCATCAATCCCAGCTCCTAATCAGCCTTCAATACTAGCCCACCACCACAGCAGCCTCCTGTGAATGTAGATTTTGCTTGAAAGTAATGGATTTGTATTTGCATGCCAAGTGTTTGATGAAAGTCTTCAATGAAGGTTGGATTAAGGCGCAATATGTTAATGCATCTTTTTTGTTTTTGTGATCCATAATAGGTGTAGTTATAGAAGTTTTATTCAAAATTTGGTTCACAAAATACACCAGCAAATTTCCACTGTTGCATTTATTCTTATGTTAATTTTGACTTCATTCTTAAATCAGGGTAATTGTAGCAAAATGGCTTAAATTCAGTGGAGGTAGAATTAGCTGGTAATGGTTTTGGTTTTGACAGTGACTAGAATTGGGTGGGTCGGAGATGATGATGGCCGCTGTTATGTTAGATATGGAGAGAAATTGATTTTTGTATTATTTATATGAAGAAATTGATTTTAATGAGGGTAAAATAGATATTTTAGAATAAAATTTTGCTGACATTGACTATTTCCATTAGGTTAGTAAACAATTGATTGATGGAACGACTCAAGTGTTACAATATTTTTTAATGCAAGGGAGGTCAGTGGTATTTCAAAATCAACAATGCTTGGTAGTCTGAATTTTTATGGTCCGAATGTCTCAAAACGACGTCGTTTTGATGCATTCGAACCATTCGGACCACACAAATTCGAGTTACCAAACGTTTTTCATTCAAAAAATAGAGGGGGCGACTGATTTCAAGGGGTTGTCGGTGTAATTTACCGCAATATCTATATAATAAGGCAGCTCAGTTTTTTTGCCTTGATGGGACTTCTGTCCGTTTGTCAAATTATAATCCATTGGATTGAACTTAATCCAATGGTTCACAGCCTCCATTTTCAACCCACGGGTTCACAGCCTTACACCCTCCATTTTCAACCCACACCCTCTCTCTCTCACACTCTCATCTCTTTTTCTTTGATTTCAAATTTTGAAATCAGACCCCATTCTCTCTCTCTCTCTCTATATGCATTTCGGAGGAGGAGGAGGAGAGCCCTAGCCTCCAACCTACCCAAGCGCTGTGACAGTCGAACGAGGTCTCTCTCTCTCTCTACGTGTCTGCTTGGTTTTATATAGATCTATAGTTCTTGACAGCGGGTTTTTCATATCTAGATCATAATTGTTGTTCTTTATCATCATCTATTGTTTGGGGGTTGTTAATTCTGGGAATTAATGAGTGCCATGCTGATATTCTTTTGGGGTTTTGTTGTTTTTTAGCTGGGTAGAAGAATGTTTAAATGCTCTGTCATCATCTTCTTCTCTCTTCGATTTTGTTTTTATTCTTCCGAAATTTTTGCCATCAATTGGAACTAACTCAGCTTAATTAGCAGTTTGTGATCTTTGGGTGTTTTTTTTCAAACTTTTCATTGTGTTGTTTTCCAAAACGTGAAAGATGAAAACTGAAATTTTCGCTTTAAGCACCAATGTTTTTCATTTTACTTTGTGATTGCTCCGCCGTTGTCAACATTGCAGTGAAGTTGGACTCTTCAATTTCTCTGAATTCTAATCTGACACACTTGCCGAAGATGGGTTTGTGTCAGAAGACGGTGATCGGTGTTCCGGTGACAATGTTGCCAGCGGCCGGTGGTGTGTTGGATGGTAGTTGTAACAGAAATGGTAGTTACACAGAATTCGAACAGAGAAAATGCACAAAAAGTATAAAATGGAGTTGAGTTGAGATTCATTTTAACTGTTTTGTGGATCATGCTTAAAATAAATGTGAATCACATAGTGTGTCTTATGTATGTTTTAATTTTGTGTGTGTGTGCATTATTAACCAGAGTAATGATAAAGAATCCATACACAAAGTATTGTGCTCCAAATGATTCATTTTAAGTGTTGAATCTTACCATACAAAAATTGAATCTAAACTTCACATTTTTTTTTTATTATATATTTTTCTGTGTTTTGATTCTCAGTCTAGCAAGTGTTGTATTGAATCTAAATTAGATATATTTTTCTCAGCTAAGAATCAATATAGTCTAAATTAGATATATGTTTTGATTCTAATTAGACTAAATTAGACTAAATTGAATCTAAATTAGATATATTTTTCTGTGTTTTGTATTCTTTTTAAAATATATTTTTCTGTGTTTTGATTCTTTTGCTAATCCGGCAAAGACTCAAAACAAAACAAATGATTCATTTTAAGTATTGTGCTCCTATTTTTCTGTGTTTTTATTTTTCTTTTGTTTTCTTTTATTTTTTTTACTGTTACCTAATTTTATGTCTACCAAACATGTCTACAAAAACTGAAGTGGGAAGTTGAATATCTCATTATTTGAATATCTCATTATTTGACATAAATTGAGTGTTGTAATCGAGAGTATCTCACAAACTGTTGGGAAGTTGAATATCAAGTGGCAAAGGTGGGAAATTGAATATGGATTCTAATATCATCTTTTTCATGGAGTTGAAATTTGCAAAAATATATCATGTGTGTAATCTTGCTTGTGATTGATATAGCCTGTTTTTTTTTTTTTCTTTAACCACAAACAACCAGTTTCTTTTCGTCACTCCTTGGATCCAAAGGTGCAGGGGTTGTTGGTTCTCCTGTGAATTCTTTGTCGAATTGGGATTCCCCAAATGGGAAAGTAGATTGGTCTGTTAATTAATGGAGATGAATTGGCTGGAGTTGAAATCCAAATTGCAATTCAATGTTAATTACAACATTAAGATGTTGTTTTGAAATGGACACTGTGTATTTTAAAGTTTTAATCTATATATATTTGACAAACGGACACTGTGTATTTTAAAGTTTTAATCTTTTTTTTTAGAATAGATTTTAGAGATTCAAGCTTTTTTTTGTTTGTTTAATGTTTAATTTTGTTTTGCTTTTTTGTTTTTAGGGGTTTTCCTATTTGGTTGAAGTATGTTCCAGGCATCAGCAATCTTTCAAGGTCTCTCTCTCTCTCTCAAGATTAATCCATTACCTTAATAGATAATTATTGGTGTTTCTTTGTTTCTTTTCTTTAAATGTTTTTTTTTTCTTTTAAACTTTTTTGTCTAATTATTTATCATTTGTTGTGGGTTTCTTATAACTCATTAAAAGTGATGAAGTTCTTTGAAAATGAAGTTGAAAATTTGAGCATTGATATATGATCTTCTTCTTCTAGCAATGTACTTTTTTTTTTTTTTTTTTTAAGTATAAAAATGTGGTTTTGGTTTGTGGGTGTTAATGAGTTTTGGATTAAAGCAACAGAATTTTAAATGGTGGAGCTTCAGTCCTGTCCTAGCTTGGTCAGTGGTATTGAGCAAGAAGTGAAAGGAGAGAGTGTGAATATTGTTGCAGAGATTTCAGCAGAGCTACAGAGGGGATATCAATACTTGAAGCTCAAATACTAAAGAGAGATAACAACTCTCTACTCTCAAATGGACAAGTACGATTGCCTGCTTCATATTTGTTTTTTTATCCCCTCAGTTTCTTAAAATGTCTTTAACTCTTTGGTTGCTCTGATAATGATTCAGTTTCAGCATCTAGATACGGTATTAATCATTTTTTTTTTCTTGGGTTCTTATATGCAAATTATGGGTTCAATTTGATGATTTTCTTCATTATTTAGCGATGAATTTCCTAATCTGAAAAATGTTTATATTTTCTTATTGGTGGTTTTTGAGTCTTTGCCGGATTAGCAAGAACTGATATGGTTACCATAACCATGAGAACATAGGATACAATGAAGCAAATAACCTATATTAATCACCAAGCTATGGTTAGATAGAAGACATATAATACCGCATTCATGAAAATAAGATCAGAGGGATTAAAAGATCAAATGCCGCATTCATGAAAATAAGATCAGAGAAAATATAAATAGGATTATCATAACACTGAGAAAATGAATGCAATTTTTGTTTTCACTCACTCTGGTAGAAAATAGTAAAACCGTTCCCACATTTTAAATACATGTGACACTAAATCATTTCAAATTTTTCTATACTGATGTGACACTAAATCATTTCTTATGTGTAGTTTAGAAACTAGAATTTAGCCGAATGCTATATGTGTACTGTGTCATCTCTGAAGACAATTTGGAAGTAGATTACTCTTATATTTGTGTTAGACGCGAGCATTTTTTTCTTGAAATTTTTGGAAGTAGATTACTCTTATATTCCTTGAATTTTTTTTGGAAGTAGACAATTTGGAAGTAGATTACTCTTATATTCCTTGAAATTTTTTTCTGTTAGACACTAGCATTTATTTTCTATATATGCTCATAAACTACTCATAAACTGCAACACATCAGTCTGAAATTTCAAGGAATTATTAAAACACAATTCCTTGGAATAAGGCACAATTTCCACAATCTTTTGCATTGCTCATATTGGTCAACATCATTAATGTCAGTTCTTACATGATCTCTTATCCCAGTGCAAAGGAAAGAAGCTTCAAGAAATTCAAGAGCCAAAAGGCAGAATTTAGTAGCCAAAAAATTGAAGATGGAAACAGCAAAACCTTTCAGTCAAAGCATGACACTCGATGCGTGCCACCAAGAGAAACAAATCTAGAGAACTTCATAGTCAACTGGATGAGCATGGATGACAAGAAAACAATATCAAAAGTGAAAAGAAAGAAGGTCAAAGCAATCTTTGAGGTACATTTGTTTTTCTGTTATGTCAGATATATTTTTTATCTTCATTATATATGCTTCAATTCATTTTGCAACAAAATAAAAATTCTTTTAGGAGTGGTAAAAACTTATTATTTATAGATTAAGTGGTTCCTTTTTTGGCCCCTATTATTAAGAGGCTTCAAAACTTTGTTTATTCCATTCTTTTGACAACTTCGATTGTTGGATGTCTAATTTTTTTTCAATTGTTGAATTTTAAACGTAGTATTTGACTTCCTCTTGAAAATTTATCGCACTGGTTTATTCTTTCCATAATGTGCATGACATTTATTCTTTCCATAATGTGCATAACGGAAAAATAAAATAAAAAATGAAGATAAACTATGTTGTCAAAATTTGCATAAAAGTTTATTGTGTTCAAATTGAAGCCCCGGAAATAAGCTTTCCAATGGTTCTAACCTCACATCCAAATTCAAAGTGAGGAAAAAGAAAAGGGCAAATGAATGACGGTTGGTCGCAAACGAATTATTCCAATTAAAGTTTTTAGTCCCATCTTACATTACCATCATCTTATCATCTCGATTAATATCCCAAAATAGGGTAAGAACATTTCAAATACACTAAGAAGAACATCAAAAATGAATTCACATGCTTCAGAACCAAACTTACCCAGGCGACCCGCTCGAGCGCCCAACCTTGCGCTCGAGCGCGCAGACCAACAAAGTCGTCCGCTCGAGCGTAAACTCCCCCGCTCGAGCGGAGAATCACAACTCCCAGAATCTTAGGCCGTCTGAAAAATTGCTGGAAACCCCAAAAGTCCGCTCGAGCGGCCACTCCTCCGCTCGAGCGGAGGAAAGAATTTCTGGGTCGTTACATTTATTGTCTACTATTTGATGTGATTTGGAAATATAGAACATTAGTCATTTTTTCTTTGAATTATATTTTCTTTGACTTTATGTGCATGGTGGTGAGTGGTGGTGCATGATAAATCAAGAATTAAGATACTTTTTAGCAACTAGAAAGTTTATTGGCTAAACATTGGTCATTTTTTTCTTTTTTTTGAATTAGATTTTGCATAAAAGATGCAACCAAAATGCGATTGATGAGCAATGAGTAAAATGTAACCCATGATGGAAGCAAACTTTTTGGGATCTGATTTACTTCTTCCATTAGATTAGTTTTCTCCTTATCTAGGTGTTTCTCTCTTAATTTGGGTTATGGCCTATAAGAAAGCTACTATAATAGCTCATTTGAATGATTCATGTATGATATTTTGGTTTCTTAATTTGAATGATTCATGGCTTTGGATTGTATACAACTAGCTTACTTTTCCCCTATAAAAAGTACTGGTTTGGCTATTATTGGTGATTGTTGGAATGACTTCCATTCCACATCAAATAATAAATGTGTTGAAGATTTAAACCAAATAGAAAATGTGCAAAATGAGGACTATGAAAAAAAAAAAAAAAAGACAGACAATATATGCCTCTTTATTTGAAATTTTTGGCTCATATATATGTCTCCAAGATTTATAAAATTACATGTTATTTGCAACAAAATATAAGTTACATATTCCCCCCCCCCCCTCCCCTCCCCTCCCCTCCTCTTTGTATTCCTCTCCTTTTTTTTGTTTTATTTTTGGAATCCTCTTGGAATATAAGGACAACAAAATCATGATATCATGTTTCATGGTGTAGTTTTTTTTGTTGTCTCATTGTTCTTTCTTGGGAGCACATATCTTAAAAATATGGTTCAGTTAACTAGGGAAAACATGTGTGCTTATTTTTGTTGAGTACTTTAGTGGAGGTAGTAAAACTAGCTGAGGAAAACATGTGAAGAATAGGCGCGCCGGACTATGTACGTGGTGGTAGTGTCTAATAAATTAAGAAGATACATCATAGATACTTTTGGAGATATCATTTGGAGATATCATTAGGCATTTTTCTCTGAATTAGATTTTCTTCTTTAATCCATTTGATTTTAGATTTTTTTTTTTTTTTTGGTTCAGGTATCGATACTAGCAATTGTCAACTACTATTGAATGACTTTCAAATACTTTTATTTGGCTATATTTTAGAGCAATAATTTCAATTTTATAGTTGTTTTTAATTGATGACTTTTACATCATCCCTACAATTCTCTTTGAAGTATGTTTTCATTCATGTAATTTATTCAACCACATTGGGGCATTATACATGGTTATCAAAATCGCGATTCGGATCATAGTCCTACAATTTTAAATTGTCAAAACGATCCAAAGTAGAATCGCAAGTAGGATCACTGGATTTATGATTTTAACCCTTATTTTTATTATGCATCATTCTAATTTGTATTTTTACCTAGAAAGTAGAATCTTACGATTCTCAATCCGATCCTACAATCCGATCTATGATTTTTCTTGACAGTTGATTTTGGTAAGTTGGATTAAAAATGGATTTACTTAACCTAGGTTTGAATGCATGCTATTAAATTGATGAGGTAATGTAAACATTAAATTGACATATATATGACTTCCAAGTCTAAAGCTCCACAAATCGTATGAGTGATAGTTTTTTGTTATTTTGGTACAAGAAACAAAATCCACTATTTAAGTGGTTATATGGGTTCATATGGGAGTGCCTTTAGGCACGGGTTATGCACTAGTATATATATAAAATATATACACACTTGAACATTGATTCTTCCAAGTTTATTTTCTCTTTAAAGAGGGAGAGGGAGAGGGGGAGGGGGAGTGAGATTGCTGTAGCACTGTAAAAACCATCCGCTCTTCTTTCTAAGGAATTTAGTGCACATGATTACACATCTCTCTCTCTCTCTCTCTAACAAACCACCAAAAGAGAATATGTTAGGCTGTCAAAGAATATACTATAACCCACAAGGAAGTACAGGCAGAGACCTGATAGGAGCAGAAGAGACAAAACATGAAATACATAATACTTCCAGCTCATGGGATTTCCTATGCAAATGGTAGAGCAGTCTTAGAATTTTACCCCTGCACATCATAATCCAAGACAAGAAAAAAAAAGAAAAAATCAATGAAAACCAATCACCAGAGTACCACCCCACCGGACATGACAAATTAGAGAAAATACACACCAGTTGGGACATTAGAATTTCCACTGCTACATTTAAATCCCCATCTGCAGCTGCCACTGCAACTTCGACCTGTGTCTGAAATAAAACAAGTGCAACTGCTGTCAGAATTCCCCACCACCAATTCACTTTGATTCATATAACACACATTATCTAATCATCAGGATTGATCACACAATTTCCTATGATGTTACTTGTAAAACAATGCAGTGGTAAACATATTGTTTGAATAATTTTCTTAAATTCATATTACTAGGCTATCCAGATTTAACATGAAAAAATAAATAATAAATAAAAAAATAAACTAAATTAAATTAAAAAAATAAAAAATCAAAGAATGACTGAGCCCTTTCAAAACTAAATAAACTAAATTCATCAGTTCAAAAAAAAAAAAAACTAAATTCATATTATTAGGCAGTAAAAGTAACGTTACCCTTTCAAAACCCATTGCTACAAGTTTTTGGATCTCTTCTTCTGAGACGACTGAGCCCTACATTCCATAGACCAATAAACCAAAAAAAAAAAAAAATTAAAATCCAAATTAACTGAAAGAATAAAAAGAAGATGAGGGTTCAACTCATGTCAGAAAGAGAGAAACCTGATGGTGTGCAAGGACCCCAAAGAAATTTGTGGCACCATCGAATGCATCGCCTAAAAAGTCAAAAAAGAATAAACCAGATAAACAAACCTTCCATTGCATAGAAGCGAAGACACCTACCATTCATTACAACGCATCAATCTACTACCAACCACACATACATGAAGCATGTCAAAGAAAAACATAATGTGAGGAATGCATCTTTGAAGCATGATGACTAGTGTAACTAATGAACTCAGGATTAACTTTGACAAAGCCTACCTGGATGAATACAATTTCTACGCATATACTCAAATGCCAAAAGAGAATTCAGTGAAAAAAATTCAGAGGTACTTAGGGGATGATGCCAAATTGCTATCAAGAAATCTGTTCAACAAACTAATTGGTCCCAAAACCATAAATTATGGAGAATTGATCCAAAGAAAAGACAAAAAAATTTAAAAAGAAGCAACACGAAGAACACAAGGGCCAAAACTGATGGAACCAAATCAAGAAAGAGATCTCATTAGAGAGAAAATCCCAAAATGGGTACAAGGGCTCTCAACCTCTAAAATATTCAATATCAAAATATCATAAACTGAATACTAGAGAGGACTAACCACCTATTTATAGGACAGACCCAACTAACTCTAAGTAACTCTTATGGTTCTAAACATAACAACCATACTAGTTCTAACTACGTCAGACTTCCCCTCTAAAGAAAATAACTTATCCTCAAGTTGGGACTACAACAAAATGACTCAAGACAACAAAATCAACAAAATGACTCAAAACAATGACTCATGGGAGTATGATGAACATGCAATGGCAAACAAGACTAAGTAGGTGCAAGTCCTTATTCAAGATCATCCTAGCAAAACATCCTCCAATTAAAACAAGTTCTCATTTGTTAAGTGTTAGGGTAGTTATGTAATTTGTGTCTACCTATTATATTATAAATAGTAGTGTGTGTAAGGGGAGAACCCTATGTTTTGATTCAAGAATATTTTAGCAGTTGTTTTTCTCTCTCATTCTTTGTCTTCTTCATCATCTACACATTCAACATGATATCAGAGCCACATCTTCCTCCTTGAAGATATTTTTGCTCTTTTCTTCTTTTTTTCGTCAATTTTTGTATTTTTCTTCTATCACAGTCCAAAAAATAAAAAATAAAAATGAACAAATAAATAAATAAATCCCATCATGATCGATTAAGGGTTCTCAATATGATTGATTTTTGTTTTATTTTTTGGTCATTTGTTGATTGTTTTTCCATTGTTTCTTTATTTTTTGGGAAAATGGGTGATTTTCTAGAAACTTTGTTTCGTACCTCTTCAGGCTGATTTCTTCTCTCCTAACCTAATCTCTGGGGGCCGACTGACACCTTGGAGGCCTCGGGTGTCCTTGTTTTGAAGGTTTGTTGAGCTTTGTCTTGATTTATGTCAGTTTCAGCTCATCTGGGTGTGATTTGGCTGTGTTTGATCTTGCTTTATGTGGCTAGAGGTCATCTGGGTGTGTTTTGGTATTGTTTTTGGTTCTAAGGTTGGTTTTTAAATTTGTCTCCCTTGGTTTTGCTGTTGTGGTACTGCTAGGTTGTTGTTTGGTGTTTGTTTTTTTATTTTAAATGACTGAGGCTAAGGCTAAGGATCCAAAGGTCAATGGAGAGAGTGGATTGCATCATGTTATGACCCTTACGGATAGTCCCTCTCTTCAAATCAGTCCTGTGAAACTTGATGGTACTAATTACCTGATTTGGCCACGCTCATGTAGTCTTGCTATTGCTGCCCAACGTTTGACTAGCTCCATTATCGGTACCCTCCAACAACCTAATGTTGATGGTGATTCGCGTACTCAATGGATTTCTAAGAATGTTTTGGTTATGACTTGGCTGATTAACTCCATGCAGCCCACTATTAGTCAAACTTTTCTCCTTTTGGATACGACTCATAAGATTTGGACCACTGCCAACCAAATGTACTTACAGTAGGGTAATGATGCCCAGGCATATGAGTTGAGGAAGAAGATTCAGGGCTTGGATAAGAAGGACAGATCACTTGTTGTGTACTATGCTGAGCTTAGTAGTCTATGGTAGGAACTTGATTATTATCATAGTTTCCAAGCTGTTTGTTCTCAGAATGCTACTTTGTTTCACCAATCTGTGGAGAAAAAGTTTGTGTATGACTTTCTTTCTAGCCTTAATTTGGAGTATGATCCGATTCGGGTTCAGGTGTTAGGTCGTTCTCCGTTTCCTACCTTACACGAGGCTTATGCTCTAGTTCAGCAAAAGGAGAGTCAGCGAAGTGCTATGGTCTATCCCTCTATTCAGGATCGTTCTACTTTGGTTGTTGCTTCTACCAACTGGGATGTTAAGCCTAGTCTGGTTCAACTTGGGAGTAAGGGTACATTGCTTGATCGAGATTGGTTGAAGTGTGATTATTGTGGAAAAGATAGGCATAATAACGAGAATTGTGGAAGTTAAATGGTCATCCTACTCGAGGTCATGGCCGCGGTGGTGCTTCTCGTTCCCAAGTACGTGTCAGAGATCACTACTACTACTTCTGATGCTAGTACACTTTCTCAAGATGAGCTCCACACTCTCAGGCGTTTGATAGCTCGACTTGATTCTCCGTCTACCATAGCCCCTTCCACTTTTGCTTCTTCCAATTTTGCTCACAGGTATCCTTGCTAATGCCCCTAGTACATCATCATCGCCTTCTTGGATTATTGATTCCGATGCTATCGACCACATAATAGGTGCCCCTAATCTTTTCTATTATTATTCTCCTTGTTCTGGTCGAGATGAGGTTAGAGTGGCTGACAGCACATTATCCCCAGTCTTCGGCGAGGGCTCGGTTCATTGTTCCTTTTTGCTTTCTCTTTCATCTATTCTTTATGTTCCTAATTTTTCTACTTACTTTCTGTTAGTAGCCTTACTACATACATCTCTAAATTGTTTTGTGACCTTTTTTTCGACTCATTGTGTCTTTCTAGAACTGACTACGGAAAAAATGATTGGTAGTACCGTAGTGGTAAAGCACAAAGTGGACTATACTTTTGGGACGTCGTCCCTCCAACATTCACTTTGTCCTCGGCTCAAGCTCTTCAATGCACTACCGGCTCCTCCCTCCATTTTCTTCATCAATGGCATCGTTGATTAGGTCATCCTTCCTTTAGTATTTTAAAAAAGCTTTTCGCTTCATTAGTTTGAGATTGTCCTAGGAATAATTTTGTTTGTGATGCTTGTGAACTTGCTGAACATAATGTATTGTTTTTCTTCTTAAAATTTATTTTTCGAATATTTTTTTCTTTTTTCCCTGTATTATGAAGAATCCAGTCTCAATAATACAACTACGTTAGCCATGCAAGATGATTTTTGGAACACTTTGTATACAAATTGGCACCTATAAGGTGGAACACTTTGCACCACCCTTTACTGTAATTCTCATTCATAAATAAATTGTTGAGACAAAAATAAATAAATAAACAAATAGTCGGTAATTCTCATTCATAAATAAATTGTTAAGATAAAAATAAATAAATAAACAAATTGTTGGTTATTTTTACGACACAACAATGGCTGGGCCAGTTTTGGTATCTCGGGGCCAATACGTATAAAGCTAAGGAAGAGTGAGGAGCATTGATTAAAGCCCAAACCACAAACACATCACAGCGCACATTAGCAAACAAATCCCTGCAACTTCTCATACATACGCCGTCGCCTGCAAATTGTAGAGGAGCAAGGTCCAAATTTTCACACCAAATCGAAGCTAGCATCAATGGCTCCCAAGCTGAAAGAGAAGCCGAAACCCTCGCAATCGCAATCTTCAAAGCCTGCAATCGCCGTAAAAAATCTATTCACCACTTTCAATCGGTACATCCAACGGTCGTCGTATGAACAAGCCGTCAAAGTCGCAGATCAAGGTCATTATTCATGTTTGTATGATTGTAAGTTCATTTTGTTTGTGTTTTTTTTGGAAATTTGGATCGAATATGTGTTTTCTTTTTTTTTTTCTTTTTTTTTTGCAGTTCTGTCAATTGTCTCTAACGATGAGGACGCGATTCGTTGCAAAATCATGGCTTTAATCAAGGCTGATAGCATCGATGAAGCTCTTTCGACTATTGAGTCTTCTCGAAGGCTCCCGATTGATTTCAGTTTCTTTAAGGTAAAAAACATGAGCTTTGTTCACTGATTCAATGGTGTGTCTGTTGATTTAAGAATTTAAAATGTGTTTGTTGGTGCAAAATTATTAGTTTTTGTTATCATGGAGTGTAAAGCAATTTGAAGAATTTATGTTGATGTATCATTGGCCTTAATATTTCTTTGTTAAGCGCATGCTAGGCAGTTAGGTATTAAACTGATGTGGTTTAACAAATGTATGTTGGTTGCCACATCTATTTTGAGCTCCTATTAGTATTCAAGATCGAAATAATCCCATTTGGTAGGGCAGGTTTAGCAAAACTCTACTTCATTGTATGAGTTTTTACTAAACATACTGTATTGTTTTTCTTCTTAAAATTTGTTTTTTGAGTATTTTTTTCTTTTTTCCCTGTATTATAAAGAATCCAGTCTCAATAATACAACTAAGTTAGCCATGCAAGATGATTTTTGGAACACTTTGTATACAAATTGGCACCTATAAGGTGGAACACTTTGCACCACCCTTTACTGTAATTCTCATTCATAAATAAATTTTTAAGATAAAAATAAATAAATAAAAAAATTGTCGGTAATTCTCATTCATAAATAAATTGTTAAGATAAAAATAAATAAATAAACAAATTGTTGGTTGTTTTTACGACCCAACAATGGCTGGGCCAGTTTTGGTATCTCGGGGCCAATACGTATAAAGGTAAGGAAGAGTGAGGAGCATTGATTAAAGCCCAAACCACAAACACATCAAAGCGCACGTTAGCAAACAAATCCCTATAACTTCCCATACATACGCCGTCGCCTGCAAATTGTAGAGGAGATGGTCCAAATTTGCACACCGAATCGAAGCTAGCATCAATGGCTCCCAAGCTGAAAGAGAAGCCGAAACCCTCGCAATCGCAAGCTTCAAAGCCTGCAATCGCCGTTGAAGATCTATTCACCAATCTCAATCGACACATCCAACGGTCGGAGTACGAACAAGCTGTCAAAGTCGCAGATCAAGCTCATTATTCATGTTTGTATGGTTGTAAGTTCATTTTGTTTGTGTGTTTTTTCTGAAATTTGGATCGAATCTGTGTTTTCTTTTTTCTTTTTTTTTTTGCCGTTCTGTCAATTGTCTCTAACGATGAGGACGCGATTCGTTGCAAAATCATGGCTTTAATCAAGGCTGATAGCATCGATGAAGCTCTTTCGACTATTGAGTCTTCTCAAAGGCTCCTGATTGATTTCAGTTTCTTTAAGGTAAAAAACATGAGCTTTGTTCACTGATTCAATGGTGTGTCTGTTGGTTTAAGATTTTAAAATGTGTTTGTTGGTGAAAAATTATTAGTTTTTGTTATCATGGAGTGTAAAACAATTTGAAAAATTTATGTTGATGTATTATTGGCCTTAGCATTTCTTTGTTAAGCGCATGCTAGGCAGCTAGGTACGAAACTGATGTGGTTTAACAATTGTATGTTAGTTGCCACATCTATTTTGAGCTCCTATTAGTATTCAAGATCGAAATAATCCCATTTGGTAGGGCAGGTTTAGCAAAACTCTACTTCATTGTATGAGTTTTTACTAAACATACTGTATTGTTTTTCTTCTTAAAATTTGTTCTTCAAGTCTTTTTTTCTTTTTCCCCTGTATTATGAAGAATCCAGTCTCAATAATACAACTAAGTTAGCCATGCAAGATGATTTTTGGAACACTTTGTATACAAATTGGCACCTATAAGGTGGAACACTTTGCACCACCCTTTATTGTAATTCTCGTTCATAAATAAATTTTTAAGATAAAAATAAATAAATAAACAAATTGTCGGTAATTCTCATTCATAAATAAATTGTTAAGATAAAAATAAATAAATAAACAAATTATTGGTTGTTTTTACGACCCAACAATGGCTGGTCCAGTTTTGGTATCTCGGGGCCAATACGTATAAAGGTAAGGAAGAGTGAGGAGCATTGATTAAAGCCCAAACCACAAACACATCAAAGCGCACTTTAGCAAACAAATCCCTATAACTTCGCATACATACGCCGTCGCCTGCAAATTGTAGAGGAGCAAGGTCCAAATTTGCACACCGAATCGAAGCTATCATCAATGGCTCCCAAGCTGGAAGAGAAGCCGAAACCCTCGCAATCGCAAGCTTCAAAGCCTGCAATCGCCGTTGAAGATCTATTCACCACTCTCAATCGGCACATCCAACGGTCGGAGTACGAACAAGCCGTCAAAGTCGCAGATCAAGCTCATTATTCATGTTTGTATGGTTGTAAGTTCATTTTGTTTGTGTTTTTTTTTGGAAATTTGGATTGAATCTGTGTTTTCTTTTTTCTTTTTTTTTTGCCGTTCTGTCAATTGTCTCTAACGATGAGGACGCGATTCGTTGCAAAATCATGGCTTTAATCAAGGCTGATAGCATCGATGAAGCTCTTTCGACTATTGAGTCTTCTCGAAGGCTCCCGATTGATTTCAGTTTCTTTAAGGTAAAAAACATGAGCTTTGTTCACTGATTCAATGGTGTGTCTGTTGGTTTAAGATTTTAAAATGTGTTTGTTGGTGCAAAATTAATAGTTTTTGTTATCATGGAGTGTAAAGCAATTTGAAGAATTCATGTTGATGTATTATTGGCCTTAGCATTTCATTGTTAAGCGCATGCTAGGTAGTTAGGTATCAAACTGATGTAGTTTAACAAATGTATGTTGGTTGCCTCATCTATTTTGAGCTCCTATTAGTATTCAAGATCGAAATAATCCCATTTGGTAGGGCAGGTTTAGCATAACTCCACTTCATTGTATGAGTTTTTACTAAACATACTGTATTGTTTTTCTTCTTAAAATTTGTTTTTCGAGTATTTTTTTTCTTTTTCCCCTGTATTATGAAGAATCCAGTCTCAATAATACAACTAAGTTAGCCATGCAATATGATTTTTGGAACACTTTGTATACAAATTGGCACCTATAAGGTGGAACACTTTGCACCACCCTTTACTGTAATTCTCATTCATAAATAAATTGTTCAGATAAAAATAAAAAAATAAACAAATTGTCGGTAATTCTCATTCATAAATAAATTGTTAAGATAAAAATAAATAAATAAACAAATTGTTGGTTGTTTTTACGACCCAACCATGGCTGGGCCAGTTTTGGTATCTCGGGGCCAATACGTATAAAGGTAAGGAAGAGTGAGGAGCATTTCTTAAAGCCCAAACCACAAACACATCAAAGCGCACGTTAGCAAACAAATCCCTATAACTTCCCATACATACGCCGTCGCCTGCAAATTGTAGAGGAGCAAGGTCCAAATTTGCACACCGAATCGAAGCTAGCATCAATGGCTCCCAAGCTGAAAAAGAAGCCGAAACCCTCGCAATCGCAAGCTTCAAAGCCTGCAATCGCCGTTGAAGATCTATTCACCACTCTCAATCGGCACATCCAACGGTCAGAGTAAGAACAAGCCGTCAAAGTCGCAGATCAAGCTCATTATTCATGCTTGTATGGTTGTAAGTTCATTTTGTTTGTGTTTTTTTTTGGAAATTTGGATCGAATCTGTGTTTTCTTTTTTCTTTTTTTTTTGCCGTTCTGTTAATTGTCTCTAACGATGAGGACGCGATTCATTGCAAAATCATGGCTTTAATCAAGGCTGATAGCTTCGATGAAGCTCTTTTGACTATTGAGTCTTCTCGAAGGCTCCCGATTGATTTCAGTTTCTTTAAGGTAAAAAACATGAGCTTTGTTCACTGATTCAATGGTGTGTCTGTTGATTTAAGATTTTAAAATGTGTTTGTTGGTGCAAAATTATTAGTTTTTGTTATCATGGAGTGTAAAGCAATTTGAAGAATTCATGTTGATGTATTATTGGCCTTAGCATTTCTTTGTTGAGCGCATGCTAGGCAGTTAGGTATCAAACTGATGTGGTTTAACAAATGTATGTTGGTTGCCTCATCTATTTTGAGCTCCTATTAGTATTCAAGATCGAAATAATCCCATTTGGTAGGGCAGGTTTAGCAAAACTCTACTTCATTGTATGAGTTTTTACTAAACATACTGTATTGTTTTTCTTCTTAAAATTTGTTTTTCGAGTATTTTTTTCTTTTTCCCCTGTATTATGAAGAATCCAGTCTTAATAATACAACTAAGTTAGCCATGCAATATGATTTTTGGAACACTTTGTATACAAATTGGCACCTATAAGGTGGAACACTTTGCACCACCCTTTACTGTAATTCTCATTCATAAATAAATTGTTCAGATAAAAATAAATAAATAAACAAATTGTCGGTAATTCTCATTCATAAATAAATTGTTAAGATAAAAATAAATAAATAAACAAATTGTTGGTTGTTTTTACGACCCAACAATGGCTGGGCCAGTTTTGGTATCTCGGGGCCGATACGTATAAAGGTAAGGAAGAGTGAGGAGCATTGATTAAAGCCCAAACCACAAACACATCAAAGCGCACGTTAGCAAACAAATCCCTATAACTTCCCATACATACACCGTCGCCTGCAAATTGTAGAGGAGATGGTCCAAATTTGCACACCGAATCGAAGCTAGCATCAATGGCTCCCAAGCTGAAAGAGAAGCCGAAACCCTCGCAATCGCAAGCTTCAAAGCCTGCAATCGCCGTTGAAGATCTATTCACCACTCTCAATTGGCACATCCAACGGTCGGAGCCTTCAAAGTCGCAGATCAAGGTCATTATTCACGTTTGTATGATTGTAAGTTCATTTTGTTTGTGTTTTTTTTGGAAATTTGGATCGAATCTGTGTTTTCTTTTTCTTTTTTTTTTTTTTTTTTTTTTGCAGTTCTGTCAATTGTCTCTAATGATGAGGACGTGATTCGTTGCAAAATCATGGCTTTAATCAAGGCTGATAGCATCGATGAAGCTCTTTCGACTATTGAGTCTTCTCGACAGCTCCCGATTGATTTCAGTTTCTTTAAGGTAAAAAACTTGAGCTTTGTTCACTGATTCAATGATGTGTCTGTTGATTTAAGATTTTAAAATGTGTTTGTTGTTGCAAAGTTATTAGTTTTGTTATCATGGAGTGTAAAACAATTTGAAGAATATATGATGATGTATTATTGGCCTTAGCATTTCTTTGTTAAGCGCATGCTAGGTAGCTAGGTATCAAACTGATGTGATTTAACAAATGTATGTTGGTTTCCTCATCTATTTTGAGCTCCTATTAGTATTCAAGATCGAAATAATCCCATTTGGTAGGGCATGTTTAGCAAAACTCTACTTCATTGTATGAGTTTTTACTAAACATACTTCATTGTTTTTCTTCTTAAAATTTATTTTTCGAGTATTTTTTTCTTTTTCCCCTGTATTATGAAGAATTCAGTCTCAATAATACAACTAAGTTAGCCATGCAAGATGATTTTTGGAACACTTTGTATACAAATTGGAACCTATAAGGTGGAACACTTTGCACCACCCTTCACTATAATTCTCATTCATAAATAAATTGTTAAGATAAAAATAAATAGATAAACAAATTGTCGGTAATTCTCATTCATAAATAAATTGTTAAGATAAAAATAAATAAAGAAACAAATTGTTTGTTGTTTTTACGACCCAACAATGGCTGGGCCAGTTTTGGTATCTCGGGGCCAATACGTATAAAGGTAAGGAAGAGTGAGGAGCATTGATTAAAGCCCAAACCACAAACACATCACACCGCATGTTAGCAAACAAATCCCTCGAACTTCGCATACATACGCCGTCGCCTACAAATTGTTGAGGAGCAAGGTCCAAATTTTCACACCGAATCGAAGCTAGCATCAATGGCTCCCAAGTTGAAAGAGAAGCCGAAACCCTCGCCATCGCAAGCTTCAAAGCCTGCAATCGCCGTTGAAGATCTATTCACGACTCTCAATCGGCACATCCAACGGTCGGAGCCGTCAAAGTCGCAGATCAAGGTCAATATTCATTTTTGTATGACTGTAAGTTCATTTTGTTTGTGTTTTTTTTGGAAATTTGGATCGAATCTTTGTTTTCTTTTTATTTTTTTTTTTTGCAGTTCTGTCAATTGTCTCTAACGATGAGGACGCGATTCGTTGCAAAATCATGGCTTTAATAAAGGCTGATAGCATCGATGAAGCTCTTTCGACTATTGAGTCTTCTCGAAAGCTCCCGATTGATTTCAGTTTCTTTAAGGTAAAAAACATGAGCTTTGTTCACTGATTCAATGGTGTGTCTGTTGATTTAAGATTTTATAATGTGTTTGTTGGTGCAAAATTATTAGTTTTTGTTATCATTGAGTGTAATGCAATTTGAAGAATTTATGTTGATGTATTATTGGCCTTAGCATTTCTTTGTTAAGCGCATGCTACGCAGCTAGGTACCAAACTGATGTGGTTTAACAAATATATGTTGGTTTCCTCATCTATTTTGAGTTCCTATTAGTATTCAAGATCGAAATATTCCCATTTGGTAGGGCATGTTTAGCAAAACTCTACTTCATTGTATGAGTTTTTACTAAACATACCGTATTGTTTTTCTTCTTAAAATTTGTTTTTCGAGTATTTTTTTCTTTTTCCCCTGTATTATGAAGAATTCAGTCTCAATAATACAACTAAGTTAGCCATGCAATATGATTTTTGGAACACTTTGTATACAAATTGGCACCTAAAAGGTGGAACACTTTGCACCACCCTCCACTGTACTTCTCATTCATAAATAAATTGTTACGATAAAAATAAATAGATAAACAAATTGTCGGTAATTCTCATTCATAAATAAATTGTTAAGATAAAAATAAATAAATAAACAAATTGTTGGTTGTTTTTGCGACCCAACAATGGCTGGGCCAGTTTTCGTATCTCGGGGACAATACGTATAAAGGTAAGGAAGAGTGAGGAGCATTGATTAAAGCCCAAACCGCAAACACATCAAAGCTCACGTTAGCAAACAAATCCCTGCAACTTCGCATACATACGCCGTCGCCTGCAAATTGTAGAGGAGCAAGGTCCAAATTTGCACACCGAATCGAAGCTCGCATCAATGGCTCCCAAGCTGAAAGAGAAGCCGAAACCCTCGCAATCGCAAGCTTCAAAGCCTGCAATCGCCGTTGAAGATCTATTCACCACTCTCAATCGGCACATCCAACGGTCGGAGTAAGAACAAGCCGTCAGAGTCGCAGATCAAGGTCATTATTCATGTTTGTATGATTGTAAGTTCATTTTGTTTGTGTTTTTTTTGGAAATTTGGATCGAATTTGTGTTTTTTTTTTTTTTCTTTTTTTTTTTTTTTTTTTTTTTTGCAATTCTGTCAATTGTCTCTAACGATGAGGACGCGATTCATTGCAAAATCATGGCTTTAATCAAGGTCGATGGCATCGATGAAGCTCTTTCGACTATTGAGTCTTCTCGAAGGCTCCCGATTGATTTCGGTTTCTTTAAGGTAAAAAACATGAGCTTTGTTCACTGATTCAGTGGTGTGTCTGTTGATTTAAGATTTTAAAATGTGTTTGTTGGTGCAAAATTATTAGTTTTTGTAATCATGGAGTGCAAAGCAATTTAAAAATTCATATTGATGTATTATTGGCCTTATCATTTCTTTGTTAAGCACATGCTAGGCAGTTAGGTGTTAAACTGATGTGGTTTAACAAATGTATGTTAGTTGCCTCATCTATTTTGAGCTCCTATTAGTATTCAAGATCGAAATAATCCCATTTGGTAGGGCAGGTTTAGCAAAACTCTACTTCATTGTATGAGTTTTTACTACACATACTGTATTGTTTTTCTTCATAAAATTTGTTTTTCGAGTATTTTTTTCTTTTTCCCCTATATTACGAAGAATCCAGTCTCAATAATACAACTAAGTTAGCCATGCAAGATGATTTTTGGAACACTTTGTATACAAATTGGCACCTATAAGGTGGAACACTTTGCACCACCCTTTACTGTAATTCTCATTCATAAATAAATTGTTCAGATAAAAATGAATAAATAAACAAATTGTCGGTAATTCTCATTCAAAAATAAATTGTTAAGATAAAAATAAATAAATAAATAAATTGTTGGTTGCTTTTACGACCCAACAATGGCTTGGCTAGTTTTGGTATCTCGTGGCCAATACGTATAAAGGTAAGGAAGAGTGAGGAGCATTTCTTAAAGCCCAAACCGCAAACACATCACAGCGCACGTTAGCAAACAAATACCTGCAACTTCGCATACATACGCCGTCGCCTGCAAATTGTAGAGGAGCAAGGTCCAAATTTGCACACCGAATCGAAGCTAGCATCAATGGCTCCCAAGCTGAAAGAGAAGCCGAAACCCTCGCAATCGCAAGCTTCAAAGCCTGCAATCGCCGTTGAAGATCTATTCACCACTCTCAATCGGCACATCCAACGGTCGGAGTACGAACAAGCCGTCAAAGTCGCCGATCAAGTTCATTATTCATGTTTGTATGATTGTAAGTTCATTTTGTTTGTGTTTTTTTTGGAAATTTGGATCAAATCTGTGTTTTTCTTCTTTTTTTTTTTGCAGTTCTGTCAATTGTCTCTAACGATGAGGACGCGATTCGTTGCAAAATCATAGCTTTAATCAAGCCTGATAGCATCGATGAAGCTCTTTTGACTATTGAGTCTTCTCGAAGGCTCCCGATTGATTTCAGTTTCTTTAAGGTAAAAAACATGAGCTTTGTTCACTGATTCAATGGTGTGTCTGTTGATTTAAGATTTTAAAATGTCTTTGTTGGTGCAAAATTATTAGTTTTTGTAATCATAGAGTGTAAAGCAATTTGAAGAATTTATGTTGATGTATTATTGGCCTTAGCATTTCTTTGTTAAGCGCATGCTAGGCAGTTATGTATTAAACTGATGTGGTTTAACAAATGTATGTTGGTTGCCTCATCTATTTTGAGCTCCTATTAGTATTCAAGATCGAAATAATCCCATTTGGTAAGGCAGGTTTAGCAAAACTCTACTTCATTGTATAAGTTTTTACTAAACATACTGTATCGTTTTTATTATTAAAATTTGTTTTTCGAGTATTTTTTTTCTTTTTCCCCTGTATTACGAAGAATCCGGTCTCAATAATACAACTAAGTTAGCCATGCAAGATGATTTTTGGAACACTTTGTATACAAATTGGCACCTATAAGGTGGAACACTTTGCACTACCCTTTAGTGTAATTCTCATTCATAAATAAATTGTTAAGAAAAAAATAAATAATTAATCAAATTGTCGGTAATTCTCATTCATAAATAAATTGTTAACATAAAAAATAAATAAATAAACAAATTGTTGGTTGTTTTTACGACCCAACAATGGCTGGGCCAGTTTTGGTATCTCGGGGCCAATACGTATAAAGGTAAGGAAGAGTGAGGAGCATTGATTAAAGCCCAAACCACAAACACATCACAGCGCACGTTAGCAAACAAATCCCTACAACTTTGCATACACATGCCGTCGCCCGCAAATTGTAGAGGAACAAGGTCCAAATTTGCACACCGAATCGAAGCTAGCATCAATGGCTCCCAAGCTGAAAGAGAAACCGAAACCCTCGCAATCGCAAGCTTCAAAGCCTGCAATCGCCGTTGAAGATCTGTTCACCACTCTCAATCAGCACATCCAACGGTCTGAACAACAACAAGCCAAAGTCGCAGATCAAGGTCATTATTCATGTTTGTATGATTGTAAGTTCATTTTATTTGTGTTTTTTTGGAAATTTGGATCGAATCATGTTTTTTTTCTTTTTTTTTGCCGTTCTGTCAATTGTCTCTAACGATGAGGACGCGATTCGTTGCAAAATCATGGCTTTAATCAAGGCTGATAGCATCGATGAAGCTCTGTCGACTATTGAGTCTTCTCGAAGGCTCCCTATTGATTTCAGTTTCTTTAAGGTAAAAAACATGAGCTTTGTTCACTGATTCAATGGTGTGTCTGTTGATTTAAGATTTTAAAATGTGTTTGTTGGTGCAAAATTATTAGTTTTTGTTATCATGGAGTGTAAAGCAATTTCAAAAATTTATGCTGATGTATTATTGGCCTTAGCATTTCTTTGTTAAGCGCATGCTAGGCAGCCAGGTATTAAACTGATGTGGTTTAACAAATGTATGTTGGTTGCCTCATCTATTTTGAGCTCCTATTAGTATTCAAGATCGAAATAATCCCATTTGGTAGGGCAGGTTTAGCAAAACTCTACTTCATTGTATGAGTTTTTACTACACATACTGTATTGTTTTTCTTCTTAAAATTTGTTTTTCGAGTATTTTTTTCTTTTTCCCCTGTATTACGAAGAATCCGGTCTCAATAATACAACTAAGTTAGCCATGCAAGATGATTTTTGGAACACTTTGTATACAAATTGGCACCTATAAGGTGGAACACTTTGCACCACCCTTTACTGTAATTCTCATTCATAAATAAATTGTTAAGATAAAAATAAAAAAATAAACAAATTGTCGGTAATTCTCATTCATAAATAAATTGTTAAGATAAAAATAAATAAATAAACAAATTGTTGGTTGTTTTTGCGACCCAACAATGGCTGGGCCAGTTTTGGTATCTCGGGGCCAATACGTATAAAGGTAAGGAAGTGTGAGGAGCATTGATTAAAGCCCAAACCACAAACTCAACACAGCGCACGTTAGCAAAGAAATCCCTGCAACTTCGCATACATACGCCGTCGCCTGCAAATTGTAGAGGTGCAAGGTTCAAATTTGCACACCGAATCGAAGCTAGCATCAATGGCTCCCAAGCTGAAAAAGAAGCCGAAACCCTCGCAATCGCAAGCTTCAAAGCCTGCATTCGCCGTTGAAGATCTATTCACCACTCTCAATCGGCACATCCGACGGTCGGAGTACGAACAAGCCGTCAAAGTCGCAGATCAAGGTCATTATTCATGTTTGTATGATTGTAAGTTCATTTTGTTTGTCTTTTTTTTGGAAATTAGGATCGAATCTGTGTTTTTTTTTTCTTTTTTGCAGTTCTGTCAATTGTCTCTAACGTTGAGGACCCGATTCATTGCAAAATCATATCTTTAATCAAGGCTGATAGCATCGATGAAGCTCTTTTGACTATTGAGTCTTCTCGAAGGCTCCCGATTGATTTCAGTTTCTTTAAGGTAAAAAACATGAGCTTTGTTCACTGATTCAATGGTGTTTCTGTTGATTTAAGATTTTAAAATGTGTTTGTTGGTGCAAAATTATTACTTTTTGTTATCATGGAGTGTAAAGCAATTTGAAGAATTGATGTTGATGTATTATTGGCCTTAGCATTTCTTTGTTAAGCGCATTCTAGGCAGTTAGGTATTAAACTGATGTGGTTTAACAAATGTATGTTGGTTGCCTCATCTATTTTGAGCTCCTATTAGTATTCAAGATCGAAATAATCCCATTTGGTAGGGTAGGTTTAGCAAAACTCTACTTCATTGTATGAGTTTTTACTAAACGTACTGTATTATTTTTCTTCTTAAAATTTGTTTTTCTAGTATTTTTTTCTTTTTCCCCTGTATTATGAAGAATCCAGTCTCAATAATACGACTAAGTTAGCCATGCAAGATGATTTTTGGAACACTTTGTATACAAATTGGCACCTATAAGGTGGAACACTTTGCACCACCCTTTACTGTAATTCTCATTCATAAATAAATTGTTAAGATAAAAATAAATAAATAAATAAACAAATTGTCGGTGATTCTCATTCATAAATAAATTGTTAGGATAAAAATAAATAAATAAACAAATTGTTGGTTGTTTTTACGACCCAACAATGGCAGGGCCAGTTTTGGTATCTCGGGCCAATTCGTATAAAGGTAAGGAAGAGTGAGGAGCATTGATTAAACCCCAAACCACAAACACATCACACCGCACGTTAGCAAACAAATCCCTATAACTTCGCATACACACGTCGTCGCCTGCAAATTGTAGAGAAGCAAAGGTCCAAATTTGCACACCGAATCGAAGCTAGCATCAATGGCTCCCAAGCTGACAGAGAAGCCGAAACCCTCGCAATCGCAAGCTTCAAAGCCTGCAATCGCCGTTGAAGATCTGTTCACCACTCTCAATCAGCACATCCAACGGTCGGAGTACGAACAAGCCGTCAAAGTCGCAGATCAAGGTCATTATTCATGTTTGTATGATTGTAAGTTCATTTTATTTGTGTTTTTTTTGGAAATTTGGATCGAATCTGTGTTTTCTTTTTTTCTTTTTTTTTGCCGTTCTGTCAATTGTCTCTAACGATGAGGACGCGATTCGTTGCAAAATCATGGCTTTAATCAAGGCTGATAGCATCGATGAAGCTCTTTCGACTATTGAGTCTTCTCGAAGGCTCCCGATTGATTTCAGTTTTTTAAAGGTAAAAAACATGAGATTTGTTCACTGATTCAATGGTTTGTCTGTTGGTTTAAGATTTTAAAATGTGTTTGTTGGTGCAAAATTATTAGTTTTTGTTATCATGGAGTGTAAAGCAATTTCAAAAATTTATGCTGATATATTATTGGCCTTAGCATTTCTTTGTTAACCGCATGCTAGGCAGCTAGGAATTAAACTGATGTGGTTTAACAAATGTATGTTGGTTGCCTCATCTATTTTGAGCCCCTATTAGTATTCAAGATCGAAATAATCCCATTTGGTAGGGTAGGTGTAGCAAAACTCTACTTCATTGTATGAGTTTTTACTAAACATATTGTATTGTTTTTCTTCTTAAAATTTGTTTTTCGAGTATTTTTTTTCTTTTTCCCCTGTATTATGAAGAATCCAGTCTCAATAATACAACTAAGTTAGCCATGCAAGATTATTTTTGAAACACTTTGTATACAAATTGGCACCTATAAGGTGGAACACTTTGCACCACCCTTTACTGTAATTCTCATTCACAAATAAATTGTTAAGATAAAAATAAATAAATAAACAAATTGTCGGTAATTCTCATTCATAAATAAATTCTTAAGGTAAAAATAAATAAATAAACAAATTGTTTGTTGTTTTTACGACCCAACAATGGCTGGGCCAGTTTTGGTATCTCGGGGCCAATAGGTATAAAGGTAAGGAAGAGTGAGGAGCATTGATTAAAGCCCAAACCACAAACACATCACAGTGCACGTTAGCAAAGAAATCCCTGCAACTTCGCATACATACGCCGTCGCTTGCAAATTGTAGAGGAGCAAGGTTCAAATTTGCACACCGAATCGAAGCTAGCATCAATGGCTCCCAAGCTGGAAGAGAAGCCGAAACCCTCGCAATCGCAAGCTTCAAAGCCTGCATTCGCCGTTGAAGATCTATTCACCACTCTCAATCGGCACATCCGACGGTCGGAGTACGAACAAGCCGTCAAAGTCGCAGATCAAGGTCATTATTCATGTTTGTATGATTGTAAGTTCATTTTGCTTGTGTTTTTTTTGGAAATTTGGATCGAATCTGTGTTTTTTTTTCTTTTTTGCAGTTCTGTCAATTGTCTCTAACGATGAGGACACGATTCTTTGCAAAATCATAACTTTAATCAAGGCTGATAGCATCGATGAAGCTCTTTCGACAATTGAGTCTTCTCGAAGGCCGCCGATTGATTTCAGTTTCTTTAAGGTAAAAAACATGAGCTTTGTTCACTGATCAATGGGGTGTCTGTTGATTTAAGATTTTAAAATGTGTTTGTTGCTGCAAAATTATGAGTTTTTGTTATCATGGAGTGTAAAGCAATTTGAAGAATTTATGTTGATGTATTATTGGCCTTAGCATTTCTTTGTTAAGCGCATGCTAGGCAGTTAGGTATTAAACTGATGTGGTTTAACAAATGTATGTTGGTTGCCTCATCTATTTTGAGCTCCTATTAGTATTCAAGATCGAAATAATCCCATTTGGTAGGGTAGGTTTAGCAAAACTCTACTTCATTGTATGAGTTTTTACTAAACATACAGTATTGTTTTTCTTCTTAAAATTTGTTTTTCGAGTATTTTTTTCTTTTTCCCCTGTATTATGAAGAATCCAGTCTCACTAATACGGCTAAGTTAGCCATGCAAGATGATTTTTGGAACACTTTGTATACAAATTGGCACCTATAAGGTGGAACACTTTGCACCACCCTTTACTGTAATTCTCATTCATAAATAAATTGTTAAGATAAAAATAAGTAAATAAACAAATTGTTGGTTGTTTTTACGACCCAACAATGGCAGGGCCAGTTTTGGTATCTCGGGGCCAATACGTATAAAGGTAAGGAAGAGTGAGGAGCATTGATTAAAGCCCAAACCACAAACACATCACACCGCACGTTAGTAAAAAAATCCCTATAACTTCGCATACACACGCCGTCGCCTGCAAATTGTAGAGGAGCAAGGTCCAAATTTGCACACCGAATCGAAGCTAGCATCAATGGCTCCCAAGCTGAAAGAGAAGCCGAAACCCTCGCAAACGCAAGCTTCAAAGCCTGCAATCGCCGTTGAAGATCTATTCACCACTCTGAATCGGCACATCCAACGGTCGGAGTACGAACAAGCCGTCAAAGTCGCAGATGAAGGTCATTATTCATGTTTGTATGATTGTAAGTTCATTTTGTTTGTGTTTTTTTTGGAAATGTGGATCGAATCTGTGTTTTCTTTTTTTCTTTTTTTTTTTGTAGTTCTGTCAATTGTCTCTAACGATGAGGACGTGATTCGTTGCAAAATCATGGCTTTAATCAAGGCCGATAGCATCGATGCAGCTCTTTCGACTATTCAGTCTTCTCGAAAGCTCCCGATTGATTTCTGTTTCTTTATGCTAAAAAACATGAGCTTTGTTCACTGATTCAATGGTGTGTCTGTTGATTTAAGATTTTAAAATGTGTTTGCAGGTGCAAAATTATTAGTTTTTTTTTTATCATGGAGTGTAAAGCAATGTGAAGAATTTATGTTGACGTATTATTGGCCTTAGAATTTCTTTGTTAAGCGCATGCTTGGCAGCTAGTTATTAAACTGATGTGGTTTAACTAATGTATGTTGGTTGCCTCATCTATTTTGAGCTCCTATTAGTATTCAAGATCGAAATAATCCCATTTGGTAGGGCAGGTTTAGCAAAACTCTACTTCATTGTATGAGTTTTTACTAAACATACTGTATTGTTTTTCTTCTTAAAATTTGTTTTTCGAGTATTTTTTTCTTTTTCCCCTGTATTATGAAGAATCCAGTCTCAATAATACAACTAAGTTAGCCATGCAAGATGATTTTCGGAACACTTTGTATACAAATTGGCACCTATAAGGTGGAACACTTTGCACCACCCTTTACTGTATTTCTCATTCATAAATAAATTTTTAAGATAAAAATAAATAAATAAACAAATTGTTGGTAATTCTCATTCATAAATAAATTGTTAAGATAAAAATAAATAAATAAACAAATTGTTAGTTGTTTTTACGACCGAACAATGGCCGGGCCAGTTTTGGTATCTCGGGGCCAATACGTATAAAGGTAAGGAAGAGTGAGGAGCATTGATTAAAGCCCAAACCACAAACACACCAAAGCGCACGTTAGCAAAAAAATCGCTGCAACTTCGCATACATACGCCGTCGCCTGCAAATTGTAGAGGAGCAAGGTCCAAATTTGCACACCGAATCGAAGCTCGCATCAATGGCTCCCAAGCTGAAAGAGAAGCCGAAACCCTCGCAATCGCAAGCTTCAAAGCCAGCAATCACCGTTGAAGATCTATTCACCACTCTCAATCGGCACATCCAACGGCCGGAGTACGAACAAGCCGTCAAAGTCGCAGATCAAGGTCATTATTCATGTTTGTATGATTGTAAGTTCATTTTGTTTGTGTTTTTTTTGGAAATTTGGGTCGAATCTGTGTTTTCTTTCTTATGTTTTTCAGCTCTGTCAATTGTCTCTAACGACGAGGATGCGATTCGTTGCAAAATCATGGCTTTAATCAAGGCTGATAGCATCGATGAAGCTCTTTCGACTATTGAGTCTTCTCGAAGGCTCCCGATTGATTTCAGTTTCTTTAGGGTAAAAAACATGAGCTTTGTTCACTGATTCAATGGTGTGTCTGTTGATTTAAGATTTTAAAATGTGTTTGTTGGTGCAAAATTATTAGTTTTTGTTATCATGGAGTGTAAAGCAATTTGAAGAATTTATGTTGATGTGTTATTGGCCTTAGCATTTCTTTGTTAAGCGCATGCAAGGTAGTTAGGTATTAAACTGCTGTGGTTTAACAAATGTATGTTGGTTGTCTCATCTATTTTGAGCTCCTATTAGTATTCAAGATCGAAATAATCCCATTTGGTAGGGCCGGTTTAGCCAAACTCTACTTCATTGTATGAGTTTTTACTAAACATACTGTATTGTTTTTCTTTTTAAAATTTGTTTTTCGAGTATTTTTTTCTTTTTCTCCTGTATTATGAAGAATCCAGTCTGAATAATACAACAAAGTTAGCCATGCAAGATGATTTTTGGAACACTTTGTATACAAACTGGCACCTATAAGGTGGAACACTTTGCACCACCCTTTACTGTAATTCTCATTCATAAATAAATTGTTAAGATAAAAATAAATAAATAAACAAATTGTCGGTTGTTTTTACGACCCAACAATGGCTGGGCCAGTTTTGGTATCTCGGGGCCAATACGTATAAAGGTAAGGAAGAGTGAGGAGCATTGATTAAAGCCCAAACCACAAACACATCACACCACACGTTAGCAAACAAATCCCTGCAACTTCGCATACACACGCCGTCGCCTGCAAATTGTAGAGGAGCAAGGTCCAAATTTGCACACCGAATCGAAGCTAGCATCAATGGCTCCCAAGCTGAAAGAGAAGCCGAAACCCTCGCAATCACAAGCTTCAAAGCCTGCAATCGCCGTTGAAGATCTATTCACCACTCTCAATCGGCACATCCAACGGTCGGAGTACGAACAAGCCGTCAAAGTCGCAGATCAAGGTCATTATTCATGTTTGTATGATTGTAAGTTCATTTTGTTTGTGTTTTTTTTTGGAAATTTGGATCAAATCTGTGTTTTCTTTTTCTCTTTTTTTTTGCAGTTCTGTCAATTGTCTCTAACGATGAGGACGCGATTCGTTGCAAAATCATGGCTTTAATCATGGTTGATTGCATCAATGAAGCTCTTTTGACTATTGAGTCTTCTCGAAGGCTCCCGATTGATTTCAGTTTCTTTAAGGTAAAAAACATGAGCTTTGTTCACTGATTCAATGGTGTGTCTGTTGATTTAGGATTTTAAAATGTGTTTCTTGGTGCAAAATTATTAGTTTTTGATATCATGAAGTGTAAAGCAATTCGAAAAATTTATGTTGATGTATTATTGGCCTTAGCATTTCTTTGTTAAGCCCATGCTAGGCAGCTAGGTATCAAACTGATGTGGTTTAACAAATGTATGTTAGTTGCCACATCTATTTTGAGCTCCTAACTCTACTTCATTGTATGAGTTTTTACTAAACATACTGTATTGTTTTTCTTCTTAAAATTTGTTTTTCGATTATTTTTTTCTTTTTCCCCTGTATTATGAAGAATCCAGTCTCAATAATACAATTAAGTTAGCCATGCAAGATGATTTTTGGAACACTTTGTATACAAATTGGCACCTATAAGGTGGAACACTTTGCACCACCCTTTACTGTAATTCTCATTCATAAATAAATTGTTAAGATAAAAATAAATAAATAAACAAATTGTCGGTAATTCTCATTCATAAATAAATTGTTAAGATAAAAATAAATAAATAAATAAACAAATTGTTGGTTGTTTTTACGACCCAACAATGGCCGGGCCAGTTTTGGTATCTCAGGGCCAATATGTATAAAGGTAAGGAAGAGTAAGGAGCATTGATTAGAGCCCAAACCACAAACACATCAAAGCGCACGTTAGCAAGAAAATCCCTGCAACTTCGCATACACACGCCGTCGCCTGCAAATTGTAGAGGAGCAAGGTCCAAATTTGCACACCGAATCGAAGCTAGCATCAATGGCTCCCAAGCTGAAAGAGAAGCCGAAACCCTCGCAATCGCAATCTTCAAAGCCTGCAATCGCCGTTGAAGATCTATTCACCACTCTGAATCGGCACATCCAACGGTCGGAGTACGAACAAGCCGTCAAAGTCGCAGATCAAGGTCATTATTCATGTTTGTATGATTGTAAGTTCATTTTGTTTGTGTTTTTTTTGGAAATTTGGATCGAATCTGTGTTTACTTTTTTTCTTTTTTTTTGCAGTTCTGTCAATTGTCTCTAACGATTAGGACGCGATTCGTTGCAAAGTCATGGCTTTAATCAAGGCTGATAGCATTAATGAAGCTTTTTCGACTATTGAGTCTTCTTGAAAGCTCCCGATTGATTTCAGTTTCTTTAAGGTAAAAAACATGAGCTTTGTTCACTGATTCAATGGTGTGTCTGTTGATTTAAGATTTTAAAATGTGTTTGTAGGTGCAAAATTATTAGTTTTTGTTATCATGGAGTGTAAAGCAATGTGAAGAATTTATGTTGATGTATTATTGGCCTTAGCATTTCTTTGTTAAATGCATGCTAGGCAGTTTGGTATTAAAATGCTGTGGTTTAACAAATGTATGTTGGTTGCTTCATCTATTTTGAGCTCCTATTAGTATTCAAGATCGAAATAATCTCATTTGGTAGGGCAGGTTTAGCAAAACTCTACTTCATTGTATGAGTTTTTACTAAACATACTGTATTGTTTTTCTACTTAAAATTTGTTTTTCGAGTATTTTTTTCTTTTTCCCCTGTATTATGAAGAATCCAGTCTGAATAATACAACAAAGTTAGCCATGCAAGATGATTTTTGGAACACTTTGTATACAAATTGCCACCTATAAGGTGGAACACTTTGCACCACCCTTTACTGTAATTCTCATTCATAAATAAATTGTTCAGATAAAAATAAATAAATAAACAAATTGTCGGTAATTCTCATTCATAAATAAATTGTTAAGATAAAAATAAATAAATAAACAAATTGTTGGTTGTTTTTACGACCCAACAATGGCTGGGCCAGTTTTGGTATCTCGGGGCCAATACGTATAAAGGTAAGGAAGAGTGAGGAGCATTGATTAATGCCAAACCACAAACACATCACAGCGCACGTTAGCAAACAAATCCCTGCAACTTTGCATACATACGCCGTCGCCTGCAAATTGTAGAGGAGCAAGGTCCAAATTTGCACACCGAATCGAAGCTCGCATCAATGGCTCCCAAACTGAAAGAGAAGCCGAAACCCTCCCATCCACAAGCTTCAAAGCCTGCAATCGCCGTTGAAGATCTATTCACCACTCACCATCGGCATATCCAATGGTCGGAGTACGAACAAGCCGTCAAAGTCGCAGATCAAGGTCATTATTCATGTTTGTATGATTGTAAGTTCATTTTGTTTGTGTGTTTTGTGGAAATTTGGATCGAATCAGTGTTTTTTTTTTTTTTTTTGCAGTTTTGTCAATTGTCTCTAACGATGAGGACGCGATTCGTTGCAAAATCATGGCTTTAATCAAGGCTGATAGCATCGATGAAGCTCTTTCGACTATTGAGTCATCTCGAAGGCTCCCGATTGATTTCAGTTTCTTTAAGGTAAAAAACATGACCTTTGTTCACTGATTCAATGGTGTGTCTGTTGATTTAAGATTTTAAAATGTGTTTGTTGGTGCAAAATTATTAGTTTTTGTTATCATGGAGTGTAAAGCAATTTGAAGAATTTATATTGATGTATTTTTGGCCTTAGCATTTCTTTGTTAAGCGCATGCTAGGCACTTAGGTATTAAATTGATGTGGTTGAACAAATGTATGTTGGTTGCCTCATCTATTTTGAGCTCCTATTAGTATTCAAGATCGAAATAATACCATTTGGTAGGGCAGGTTTAGCAAAACTCTACTTCATTGTATGAGTTTTTACTAAACATACTGTATTGTTTTCTTCTTAAAATTTGTTTTTCGAGTATTTTTTTCTTTTTCCCCTTTATAGTGAATAATCCAGTCTCAATAATACGACTAAGTTAGCCATGCAAGATGATTTTTGGAACACTTTGTATACAAATTGGCACCTATATGGTGGAACACTTTGCACCACCCTTTACTGTAATTCTCATTCATAAATAAATTGTTAAGATAAAAATAAATAAATAAACAAATTGTCGGTAATTCTCATTCATAAATAAATTGTTAAGATAAAAATAAATAAATAAACAAATTGTTGGTTGTTTTTACGACCCAACAATGGCTGGGCCAGTTTTGGTATCTCGGTGCCAATACGTATAAAGGTAAGGAAGAGTGAGGAGCATTGATTAAAGCCCAAACCACAAACACATCACAGCGCACGTTAGCAAACAAATCCCTGCAACTTCGCATACATACGCCGTCGCCTGCAAATTGTAGAGGAGCAAGGTCCAAATTTGCACGCCGTATCGAAGCTAGCATCAATGGCTTCCAAGCTGAAAGAGAAGCCGAAACCCTCGCAATCGCAAGCTTCAAAGCCGGCAATCTCCGTTGAAGATCTATTCACCACTCTCAATCGGCACATCCAACTGTCGGAATACGAACAAGCCGTCAAAGTCGCAGATCAAGGTCATTATTCATGTTTGTATGATTGTAAGTTCATTTTGTTTGTGTTTTTTTTGGAAATTTGGATCGAATCTGTGTTTCCTTTTTTTTTTTTTTTTTTTTTTTGCAGTTCTGTCAATTGTCTCTAACGATGAGGACGCGATTCGTTGCAAAATCATGGCTTTAATCAAGGCTGATAGCATCGATGAAGCTCTTTCGACTATTGAGTCTTCTCAAAGGCTCCCGATTGATTTCAGTTTCTTTAAGGTAAAAAACATGAGCGCCGTTCACTGATTCAATGGTGTGTTTGTTGATTCAAGATTTTAAAATGTATTTGTTGGTGCAAAATTATTAATTTTTGTTATCATGGAGTGTAAAGCTTTTTAAAGGATTTATGTTGATGTATTATTGGCTTTAGCATTTCTTTGTTAAGCGCATGCTAGGCAGTTAGGTATTAAACTGATGTGGTTTAACAAATGTATGGTTGTTGCCTCATCTACTTTGAGCTCCTATTAGTATTCAGGATCGAAATAATCACATTTGGTAGGGCAGGTTTAGCAAAACTCTACTTCATTGTATGAGTTTTTACTAAACATACTGTATTGTTTTTCTTCTTAAAATTTGTTTTTCGAGTATTTTTTTCTTTTTCCCCTGTATTATGAAGAATCCAGTCTCAATAATACAACTAAGTTTGCCAAGCAAGGTGATTTTTGGAACACTTTGTATACAAATTGGAACCTATAAGGTGGAACACTTTTCACCACCCTTTACTGTAATTCTCATTCATAAATAAATTATTAAAATAAAAATAAATAAATAAACAAATTGTCGGTAATTCTAATTCATAAATAAATTGTTAAGATAAAAATAAATAAATAAACAAATTGTTGGTTGTTTTTACGACCCAACAATGGCAGGGCCAGTTTTGGTATCTCGGGGCCAATACGTATAAAGGTAAGGAAGAGTGAGGAGCATTGATTAAAGACTAAACCACAAACACATCACAGCGCATGTTAGCAAACTAATCCCTGCAACTTCGCATACATACGCCGTCGCCTGCAAATTATAGAGGAGCAAGGTCCAAATTTGCACACCGAATCGAAGCTAGCATCAATGGCTCCCAAGCTGAAAGAGAAGCCGAAACCCTCACCATCGCAAGCTTCAAAGCCTGCAATCGCCGTTGAAGATCTATTCACCACTCTCAATCGGCAATCCAACGATCGGAGTACGAACAAGCCGTCAAAGTCGCAGATCAAAGTCATTATTCATGTTTGTATGATTGTAAGTTCATTTTGTATGTGTTTTTTTTTTGGAAATTTGGATCGAATCTGTGTTTTTTTTTTTTTTTTGCAGTTCTGTCAATTGTCTCTAACGATGAGGACGCGATTCGTTGCAAAATCATGGCTTTAATCAAGGCTGATGGCATCGATGAAGCTCTTTCAACTATTGAGTCTTCTCGAAGTCTCTCGGTTGATTTCCGTTTCTTTAAGGTAAAAAACATGAGCTTTGTTCACTGATTGAATGGTATGTCTGTTGATTTAATATTTTAAAATGTGTTTGTTGGTGCAAAATTATTAGTTTTTGTTATCATCGAATGTAAAGCAATTTGAAGAATTTATGTTGATGTATTATTGGCCTTAGCATTTCTTTGTTAAGCACATGCTAGGCAGTTAGGTATTAAACTGATGTGGTTTAACAAATGTATGATGGTTGCCTCATCTATTTTGAGCTCCTATTAGTATTCAAGATCGAAATAATCCCATTTGGTAGGGCAGGTTTAGCAAAACTCTACTTCATTGTATGAGTTTTTACTAAACATTTTGTATTGTTTTTATTCTTAAAATTTGTTTTTCGAGTATTTTTTTCTTTTTCCCCTGTATCATGAAGAATCCAGTCTCAATAATACAACTAAGTTAGCCATGCAAGATGATTTTTGGAACACTTTGTATACAAATTGGCACCTATAAGGTGGAACACTTTGCACCACCCTTTACTGTAATTCTCATTCATAAATAAATTGTTAAGATAAAAATAAATAAATAAACAAATTGTCGGTAATTCTCATTCATAAATAAATTGTTAAGATAAAAATAAATAAATAAACAAATTGTTGGTTGTTTTTACGACCCAACAATGGCTGGTCCAATTTTGGTATCTTGGGGCCAATACGTATAAAGGTAAGGAAGAGTGAGGAGCATTGATTAAAGCCCAAACCACAAACACATCACCGCGCACGTTAGCAAACAAATCCCTGCAACTTCGCATACATACGTCGTCGCCTGCAAATTGTAGAGGAGCATGGTCCAAATTTGCACATCGAATCAAAGCTAGCATCAATGGCTCCCAAGCTGAAAGAGAAGCTGAAACCCTCGCAATCGCAAGCTTCAAAGCCTGCAATTGCCGTTTAAGATCTATTCACCACTCTCAATCGGCACATCCAACGGTCGGAGTACGAACAAGCCGTCAAAGTCGCAGATCATGGTCATTATTCATGTTTGTATGATTGTAAGTTCATTTTGTATGTTTTTTTTTTTGGAAATTTGGATCGAATCTGTGTTTTTTTTTTTTTGCAGTTCTGTCAATTGTCTCTAATGATGAGGACGCGATTCGTTGCAAAATCATGCCATTAATAAAGGCTGATGGCGTCAATGAAGCTCTTTCAACTATTTTGTCTTCTCGAAGGCTCCCGGTTGATTTCGGTTTCTTTAAGGTAAAAAACATGAGCTTTGTTCACTGATTCAATGGTGTGTCTGTTGGTTTAAGATTTTAAAATGTGTTTGTTGGTGCAAAATTATTGGTTTTTGTTATCATGGAGTGTACAGCAATTTGAAGAATTTATGTTGATGTATTATTGGCCTTAGCATTTCTTTGTTAAGCGCATGCTAGGCAGTTAGGTATTAAACTGATGTGGTTTAACAAATGTATGGTGGTTTCCTCATCTATTTTGAGCTCCTATTAGTATTCAAGATCGAAATAATCCCATTTGGTAGGGCAGGTTTAGCAAAACTCTACTTCATTGTATGAGTTTTTACTAAACATACTGTATTGTTTTTCTTCTTAAAATTTGTTTTTCGTGTATTTCTTTCTTTTTCCCCTGTATTATGAAGAATCCAGTCTCAATAATACAACTAAGTTAGCCATGCAAGATGATTTTTGGAACACTTTGTATACAAATTGGCACCTATAAGGTGGAACACTTTGCACCACCCTTTACTGTAATTCTCATTCATAAATAAATTATTAAGATAAAAATAAATAAATAAACAAATTGTTGGTAATTCTCATTCATAAATAAATTGTTAAGATAAAAATAAATAAATAAACAAATTGTTGGTTGTGTTTACGACACAACAATGGCTGGGCCAGTTTTGGTATCTCGGGGCCAATACGTATAAAGGTAAGGAAGAGTGAGGAGCATTGATTAAAGCCCAAACCACAAACACATCACAGCGCACATTAGCAAACAAATCCCTGCAACTTCTCATACATACGCCGTCGCCTGCAAATTGTAGAGGAGCAAGGTCCAAATTTTCACACCAAATCGAAGCTAGCATCAATGGCTCCCAAGCTGAAAGAGAAGCCGACACCCTCGCAATCGCAAGCTTCAAAGCCTGCAATCGCCGTTGAAGATCTATTCACCACTCTCAATCAGCACATCCAACGGTCGGAGTACGAACAAGCCGTCAAAGTCGCAGATCAAGGTCATTATTCATGTTTGTATGATTGTAAGTTCATTTTGTTTGTGTTTTTTTTGAAAATTTAGATCGAATCTATGTTTTCTTTTTCTTTTTTTCTTTTTTTTTGCAGTTCTGTCAATTGTCTCTAATTATGAGGACGCGATTCTGTACAAAATCATGGCTTTAATCAAGGCTGCTAGCATCGATGAAGCTCTTTCGACTATTGAGTCTTTTCGAAGGCTCCTGATTGATTTCAGTTTCTTTAAGGTAAAAAACATGAGCTTTGTTCACTGATTCAATGGTGTGTCTGTTGATTTAAGATTTTAAAATGTGTTTGTTGGTGCAAAATTATTAGTTTTTGTTATCATGGAGTGTAAAGCAGTTTGAAGAATTTATGTTGATGTATTATTGGCCTTAGCATTTCTTTATTAAGCGCATGCTAGGCAGCTAGGTATCAAACTGATGTGGTTTAACAAATGTATGTTGGTTGCCTCATCTATTTTGAGCTCCTATTAGTATTCAACATCAAAATAATCCCATTTGGTAGGGCAGGTTTAGCAAAACTCTACTTCATTGTATGAGTTTTTACTAAACATACTGTATTGTTTTTCTTCTTAAAATTTGTTTTTCGAGTATTTTTTTCTTTTTCCCCTATATTATGAAGAATCCAGTCTCAATAATACGACTAAGTTAGCCATGCAAGATGATTTTTGGAACACTTTGTATACAAATTGGCACCTATAAGGTGGAACACTTTGCACCACCCTTTACTGTAATTCTCATTCATAAATAAATTGTTAAGATAAAAATAAATAAATAAACAAATTGTCGGTAATTCTCATTCATAAATAAATTGTTAAGGTAAAAATAAATAAATAAACAAATTGTTGGTTATTTTTACGACCCAACAATGGCTGGGCCAGTTTTGGTATCTCGGTGCCAATACGTATAAAGGTAAGGAAGAGTGAGGAGCATTGATTAAAGCCCAAACCACAAACACATCACAGCGCACGTTAGCAAACAAATCCCTACAACTTCGCATACATACGCCGTCGCCTGCAAATTGTAGAGGAGCAAGGTCCAAATTTGCACGCCGTATCGAAGCTAGCATCAATGGCTTCCAAGCTGAAAGAGAAGCCGAAACCCTCGCAATCGCAAGCTTCAAAGCCGGCAATCTCCGTTGAAGATCTATTCACCACTCTCAATCGGCACATCCAACTGTCGGAATATGAACAAGCCGTCAAAGTCGCAGATCAAGGTCATTATTCATGTTTGTATGATTGTAAGTTCATTTTGTTTGTGTTTTTTTTGGAAATTTGGATCGAATCTGTGTGTTTTTTTTTTTTTTGTAGTTCTGTCAATTGTCTCTAACGATGAGGACGCGATTCGTTGCAAAATCATGTCTTGAATCAAGGCTGATAGCATCGATGAAGCTCTTTCGACTATTGAGTCTTCTCGAAGGCTCCCGATTGATTTCAGTTTCTTTAAGTTAAAAAACATGAGCTTTGTTCACTGATTCAATGGTGTGTCTGTTGATTTAAGATTTTAAAATGTGTTTGTTGGTGCAAAATTATTAGTTTTTGTTATCATGGAGTGTAAAGCAATTTGAAGAATTTATGTTGATGTATTATTGGCCTTAGCATTTCTTTGTTAAGCGCATGCTCGGCAGTTAGGTATTAAACTGATGTGGTTTAACAAATGTATGTTGGTTGCCTCATCTATTTTGAGCTCCTATTAGTATTCAAGATCGAAATAATACCATTTGGTAGGGCAGGTTTAGCAAAACTCTACTTCATTGTATGAGTTTTTACTAAACATACTGTATTGTTTTCTTCTTAAAATTTGTTTTTCGAGTATTTTTTTCTTTTTCCCCTTTATAGTGAATAATCCAGTCTCAATAATACGACTAAGTTAGCCATGCAAGATGATTTTTGGAACACTTTGTATACAAATTGGCACCTATAAGGTAATTAGCTGCAATTTTTCACTATGCTTATATATGTGCAATTGTCATTAGTTTGTGCATTTTATTTTGGCTTAGTATTCTTTGATAGACTTTATAGGAGAGCTTAATTTGGTGGACGGGTTTTAGTTTTCTGTTGTATACTTCTGTGTACAGAGCTTGTGTCCTTTTTGGCATTTTTAGTTTTTTAAGTACTTTGCTGATTTAGTGATTTTTACCTACCCAAAAGAAAAAGAAAACCATTTGGTTATTGTGTCATGTGTTAACAGATGTTTCGAAGAATTCAGGCCTTTTAGATTTTTTTTTTTGAATTAAATGTGAATGTTTATTTTCCTTATGATTTATCTATATAAATTGTTCTATAACAGGCATTAGTAATCTCTTAATCCGTATGTTTGAACTTTTGTCGTTTCAAAATTGGCATACTGCTTCTACAGACAAAATAAGTTAAATGAAGCTTTAGCATCATTGGAAGGCCAAGAGGGAAGTTCTGCAGCTATGCTGTTACAATCTCAGATTCTATTTTGTTTGGGAAAATTGGATGCATCTTTGGGTATTTATCAAAAGCTTCAGAAATCCAAGATAGAGTCATTGGAGATAAATCTTATTGCTGGTTTGCTTTCTGCTGAGAGGGCTTTCGAAGTGCAAGGAGTGATGGAGGCTCTCAGAGTAAAAGCAACTAGCAGCTTTGAGTTGGCGTACAACACTGCTTGTTCATTAATTGAAAGGAAGAAGTATTCAGATGTAGAGCGACTCCTACTGTCAGCTCAAACATGAGTCACAATGTTGTATATAAGAATTGATTAGAACGAGCTATTTGCTTTCTAATTACTACAAATGATACTATAAACACAATTATTCTGATTTATTGTGTTACTTCTGCTGCTGCTACTGTTGCCATTGCCATTTTTTTTTAAGACTTAGAAGTTCACTACTTTGTTACTATTAAGTATACACTACGTAGATTTGTTATTTTGATGGAACTATTTAGAAGAGTTGTGAGCACATAAATTTAATATCTAAGTATGCAAAATAGTGTTGCTTGGAAATTGCTTCTTGTGTAAATGAAATTGCTTTCTCTTCCTAGTCATCATGTTGGTACTTTCTCATTTATGTTTGGTTCCCTGACTCTTGTGAGCAGTCTGCATGGTACCAACGACTAATAACGGAATGGATATATGTCTTTAGGACCCTGTCTATCATGCACAACGACCTATAAAGTGTTGCCAACCATAACTCCTCGTACTGAATTTTCTTTGGCAGGAACACAACTACCTATAAAGTGTTGCCGACCATCACTCCTTGTAATGAATTTTCTTTGGCAGGAACAGATATGCATCATATAACCTAATAGATGGCTTTTAGGGCATCATTGTCTTGTACTTTGAATTGTAAAAACTTGATTCCAATTTCTAACGTATGGTTAACATATAAGAGCTGGTTATGACCCTCTTTGTGTGGTAAAATCATGTTTTTTGTTGAGAAAGTTTACATTTTTTTCAGATGTGTGGAAAATAACCATGGTTGTTGTTTTAAAGTAGAAAAGACTCTTGCCAAAGTATTGCGTAGTATCCTTCCAAATTGACATCATGTTCATTCTACCCGTTTTTTTTTTTTTTTTTTGATCAGCAACAAACAAAGATTTATTAAGGCTCAAGCCCAAGAAAAAAGAGGATAAGGCATCCTCTTACAAGAGAAATGGAAAAACCAAAAAGAGAAAAAAGAAAATACAAAAATACCAACTCAAAAACTACTACACAGAACAAACTGACACCCAATTGGTAGCAAGCAAAAAAAGCGGAATCCCTAGGAATACTGAGCTCACCGAGGCCCAAAAAGACGCCAAGTATCTCACCCTGTCCCATAAGTAGTCTATATCCCGGGCAACTCATTTGAAAACACAGGCATTTCTTTCCAACCAAACAACCCAGAAAATTGCAAAGACGACACCACTCCAAAGTACTTTAGCCCTCTTCGACCTTCCAAAAACTAATCAAATAATAACATTTGAGCACATCCTTTTGGGGCCACCCATATCACACTACCCAATCCAAACACCCTATGCCATAACCACCTAGCCACCGAGCAATGCAAAAAGAGATGATCCAAAGATTCTCCACTTTTACAACACATGATACACCATTGAGGATTAAGATACTGCGAAGGTCTCTTCTTTTGCAATGAATCATTTGTCAGAGTGCCCCTATGAACCAAGATCCACATGAACACTTTCACCTTGAGAGGAGCACATGCCTTCCAAATCTTGTTATGAAATAGAAACTGAGAAACATGAGAAGTATCAATGATTTTATCAAGAAAGGACTTACAAGTAAATGAATCCGACGAATGAATATTCCAAACCAACCTATCCTTCAACATTGGAGACAAAGAAACATTTTTAAGCCTTGACAAAAGAGAAATCAATTCCGGAACTTCCCTGTCATGAAGATTCCGACGAAAATTAAAATTCCAAGATAAAGGAACCACCAAAGAACCCGCCACAGACGCAACAGAACAATTATGAGATTGAGAAACGCCATATAGAAGTGGATAGGACTCAGCGAAGGACGTCGAGCCCTCCCAAACATCCTCCCAAAATTTGACCATTTCCCTATTACCCACCCTCACAGAAATGAATCGGGACCAAACTGGATAAATTTGAGAAATGGACTTCCAAGGAGCACGTCCACTACCCCTCGAGATCACCTGAGAGTCCTTACCATTAACCTAAATCCCATATTTAATTTTAATAACTGCATGCCATAATAAACCACACTCATTGGGGAATCGCCATAACCACTTGCCCAGCAGCCATGTTTCTAGTCACTATATTACCAATGGCCAAACCCCCCTTCTCCTTAGATAAGGACACTGTTTCCCAGTTTACCAAATGATCCTTCCTTCCCTCATCTTTCGCTTCTTATAGAAAATCCCTCATTAACTTTTCAATAGATTTTGCTACCTTGACTGGAATCTTAAACACAGACATGAAATAAATTGGAATTCCACTTAGCACTGTCTTAACCAGAGTGTACCTACCCCCCACGGGATAGTAAAGCCCTACTCCACCCTTCTAACCTCTTTCCTATCTTTTCCACAATCGGATTCCAAAACACTTCCCCTTGGGTTACTTCCTAGCAGAAGCCCCAAATACTTCATCGGAAATGTCTCTATACCACACCCAAGTAACTCAGCCACTCTCTGAATCAAACTTGAATCAACATTAATACCCGCAACCCTACTCTTCTCTAAATTTACCCTGAGACCAGAGAGCACCCCAAAAAGCCTAACCACAGAAAAGAGATTCACCATTTGGCTCTCGTCCTCCTCAGAGAAGAAAATAGTGTCATCCGCAAACTGCAAATGTGTCACACAAATCTTATCTCTACTGACCTGTAAGCCTTCAAACAGACCAACCTCTTTAGCCCTAGCCACCATCCTTCCTAACACGTCCGCTACCATGATGAAGAGAAAAGAAGATAAAGGATCGCCCTGTCTCAACCCTCGAGATGCCTTAAAAGTCTGCCCTGGTTTACCATTGACTATCACTAACATATTGCAAGACGCCAAACATCCCCTAATCCAGGACCTCCATCTCTCACCATACCCTTTCTTATCCATCACAAAATCCAAAAAATGCCAATCTACATGATCATACGCTTTCTCAAAATTTGCATTAAACACAAACCTCTCTTTTCAGACTTTCTACACTCCTCAACCACCTCATTCGCCACCAAAACCACATCTAGAATCTGTCTACCTTGCACAAAAGCCCCTTGAGTTGAAGAGATTGTATCCCCTAAAGAAGCCCTCAACCTTTTTGACAAAACCTTCCCCAAAATCTTGTAGAGTGATGTCACCAAACTAATTGGTCTAAGATCACCAATACGGATGGCTCCATCCCTCTTAGGAATCAAACAGATAAATGTGGCATTAGCACATAAATGAACCACTCCTGTCTTATAAAATTCCATGAAAACCTTCACCAAATCCCCCTTCACCACCTCCCAACAATCTTGCAAAACTGCCATTGAAAACCCATCGGGGCCTGGAGCCTTGTCCTTCTCGCACTCAAAAATTGCATCCTTAATCTCCAATTCCTCAAAAGGCCTCTCTAACCAGATAGCACTTTCCTGATCAATAGGCCTCCACTCAATCCCTTATATCCCAGGTCTGACTAGCTCATCCTTCGAATACAATTTTGAGTAAAAATCAAAAATCCCTTGGACTATTTGCTCCTCTGAGTCCACCACTACCTCTCGCCTTACTTCTAATCTCTTAATGAACTTTTTCTTCATTTTTCCATCCGTAACCCTATGAAAGAATTTTGAACTAACATCCCCCTTCTTGACACCAATCTTGGAAACGCCTCTTGTCTCACATTGGGGAAAACCCCTTCTCAACCTAAAGAAAATAAAAATCTATCCAGTCTAGAACATACCCTACTTTCCCTAAGATTAAACCATGTGAATCATGCATTAAATAAAGAAGGATCCACCAACTCACATCCTCTAATTAACCCATCAAAATCTCTCATACTCCTATTGATTCTACCCCCATTAAGCTTCTCTGAAACCTTCCTAACCACATTGAAATCCCCTCCTAAACACCAGTTGGGGTAGCATAATCCATATAACCCACCTAACTCCTCCCATAAAGCCTCTCTTTTAGCGGGGCAATTAAGACCCATATACCCCGACAACCACCACTCACTATTATCTAGATTCCTGAACCTAACTGATAACGAAAACTCTCCAACTAATGAGTCACACTCAAAAACCACCCTCTCATCCCAAATACATAAAAGACCTCCAGACCTTCCCACCGATGGTATAAAAGCCCACTTTTTATGCCTAACTCCCCAAACACTTTTAATGAAATTCCTATCACAAGCTTCCACTTTAGTTCCCTGAAAAATGACTATATCAGGTTGATGCTTCCTCAAAAAATCCCTAGTAACCCCCTTCTTCTTCCGGGAACCCAAACCCCTCACATTCCAACTAACAATCTTCATTGAGAAACATTGTCACTCCTAACCTCCTCATGTCTCCTATCATAATTAATTGTGCTCACCAAGTTCCTTAACTCCCTAGCCCCCTTTCTAACCGAAGCCCCTCCCCTTCTAACACCCCCCTAGAGATACTAAGTTCTTTTCCACTAACCCCCTCCCTCCCATTTAACCTTACTAACGAAAGCCTTATAACTCGGAGCAAATGCTTAAAAAGAGGCATTTCATTTTCCTCAATAGGACAAGACGCATACTTGCTTAACTCCATCAACGAATGCTCTGTTTCAACCTCACTATCCCTCACTCCACTAAAAACACAGCTTTTCCTGGGCATATGATTAATAGAATCTCTTACTTGAGCATCATTTACTTGGCCTACAGGAATGTTAGCATTATAGGACACAGGACTAATAGTAGAGCCAATTATCATGGCTCTGGAAATATCCGAAAAGACTCCTTGATCATCCATTCCTTTAACAGAACCATTCAGACCCTGACTCTGAGATCCCCCTACCCCATTCCCAAGTGAAGAAAAGATTTGACTAGCAGTGTTACCCCTCTTAGATGCTGGAGCTGTGGTATCTTGGATAGCAGTGTCACTAACATGATCCATTATTTTAGAGACACCCTCGACCTCCTCATTCTCAACAGTGCCTTGTTCCTTAAAAAGATTACACAGCTGGAAATCATACTCTTCTTGATCACCTTCATCGCTACGAACCGAGATAAACTCGAGCTTATCTCAGACCCATACATTTCCAAAGCTTGCAGCACTTCATTAAGCTCGAAACATCCATCATCAACCTTGCGACTCAACAAATCAGCATCGTTCACATCCTCTATCCTTTCATCGACCCACCCTCCATATTCCCCTCTGTTTTCTGCAAATCCTCGACAGATCCATTCAGGAAATCGGCTAATCCTAGCTGAATCTTGTCTTTCATTAGTCGAAATTGATTAGTCCTCGAAGAATTCATCTCGCGATCCACATCCACAGCCTCTCGTACCCTAGACGGATGTCGACGCTAAGCCTCCTCCTCCCCAATGGATCGTGTCTCCCCTACAAGCAAATCGGGTCGATCATCATCACGGATCCTCTCTTCCAAACCATTAACCTCTTTCAATTGACCCATTGGGCCCAAATCAGTTGAATAGATCACATCTACACTTTGAGGCCCAACATTACAATCCATTTGCTGCTTACAGACAAGCCCAGCTCTTGGAGAAAACAACCTGGGCCATTGATTCATAAACCTCTAGCCCTTATCATAAAAATCACTTGGGCCCAAAATAAAAGTTGGCCCACTACGCCCCACTGGCCCAGTTGGAGCCTCCCTAAGCCCCTTATCCCTTGATCTACCCTCCATCTCAGCCACCACACGGGAGCTAACCCCAGCCCTTTCGACTTCTACACCTCTTCGATTTTCCCCTTCGAAGCCGCCACGTGTCCACGCTAGCTGTCCATCTCCTTCGTCTTCCTTGTCGCCGACAAAAGATTCGCCAGAAAACTGTTGCCGGAAGATCGTTGGCCAAACTTCCCCATTATGTCGCACTGACTTGGACAATGGCTTGAGACGCACCATAGAAGATTGATCTCCCTCCTTGATCTCCATACAAACTAGAGAAAACCACTATCAAAGCCTCTGACTTTCAATCTTACTTCAAATAGATTTTCCAAAGAGACAGTTCTTCTATCCACTTCCAACAAACCACCACATTTTTTACCTATGTAATGGAATACCTTTTCATTCCAAAGGGTAAATGGCAAGTCACACACTGTAATCCACCCTCCATAAGAGACAATCACCTCTGGTTTAACATGCTTCACCTCTGACCACTTTTCCAAACTGATTGCCACACCTTTGTTGAAGAACCTCAATCCCTTATTTCCAATCAAATTCGCTTCCTCTCTATTACTTACCCAGAACAGAGCTCTATTGATTTGAAATGACCGAAATGCAATAGACTTCTTTAAATATTTGCTTAATTCCTTTTCAATTTGAGCCCAGCTGCTTGAAAAATCACATCTTACACGGACTACCGCCCGCTCCATATTATCCCTTAAATTGCCTGTTCAATTCTCAGTGAACAAATCAACAAACTTCATTCCTCTGTTCACCCCTGTTTTCCTTTCCCAAGCCTCCTCATTTGTCCCCTTGCTCTGAACTCCTTCTGTAACTCTAACCCCGGCATCTATACCTATAGTGTTCCTCTTGGGTTCATTACAAATGACTTTACGAAGCATGGTAGGTGTATCCATCCATCCATTACCATTATTCCCCGCCGAATGATAATGTTTCATTTCTTGACACCTCCTTCCCATTTCGACAAATCAATAAAAGCACCCTTACCATTGGCATACTTCTGTAAACAAAACACAGCGGAACTACTATGGTAATTGCTAAAGAAAGAGCCTCCTTTGTAAAGTTTCCCCATCTGCTGTAGAGCTTGCACAGCCCAACTTACACCTCCCAAATCTATCTTCAGAGAGAAGCTTTGTAGTCGATTCCTCTCTATAATCTCCACTAGACTCCCTCTAGATCTCTCGTCAACCTGGATAATGACTATCTTCTGTTCGATCCTTAATTCTGAGGATAGCTCCGTATACTCTCTCATCTCCCTAGATGCATGTACCAATTATTTGAAACTGTCCGGAACTAATGAGAGAGAGGGTCCGTAGGCCTCACAGATCTATTACCCACTATTTGCATGCATTCACTAAAGTCCCTACCCGTTGTTTAAGACTGATATTTGATGAAGATTCAGTGAACTGGTAATTAGTAGAGGCACTATTCTTACCAGTATTTAGGAATGTCCTGTAATAATGAATATTTGTTAACTTTAAATCTGAAGCTTCAAAATTACAAAGCGAATAGTAGTTTGAAATTTCACAATGATGGCAAGTTATTTGATTTTATAGCGACCTCGGTCTTTTCCCAGTTAGTTGTTGTATCCGGACTTATGTTCCGTAGATCCCGTTGTTATATAATAGTTGTTGTTGTCCTTTAATTCCTTATTTTTGAGTTATAGGATGCTTTGGGCAGGTTGGTTTTAGGTTGGGAGTGTTTGGGAGCAAAGGGTTGTTGTCTAGGTTTTTGACTCTTCGCTCGAGCGAGGAGTTGGTCGCTCGAGTGAGCTTCTGTTTTTGGTCCTTCGCTCGAGTGAGGATTTGGTCGCTCGAGCGAGAGTAGAGTTTTGTGTCTGGTGGCTCGAGCCAGGGTTTCTTCGCTCGAGCGAGCGATTGCGTCTAGTATAGACCTGAAAGTTGTGTTTCTTCGCTCGAGCGAGCTTTTCTTCGCTCGAGCGAGCGAGGTGTATGTTTTTGAGTTCTTTGCTCGAGCGAGCAGTCCTTCGCTCGAGCGAGCTTCTGGGTTGCAGACCTGAAGCTTCGAGTTCTTGGCTCGAGCGAGGCTTTCTTCGCTCAAGCGAGGGTTTTCTGTGTCTGGTCGCTCGAGCGACCAAGTCTTCGCTCGAGCGAGCCTGTCAGGTTTAAATAGGCAGCAACGGGTTTTAAAACACTTTTTCATCCTCTTTTTGATTCCAAAACCCTAGGCTTGTCTTCTCTCTCTCTCTCTCTCTACTCACCTTCTCTCTTAGGTTTGATCTACTTAGAGTGTGTTTTTACCCTAGATCCTTTACTAAAAAGATAGAGTGGGTCAAGGGCTTCCTTTTAATCTGAACAATCTTGGATTTAGAGCACTTTGGTTTTTCGTCATCTTCTCCTTTTTGAGTTCTTCACTTCGAGGTAGGGATTTCCTACTCCATACTATAAGTTTTGTTCTAAGTTTTGGTATTTTGATATGTTGGGGGTTGTTTGGTAATTTTGGGAAAAATCCTAGTGGTTGAAGTAAATTAATTTGTATAATTAATTTAGGGAAAAATGTGGAATTGAGTTTAATTCATGGAATTGGGGAATTTAGTGATTTAATGGTGTAGTTGGTTAGTTTAATTACTTACCTATGAAAATGTTAAATTTACATTTATTGATACATTTATTTCCTGTTTCGAAATAACTGTCTTGGGCTATCGGTGGAGGATAGTCGTAATTGTTGTAGACATTGCATGTGGATTAGAGAAAACTGAAACTAATCACATTGGTTAAGTCATTAATTTTGACTGTTGAATTAATACAGAAAATACATGTATTGATTGAGTATTGTATATGACAAGTGTTTGTTACATTGTATATGCATATTGTTTGGGAGGAGATAGGGGATGTACTCCACGGTTTGGGAGGAGATAGGGGATGAACTCCTAAACCGGATATTGTTTGGGAGGAGATAGGGGATGAACTCCATTAGCACCACTAATACGTGTGCTTATTGATTTATGGAAGTGTTTTCATATATTATTGATGCATCACTAAAATGTGTATCAAACTGGAAGTATGGAAGTGTTTTGGTATGAGACTTAGTCTCTTTTAATTTGTTGATGTTGGAAGTAATGTTAATGTGAGATGTAGTCTCACTGTTATAGTTTGGCCAGGTTCTGAGCCATATTTGTATAAATGAAAAGTTGAACAAATAATGAGAAGTAAAACGTGTCATGGACATTATTGTTATGAAACTGTATGATAATGAAATCGGTAATTTGTGTTAACCATCTATTGAATGCTATTGCTTTATTCAATACTTATATTTGGTTTAGTATATTTCTACTGGGCTGTGGCTCACCCTATATGGGAACATCATTTTCAGGTCCAGGTGATGTGCTACCTCCAAGGAATTAGCTTGGAAGGATTTAGAGTTGAAGACTCTGTTTAGATTAGTTGTTATTTGCTTTATTTGATATTACATGTAAACACTCAAGCCAAGGGCTTAATTTGTAAATGAGTTAGTACTCATATTTTTGTGTCCAAGTGTTGGCTTGGAAAGATGTAAGCCCGTAGGGCATTGTAACAACGCCCGCGGGGGACCTCGCTACAGTTCGGACTCGATTTTGTTGCGGTTCTCAATCTCGAACCAAAGAGTCCAAATCCGGCAAATCGTTTTGAAGGAAAACAGATTTTAGAAAAGAAGTGCCAAACATGGACTGCTTTTCCAGATAACAGAGTCGCCACCTAAATATTTTAAAATGGGAAATTTAGGAAACCCTGACTCAGTGCCAAAAGGCCACGTGTCCGTCATCACCAAAATTGGCTCGGGAACTTGGGTACGATTAGGGAATGTCACATCGTGAGCACCTCCTCTCGCCCGGTCAAAAATCGGCCTCTACTAACCATGATATCAATTTTTGAAAACATTGTGTGTTCTTATTCCGATTATTGTGGCCTAGGTTACTATGTGATGCTCGCAGCAAACAAGTATAGACTGAGCCGTCTGAATTGGAACAAAACATTTCATGTTTGTTTATTTGAAAATGGTGTGAAGGTGCTACCCGCAGGTAGGCTAAAATGCGGATTTGCCACCCTCAGGTGGGCTTAAGAAAACAATGATTTTGCCACTATATAGTGGGCTTTAAAACAAACATTTGATGAATTGTCCCAATTCAAATAACTCAACCTCCACCCACAGGCATTCAAGGCAGTTATATCACATAAGCATTTAGCCTCATGGCAAGCATGCTATCATGGCAACACTCACACGCATGCAAGGATGCTAAAGCATAAAACTTACCTAGTACTCCGAGCCAAAACAGAAGCTTGTTAGAAATCATGCATGAATCCTAAATATGCTAAAATGCCTAATGCAACACATGCAAAATGCAACTATAACAGGCTCGGCTATTCTAAACATGGTATGTGAAATGCTACAACTAACATGTCTTCAACTTGGAATTGAAATACGATGCAGTTTGTATGATGCGCCGAGCAGTGCGTAATACTGAATGAATGATGCAAACATCTTTGTCATCTTTGTATGCTAATTGAAGTATGCCCTATATCTAACCATCGTAAGCGGGTAAATAAAAGGGAGAAAGAAATGGGGGTTGGAAGACATACATCACACTCACCCACCCTTATTACATTTATGCCCTCGCGCAGAGGGTCCGAATAAATATACAGTCCAAATAAAAGAATATACAGTCCGGAAATAAATATACAAATTTCTAATTAATTGACAAATTAATTAATAAAATGAAAAGCAGGCGTGCAAGCCTTTGCTTCGATAGATGTCAGCTTTGCCGCGGAAATCCACTGGGATGCCCCGATTAGCCTCTGTTGGCAATATTTCTTGAAATGCGTGTCCGACTCCGAAAGTTGCTAAACTCTGAATTTTGCTGCAACAGAGAGCAGGAAAAGGGCACAGCAGTGTATTTCACAAATATATGCATGCCTCGATCCTCGTGCCACCAATCACGCATACCGATGCATGATGGCCGAGGAACCGAATTGCACAACTCAATGTCAGATGAATGCAGATGAATGCTACAACAAAACCTAGCTCCATCATGGGTGATCCGGAGTGTCGGTGACTTGGGAATTGAGACATGCTCCGCCACTCGGAGTGCGAAACGCGCCTCGTTTCCCGTGCAATATGCATGATATGCGTGAAATGCAACTAACATACAATCCTAGCATGTACGATGCTATGAAAATGAGATGCCTCGAAATGCGTGTCCACGCACGCAAAACCGAGGCGATGCGAATGACATGCGAAATGTAATGATGGACTTATACCAACATGAAGGGGCCTCACCACACTCACATAGGATGCCGAATGATAAGAATGAGGTGCCTCGAAATCGTGCCCACCGCACGCAAAACCGAGGCAATGATGAAATATAAATCGGATAAAACAGAATGTCTCGAAATACGTGCACACGGGCACGCAAACCGAGGCGGAGGCATACACAATGCAAACCGAATAAAACAGAATGTCTCGAAATGCGTGCACACGGGCACGCAAACCGAGGCGGAGGCATACGCAATGCCAAGCGGATAAAACAGAGTGCCTCGAAATGCGTGCACACGGGCACGCAAACCGAGGCGAAGGCATACGCAATGCCAAGCGGATAAAACAGAGTGCCTCGAAATGCGTGCACACGGGCACGCAAACCGAGGCAAAGCTAAAATGGAGATCAGATAAAACTGAAGTGCCTCGAAATACGTGCATACGGGCACGCAAACCGAGGCGATGATGTGCGATGCAAAATCGGATAAAACCGAAGTGCCTCGAAATGCGTGCACACGGACACGTAAACCGAGGCGATGACGTGCGATGCAAAATCGGATAAAACCGAAGTGCCTCGAAATGCGTGCACACGGACACGCAAACCGAAGCGATGATGAAATGAGATGAAATGGCATACGGAATGCAACGATGGGCTTACACCAACATGGGAGAGCCTCAGCTCACTCACATAGGAGGCCGTCGGATAAAAAGAGCTGCCTCGAAATGCGTGCACACGGACACACAAACCGAGGAAATGGCATACAAGCATGAAAATGCAAATTGGGCTTACGCCAACATGAGAGGGCCTTAACCACACTCACAGTCTGCCGTCGGATAAAAAAGAAGTGCCTCGAAATGCGTGCACACGGGCACGCAAACCGAGGCAATGCATTAAGGCACAAAATGACATGGGAAATGATATGCAAGCATGCAAACCAAATTTCGGCTACTAAATGAAGGGGAAAACAGCCCTGAAATGATACGGAATAACAACCGAAGCATGCAATCATCCCGAAATGTGAAATTAGGCACCCAAAACGGCCTATAGCCATACTAAACATGCAAAGTCAGCACATGGAAGCAAAACCAGTGGCAAGACAGTCCCAAAAAAAAAGCAATTTTCAGTACAAAACAAGGCCAAATTATGATCACAAGTATGGCAACAATAGTTTGCAAAAATGGGGGAAATAAGGGGTATTGAGACAAGTGATATATACAAACCCCAAATGAACAAACATGCTTCTACAAAATTGAAGAGGGCCTAAAAATAAGCACATTTGCAGAAGATGGAAGCCCCAAAAACAGAACATAAACATGCTATAAATTCTATGCAAAATGGAGCCCAAAAGAGGTTATAAAGAGAGGTACCACAAGAAATGACCAAATAGCTTAAGACCCTTAATAAAACTTGAAGAACAGACCAAAACAAGACATTCTCTAAGCCTGATGAAGGCTCGAAACAGAAGCTAGAATGGCCTAAACAAACATGCAATTTTACGGTAAATTTGATGGATTTCAAAGGAAGTACCAAAAATATACACCAAATGGCTTAAGGCCCTCAACATAACATGAAAAGGAGACAAAAACAAGGCTATTTCTAAGCCTGATGAAGGCTGAAATCCGGAGCCAAGTAAGCCTAACAAAGCATGCAAGAATTAGGGCCTAAAGTGAATTTCCAAGAGAGGTGGTATATAGAATGGCCAAATGAGGTTGAGCCCTTCTACAATGTTGTAGAGGGGATCAAAATAAGCACAAAACCAGTAGGGGTCTGAGCCCCAAAAACAAATGCAAATAGGCTAAAACTAGCATGCAAATTGGTGACATACAAGATGGATATTGAAGGAAGTGTATCATGGAGACACCAAATGAAGTTGAGCCCTTCTACAAAGTTGTAGAGGGGCTCAAAATAAGCCTAAAACCAGTAGGGGTCGGAGCCCCAAAAACAAAAGGAAATAGGGTAAAAATATGAAGCAAGAAAATGGTACAAAAGATGGATTTGGGAACTTACCCTTGAAGATCCGATTGTTGCAACTTCTTAGCTGGAATTTGTTGATCCTTGACCACTGATAATCATCCCTTTGCTACTGGAATGGTGTTGTGGATGATGGAGCTAAGGGTTGATGAAGGAATTGGCCAAGACTTGAAGTTGTCCTTGGAATTTTGGCTATGGAAATGAAGGAATTGGAAGAGGAGCTCTTCAAGAAATTTTTTGTAACCCTCTTAGCTGCTGGAAAGTGCTGGTTTTAAAGGCCAAAAGATGGAAATATCTTCCTCAAAATATCTGCAAAATATCTAGATATTTTGAGGGCAAACAAAAAAATTTTGTTCGCCAATGGCGGGCATCCGAGACCGCAGTTGTTCCTTAGAATGATGAAACAGAGGTACCGCCAAAATTGAACAAAACCGATGCAAAACGCAGCTCGGGGACCAAAACCGCGCGGGGTCGAAAATAAAAACGGCACCTAAGTGGTGTTCGTGCGAAGTGGGTATCGAGACCCAGTGTCCCTCGGAAGGACCAAGCGAGGTGTCTGCCAAAATGACAGACATCGATGCAAAATGAATGCTCGGGGCCAAAACCGCGGTTCGGGATCGAAAATGGGCCGCCGGCACCTAAGTGGTGTTCGTCGAAGTGGGTCTCGGAGACCCCAAGTGTCCCTCGGAAGGACCAAGCAGAGGTGTTCCGCCAAAAATGAACAGACATCGATGCAAAATGAATGCTCGGGGCCAAAACCGCGGTTCGATCCCGAAAATGGGCCGCCGGGCACCTAAGTGGTGTTCGGTCAGTGAAGTGGGTCTCGAGACCCCGGTGTCCCTCGGAAGGACCAACAGAGGTGTCCGCCAAAATGAACAGACATCGATGCAAAATGAATGCTCGGGCCAAAACCGCGGTTCGGGATCCCGAAAATGGGTCGCCGGCACCTAAGTGGTGTTCGGTCACAAGTGGGTCTCGGAGACCCCAGTGTCCCTCGGAAGGACCAAACAGAGGTGTCTTCCAAAAATGAACAGACATCGATGCAAAATGAAGGCTCGGGGCCAAAACCGCGCGGTTCGGGATCCCGAAAATGGGCTGCCGGGCACCGGAAGTGGTGTTCGGCTGCGAAGTGGGTTTCTGAGACCCCAGTGTCCCTCGGAAGGACCAAACAGAGGGGTCTGCCAAAAACCGGAGAAATCGGAGATGGTTGGGCTGTCCCGAACCGAGGCACACGGCCTAACGGCTCCGAAAATCGGGAACCGGGCTCCGAAATGGGCAAAATGGCCTACGGCCACAAAAAGTAGCTCACGGCCACTGGGAGATAGTCTACGGGACCACTCCCTTCCCTCAGGAAAGAAAACAGAGAAAACCGAGTCTGGTTCGCAAACCGAGACAAGGTAGAGAAGAAAGTTCGAAGGCAGGCGCACGCGACTCTGAGACTTTTGAACGAGCACAGTATGCAACATCACCGAGTGCTCAATCGGTGACGTCTGAGTCTTAAGGTCGGTCAAAAATGGGGTGTCTACAGGCATTTACTCTCTCTATTACGTGTAATATGTTTTAATAAAATTACTCTGATGAATGGAATAATACTTTGTTTTCTTATGATGACGCATGTTAATGATATATATTATCGGTTTAATTTTGGGGGTGTTATAGATTTCATCAAAATAACATCTTACCAAGTTGGGTAGATTTAATTACTCGTTTTGGCCAATTATGCAATATTTTATCTCGTTTAACATCCTAATGTTTTACTAGGTCACTTCTTAAACAACATAAATCTCCCCACACATTTGAAGAAGATAAGTTTATATTTTTTTCTTTTCTTTGATTTTTTTTTTTGACAGAATAGGTCAAGAAACGCTAATGAAGATAATTTGGCTGATGATGACATAAAGGTCGAATTGGCTCCCATAACTGTACAGTTGGCACATGTTCAACAGGTATGATATTGGCATTACATGCATGTTTGTCTCTTCTTTTTCAAATGCTCATTTGTTATTTTATCCAAATTGGCTTATTTTTTTAGCTCCTCGGACACACACAAGAAGCCATTGAAGCTTACACAGACATTATAAAGCGAAATCTGGCAGATGAATCATCACTTGCAATGGCATCAAACAACCTCGTATCATTCAAGGGTCTAAAAGACGTCTCTGATAGCCTAAAGAAACTTGATCGATTAATAGAAAAAGGCAGCGGGCCACAGATTTTCCAACTTGCTCGTGGACTTGACCTAAAGCTTTCACCCAAACAAAGGGAAGCAATATATGCCAATCGGGTGCTTCTGCTTCTTCACTCTAATCGGATTAATCAGGTCTTAAATTTCTCTTTTACCTTCTTCTAAACCCCTTCCCCAACGGTGTTAGAAATCCATAACACTTAACCAGGATTGGTGAAACTCAAACACGTAAATGCATAAACGCACAAGAAGGATAAATGACATGCACACATGAAGTGTTTATGTGGTTCACCCCAAGCTAGATCAATGTCCATGGCTACTATGATTTTCACTATAAATACATAGAAATAGAGCAATATGTCCAGTTAGATCCACGGTCGAGTGGTTAGTGTCCATTACTTATTAGGATCAACACTACTCCAACAAATCCTCCACACAACCGTCTCATTTTCTCCCTTGTTTGTTTTAGTTTTATTTGAATTATTATTCAAATTGAGGGTATATTTGCAGGCTCGAGAACTTGTTGGTGCAATCGCCGACATGTTTCTGATAGTGTGATGCCGGTACTACTTCAAGTGCAGCTTTTGGTGAGAGAGAACAAGGTGGCCGAAATGAAGAAATACTAGGCCAATTTTCGAGAAGTTCCTCGACAAGTCGAAGGTCGTTCTCCTTGCAAGGGCGCAGTTGTCAGCCGGTGTCACCCTCAAGTTGAAGCCGAGTCCTCTAAAAGATATCGGACATTCAACACATGCGCCCACTATCGCCACCCTCATATCTCTTAAAGAACGTGCATGAGATATCGACGGTGCAATTGTCAGGTTTGATTACGCAATCCAATGGTGGTCAAACGCCATGGTCAAGACAACAAGCTCAATGTCATTATGACAACAAGCTCACCATAGATGAGAAATCATGTCACTCACTACAGACATCAAACCATAACATAATTCATAGCTTTATAAACAACCTTGATACTTGTCAAAAGATAAAATTAAATAACATGACACAAATCTATTTCCTATGTTGCATGGACTCATGTATGGGTGCTGAATGTGAATATGAATCTTAAGTGTCAAAATTTTCCAGTTCCAATGTCCAAGAACACAAATACGGCTAATTTATAGAAGTTTAGATGAAAAGGAATTTTAGTTTTTCATATGCAAATTGGTATAGAGAAACATTTACAGTAAAATTACTCAACCAAAATGACATTTACAAACCATTGATCAACTAGGTGGTTTTGTCCCTTTTCCAACAAACATGGCAAACCAGGCACAGTGGAAAAACAAACTGGAATAGAATAAGAATGTATTAGAATCAAAGGAAATAGGTAACAATACAAACATAAGACTCAGACAAATAAAAAAATGGTTCACACAAGCAAGAAACTATAAAGCATATCTAATAGTGTAAGAATTTAATAATAGCACTAAATAGAAGGGAAATAGAATTTTGAGTTTGATTCCACAGAAACCATTCAAAAGGCAGATATCGACATACCACATGGCCAAATTCATGGAAAAGATTAACCACTTCAGAGAATCTCGACAATGCAGTATGAGAAGTAAGTAATGCCACAAGAATCTACATATAGAAATTGAGGATAAATCAGTAACATATTAAAATTATGATCAGCTTACGATACTTTTAACATATACGAGAAGTTGTGGACTATGTCTTCTACTGCCCAACCATGTATAACATTTATATCAAAAAAACCAACACCTATATTACTAGAGACATAATTGCATCCAACTGAACCTTGAGAAGAATTTTCAAGTTCAAAACAAACTCTCATGGTGGCAAAGGAATCCAACACAAAGCAGACATACATCAGGCAACATAAATTTTTGCCTTTTTTCTATTGAAAGCTAAAAAAAATGTAATTCTACCATGCTAATCAAACATGCTTTATGCATTTGATCTTGTCCTTACTAAACAAAATAGAATGTATCCCAAAATAAAATGCTTTGCAGGTACCCAAAATTTGAGTTCAACATCACAACAACAATAAGTTTAGAAAACTCAAAGTTAATAGCGACATTACAATCACCTTTCGTGCACCATTGACAAAAGAACCATTCTCAAGAGCCACAACACGTGTGACCATATTTTCCTCCTGCTTGAAGATACAACGTAAGTTCATTTCATTCTAAATCATATATGTGAACCACCCATAAATTGATGTCCACTAGAATTAATAAAACCATGAGTAATAAATGAACCCGAGAACATATCAAGGTAGAAATAGCCCAAAAGTTCACTAGAAGATAAGTCATAGATGAATAAAGGTGAACATCGAGTGCCAAACCTCAAAGATCTCGCAATTTCTTCAAATCTTAAACCTGCATGAAGCAAAGGAAGATGAGAGCTTAGTAGATGAATTATCCAAGCAAAATACTTAAGTCAAGAAATGGAAACATCATGAAATTACCAAAAAGGTCTTGGCATATTTTCAAGATCCCTGACATGACCAAATTGAACGGAAAGTATTGTTTAAGAGCTCCAACGTCCAGATTAAATTGTTGTTCCTCAATTCTCTTCACGTAGTACAACAGATCCTCAATTCCAAAAGGAAAATCTCCTTCCTCTTTTTTCTGATGTACCAGAATAACACAGACTATAAAGACATAAAACACACTTTGGCATAACAAGACATAGACTAAGCAAAAACTAACCTTCAAGTCTTTTAACATACTAAGTTCTCTGGTGGCCAAGTCACTAACCGGCAGAGAGTTCCTCCAAGAACTCAAATACCTGAAAACAATAACATCATGCTCATCAGGAAAAATCAGCTTTATGAAAGGATTAGTAGGAAAATATTACAAACAAATAGTAATGGAATGATGATTCAAAATGAGAAATCAGTAATTTGGTGGGGAAGTTAATAGCAATAAGATATTTTCCTTGATCATTTTTCAGCAATTTATGTACCATTGTTAACTGAAGAAATAAGTATATAACCAATCTGTAGGCCATTCTCAGTTCAACAAATAAATGAATTGCTTCACTAAACAACACAAAAGTCTTCAGTTACCCAAGAAAGTACAATAATACCAATGAGTATGATTATCTAATCAGTTGATCTGAAAAATAATCTTTACCAATAATTGTATTATCAAAGAAAGCATGGTTGAAAGCATGTAGATGAAATTACAATTACATAATAAACATTTAATTAGAGAATAAATCATCAAAAATGTTGTTTAGTACAAGATAATACATTATGAAATGATATAAACATGTACAAACCTTTGAGGATGAGTTTGCCATTCTATGATTAATAGCATAGTCTGCGTAGTTTGAGTAGCCAAGCAACCTAGCAGATTTATGGCGCAACTGAACCTAAATAATACAAGAACAAAACCAATGCCAACAGGCTTTCAGGCAGAAACAAGCAAGAGCATAACAGCCAGAAAAAGTATAAAATATGATTTTTGCAAAGTAAACCATGGCTTTTCCAAAGGTTAAGACTTGGCCTAATAACCTTAAGGTTATGGGTTCAAGTCTTGAGGCCACCACTTTGTGCATTATGCCAAAGGTTAGGTGTGTACTCAATCTTTCCCTTCTCAAACACACATTAATGTGTACTAATTGGGCATTTTTTTTAAACCATGGCTTTTCCGACTCTCCCATTTGAAATGTGGTAATATGGACAGCAAGTACAAATAAGTTAATAGTAAATGACTTAAATTTGCATATGAATAAATCGAGATCTATTGCTTCTATGCATTTCTTTTTCTATACATACTCTAAGATATCATTTATTAACAATAACATATTGCAATGCCTGACTTCCCTGAGTTGTCAATTGAATTAATGAAGGAAGACTTAATTAATGAAGTTTTAAGTCTTCAAAACTTGCATCTTATAGACAAATTCTCTGTTTCCTGTTTCATGTTCACTAATTAATGAAGTTTTATGATAAACTATGCATCTTATTTCACTAGTTTTGTGCTTTTTTATGAGAATCTTTCTTAAAAACAGGAAACATTTTTAATGTATACAATCAGTACTAAGTAGCTTAATTAATTACAAAATTTATATTATTGTCTTCCCCATTTTTTAGTTGCAAAACATATGTTTTATGTGAGATGATTCTCTAGTACTAGGTAGCTTATTTGATTTGCCTCTCTACTTAACAATCATAGATTCATGAAGTTCATATAGTTCATAACGAGGACTCCAAAATCATCTTCTTGTGTTCTTTAGTGAAATACTGAGGGACTTATTAGAGATCCACTTGAATTAGAATGTCCATTTAGTTTTTATAAATTCATCAGGTTAAGTAGACTCATAAGTGTGACCACCTCAAAATATGTATTCATCAGGTTGAAATTTTCTTTTATGACATTGATGACATATATAAGTGAGTTCTCGTTGAAGCTTTTTGACACTTTCATTTCCTTTGTTGAACTAATACTTTGTAAATGGGATGAATGTTATGCAGTATGCATATATACTCTTAATTTTTGTAGGATCAAAGTAATGGTTTGTAGCAGGTTGCATTTTATAAGCTACTGTCTACATACGGTTAGGCATGGTCATATTCTTATATATATATATTATATTAAAAATAACTTCCCCGTGAAAAGTGTAATGATTTATGACATGTAAGAAAATGTTGTAAAAGATTATATACGGCATACAAAGTATGTCATAAATATATTAAAAATGACCTTCTACGACATACAAAATTATGTCGTGAACAATTATGACATGCAAGAAAATGCCATAAAATATTATATACGACATACAAAGTATGCCATTAATTTTTTAAATTAACCTTCTATGGCATGCAAAATTATGCCACGGAAAGTATGATGATTTATGGCATGACAAAAATGTCGTTAAAAATTATATACGACATACAAAGTATGTCATTAATGTTTAATTTATTACTTTTTACAGCTTTACCTGCATGCCGTAAATGATGCTCAACTTTCCACGGCATGTCATATAATGGCATTTGTGTGCATGCCGTGAAAGAGTTTTTACGGCATGCATCGCAAGCCGTAAAAATTCAATTTTGTTGTAGTGACCATAGATGAAAAATCATGTCACTCACTACAGACATCAAACCATAACAGACATCAAACAATCTTGATACTTGTCAAAAGATAAAATTAAATAACATGACACAAATCTATTTCCTATGTTGCATGGACTCATGTATGGGTGTTGAATGTGGATATGAATCTTAAGTGTCAAATTTTTCCAGTTCCAATGTCCAAGAACACAAACACGCACTACAACAAAATTGAATTTTTACGGATTGCATTGCATGCCATAAAAACTCTTTCACGACATATACACAAATGCCGTTATATGACATGCCGTAGAAAGTTGAGCGTCATTTACGACATGCAGGTAAATTTGTAAAAAGTAATAAATTAAGCATTAATGGCATACTTTGTATGTCGATATAATTTTTATTTACATTTTTATCATGCCATAAATCATTATACTTTCTATGGCATAATTTTGCATGCCGTAGAAGGTTATTTTAAATATATTTATGGCATACTATGTGTGCCGTATATAATCTTTTACGACATTTTCTTGCATGTCATAAACCATTACACTTTTCATGACATAATTTTGTATGCCGTAAAAAGTTATTTTTTGTATATTTATGACATACTTTGTATGCCATATATAATCTTTTACAACATTTTCTTGCATGTCATAAATTATTACACTTTTCACGACATAATTTTGTATGTCGTAGAAGGTTATTTTTAATATATATATATATAAAGAGAGAGAGAGAAGGAAAGCAAATGCAAAGTTCAATATATGCACACATGATATCACTAAAATGCCCACTTTAGTACTTGAAAAGCAAATTACAAGATCAGATAGCAAATTATATGTACAAATGAAAGCAAAAAAATTATACACAACACAAGCTAGTCAAATCTAATTCATCATTAGGAGCAGTAGAGAGAGCTAACGAATCAATTAACTTGGCCAATACAGAAAGGCCTTACCCCAATACCAATTGTAGGGATTCGAAGAGCAAATGTTGTAGCAGCATCAACAGGTGGAAGCACACATTCGTAACAAGAAAAACACCCAAATTTTCTACAAAGCCAGGGCAAACTCAACAACCTGCAAAACAATAAATCCATCTTAAGAGGAAATCTCTTCTTCAAAGCTTGCAAACTTATGATTTTTTTTGGAAAATATATAATAGTGGTAGGGTCATAACAGTTTTATACACTCTACATCACTCAGCAAATTCAAAATTGAGAAATAAAAACAATTTATATGTCAGGAGTCAGGACTATTCACATGTGTATATATATATCTCATGCAACAAAAGAGTGAGAATGTATTATAAAAGCAAACAATTAAGACAAAACTTGTATGGCATGGGCATACCTTGAAGAATTTTCCACTAGCTAAAAGAATAAAACTTTCACAAACAAAATTGTAAAAGAGGTTATGAGTGAGTTGCACTTTATAAGGTGCCAAACATTAGCCTACTTTCCACAAAATATCACCTTATAGAACTACCCATCTCCCTACTTTCTTTTTGGAAGAGTAAATTGCTTATCACAACAAAATGGTTCTCCTTTGTAATTGTGAGGTTACCACTAAAGTATTGTACTCAAGGTTGTTAAAATCGGGATCCTAAGTAGGATCGGTGAGAGGGTCTGGTAGATCGGATCGAGGATCGTAAGATCCTACTTTCTATTCAAAAAAAAGATAAAAATTAAAATTAAAATGATACATATTAAAAATAAGGTGAAAAATCATAAAATCTACGATCCTACTTGCGATCCTACTTGCGATCCTACCTACGATCCTATATGATCCCATACGATCCTACACGATCCCATGCGATTCTACTTGCGATCCTGTTATAACATCGATCCTACAACGATCTGGATCGTTTTGGCAAAGTAGGATCGTACACGATCCGTATCGCGATTTTAACAACCATGATTGTACTTTCAATTGGAAATCCACAGGAAAGATTTAGGAATGTTATATACGTGGAATGCCATGGAGCCATCAAACAAGAAAATTTTACATAGAATGACACTAATTAATCAAATATACAAGGAAGAGGATCTCTAATTAAGTTGTATTCATATTGTTTACCTTTTCGTATATACGAACTACAATTTCCATCAAATTTGAAAGATACTGACTCTTTATAGAATTAACAGCCACAAGCAAACCATATTATAATTCCAAATATGACCACAATACCAAATGAACTAACAAAAAAATAGCAAAGACTAGATAGAAAAAAATATTGTCAATTCATAAATCTATAGAAAATAGTGAGGTTTGCTAAAAAGCTAGAAGGTATTAAATCGACAGAAAATAAAAAAAAACTAAAACAAAAATTTAGAGATGAAATAGTGTAGCATATCCATGTCATGCATGATCGAGAGATGAAGTTGTGGAAGACAGCAAATTGAGAAAATTTAGAGAAGAGTAGTGTAGCATATCCTCCGGGTATAAACTTCTTAGCTGCCACCAAGAGAGGGGTTATGACAAATTGTTGGCAAGTATTCCTCCATATAAAATCTTGAAGCACTATGCTTTCTAACAAAAATTAAAGCTATACCCACAAAACATGAGTATGTTATTTTGTATGCTTTACTCTGGTTCAAAGAAAAAGGATATAAAATATGCAAAGAACCAAAAAAGAAAATATCATAGTGTATGTGCTATCCATGATAAAATTGTTTCATGTCAATTTTAGTTGCTATGTTAGAGGTTAAAACAACAAGGTTGAGATATAATGACCAACCAACTCTTTGGTAGCTCAATGTACCAAACAAACATAGGAAAGAAAAAAACAGGACGTAAACATATTTAGGGTGTTTAATTCCCCTTCCCTTTACTTCTCTTCAACCAAAAACATAGGCCATAGGAAATCTTTTAAGCAATTTCAAAATTCAAGCTTGATTCAAACATGACATGAGATGTTTCAGGGGAGGGTGGCCAGCAAGCATTACTTAAAATGCTGGAAGGAACAGTAAATACATCTTCTACTTGGTTCACCTCGAAAATGTTAAATGATGAATACTTTTCAATCCCCATGGAGGAAGTGCATCTGTTGTAGCATTCTTAGGATCCTTCTATTGATGATTTGTCCAATTTTTTTATCAATTTAAATTGAGATGTTTGCTGGAGTTAGTCTTCGTGAATTTGCTTGAAATTATTTTGAATTTGTAATTTATTGGCTTCATGATTCTAAAGTTGGTTCTTGGGTAATGTTTGACCCCTCGTTGAACTAATTTTTGGATTTTGTGGAGATTCTTGAATATTTTTTATTATTATTTATATATAGGTGTTTTTTTTAACAGTTTCAATGTAGAGGTGTTTTATTTCTGGTTATTCTAGCTTTGTATATTGGTGGCACCGCCTTGATGTCTTCTAATAAATGTACTCTTTACTTGTCAGAAAGGAAATAAATAAATAAAAAATCCTCCTAGCAAAGAAAGAAGGCTACTAGACTAGTATGAAATGAATAGAAAAGAAGAAGAAGAAAAAAAATTCACGAAACTCCTATTTTTGGTCCCGTTATAACTAGTTTTATGCACTTATTTTGGCTACTGCATTGGATTGCTGATTATTTCAACTTGGCAATTTATATATTGATTCATCAAGCTCAAAATTAGTTGGAAGAGTGGAGTCTTCTTTTCCACAAAAGGTTTGCTATTATAATGATTGAATAGTTAATTCCTTATATTTTGATTTATGGAGTTTTCTGTCTGTGTAGTCAATGTCCTGCAGAAGGGAGCTCGAAAGCATCCTAGAGGTGACAATATTCAGGTACATGTTCATTAGTTATTGTGCAAGTATTGAAAAGCATGATGGCTTAGAAGAATGTGCAATTTATGCCTGTTTGGATGTGGTAATTTGCAGAACTCATTGTGAAAATGTAATATATAAAATAGCAATGGGTTAATTGTCTCAAAAAGCCACGAAAAAAGAATTTTATCATCTTCTTATTGGCCATATCATTCTCATGCTTTTTAGTTAATAAGGCATAAGAAATGATCTAAAACACAGTACAGTACAAAGAATAAGAGTCTACTGAGCAAATTATGGCTTTGTGAAAACCCAATAAGCGTATTGAGCATTAGAGAGAGAAATGGACCTAATTCGAGGAGATTTTCAGTGTAATCGTTGCCCCAATTCATTCGATCGATGCTTTGTCTGTGTTTTTTTTAACAGAGCAAACCCATGAAGAATGAAGACAGAAATAAAATTGGTTTAAAATTCGTTCTTCCGAAGTCATTAACTAAGGGTTTAAAATAGAAATAAAAACCTTTGACGCACTGTTCAATTTTTTAGCTTCAGTTGAGGTGTTTCTGTTACCTTTCAAAGTAGACAAAGCATTCAAAAATGTTAAATTTTTGTCCTTATTATAGGAAAGATTAATTGAAGGAAGAAGGCTGGAATGGACATTCAACTGCCAAATTTGGATGCAAAAAGAAAATATTCATCATGTAATGGAGCTCGTTATCTAATTGCTATTGTCTAAAGAAATATGTAAATAACCATGAACTAAAACTTACATATATGCAACAGAGAAAAACTTATCTTACAATGTGAAGAAAGATCGAGTCAAAACCCTACGACGGAGAGATTGAGGGAGAACCAAAGCAGATCAGTGATGAATTATTCGTCATCGCGTCGTTGTTCGTCGACTTCTTCTTAATCAATGCCAATCCCAAAATTGAATCAATATCTCAATCAAAGCAAGACAATCAATAGCTCAATCAATGCAAAGGCAATTCTACAAAGCTAGGGCATGAACCCTTCAAATTCAAACTTTACGAAAAATTAAAATCAAATACAAATGTCAATTATTCACCAAAAAAAAAAATATAAATGTCAATCAGACCAAAAATGAAAATCAAATACAAAAGCAAATCAGATCAAAAATGAAAATCAGATTCAGATCTTAGATAGAGAGGGCAACGCTTGTGCGATAGAGATAGAGATGGCACACCTTCTAAGACATAACTCTCGAGAGAAGAAGCTCCCGAAAGAGAAGTCATCTGCAATAGCTTCATCATCCATCTTCAACGTAATGTGAGAGGCGGGGGATAGCCATGGAATTTCAGAGAGCTTGGCGAGAAAGATTGAAAGCGAGAGCTAGGGCTTTTGTTTTCGACAATGAAGATCGGGACTCTCACGTCCTTTTAACTAAATAAATAAATACCTAGCAAATATGAAGTATGGAAAATAAGAAACGATTCTGAGTTAAAATGATAACAAGGGATTGTTTGGGAATTGTCAATTTTTTATTTTTTATAAATAAAATGTAAAATGTTTGTTGAGATTAAAATGATGTGATAAAAAAATGATGTGTTCCAAACAAAATAATGAGTTAAAATAACACATGCCAAACAACACCTAAATACCCTATCATTTTGAATAAATGCTAAAATTTTTAATTTACGTATAACTCAGTTTGGTTTTGAAATTCAAAAACTGTTAATTTTTTTTTCTTATGTTTTAGTAAATGTTTTCGTATTAATTTTTTTTTTCTAAATTTACTTAAAATATTTCAATTTAAAAAGTAAAATATTTTTGACAAAATCTATTTTTTTAGCTAAATACAAATATATATTTGTTCTTTTTCATATTTAGTGAATTTTTTTTTTGGAAAAAAAAGTATTTTTTTTTATTTTTCATATTTAGTGAATTTTGTTAGATTTTTTTAAAAATATATTTTTTTAAGTATATTTAAAAAGTAAAAAAATAATTAAAATAAAAAATATCAATATAGATAAAAAAAAATCGAAAAGCAATTAATTACTGTTGGCTTTTTGGCTTTTCGAAGAGTATTTTTGTAAATGCGAGCGTGCCAGCAAGGATCAATCAGTCCTTACAGAAATTATAATTGCCAACCAATTATCAAACGATTGTATTTTAGTTCTTTCAGCCTCAATGAAGAGGACTTTTACTGGTGGCTTGACTTAAGAGAAATTAAAAGAAATAACAGTAATACGAAGAACAATGGAAGTATTTCATTAAAAATGAACACTTACAATGGTCCAAACTCAGCCTCTGAGAGGTTTACAACAGCAATCTACTTGAATCTACTTGAAACTACTCCTATGAATCGAAGTGCAGTGCAGGTATTTAAAGTGCAGGAATGTAAAGAACAGGTATTTAAAGTGCAGGAATTTAAAGACTGGAAATGTAAAACTGGAAAAGAAAATATGAAGTAAATGACTGGTTTGTATAATCTGAGTCCGGGGTTTTTTCGGGGCTTCCTTGCTATTTATACTCCAAGGATGACCTTCGAATCGCACTTCAACCGCCGAATCGCTTCCTCCATGATCGCTGATCATGCTACCTTAGAAGTAGTTCCACTACGCCATCATTTGCAGTTGGGCTTCCCTCCTGTATTTGAATTTGAATATGGGTAACCGTTGAAGCCACGTCACCTTGCATCTCTTTACTGATCTAGTGCTACTCAGATCACGTGAGAACCAATATTCATCGCCACGTGTACGATTAGGATCGAAGATTGGAATCATCTTCCCATAATACCCTTATTCTGCCACGTGTCGAATTGTAACTGGCTTTTACAAAATATGTAGCTAAGATTACCCCCCGCACTAATATATCCAATGCTTGGTGATATTAGTGGATCAAAAGCTTTTCCCGCGCTTTTAGAACGTGCATGGAATCTATCTTCAGGAAACACAACCGTCACCTATTTGGTGATCATTTGCATTAACTCTCAACTTGTTGAACATCCCAATACCTTTAGCATTCGAACGGACTATGGCTCAATCAACTTCTCACTTTATTGATCAAGCATACGAAGAGCCATTGAGTAATGTTGTTTCCCCTCGAAAGAATCCCCACGCATTCATTAGCCACCTTTACCCGCCCTTCTATATTCAGGTCATGGGAGCTTTTGCAAATTACCAACCTTTGGACTACGAACACATTGTCCTTAATCCTTCGATTCAGCAAACTGCAGACACAGATACAAGAAGTTCTTCCTCTAACTCTTCCTTGTACCTCGAACAAACTGCTCTTAAACCTTTGATTTGGCAAGTTACAGATATGGACTCAGAAAACTCTTCTTCACAGACCTCTGCATGGGATGAAGTCAGAACCTCTTTATCCTCCGGGGCTTCGTTGGACAAGCTAGTCAACCCTCGAGACTTATGATTTAAGGAGTGAATCAACCATCATTTTGTTGAGTTTATCGACCCTTGAGTTTCCTTCCTACACTCGAAGTTCAGTGGTCTACCCTTACGTGCCCATTGACCTTCGACGTAGCTTGGAAGAGAATCTGCTTATGGCTTGGTATACCTCTTCTATGCCTACAAAGATAATGCACCCTACCCAGCGCCCAGAAGAAGCACAAGGGTACAGCCCTTCATTCTTAGCCAAGAAGGCGAAGATTTGTTCTTCTGACTGGCTTGATTACATTAATGCCTTTGTTCCTTCTGCTCCCGTGCCACCTCCCATAATAGAAGCATCCACACCTTCTTCTTCTGAAACAGAAACATCTACTCCTTCTTCTTCTTCCTCTGAAGCAGAACCATCTATCTCTTCTCCTCCATCAACTCTTTCCTGGACAGAGAAACTGAGGCTTGCCCTTCCTATGGAAAAGGTCTTCCCACCTTACGAACCTCCACCTTTCCCTACTCCAACTGAGCGGAAAGAAGCTCAACTTCTACTTGTAGCTTTCTCTCACTTACCTTTCAATGTTCTTGAGGACGACGTCCCTCTCAAGAACTTTCGATGGGCTTGTGATATTCTGACTAGGGGCCATGTCCTTAATCCCCTTGCCCAAGCAGAACTTCATATGTTCCTGGACCAACTTCCAGTGCTCCTCTACTGGCATCGGAATTCCCTGGTCACTACACAATCTTTGGATCAACTTTCGTCTCTGCGAATTCGTGCCCAATACGAAGCAGAGAACTTCATCGAAGAATTCGACGATTTTAAGAATAAAGATTCTGCGTATTGGGATGATTTGGTCATAGATGAAGTAGAGCAACGTTTGAGAGAGGAAGCTTTCGAAATAAAGGCTAAAGAGCTCTACTATGAAGTGAGAGCACACCAACTTATGCAGCCAACATTAGAAGAAATAGAAGATATAATAAAGAAAGAACAAAAATTCATTGACCATTGTTGGTCAAAATTTCATGATCTTGTTATTTATTCTATTCCTTATTTTTATGAGCTTGAGTTTATACCCAGATAGGGTTACTTGATGTAATTGCCTTGGCTTGAATACAAACAAAGTCTTTCTGTATTTGACGTTGTTTGACTCTGTTTCCTTCTTTTAAAGCCAATCTAGAACATCGAACTGAGCAATCTTATTCTTCGAATATAGACTAAATTGTCTAAACATGAAAACACCAAGAATTAACATAACTTTTCAAATTTTATGGAACAAGTTTGACAATTCTGGCTGATATCATTTAGTGCTTCGAATTTAACCACTTCATCCTTCAAACCTGGATTCAATTGATGTTAATGAAACACTAAAAGGAACCAACATGACTTTTCCAATTTGTGGAATATAGTTGACAGTTTTGGCTGATATCATCTAGAATTGGTGCTTCGAATTCAACAATCTTACCCCTCAAAGCTAATAAAAACCAATATATGGTCATGGTTAATACAACCAACCAATTTTAATATGACCCATTTTGCTTTGAAGAGCAGTCCATACTTATACCAATGTAAAACCTGCCCCGACGCAAACCAACTCTTGGTTTTGATGTTTCGAACACCCAAATATATCTTTAAGGATCCTCCAGCTTTACCTCAAGGGTATTACTTCTGTAAAGAAACCTACTACAGGTCTTTGATCTCTTCAAAGGAAACATACCCTTGAGTATTCTTACACTTTAAGCATGTAATATGCTTCGAAGCCGGCTTCCGTATTTCGAAGCCGTTGTTGTTTGATTTCTGGCACCAAAAATTGACTTCGAAGCCAAATACTTTACTCGTCGACTTCAGATTTAATGTGTTTTTCCTCCAAAAGTATCAACATTGAAGGAAACTCTTCAGATTCGTACTTTTAGTACTTAACGACTTCACGATATATTTTTAGATACAAAGCCTTTAAAGCCCTTTTGTTTTGTGCTCAAATCACCGCTTCTTCCAACACACAAACCCTACCGATCTTCGTTAACCCTCTTTTCCTTACTACTCGCTATTAATGGATCCTTCCTCATCGAAAAGCGCCATGGCGATCATCTCAAATTTCTACCATGGCTCTGAAGAAATGTATTGATAAAGAAATCGCCAAACTCACGACTGGTGGACCAAGCAACGTAGATGGGCGTCTCTTCGTTCCTCGTCACAGCAACAAGCAAGAGTATGTCCTAGGACCCATCTTTCGGGAAGCTCCTGACCAACTCCCAGCTTTATACCCTCGTTTGGAGGATCACCTTCTTCCATACGAAGGAGGGCTTGACTGGAGCAACTAGAGAGTGACCCGGCCTCATCGCTGTTGGCCGACATTGAGAACCGAATGGGAGGAATGGTATGACAGGGTTGTACCTGCGAGAGAAGATGATCTACAAGAGCTTTACATCCTCGACGCCCTTCGCCTTTCCAGGTTCATCATTCCTGAGGACCCATTTTTTATTCCAGCTGCTTTATGTTTTTGGAATATGGCTTTTAATTTTTTCCAATTTCGGTGTGGCATGATGGCCCCCACCGTTCTAGATATTTGCCATCTTTTAGGGCTTTCCCCCAATGGCTCTCCTTTTTCTCCCAACTATCCGGACCTTCTTGTTAAATTTTCCCTCCCAGCCTTAACCTCTTCTTATAGTGACTTCGTAAAGGCTGAAAATAAGAAAGAAGGCCCTATAAAAGACAGAGAACTCTTTTCCTTTATTTTATACTGGTTATGCAAATTTCTTTTTTGCACCTCGTCTCAGAGAATTATGCCTGAGTTCGCTCCCCTCGCGAAGGCACTTGTCTTGAAAAAACATGTAGCTCTTGCTCCTTACCTGTTAGGCCATATATACAGAGCTTGCTCCCAATTTTGTGAAAGACCACTTGATGTTAACCAAGGAGGTCCTCTCTGGGTACTCCAGCTCTTCGCCTATTTTACTGATTTGCATTCTAAATGTCTAAGATTTCTTGTCCAAGATCCTAGCACTTATGGGGAGAAGTATGCTAGGATTGCCCTTTATCCTGCTTCCTTTGTGTATTACTTTACCTTCTTTTACCAACTCTCAATTTCTCCATCTGCTTCTTTCTTTTGTCCCTTCGAAGCCAATATAGGACTAACCTGGCTACAAACTTTTCTGGCTGATAAAGAGTGTTCCACCTCACCTCATAAAGATATGTGGGCCTCCATACTGCTACCAAGGGAGTTGTTCATTGGCACTTTGAACCCTCGAGCCTATAAATGTATATCTGAGGTGTATTGCCCTTCCCAATTTGCTAGACAATTTGGGCTCACTCAAGGGATTCCCGTCCCACTTTACAGTCTCTCGAATGTCCACCTTACTTCCAGAGATTTGAAAATATCCAAATCCAGGCTAGAGACGGCAATACTTAAACTGCTGAAAGAATTGAATGAGTTCCAATTTGTTCCCTTTCTTTCGTTTGGCTCAGTTTTGAAAAGATTTCAGAACTGGTGGACAGTCAATATGGAAGTGCGCCTGTCTATGCATCCTCATGACTTGCTAATAAGGTTAGGAGTGCCTTCAAAGGCTAAATCAGCAACAATTGAGAACATTTCCCCTCCCGGTTGTAACAACTCGCAGCCTTCATCCCTCCAAATAGAATTACTAGAGTCGCTCAAGAAGAGTAAGTATTTTCAGATTTCCCTTTTCTTTCTTTTGAATCTTTTGTTCGTTTCCCTTACACTTGTGTTTTTGGTGCAGGGTCTCCGCAAGAAAAATCCCCCAAAAGAGCTGAGACTTTAATTCTTCTCAAAAAGAAACAACAAAAACAAAAAAGGAAGCTAGTCCTCCCTCCTGAGGAACCTGAATCTCTGGAAGAAGAAGAGGTTGAGCAAGAGCGAGAAGTGCCCTTGTAGAGAACAAAGAAACAAAAGGTGGCTGTCTCTACTTCTGATACAATTGAACATGCTCCCCTCGAGACAACCACTACAATAATGGGGAAAGAACTGACCTTCGAAGAATCTGAATCCCAAATTGGAGAGAGGGGAATTGAAAAAGAAACAGTAGTATCATTGCCAAGAAGGAAGAGAAAGAAGATGACTGTTCCTGCTGCTGATTTGGTTGAAGACCCCATTCATGAAGCAGCTGCCAAGGCAGTAGAGCAGGAACATTCCAAGGCAATAATTGTCTTTGAGAGGGCCAAGAAGAAACGGCAGCAACAAATTTTGAGAGATGAATCTGCTGCTGCTGATGCACTTCAAAGGGAAACCGCAAGAAAGCAACAAACTGCCGAACATTACTCCCTTCGCAGCTCTCCCATCAGTACTAATACCACTGGATCAAGTAATTTCTTTCACACTTCCGTTGTTTTTCCTTTGTCAATTTTTAAATACTGAATTTTGACAGTCCTTTGTATTTCTTCCTCTTGCAGCAACAGCTACTGCATTCATCCTTCCAGTGAGGCCTCCCTCGATTTCAGTTGAAGTTGACCAGATGCAACATGTGAAAACCATCCAAATCATACTCCCACTTTCTAAGCCTATATTCGATATACCTCCTTTGAATCCAAGCATCCCTGCCTCTCTTTTCCTTGGCTTAGAGCCATATCTTCCTTTTTTGACTTTTGATCTGCCTCAGTCTATTTCTTCTTCGAGCCTCACCCTTCCTCATTTCTTCACAGAAATTCCAACTACTACTCCATCTCTGATGGCAGTTAATTCTTCCACAGAGGGTGCTGGTAGTTCTCCAATTCATGGTTCATCGCCTATGCCTACTTCCAGCCCCTCTTCACTTGATTCGCTGGTGGCCAAGACTATAGAGGCTGCCAAAGATACTCCTTTCGCTTCTCCTATCCCCATGCAATCCTTTGGGCCTTTCACCAGAACACTCTCTGCACCCTTCATGTCTATGGATGAGGTAGACATCTTTGAAGCCAGGCTGGCTAGTTTCTTCGACATACCCTCTACCTCTCCATCATTCAATGCTGAAGCTGAGCCATTAGTCTTGGCTGACTCCTTGCTAGAGATTTTTGACAGTTCCTCCTTCAACAGCAAGCCTTCTGCACCTTTGATAGACATAGACACATGCCTAGAACTGCTAATTTCTTTTTCAAGGATTCCCTTTGAGGCTCTGCAAAGGCCAATAATCAAAAACGGGTTCCTTCAATCGCAAAAACCGCCGAAAGGCCCGCATGAATGCTTCAAGTCATCTATCTCAGGCAGCAGCCACTGTTGACTTCTATCTCAACATTTGTCATGCTGCTAAGGCTGCGGATGAGAAGCTGGCTAGGGACCAGAGTTTTGTTTCTCAAGTGCATAATGAAGTATCAGATCTCAAGGAACAACACTCTTCTGCCTCCCAGTTTCGAATTCAGCTGCTGGAGAAGAAAGCTCAACTTGAGGAGGAGTTAGCTGCAGTAAACCAGGCCTTGGTTCGAACTGACACTAAATTGCAAATCACCAATCAAGAACTGGCCGATCGAAAAGAAGACATGGCTGCAGCTATTCAATTGTTTCCATCACTTAGTAATAGGAAATCCATTGTACAAAAACAATTAAGACATTGTAATGATTTATGGGCCAATCTGTGGCACAATGTATTTAATTCTTTATAAAAGAACAAATTTTGTCTATCATTTGAGTAGTCTTATGTTTTTGTATTTAATGTTTATTTTATTCCTTGTGTTTCCCAAATGGTTGGAAAATAAGGCTTTAAATATCTGCCATTAATCTTTTTGGGATGTACATACCCATTCAAATTTCTCAAATGGTATGCTCCAAAAGGCAGAACTCTATGAATTTGATATGGTCCTTCCCAGTTAGGTGACCATTTGCCAAACTTATGGCTTTTAATTCCTATTGGGAGTATTGTTTTCCATACCAAATCACCTTCATCAAAGCCAATGTGTTTGACCTTCTTGTTATAATTCTTGGCTGCTTTCTTCTTTTGGAAAAGAATACTATTTAATGCCAAAATCTCGCTTCATCTATGCCTTCTAATTCCAGCACATACTTTGATGGTACCGCTAGGATCTAATCGATCTTGGCATCTTACCCTCAAAGATTTAACATTAATTTCCAGTAGAATCGCATCATGCCCATATACTAAGGCATAAGGAGTGACTCCAAGATTTGACCTTGGGGAAGTTCTCAGAAGCCCATAAAACATCCAGCAATAGGTTATGCCAATCCCTAGGATTATCTTCCACAACCTTTTGTATTCTTTTTTTCAAGGACTTATTGGATGATTCAGCTTGACCATTGGCTTGTGCATAATAGGGTGTGGAATTAACAAGGCTAATTCCAAACTCTGCCACAAAAGACTTCACCATTTTTCCATCGAACACAGTCCCATTATCAACTGTTATGGTTTGTGGGATGCCAAATTTATGGATCAAATCTTTAATGAACCCAATGACTTCTGTTTGGTCCACAGCCTTGTATGGCTTAGCTTCAACCCACTTAGTGAAGTAGTCAGTGGCCACTAGAATAAAACAATGATGCTTCGAAGAAGGTGGGTGTATTTTTCCCATCATATCCATGGCCCATCCTCTGAATGGCCAAGGCTTCACTACTGCATGTAGGTCAGTTATGGGCACATGCCTTATTGTGCCATGTTTTTGGCATGCCTGGCAACCCTTTGCATATTCTATGCAATCTTTAAGAATAGTTGGCCAATAATAGGAATGCCTTCGAAGCAACCATCTCATCTTTACACCAAGCTGATGAGCACCACAAATGCCTTCATGAACCTTAGCCATAGCTGTTAATTCTTCTTTTGGGCCTAAACATTCCAACAATAGGCCATCTCCCCCCCTTTTGTAGAGAGCATTACCATATATCATGTATTGCATAGACTATAATTTAACTTTTCTGCTGGTCTTCGAAGATGGACCAACCAAGTACTGCATTATTGGATGCCTCCAATCTTGTTCTTGTAAGTCATTATGATTGACTTCTAAGACCACATTCCTTTTATTCAAAGGTTGTATTAATTTCTGATATGTTGTTTGGCTTATGTCCCTTTGGGTATTATCCCTTCTCTTGAAGTTCGAAGCTTTCTGAGCCACATCATTAGCTCTATTGTTCAAGAATCTTGGAACATTAGTTACATTTGCTATTTGAAACTGAGAAAGCAGATGTATTGCAACAACATAATATGGCAGAATACTTATGCTTTGACACTTGAAAATCCCTTTCACTTGGTTAACCACCAGTTGAGAATCCCCAAATATGTCAACTGCATGTACTTGTAATCCAATGAGGATTTCTAGTCCCACTATTAAGGCTTCGTATTCGGCCTGGTTGTTGGAACAGGTGGCTTCATCCACTCTGAAACCATGTGTGGTTTCTACCCCTTGTGGAGACTTAATTACAATATCAATTCCAATTAAACCATTGGCTTTTGATCCATCAAACCACATTTGCCATGGCTCAACGCTAGCTATACCAAGTTCCATTATCTCTTGGCTCTCTGTTTGAGATGGATGGTCTGCCAGAAAATTGGCTAAAACTTGCCATTTTACAGCTCTTTGAGGGACATATTCTAAATGAAATTCAGATAAGGCTAGTATCCACTTGCCAATTCTTCCCCTCAACATAGGTCTAGATAACATATACTTAACCAAATCTGTGGTTGCAATTACCAAGACAGTTGTAGGTAAAAGATAATATCTCAACTTCATTGCAGCAAAATATAAAGCAAGACACAGCTTTTCGACAGCTGAATATTTACATTCACAAGAATTTAAAAACCTACTAAGGTAATAAACAGCTTGCTCCTTGCCTTCTTCATTGTCTTGGGCCAAGAAAGCTCCCAATGAATCTTCTGCTGCAGCTATGTACAACTTCAAGGGCTTATTCCCCTTTGGTGGCATCAGCACTGGAGGATTGGCCAAGTAGGCTTTAATACCTTCGAAAGCAATTTGATGCTCTGCTGTCCACACAAACTCCTCTTCATCTTTCAGCCTTAACAAGGAAGAAAATACTTTAGTTTTCCCTGCAGTGTTAGAAATAAACCTTCAAAGAAAGTTAACCTGTCCAATGAACCTTTGCAATTCTTTCTTACTTGATGGAGGCCTAGCTTCAATGATAGCTTTGGCTTTATTCTAATCAATCTGTATTCCTTTCTTGTGCACCACGTAACCCAAGAAATTTCCAGATGATACACCAAAAGCACATTTAAGAGGATTGAGCTTCAACTTGAACTTCCTCATTCTTTCGAAAGCTGCTTCTAAGTGAAACAGATGCTCCTCCATGGATTGGGATTTCACTACAATGTCATCAATATAACACTCTAGATACCCTCCAATGAGGTCATGAAAGATAGTGTTCATAGCCCTCTGATATGTAGCCCCAGCATTCTTCAGACCAAATGGCATTTTAACCCATTCGAAGGTGCCAATATTCCCAGGACATCTGAATGCTGTCTTATGGACATCCTCTTCTGCAATGCAGATTTGGTTGTAACCAGAATGCCCATCCATCATTGATAAAATTTGATGCCCTGCTGAACTGTCAACCAACAGATCCACTATAGGCATAGGGTATTCATCTTTTGGAGTTGCTAGATTTAAATTTCTGAAATCAATGCATACCCTCATTTTGTCATTCTTCTTAATTACAGGCACAATATTAGATAGCCATTCGACATACCTGGCAGTCCTAATAAAGCCTGCCTTGAGTAGTCTAAGAATCTCTTCCTTGACTTTCTGAATTACTTCTGGACTCATTCTTCTTGGTTTCTGCTTATATGGCTTGAAATTAGGCTTCATAGGGAGCCTATGTTCCACCAATGACCTATCCAATCCTGGTAGTTCATTGTAAGACCATGCAAAGCAATCTTTGTATTTCTTTAAAACGACCAACAACTGGTTTCTGTCCAGAACATTCAAACAAGCACTTATATAGGTGGGCTGTTGTATAGAACCTTCCCCTAAATTTACTTCCTCTAAGGGGTCTTGTGTCTGAGAACTTTGTTGAAGCTTCTTCTTTGGTTTCTTCTACCTTCGAAGCAACCTTTTTGCTTTGTTCTACTCCCAAGTTCTTTGGTTCAACATCTTTGCCCTCCTCCTCATAGACAAAATCTATCCATAAGGCATTCTCTTCCTGTATCTCCTGGACTTTTGTTTCAATGTCCAATGCACAGTATTTACCAAAGGTCAAAATTCTCGACCGGGTCGCTTTCACATGTACCAATTATCATGGCTTCTCTCTCTTGCTCCTGTACTTTCTGGACTATTGCTTTTACATCCAATATTGAAAATTTAATCAGAGCCAAGGACTTGGCTTCTTGTTCTTCATCTCTTTGCCTACAACCAGGCATCATTATCATCCTTAACGACAATCTCTTCATCAGCACTCTCTTGGACTAAGTGCTTCAAGTGAGTCACCTCCTCATCAACCGTCACTTCGGCTGAGCCATCAGCTTTTCTCAGTATACTGAGTGGTGTCACTCCCTCAATATACAACTTGGCCTCTACAAAGTCTGCACAAGCTATGAAGGGTTGAGGATCTACGTCGATTTCCTCTGTCTCTCCATTGCCCAAAGCCATCATGATTTTCTGATGCAATGAGGAAGGCACACATTTATTGGTGTGGATCCAATCTCTCCCAAGTAAAGCATTATACTTAGCATTGCTGTCAATTACGGAGAATGCCGTCATGCAATCCCTGGTGCCTACACTCAAGTTAATGGGCAGAATCCCCTGGGCCATCTGTTTGTCTCCAGCGAAACCAACAATGGTTGTGTTAGTTGGGATCAACCTGGGATTCTTTTTTCCTAATTTCTTCAAAGAAGATTTCGGTAGCAAGTTCACTGCTGCCCCATTATCTATCAGGACCCGGTTCAATTGTATCCCATCAAAGAAAGCCTTGATGTACAAAGGCTTGACATGTTGTGTCATTGAATTCGAGGGATATTCAAAAGGATACGAGAGGTTGATGCTTACCTCTTCCTCGCTCTCGCATTCAGTTTCCATCGGAGTCGCCACTCTAGACTCATCATGTACCATACTCACTTGCGACTCTTCACTAGAGATTGGAATAGGATCCATGTCCTGGTCATCTTGGTCCTCATCTCCAGCTTGGAACTCGTGAGGCAGTATGTGTACCATGTTGACTGATACTGGGGGAAATGAGCCAAATCGATGGTCGGCAATGCTGTTTCTCTTGGCTACCTTGTTCATCACTTGCATCCTCAAGATGTCGCATTCTGGCACTTCACTGCTAGCAGGTTCCTTCGAATGGTTTTCCTTGACTGATTCTTCAACCAAAAATGTTTGTTCAGCCATGAAGGCTTCGAGCATTCCCTCTTCCATCATTTCTTTCTCTTGGCCTATGCCAATCTCTTCTTCTGTCTCACTACCACTCTCCATCAGAGCCTTCTCCAACCCTACCAAACTAGCCTTCTCTCTGGCTTTCAATTCAGAATGAACTTTGGCCAACTGCTCTCTGCTGCAAACCACTTTGCTCTGTAGAATTGGCTTTAGAGCATGGTCCGACTTTGGATCTTTCTTTCCTTCTGCCTTGATTAGTGAAGAACTCTCTTCACTTTCTTTCAGATCTTGCTGGTCTTCGGGTGTACTCACCAATCTTTCTCCTTTGTGATCTTGAAATGACTGGGACCATATCTGGTTCCTTTGTCTTTGGATGTTTAAGCAAGACCCAATTGTTCGGAGCTACTACAGGAGGCTTGACCATCCTGCCTTGGTTTCCAACATCCCTTTGAGTAGGCACTTCCCTAGGTTTGTTCTGCATTACAAACCAATCCGGGACCCCAGGTACCCACGAACTTGCTGATCCAGATGTTGAACTGTTTCCTTCTGCCTTCGAAGCCATCTTCGAAACTGGCTGTAAAGGTAAGTGCTTGGCTCTGACCTCATGTTTCAAACCTGATTCAGACCTTCGATGGAATGAGCCACTTTCTGTCCTGCGTGAAGTTGGTCTAGGAGGCCAACCTCTAGTTTTACTCCCATAACCTGAACTCCTCCCCAGTCTTCTTTCAGAGTGACTGCTCTCCATTCTGTAGTAGTTAGGTGGTCTAGACTCATACAAGGGTCTTTTGCCTTTAGCATGCATTCTGTCCACTGCAGGCTCAACCACTAATGGCTGCTGCCTGTCACCAGCCGGATACGACCTTTTGTTGTAAGCATTGGTTGACTTAGGACGTCTCTGAACATCCTTATAGTATTGCTTCCCATCAATTGGAAGCCCCTTCAACCATTTGTAGCTTAGTCTACATCTGGGACACATCCTCTCAGACATACCGCTTCCAAGGAATCGCTATCCAGTGTTTCTTCATCGAGTGTTCTTCGATGTGAGAAACCTTGTCCAATAACCGGTGGGTTTCTAGTCTCCTTCTTGGCGCTTGTTCCGTTGGCAATATGCATTTGCACATTGACCTCTTCCAATTCCTGCAGGGATAGATTCTGAAAGTTTGGTACAACCACATTAGCCGCGCTTTCTCCAACTTCTGGAAACGGGTTACTGTCAATCCCCATGGCTTTTTCTGTTTTGGCTGGGAACTTCAAACTTCCTTTCCGAATTTATTCTTGGATCCTGTCTCGAAAAACAATGCAGTTTTTAGTCGAGTGAGACCAATAATTATGCCATTTACAGTATACTTTTCCTTTAAGTTCATCTGGAGATGGCAGTTTTACTCATTTTGGTAACTTAAGGAAATTGGCTGCAAGCAAATGATAAAAAATGTCATCCGCTTTTGTCAAATCGAAAGAGTACTTTCTGTGAAAGTTTTTCTTTTTAAACTGTTGGTCAATAGTTGTATCCTTATGAATTAACGCTTCACAGATTACAGGTTCTTTACCCACAATCTCTGCTGCATCGATCTCATAATTCGGATCTCTATAATATGTCTTGTACGAGGCATTATTTCGATCTTGTTCTTCCTCTAATAATGCTTCATATCGAGACACCTTATAGGTCAATTCGACCAAATCCCTGAATTCAGTTGAGTCAAATTTCTTTCGAAGCCTAAACTCTAAACCGTTTTGAGCCAATCTTACGAATTCTGGCTCTGGTAGGATGACTCTACATTTATTTCGAGCCCTTTTAAATCTGGCAATAAACTGAGTAGCCTTTTGTTCAGCCACGACTAATCTTGCCAAGTTCCGCCATAGAAACCTCTCGCTCAGATCGAAGAATTGGGCATGAAATGCCTCTTCCATTTGTTGCCAATTTTGAATGGAGCCAGTGTAAGGTTGATGTACCATACAAATGCTCCTCCGCTTAGAGAATTTGGAAATAATCTCGCCTATATAATCATGGTTAGTAAATTCACCGTATTGAGCAAAGAAATCTAGCAATGTGCTCCATCGTTGATTGATTTCCGCCCATAGAAAAGGGTGAAATTGCATATTCAATCCCCTTGGATATTCATGTACCCTATCTACCCATTCTGGGTAAGGTTTTCTGTATACAGGAGTCTGGACCCCTTGAGCCATCGGTCCACACATCTCCCTTACAATGTCAGCAATTTGGTCCCTAGGGACCATATTTTGCGCCTGTTGAACCACTACTGGAGGGACAAACACAGGATTTGCTGGACAAACTTGTGCTTGTGGTCCTCTTGGTCCATAAGGTGGTACATTTGGGACTGGTTGTCCCTGTGGTGCAGGTTGCTGTTGGGGGTATGGGTAACCCCTTTGAGTCTGACCTGTGAAGGGACCTGCGAAAGGTGCTGGAACAGGTGTTGTGTCCCTTCCATTTGTGGGAAAAGCTTCCAACCCCCCGGGTATAAATTCGAATAAGGGATTATTATACCCCCTAGTGCCAGGTATGGCTTCGAACATGGGATTTGTAACCATTCTTACGCCAGTTTCTTGTACTTGACCAGATCTACCAACTTGCGTGGCTTCATTGTTAAGTACTGAGGCATTTTGGCATGCTATAGGCCTCGAAATGGGTTCATACCAAGACTGAAGTGATGGTCTTTCATAATTTTGATTACTAGTTTGACCATTAGAATGCCCATTAACTTGCATAGGCTGTTTATCTCTGGCCAATCTTTGCTGAGGGACATTTAAAACTTCCTCTGTGTGTCTTGGGTTTATTGGTTGGTGGTTATTCATTCGATCCAAAAAGGATGTTGCCTACCTTTCTATTGTGTTCATTAATTGTTGTCCCATGGCTTCTACCAAGCCATCCCATGGATTTGTTGGCTGGGTAGATGGAACAGTGGATGGTCCAATTCCTTGGTTTCGTCCAATATTATGAACATATGGTTCTTGTCTAGAAGTATTGGTCTGTTCGACCATCGGTTCTAATAACATGGGAGTTTCCACAGGATGTGTTACCACATTATCCTCTGGATTAGGTATTTCTACCTCTCATTCTACGTCTTCTTCGAAGCGTTCATTTTCTCCTTGTCGTCTTCTTCTAGCCATTTTAAATTAGTCCCACCGGGCGTGCCAAAAATATATGTTGGCTTTTTGGCTTTTCGAAGGGTATTTTTGTAAATGCGAGCGTGCCAGCAAGGATCAATCAGTCCTTACAGAAATTATAATTGCCAACCAATTATCAGACGATTATGTTTTAGTTCTTTCAAATTTCAATGAAGAGGACTTTACCGTGGCTTGACTTAGGAGAAATTAAAAGAAATAACAAGAATATTTAAGAACAATGGAAGTATTTCATTAAAAATGAACACTTACAATGGTCCAAATTCACCTCCGAGAGGTTTACAACAAATGATCTACTTGAATCTACTTGAAACTACTCTTATGAATCGGCGCAAGCAGTGTATTTAAAGTGCAGAATGTAAAGAACAGTATTTAAAGTGCAGAATTTAAAGACCGAAATGTAAACCGAAAAGAAAATATGAAGTAAATGACCGGTTTGTATGATCTGAGTCCGGGGTTTTTTCGGGGCTTCTTGCTATTTATACTCGCCAAGGATGACCTTCAAATCGCACTTCAACCGCCGAATCGCTTCCTCCATGATCGCTGATCATGCTGCCTTAGAAGTAGTTTCACTACGCCATCACTTGCAGCTGGCTTCCCTCAGATTTGAATTTGACTATGGGTAACCGCTGAAGCCACGCCACCTTGCATCTCTTTACCGATCTAGTGCTACTCAGATCACGTGAGAACCAATATTCATCGCCACGTACGATTAGGATCAAGATTGGAATCATCTTCCCATAATACCCTTTATTCTCGCCACGTGTCAATTGTACGGCTTTTACAAAATATGTAGTTAATAATTACGACATGCATTTAATGCATGTCGTAAACATAAAGCCGAGAAGAATGTGATGAGCTCATAAATTACGCCATGCATTTTCGCACTTTTGTATGTCAGAAAATATACATTTTTTACAGCATACTTTTGCATGCCATAAAAAGATCAAATTGCATTTTTTTTTACAATTTTTCACAACATTCATTAGTATGTTGTGTAAAGTTATATTTTAGAACATGAAATGTATGTCGTCTTAAGTACAAATATTTTACGACATATTTTTGTAAGTCGTAAAAACATATATTTTTTACGGCATACTTTTGCATGCCATAAATATATGAATTAACGACTTACATAGTATGTATGCTGTTATTATGGATGACAATGGAGATCCTACCCTATGAATATCCATAAAGATCCAACCCAAATATATGGATTTTTCCCCTCCTTTCTACCCATGAGATTAATTAAGTGGGTTTTTTAAATATCCATAGGATATGGGTCGGGGATTGGGTACCCGCCCATTTTCCCATATGTTAGGGTTCTCATTCTCAATCTCGCTCTCACGGTTTCTCATTCTCACTCTCACAGCAGCGAAGGCAACGATCTCCATAGGTTTTGCAAAGGCAACGATCTAGCGGCGGCGATCTCCGTCGGTGTTACCACGGTGGTTCTCCGGTGTGGTGAGTTTCTCTATCTCGTTCTCTCGTTCTCTCTCTCTTGTTCTGTGTGTGTTTACAAATTCATCTATTCGTCACTTTCTCAACTTCCAAACAGAGTTGTTGCTTCACAGAGTTGTTGGTTTGATTCATGGAAATTTTAACTCAATGTTGTTTAAAGCTATGGATTTAAATCAGTTGTGAATTCTGATGCATTTGGAAATTATTAGCTTTGATTTCTCATGTGGAAGATGAAATTGATTTGCCGTCTATTTATTTTGTTGGGACTTTGCTATGTTATGTTATGTTAAAAGGGTTTAGGGTCAAAATGGATTGCATAAAAGCTTTGTTACAAAATGGCAATTCCTCTGCAAATGATCAAGATCAATATAGCTACTCCTTAAGTTTTTAAGCAAATAGGTCATCTCTGTTTTGATGATTGGTTGCTTTATATAGTCAAAATAAAATGAGTGTTTTAACATTTCCATTGAATAAGAAGAGAGAGAGAGAGAGAGAGAGAGAGAGAAGAAAATGTTGGGTGGAAAGTTGATCCCTTTTAGCTTGTAGAGACAGAAATAGGGGTTTTTAGAGAGAGAAAGTCTTGGGATTTTAGGGATTGTTTCAGGTACTAATCCAATCTTTCAATTTTACTTTCATCAATTATTGATCAATACTGTTGAATTTTCACTTTGTTGTGTTGATCCGCTGTTGAATTGGCTAATGCTCCTCTGTTCATGTAAAACTAATAATGAATGGATCCATTCTCCTAAGATCTGAAAAAATAAAATAAAAATAATGAAGAAAAGAAATAATAAGATTAACCAATTATGATTTGTCCAAATTATTGTTGATGCTAAAAAGTATGCCCAATTTAGTCCCCATTGGATGGTGGTTTGGGAGGGGTAGAGTGGGTGGTTGTTGTTCCTGTTATATCCATAGTATGTGAGATTCATAGGACTATTCTTCTCATTGGTTTACATAAATCATCATCTCAGTAAATAAATAAATACATGCTTCTTTTGATGTTTGCCTAAAGGTGATTGTGGAGAAGGCTGAGAGAAGTGATATTCCTAACATCAACAAGAAAAAGCAAGTGAAGTTATTTTCAACTTGATAGCAAATTTCTGTCTAGCTAATTATTTTGGAGGTATTTATCCTTTGTTTGTTTATCACCCTTATGCCAACCATAGTTACCACAAGTGACTTACAAGTTGTCCAACTTTGGCATGGAAATCTGCACACCTTTCTCTCATCACCTAGAAATTAATAATGGACAGGACCTGCAATACTCGTCTCGAAATGTAATATATGTGTGGAATATTCTTTACTATGCCTTGAATAGCTCCTTCATGTTTTTTCCTTTCTCTTTTTCTATCTATGTATATATATAACTGCATGAAGGCTGAAGATAAGATTGAAATTGAAGAAAATGAACAAATGGAAAAATTTGCAGTCATGTTGATGCAGCACTAGGAAGAAGAATAAATTGGGAATTACAATTCCAAAACAACTCTCAATAATCAATTGTTCAATATTCATCAAGTCTAGTCTCAAAATCAAATTCAAGTTACCAAAAATAAAACCCTTGCAAATAATTTAATAAAAACTAGAAATAATCCTAATAAAGAAAATAAAATAAAATTCCTTTATTTTTCAATTGTTGTCATCCAATGCCTTTCCGGTCTGCATCACATGTAAGTGGTATTGGCTATTACATGCCTCTCGTTTTTTTGGAGGGGAAGGTGGGATGCAGTTGTTTTGTGTAACTCGTTCCACGTATCTCTCTCAGTTGCTTGCTTAATTTGAAGGGTTGACCCCAAGAACTCCCTCCTGAATGATGCAAAGTCTATGGCTCAGGGACAGTGATTATTTTAGTGTTTATTTGCTTTACTAGTATTGAAATCCTTTTGATTGATTTGAATAAGATTGTTAGGGACATGACTGTCCAGGCTGACGCTGACCTGATGTGGGTCAGGTCTTTTAATGTTAGGGAAAGCTTTTATTAATCCAGAAGGCAATTGACTGGAATGCTGAAAAGGCAGCAACTATTAGCATTTGTTTTCTTAAAAAGTATTGAATTTTTTCCACTCACTTGAATAAGATAATTCCAGATACCTTGTTCCAGCTGACCTGACTGTGGGACAATTTGTGTATGTGATCTGGAAGAGAATTAAACTGAGTGCTGAGAAAGCAATCTTCATATTTGTGGACAACGTCCTTCCGCCTACAGGTATCTGCATTACAAGTTCATGTGCTCCATTGATGCTTTTTATGTTTTCAGAATTGTATAACCCCCTTTTTTTTTTCCATAGCTACAACATTAGACAAGGACTTTATATTCATAGTTTATATATATATTCAAAAGATAATTCTATTAGTAGTTTGGATCCTTATTAAACTAAATATATTTTGAACGATTTATACTTGTGATGTACACTGGAATTGGATGTATAAGCAATTATCAACTGTAAAGAGCAATTATCAACTGGAATTGGATGCATAAGCAATTATCAACTCCCTGTTTTTGTTCTCAGCTTAGTGGTCTGATTTCTGTGTTGCTATGGGTTGTAATATCTTATGGGTTGCATATTTACTTGATTAAGATTAACCATATTGGCAAAATGTTAAAAAAACATAGTGTACAGTATCTCCTAGCTTGTGCAATTTTCTAATTTCATTGGACAGAGTTAAATGCTATCAATATTTTTTTGAAATGGGTTATTTATTTATTTATGTTCTCCAGGATTTTTAACCATTAATAATGTCTGAAGTTGGAGCAAACTCCAAGCAAACTCTCAAGTACCTGTTGATGGTTTACGACCATCAATATCAGTTGAGAGTGAGACCTCTACCATCACAACCTCCCCTCCCAAATCAAAATGTCCTTGATGTAGATGATTCTGTCTTATAACACTTTCTTCAAACATGTTTTTTTTACATTTTATTTCTTCAAATAGGCTCTTATAACATTGTAAACAGGTTCTTATAACATTGTAGGGGAGTGAGAGAGAGAGATGGTTGTAAATTTTTGTTAATCTTTCACGTTCTTCCACATTTTTTTTTTTCAATTATTAAAACTTATTTGATTGTCTCAAAATTATATATTTGATTATTATAAAACAAACTTTTTAATTAATTAATTAATGTGTATTTGATTTTGTTGTTGAACTAAATAAAATAAAATAAGAGTAATTTATATTTAGCTTTTGTTGTGAACCTTTAAAAAAAAAATAAAAAAATAAAAAAAATAAGTTGTTAACATTAAATATATTAAAGAAGAAAGAAAAAAGATTGAAGGTATATTTAGCTTTTGTTGTGAACCTTTAAAAAAAAACAAAAAAAAAAAGAAGAAGAAGAAGAAAGAAGAAGGTGGTTGTTAAGATTAAATATAAAAAATAAAAAATAAATAAATATGGGAATTAAGGTGGGTTGGGGAAAATCCAAACCCATTAGAAGATGGGGAGGGTGATACCCATGGGGAATGGGGAATAGAAAAAATTTATTATAGGGGAATGGGGATGGGAAATTAATATCCACCCCATTAACCCCCTATTGCCATCCCTAGCTGTTATTGGCAAAACATTAACGACTTGCACAAAAAAAAAAATGTCGTAGAATATACTAATTACGACATGCATTTAATGCATGCCGTAAACATGATGTCGTAAATAGTTAATTTTCTTGTAGTGACGGCTAATTTATAGAAGTTTAGATGAAAAGGAATTTTAGTTTTTCATATGCAAATTGGTATAGAGAAACATTTACAGTAAAATTATTCAACCAAAATGACATTTACAGACCATTGATCAACTAGGTGGTTTAGTCCTGTTTCCAACAAACATGGCTAACTAGGCACAGTGGAAAAACAAAATGGAATAGAATAAGAATGTATTAGAATAAAAGGAAACAGGTAACAATACAAACATTAGACCCAGACAAATAAAAAAATGGTTCACACAAGCAAGAAACTATAAAGTTATCTAATAGTGTAAGAATTTAATAATAGCACTAAATAGAAGGGAAATAGAATTTTGAGTATGATTCCACAGAAACCATTCAAAAGGCAGATATCGACATACCACATGGCCAAATTCATGGAAAAGGTTAACCACTTCAGAGAATCTCAACAACGCAGTATGACCAACTTCCTTTTGAAGCCGAGAAGTAAGTAATGCCACAGGAATCTACATATAGAAATTGAGGATAAATTAGTAACATATTAAAATTATGATCAGCTTACGATACTTTTAACATATATGGGAAGTTGTGGACCATGTCTTCTACTGCCCAACCATGTATAACATTTATATCAAAAAAACCAACACCTATATTACTAGAGACATAATGGCATCCAATTGAACCTTGAGAAGAATTTTCAAGTACAAAACAAACTCTCATGGTGGCAAGGGAATCCAACACAATGCAGATATATATCAGGCAACATAAATTTTTGCCTTTTTTCTATTGAAAACTAAAAAAAATGTAATTCTACCATGCTAATCAAACATGCTTTATGCATTTGATCCTGTCCTTACTAAACAAAATAGAATGTATCCCAAAATAAAATGCTTTGCAGGTACCCAAAATTTGAGTTCAACATCACAACAACAATAAGTTTAGAAAACTCAAACTTAATAGCGTATTACAATTGCCTTTCGTGCACCATTGACAAAAGAACCATTCTGAAGAGCCACAACACAGGTGTGACCATATTTTCCCTCCCTGTTTGAAGATACAACGTAAGTTCATTTCATTCTAAATCATATATGTGAACCACCCATAAATTGATGTCCACTAGAATTAATAAAACCATGAGTAATAAATGAACCTGGAGAACATATCAAGGTAGAAATAGCCCAAAAGTTCACTAGAAGATAAGTCATAGACTGAATAAAGGTGAACATCAGAGTGCCAAACCTCAGCATCTGCAATTTCTTCAAATCTTAAACCTGCATGAAGCAAAAGAAGATGAGAGCTTAGTAGATGAATTAGCCAAGCAAAACACTTAAGTCAAGAAATGGAAACATCATGAAATTACCAAAAAGGTCTTGGCATATTTTCAAGATCCCTGACATGACCAAATTGAATGGAAAGTATTGTTTAAGAGCTCCAACGACCATGTTCCTCAATTCTCTTCACGTAGTACAACAGATCCTCAATTCCAAAAGGAAAATCTCCTTCCTCTTTTTTCTGATGTACCAGAAAAACACAGACTATAAAGACATAAAACACACTTTGGCATAACAAGATATAGACTAAGCAAAAACTAACCTTCAAAGTCTTTTAACATACTAAGTTCTCTGGTGGCCAAGTCAGTTAAACTGGCAGAGAGTTCCTCCAAGAACTCAAATACCTGAAAACAGCAGCATCATGCTCATCAGGAAAAATCAGCTTTATGAAAGGATTGGTAGGAAAATATTACAAACAAACAGTAATGGAATGATGATTCAAAATGAGAAATCAGTAATTTGGTCGGGAAGTTAATAGCAATAAGATATTTTCCTTGATCATTTTTCAGCAATTTATGTACCACTGTAAACTGAAGAAATAAGTATATAACCAATTTGTAGGCCATTCTCAGTTCAACAAATAAATGAATTGCTTCACTAAACAACACAAAAGTCTTCAGTTACCCAGGAAAGTACAATAATACCAATGAGTATGATTATCTAATCAGTTGATCTGAAAAATAATCTTTACCAATAATTGTATTATCAAAGAAAGCATGGGCGAAAGCACGTAGATGAAATTACAATTACATAATAAACATTTAATTAGAGAATAAGGCCAAGTTTGGCATATACTAAATAATACAAAAAATTAAAAAGTCATTATCCTATTTAAGTCACATCATCTTATTTAAATCACATCACCTCTCTAACACATCACATCAAACCCAATCTAAACCCAACCCATATAAACCAATAAGTCAAAAAGTGTACTTTTTTAGAACATTCCAAACCAACCCTAAATCATCAAAAATGCTGTTTAGTACAAGATAATACATCAGGAAATGATATAAACATGTACAAACCTTTGAGGATGAGTTTACCATTCTATGATTAACAGCATAGTCTGCGTAGTTTGAGTAGCCAAGCAATCTAGCAGATTTATGGCGCAACTGAACCTAAATAATACAAGAACAAGACCAATGCCAACAGGCTTTCAGGTAGAAACAAGCAAGAGCATAACAGCCAGAAAAAGTATAAAATATGATTTTTGCAAAGTAAACCATGGCTTTTCCAAAGGTTAAGACTTGGCCTAATAATCTTAAGGTGATGGGTTCAAGTCTTGAGGCCACCACTTTGTGCATTATGTCAAAGGTTAGGTGTGTACTTAATCTTTCCCTTCCCAAACACACATTAATGTATACTAATTGGGTATTTTTTTTTTTTAAACCATGGCTTTTCCGACTCCCATTTGAAATGTGGTAATATGGACAACAAGTACAAATAAGTTAATAGTAAATGGCTTAAATTTGCATATGAATAAATCGAGATCTATTGCTTCTATGCATTTCTTTTTCTATACATACTCTAAGATATCATTTATTTACAATAACATATAACAATGTCTGTCTTCCCTGAGTTGTCAATTGAATTATAGCTTTATCTTTAAGCATGCAATAATATATAAAATCTCATCAGCAATACAAACTAGAAAACTAATGCTAAATGAGGGAATGCCGAATCAATTTGAATAGACAGATCAAGATGTCCCCCACATTTTTTTGCTTTTATAATGCCAAAAAAATTTTAGAAAAATAAAAACAAGTAGAACAGAACCATAAATCAAGTTCAAAATTAACGAAAATCTTGCTTCTTTTTCTTCTGGTATTGAAGGATTCTTTAATCAACTAAATATAAGAGCATTGATCTTACTTGTGTTCATCTGGAATTCATCAAACCAAACCAAATCAAGTCTAAAGTCCCATCAAATGGGGTCGGCTACATGAATCTTTCTTCTCCACGCAGTCCTATCAAAGGCCATTTCATTAATCAAATTAATTACATTCATCTCTATTTATAACGTTAGCCAACGTTAATCTAGGCCTTCTCGGTCCCCTAACACTTCCATCTACTATTACAGCATCGCATCTCTTCACTACTGTCTCTGTTGGTCTCCGTTGAATATGACCAAACCATCTCAATTGATTCTCTCTCAACTTATCTTCTATCGGTGCTATTCCTACCCATTCTCGAATACACTCATTCCTAATGCTGTCTTATTTAGTCTTTCCACACATCCACCTTAGCATCCTTATCTCAGCTACACTCATCTTATCTACATGTTGTTTCTTGGTTGCCCAACACTTCATCCCATACAACATGGCTGGTCTAATAGTCGTTCTATAGAACTTACTTTTTAGTCTAGTGGGTATTCGTTTATCGCACAATACCTCAGACGCACTTCTCTACTTACACCATCCCGCCTTAATCCTATGGGCCACATCTACATCAATCTCTCCCGTTGTTGTGATAATTGACCATAAATAACGAAAATATTTACTCTTAGGCAGTTCTTGGTTCTCAATCTTCACTTCTCCTCTGCTTTCATTGTTATTGTTACTAAATTTACACTCTATGTACTCTGTCTTAGTTCTGCTTATCCAGAATCCTTTAGATTCAAGAACTTTTCTCCAAATTTCCAACTTTGTGTTAACTCCTTCTCTAGTCTCATCTACTAGCACAATATCGTCTGCAAAAAGCATACACCATGGCACGTCATCCTGAATATTTCTCGTCAACTTGTCCATAACTAAAGCAAAAAGATAAGGACTTAAAGTAAATCTTTGGTGTAACCCTACAGTGATAGGAAATTCATTTGTCTTTCTAGTTGGCAATCTAATAATGGTCACCACCCCTTCATACATGTTCTTAATCACGTCAATGTAACCTTTTGTTACCTCTTTCTTCTCTAATACCTACTATATTATATCCCGAAACACTTTATCATATGCTTTCTCAAGGTCGATAAACATCATATGAATGTGTCTTTTCTTTTCTTTTCTTTTCTTTATATTTTCTATTACTCTCCTCAAAAGATAGATCGCTTCCATTGTTGACCTACCAGGCATAAATCCAAATTTATTCTCTGACATTTCTGTTATATCTCGCAATCGGCATTCCATCACCCTCTCCTATACTTTCATTATATAACACATTAGCTTGATTCCTCTATAGTTGTTGCAATTCTGGACATCACCTTTATTCTTATAGATTGGCACTAAAATACTCTTCCTCCACTCATCTGGCATATTCCTAGTCAGCAAAATTTTGCTAAACAATCTTGTCAACCAAGCAATTCCCTTTTTACCCAAACACTTCCAAGCTTCAATAAGGATATCATTGGGTCCTAAAGCTTTATTTGATTTCATCTTCTTAAGTGCAATCTCTACTTCAAAATTCCTAATCCTACGATAGAACCTATAGTCTTGGTTTATCGTATTATTGGTTATTTCTTCCCCTATTGCCGTACCTCCATGTTCCTCGTTTAATAGTTTCTCAAAATAATTCTTCCATCTTTCCTTAATCTCTTCATCCTTTATCAATACTTTAGAATTCTCACTCTTGATGCACTTTACTTGATTAAAATCTCTTGTTTTTTTTTCTCATATCTTAGCAAGTTTGTATACCCTCTTCTCTTCCTCCTTACTATCTAGTCTAGTGTATAGGTCATCATAAACTTTCAACTTAGTTTCTCTCACTACTTTCTTGACCTCCTTATTAGCCAATCTATAGCTCTTAAGGTTTTCCTCAGTTCGATCATTCTGTCACTTTTTAAAGCACTATTTTTTTTGCCTTAACTGCCGCTTGAACCTCTTCCTTCCACCACCAAGTTTCCATAGAGTTGGGTCCTGTTCCTTTCGACTCTCCAAGCACTTCCCTTGAGATTCTCTTCATACAATTGGCCATCGAGTTCCCCATAGTGTTAGCATCACCTTTTAAGTTCCAAGTACCTTCCTTATTCATTCGATTCTTAAATATTTCTAGTTTATCCCCTTTTAGGTCCCACCATCTCGTCCTACGACGCCCGCCATCCTTCCTAGTTTGGTATTGTCCTTTAAAACATAAATCTAGTACCAAAATCCTATGTTGAGAGACCAGGCTCTCTCCAGGAATCACCTTACAATCATTGCATTTTAGGCGGTCCACTTTTTTCACTAAGAAATAATCTATTTGGCTCTTAACTAATCCACTCTTAAAGGTTATCAAATGCTCCTCTCTCTTCTTATACATAGTATTGGCCACTATCAGGTCAGAAGCCAATGCAAAATCTAAGATACTCTCTCCAGCCTAATTTTTATCACCAAAACCGTATCCACCATGAACCCTTTCATAGTCTAATTTATCTATGCCCACATGGCCATTAAAATCTCTACCCATAACTAGGTTCTCTCCTACGGGTATCTCTTGTAAGATCTTATCCATTTGCTTCCAAAAATCCCTCTTAGTCTGATCATCTAATCATACTTGAGGGGCGTATGCGCTAATAACGTTTACTATATTTCCTTTAATAACTAGTTTAACTAGCATAATCCTATCCCTTTTCCTAGTGACTGCCATTACACTCTCCACAAGATCCTTGGCAATTATGATGCCTACCCCATTCCTGCGTCTATCCTTATCACTATAATATAGTTTAAAACCGATATCCTCAATTTCCCTAGCTTTCTCTCCCGTCCACTTAGTTTCTTGTATACAAGCTGTACTAACTCTCCTCGTAATCATAACATCTTCCAATTCCATCGTCTACCAATTTCATCAAACCTCCTGAAAATGTTAACGGCAGTTTCTAATCACTAAATGACCTACTAGATGAATATGCTATTTCATGATTTCAAATAGAAATAAATTTATTACCTATACTACAGCAATATTGATGAAAATTGTAATAAAATCTATTCTCTTCACGGATTTAGTTTCATGATTCTAGGACTTATGAAAGTAACATAGTGCATCATGATTTCAAACATTGTCTTAACAATAACCAGATGGTATATATCTAAAGGAAGTAAACTTCTCATCTCATTATGTACTCAATGAAGGTTTATTTAGCTATGCTTTTCATTTGATGTGTTCCTATGCTGAAATTTCAGACATATATGTTACCAATTATTCATTTTAGTTTGAAAGTCTCTTTCTAGATAATTGCATTTCCATGGCCATGGCATGTGTAACTTCTTCGGCAAACCATGGCAAGGAATAAGCACTGTGTTGCTACAATATTCTTATGCTTTCTGAGGTTATTTCCAAAATGTAATTCTATAGAGAGAGAGATAGAGAGAGAGTTTGCATGACTGAAGCAATGAAGGAAAATAAGCTTCCAAAATTGTGATGGTACGATGACATGACACTAGTTTACATAAAATCATGATAAGGGTTGCAGAAGTTGTGTCTTTATGCTTTGCCTTACCAGACTTTCCAAGATAGAAAGGTTGACTTCACATCTCCGTCCATAAGCCACAGCTACAATTCTCCTTGTCAAACCTACCTTCAAAGGTTTAAAGAATAAAGTAACTAAGCACTTCAAATTCTTGATTAATTGCCAGAGATGGCTTAGAACCAATAGTTCATTATCTAATGGATCTTTCCGTTCTAGTACTCTATCCAAGAGTTGTCAATATTTATCAAATCTCTTCCTATCTACTGGAAGGCTATAGTATCAAATGGCAAAGAAATTGTTGAAAAAAATATGGCTTTTCCCGGATGAAATGAAAATTGGATTCATGTAACAAGAGAAAGATTTCACATTCCAAAGCCGGAAAGATATGTAGCCATGAAGGAAGGATATAGAAAATAAATTTAAAATCATATGTAGAATAATGAACTAAAAAAGGAATAAGGTTTTCTCTCATGAGCAAAACCATAACTACACAATGGTAATACATGTTATCTATGGTCACTGAAGTGTAACCATAAAGTGCATCCTCATGGCACTTGTTTATGGTATAAATTTTCAATCTGAAATTAGCGGGCAATATAGATTGCCTAGTTCCCAAAAGTACATCAGTATATGTACCATTAGCTAAATCACTTAAAATGCCTTCTCACATAATTCACATAAACTTAAAAATTAAATTAAAAAAGCAAAAACTGCAACTACTAAGGTCTACTGATGTAGCTAAGATTTAATGTGCCTTTGTTTGTGGGAGGGGGTGCATACAGTCTCTAGACATAGTAGTACCTTACAAAGCTCCAGTATAGGTGAAACGTGATGACTTCTCAGGGTGACCTTAAATTTACCATTTTCAGCTTTGTCTAAGCTCTGCCAACAAACATATCCAAAATTTTATTGTGAAACAAAGCAGTAACAAATGAGAATGATTCATTCAGAATCCACACAGCAAATATATAAAATAAAATAAAAATGCACAGTAAAAAGATAATGTGTAGAAAATCTAAGTTGAAGTAATGTGTAGAAAATCTAAGTTGAAGTGTTGAACAAATAAAATATATAAATAAACATTTTAACCTCAAGGAACTCTGGCAGTAATCCAACTAGCTCTGTCTCACTTACGAGAAGGGACGTACTATCATCATTCAGATTTCGGATATATCGCCCACTTAGCTCATCTATTTGAGCACTTAATCGCTGCAATTCCTCTCTTTTCGTTAAAGTAAGGCTCAGTCCACTGCGTTCAAAGTCTCTGACCTGTCACTGAATAATTAAGAATAAGTATATGAACCCAACAGTTGATGCAGCCAAGAAGAAACCTCTTCAAATTTGAAAGACAATCCATCAATGACAAAGAGCAAGTATACAGATGGAAATATTGCTATTCAACAAACAAGAGGAAGTTGAAAAAAATACCTCCAAAATAATAACAAATAAAATTCACAAGCATACCGGGCTTCTGAACCCAATCTAATTCTACCAACACTCAAATTGATTGAACAATATTAGGTAAAGGCCTTTTTCTATAAATGTTTATAAAATTTGAACTTGTTAAACTAAACAATCTACAAAAATAAATTAAATAAGTTTGTATGTATGAATTCCCAGCTTTTCCTAAGAAATATACAAAAAAAAGAAAACAAAATTTGGTCAACATGACCCCAGCTATCAACCTCTCACAGCAGGACCTAGTTGTCTCAACTCTCTAGTGCCATTAAGATGATGCGAGAAAAATAATAAGCATTTCTACCACAACCACACTTTACTTCACATGTAAAAGTGCAGTATATAAGGGGGAAAAGAAGGAAGTGACAGAAAAAATTCATGCTAGTAATCAAACATTTGGAACACTCAACTAACAAGTTACAAGTATAGAATTCGATCCCAAATAACCATCCAAAAACAATGAAAATGAGAGTATACACCAAAAAGACTATATAAACTATTCAAGAAAATCATCATATCAAATGGTACGGAAAATTTGGTTCAAATTCATATCAGACAGTGTATAGCGTTTAGCCTCAGCGATTGTTTGGGATGTCCTAAATAAGTGCACTTTTTGACTTTTTGGACTAAAAAGTTGAGGGAAAAAAGATGGTTGCTTGGGTTAACTTTTGGATTTTTTATGAAAAAAAATGTATTAAAATATTGTATAACTTAGTAAAATTACAATTTTACCCATATAAATCTGCGTGTATGTCAGTACGGATCTGTGTGTATAGGAAAAAGTTGGAATTTTTTTTTTCTTCCCGTTCTTTTCCACCGTGGTCTAGTACAATATTTGAAAATTTGTTTTTTATTTTTATTCTGTTTGGACGTGTGTGGCAGTGATGCATGTCTCCATCAATGATATAAAAAATTGTTTTAAAATTTTTTTTTTTGCTTTGGACCCTTGATGGGTACTATTCTGATATAATATTTTTATTTTTGTTTTGTACCATTAAAATATTGTGAATAGTGTTAACTTTTTTGTTTTTTTAGTAACTTTTTGGGTTTTTATCTTTTTCTCAGGTTGCCAAACTAGGCCTCAGTGTTCATCCATTCTCCCCTTGCTGCAACAGCTTTGATGACACGGTATACATCTTCACGTTTACTGAACAATTTGCATGAAATACACAAATTAAACATTCATTTAAGTAACAATTAGTTAACATAATGATGTAGAACACACACCAAATTAAGAGGGATAATCTGGTTGTTGAGAGATGATGTTGGAAGAATTAAAAGATAGAACAAGAAGACTGAGACAGAGCCAAAAGGCTGGTCTTCTGGTTTTCCCTGGAGAATAGCTTACTAAAATTTGAAAAACTTATTGCACTGTAAATATATATATATATATATGTATATGAAAAACTCATTGAAACTCTTTCAGGTACCCCTTTTAAATAAATAAATAAAAGAAGGCGAAACCTGCAACTCGAAACATGAGCATCTATTCTTCTCTCCGCTTCAGCGCTTGCTTTGCGCACATCTTCAGAAGTGGATACTAATTTTGGGAAGACACAAGATTGGACCAGTGGGAATTGTTGTGCTTCCAATTCTGCAAAAGGTAATATAGCAGTTGTACATGTGACCTGCATATTTTAATTGACCCAACATCATTAAAAAAAAAAAAAACAACAACAACAACAATATATACATATACCAATAGGAACTATATAGTTAGTAGTAACTCGACATCTTTATAATCCTTCAATAAAATGGTAAAAATTATTTTTCCCTAGATAGAGAACCAACCATAAGAACTCCATGTAGAGTATTTTGCACAAGGGGGTTAAGATGCATACCACCAACTTGTTATCCCCATGATTGTGTTGGAAACAAGTAGTTGAGTCTGGCTTCAATGGGATGCATTTAAATTGTGTATTTTGTGTGCAGCAGCAAAATGTTGGCAGTCTTAACAGCCCCGTATTTGCCATAAAGAAAGTCAAAGCTTAAAACCGAAACGCATTGTCTACCCTCACACTTATGTTAAAATTCATGTGAACCATCAGCAATAGCAATACCCCTGCCACCCACCACTTGTAAACTTGCTATAATCCTAAACCTCAGCTCACATCACATTGCCAGTCTCGAAAACCAAAGTAACCTCAGTTTGAATTATCACAATTATCTAAAACCCATATAAAAAAATTAGGCAATTTTAGGTAAACTGTTCTGTTTTGACAAAAAGTTTCCCAATCCCTCCCACGTCAATTCAAGCACTATAAAAAAAAATAAAAATCAGTAATTCTAATTAAATTGAGTACTGAAATGACAAAATCAGTAATTAAGATAACAAACTCATGAAATTTATAAAGATTTGAGTTTCAATAGGAACTATTATTAGAGTACCTTGTCAAGAGGAACTGAAGCAATTGAATCATGGACCTCCTTCGATTTGGCAATGATGTGGTTCGCTAATCTTAAAATCTCGGGCGGAGAAAGATTGACCTGAACTGTAGACCCCGGGAGATCTAGAACAATACAAATTAAAAACAAAAAAACAAAAAAAACAAAACAGAATCAACTGCTAAGCCCATATACAAAAGTAGCAAGTGAACACGAATCGAACAATATCACACCATATAAATACGTATATACATAGATAGGACCTTTCTTTTTGCGATTCTTCTTGAGGGCGTTGACGGTGAAGTTAACGGCGATGGCGAGGAGAGCGGCGCTGCCGGTGAGGGCTACGAGGTTGGTGTTTCGATTCTCTCTCTTTTGCTTCGGCATTTTTTTTTTCTCTCTCTAGCGGTGGCGGTGACTTCTTCACCAAATCTCTCTCACCAAACGGCAAATGCAAGGGAAATTTGTGTTGATGATGACAAAAAATTGCGAATTAAAAAAAGTGAATATATACAGCAGAGGACTGACACTGAGCCACCCGGGGGGGGGAGGAAAGACCTGTTAGAGGTCTGTTTGGGTGTCTCCAAATCTATATCCCAGAGGGGAAGATGTTTGGGAGCCTTATAAAATGATTTGAAAAATGTTTTGTGGCCCTAAAAACAATGGCCCTAATGGTCTTAATTTTCTTTTTGGATAAGTCTGTTTTTTTTTTCTTTTTTTTTTTTACCTTGTTTTTTTTTTTTTTAACTTTATATGGAAATTAGGGCCATTAGAGTCACTAATTTTTGAGCTACCAACTAAAGCCGAAATGATTTAGGGATAAGCCTCACTTCAATTAGAAATAAAATGTTTGCTTGAAATCTCTAAAAAAGTTAAAATGTTATTAAAACAATATAAAAATTAATATTCACTAATCAATTGGATAGAAAAAAAAAAAAAAAAAAAGTCAGCATACACGGAGGGTAAAAAGACTAAAATATCCTTGTTGACATGTAAACAACAATAACAACTTTTAACTGTGCAATCATATTGATATGTACAAAAAAACATGTCAGTATGCAAAGGGGTAAGAAAGTAATTTTGGTATTTTATACAATATTTTACTACATACATTTTTTCGTAAAAATTCAAAAAATTATCCCAAACAACCATTTTTTTCCTCTACTTTTTTAGATAAAAAATACACTTATATAGTTCATCCCAAACAATTTCCAACTAGACTGTGGGCTTTTGTGAATTCACTGCGGAGTCTATGTCAATGATCAAAAGCATTAAATATGTAAGATTTATTGAGTACTTTATTATTGTAAAATATTATATTAATCGAATATCAATAAACACTTGATCATACACATTTGTGTCAATAACTTTTTTTTTTAGATCATAGTTACCATTGATACAAATTTATTATGATCAAGTGACTATCGATATCTTATAAACTTGATTTTTTGTAGGGTTGAAATATTCAAAATGTTTTCGGATTATCGATGTAAATTCCGTAGTGAGCCAATGAACCCAACAATATGCTTTAATTCGATTTCAGACTGAAGATAAGCTTGACCCAGTGAATTAAGTTAGGAAACTTTCTATAAGGTGTATGGTAATTATTGAAATCTCCCTCTTGTTTTTAAAAGGGTAAATTACACTATGTCTCTTTTATATTAAGGTATTTTTTAGTTTTTGATCTAGGGGAGGTTCATCTCCAGTCTACTGTGTAGATTATACCATACTATTAGACTTGTGGAATCTATAACGAATTTCGTTTTGATAATTCAAACCGTTCAATGCGTAGAGCTTGTTAAATATTTCATGCCTACAAAAAATCACGTTGATCAGATATCAGTAGCCATTTGATTGGAACACATTTTTGTCAATAGTAAGGGTTGGTTTGGGATGTTCTAAAAAAGTAAACTTTTTGACTTATTGGCTTATATGGATTGGGTTTGATGTGATGTGTTAGAGGGGTGATGTGATTTAAATAAGATAATGTGACTTAAATAGAATAGTGACTTTTTGACTTTTTGTATTATTTAGTTTATGCCAAACTAACCCATATGATTTTGAAAATAAATAGTTAACAAAAATGTTTTCCGATCAAGGGGTCACCGATATCCGATTGTGAAATACTCAACAAGCTCTACACATTGAATAATTCGGAAACATTGAAATGGGAACCACGGTGGGTGCCACGGTGGGTGCCACGGCCTACTAGTACGCTCCAATCCATCAGTCCATACAGTGGACTGAATAAAAGCCTCTTTCTTTGATTCATATAGTTCAAAAATCATTATAAATTATATCACATTTTTTTTTTACATATATTTTTATAAAAAATAAAAAAAATCAATTGAAGTAGTTACTTCTCAAAAGAGCCTTTAATCATTTTTTTTACCTTGGGCTTTTTAAGTTTTTTTTATTTTGACCTTTTATATTTTAAATTTTTTATAATTTATTATTGTGGTAAAAAATTAATACATGTGTCAAATGTTTTATACATGATATAATTTTCTGTAAATTTTTAACAAAATCGTAACAAGAATAATTAATTGTAATAAAATAATATTTCGAGAGGATTAATTATTGAGTTTCAAAATTTAAGATTTATTTATTTACTACAAATTATAACATCACTTATCTGCGATTTTATACGTTGTTTCACAACAAAAGAAAAAAAAAGAAAAAGAAAAAGAAAAAGAAAAAAAGAAAATCACTTAATAAACAAACCTTAAGCCACCCCTTACTGTAATTCTCATTCATAAATAAATTTTTAAGATAAAAATAAATAAATAAGCAAACAAATTGTTGGTTGTTTTCTAGACCCAACAATGGCTGGGCTATCTCGGGGCCAATACGCGTAAAGGTAAGGAAGAGTGAGGAGCATTGATTAAAGGCCAAACCACAAACACATCACAGTGCACGTTAGCAAACAAATCCCTACAACTTCGCATACATACGCCGTCGCCTGCAAGTTGTAGAAGAGCAAGGTCTGAATTTGCACACTGAATCGAAGCTAGCATCAATGGCTCCCAAGCTGAAAGAGAAGCCAAAACCCTTGCAATCACAAGCATCAAAGCCTGTAATCGCCGTTGAAGATCTATTCACCACTCTCAATCGGCACATCCAACGGTCGGAGTACGAGCAAGCTGTCAAAGTCGCAGATCAAGGTCATTATTCACGTTTGTATGATTGTAAGTTCATTTTGTTTGTGTTTTTTTTTTGGAAATTTGGATTGAATCTGTGTTTTTTTTTTTTTTTTTTTTTGTTGCAGTTCTGTCAATTGTCTCTAACGATGAGGACGCGATTCGTTGCAAAATCGTGGCTTTAATCAAGGCTGATAGCATCAATGAAGCTCTTTCGACTATTGAGTCTTCTCGAAGGCTTCCGATTGATTTCAGCTTCTTCAAGGTAAAAAACATGAGCTTTGTTCACTGATTCAATGGTGTGTCCGTTGATTTAAGATTTTAAAATGTGTTTGTTGGTGCAAAATTATTAGTTTTTGTTATCATGGAGTGTAAAGCAATTTGAAGAATTTATGTTGATGTATTATTGGCCTTAGCATTTCTTTGTTAAGCGCATGCTAGGCAGTTAGGTATTAAACTGATGTGGTTTAACAAATGTATGTTGGTTGCCTCATCTATTTTGAGCTCCTATTAGTATTCAGGATTGAAATAATCCCATTTGGTAGGGCAGGTTTAGCAAATCTCTGCTTCATTGGATGAGTTTTTACTAAACATATTGTATTGTTTTTCTTCTTAAATTTTTTTTTTTCAAGTATTTTTTTCTTTTTCCCCTGTATTATAAAGAATCCAGTCTCAATAATACGACTAAGTTAACCATGCAAGATGATTTTTGGAACACAATGTATACAAATTGGCACCTATAAGGTAATTAGCTGCAATTTTTCACTATGCTTATATATGTGCAATTGTGCATTTTATTTTGGCTTAGTATTCTTTGATAGACTTTATAGGAGAGCTTAATTTTGTGGACGGGTTTTAGTTTTCTGTTGTATACTTCCTGTGTACAGAGTTTGTGTCATTTTTGGCGCTTTTAGTTTTTTTAAGTACTTTAGTGATTTAGTGATTTTTGCCTATCCAAAAAAAAGAAAAGAAAAAGAAATGTGCTTATTGTCAAAGGATTGTATTTTTGCTCTCTTTCTACACGAGAGACACTATATGTTAAAAATTATGGATATTATGTTATTATCTTCATAGAGTAAAACTTTGTTGAGTTTTAGGACAGGTTGTATGTTGTCGCTGAAGTTATTGGCCTTTTTTGGACAAAAGTGCTACAACTATTGAGTCGGTAATTGGCATCATTACTGACATAATTGTGATAAAATAGGTGCAAAGTCATTGTTGGAACTTGGAGGTGAAAATTTTCCAGCGAAAAAAAAAAAAAAAACATTTGGTTACCATATCACGTTTTAACAGATGTTTCAAAGGATTCATGCATTTTAGAATTTTTTTTTTCTTTTAATTAAATGTGAATGTTTATTTTCCTTATGGTTTATCTGTATAAATTGTTCTATAACAAGCACTAGTAATCTCTTAATATATATGTTTGAACTTTTGTTGTTTCAAAATAGGCATACTGCTTCTACAGACAAAATAAGTTAAACGAAGCTTTAGCATCATTGGAAGGCCAAGAGGGAAGTTCTGCAGCCATGTTGTTACAATCTCAGATTCTATTTCGTTTGGGAAAATTGGATGCATCTTTGGATATTTATCAAAAGCTTCAGAAATCTAAGATAGAGTCATTGGAGATAAATCTTATTGCTGGTTTGCTTTCTGCTGGGAGGGCTTCCGAAGTGCAAGGAGTGATGGAGGCTCTCAGAGTAAAAGCAACTAGCAGCTTTGAGTTGGCGTATAACACTGCTTGTTCATTAATTGAAAGGAAGAAGTATTCAGATGCAGAGCAACTCCTACTGTCAGCTCGAAGGTGAGCCAAAATGTTGTGTGTGAGAATTGATTAGAACTAGCTATTTGCTTTCTAATTACTATAAATGATACTGTAAACACCATTATTGTGATTTATTGTGTTACTTCTGCTGCTGCTACTGTTGCCATAGCTATTTGTTTTTAAGACTTAGAAGTTCACTACTTTGTTACTATTAAATATACACTACGTAGATTTGTTGTTTTGATGGAACTATTTAGAAAAGTTGTGAGCACATAAATTTAATATCTAGGTATGCAAAATAGTGTTGCTTGGAAACTGCTTCTTGTGTAAATGAAATTGCTTTCTCTTCCTGGTCATCTTGTTGGTACTTTCTCATTTATGTTTGGTTCCCTGACTCTTGTGAGCAGTCTGCATGGTACCAACGACTAATAACGGAATGGATATATGTCTTTAGGACCCAGTCTATCATGCACAACTACCTATGAAGTGTTGCCGACCATAACTCCTTGTAATGAATTTTCTTTGGCAGGAACACAACTACCTATAAAGTGTTGCTGACCATAACTCCTCGTAATGAATTTTCTTTGGCAGGAACAGATATGCATCATATAACCTAGTAGATGGCTTTTAAGGCATCATTGTCTTGTTCTTTGAATTGTAAAAACTTGCTTCCAATTTCTAATGTAGGGTTAACATATAAGAGCTGGTTATCACCCTCTTTGTGTGGTAAAATCATGTTTTTGTTGAGAAAGTTTACATTTTTTCAGATGTGTGGAAAATAACCATGGTCGTTGTTTTAAAGTAGAAAAGACTCTTACCAGAGTATTGCGTAGTATCCTTCCAAATTGACATCATGTTCATTCTACCCGTTGTTTAAGACTGATATTTGATGAAGATTCAGTGAACTGGTAATTAGTAGAGGCACTATTCTTACCAGTATTTAGGTACGTCCTGTAATAATGAATATTTATTCACTTTAAATCTGAAGCTTCAAAATAACGAATCGAATAGTAGTTTGAATTTTCACAATGATGGCAAGTTATTTGATTTCATCAAAATAACATCTTACCAAGTTGGGTAGATTTCATTGCTCGTTTTGGCCAGTTATGCAATATTTTCTCTCGTTTAACTTCCTACTGTTTTACTACGTCACTTCTTAAACTACATAAATCTCCCCATATATTTGAAGAATATAAACTTATATTCTTCTCTATTCTTTGAATTTTTTTTTGTTTTTTTGTTGACAGAATTGGTCAAGAAACGCTAATGGAAGATAATTTGGCTGATGATGACATAGAGGTCGAATTGGCTCCCATAACTGTGCAGTTGGCACATGTTCAACAGGTATGATATTGGCATTACATACATGTTTGTCTCTTCTTTTTCAAATGCTCATTTGTCATTTTATCCAAATTGGCTTATTTTTTCAGCTCCTCGGACACACACAAGAAGCCATTGAAGCTTACACAGACATTATAAAGCGAAATCTGGCAGATGAATCATCACTTGCAGTGGCATCAAACAACCTCGTATCATTGAAGGGTCCAAAAGACGTCTCTGATAGCCTAAGGAAACTTGATCGATTAATAGAAAAAGGCAGTGGGCCACAGATTTTCCGGCTTGCTCATGGACTTGACCTAAAGCTTTCACCCAAACAAAGGGAAGCAATATATGCCAATCGGGTGCTTCTGCTTCTTCACTCTAATCGGATTGATCAGGTCTTAAATTTCTCTCTTACCTTCTTCTAAACCCCTTCCCCAACGCTGTTAGGAATCCGTAACACTTAACCAGGATTGGTGAAACTCGAAACACAGAAACAGACAAACGCACAAGAAGGATAAATGACATGCACACATGAAGTGTTTATGTGGTTCACCCCCAAGCTAGATCAATGTCCATGGCTACTACGGTTTTCACTATAAATACATAGAAATAGAGCAATGTGTCCAGTTAGATCCACGGTCGAGTGGTTAGTGTCCACTACTTATTAGGATCAACACTACAACAAATCCTCCACGCAACTGTCTCCTTTTCTCCCTTGTTTGTTTTAGTTTTATTTGAATTATTATTCAAATTGAGGGTATATTTGCAGGCTCGAGAACTTGTTGCTGCACTGCCCGACATGTTTCCTAATAGTGTGATGCCAGTACTGCTTCAAGCTGCAGTTTTGGTGAGAGAGAACAAGGCTGGCCGAGCTGAAGAAATACTAGGCCAATTTTCAGAGAAGTTCCCCGACAAGTCGAAGGTCGTTCTCCTTGCAAGGGCGCAAGTTGCTGCTGGTGCTGGCCACCCTCAAGTTGCAGCCGAGTCCCTCTCAAAGATACCGGACATTCAACACATGCCAGCCACTGTTGCCACCCTCATATCTCTCAAAGAACGTGCAGGAGATATCAACAGTGCAATTGCTGTGTTTGATTCTGCGATCCAATGGTGGTCAAATGCCATGGCCGAAGACAACAAGCTCAATGTCATTATGCAAGAGGCAGCATCATTTAAGCTCAAGCACGGTCGGAAGGAGGAGGCTGCCCGCTTATACGAAGAGCTCGTCAGAAGCCACGGAAGTATTGAGGCTTTGGTTGGACTAATTAAGACCACTGCTCATTCAGATATTGATAAAGCGGAAGCTTATGAGAAGCAGTTGAAGCCGTTACCTGGTTTGAAGTCCGTTGATGTCGATAGTTTGGAGAAGACTTCCGGTGCAAAGCATGTTGAAAGCATGCTTCATGAGGGGATTACCGAGCAATTTGAAGTGAAGGGTAAGGAAAAAGCGAAGAAGAAGAGGAAGAGAAAGCCAAAGTATCCAAAAGGGTTCGACCCTGCAAACCCAGGTCCTCCACCAGATCCAGAACGGTGGCTACCTAAGAGGGAGAGGTCGAGTTACAGGCCAAAGAGAAAGGATAAGAGAGCGGCTCAGGTGAGAGGTTCGCAGGGTGCAGTGACGAAAGAGGCCGTCAATGCTAATGCAAAATCAAACCAAACAACCAACGCGAAGGCAGCCTCTTCGCAGAATGCAGTTGCAGAGCACTCCAAGCCTTCTTCCAAGTCGTCTAGGAAGAAGTCAAGGAATTAACCAAGGAATAGAGCAATATTGTTTGTTTTGCTTTTTAGTTTTTGATGTCATTAGGGACTAAAATTTCGGTGATCTTGTCATTTGCCTTCATGTTGTCTTGAGCATATACAAAACCTTCAGACCTGGCCATATGATGCACCAAAACTACAATTTTTTACCAAAATTGAGTGATTTGTAATTTTATTTCTCAAATATTTGTGGGAAATAAGATTCTAAATTTTTGTAATAATTTTGAGTTTCTTTGCTTTTTAACCTTTTGATTTTGTATATCAACATGTGCAAATAGAAGTTTGATCAGTGACAAAACTCAGTGGGTCTATCAGTTTTGATGAACCAAGCTTTTCCCTTTTTCTTTTTCTTTTTTTCAAATATTCTGTTGAATATGCTATGCATTTCACTTTATGCTATGGGGTGAGACTTACTATTAAGGTTTTTTTTTGAACTATATAAGATTGATGACATTTCCAACATCATCTTAACTGTGGAATTGTTGGGCTTTGCATAATCAATTAACAATACATTTTCCCTAAAAAGAAAATACTATAGACGCAAAGTACAACACCAAACTAATTTTATTATTATTATTTTTTTTTAAGCTGAGTGTTTGGAGTTTTATTTTGGCTAATTTCTATTATAGGTAATCTATCCACCTCATATATATCAAATGATTATTAAAGGAAAATGTCGAGGATGGTGAGAAAGTAAAGAATGTAACATTTACAGCGAGTTTTTTTTTTTTTCATCTTTAATAAAATTAAAAAATAAAACTATAAAAAAATAATAATCATTTTAGGTTCTAATATATTAAATGGACCGTAAAAGTAAAAGTAAAAGTAAAAATAAATATAAATATTTTAAAAAAAAATTCACTACAAAAACATTTTAAAAAAATTTAATTTTTTTAAAATTTTTTTTTAAATCTTATAAATTAGATTGATTTGAAAAGTAATTTTTTTAATATATTTTTTTTAAAAAAATCGAGTTATTGATGAGCTGCGAGAGCCGAGGTTGGTGCTGTTTTTTTTTTTTTTTTTTGAATGGAGAGGTTGGTGTTGGTTGAAGTTGATCTATTGAACAGTAGAGCGGCCTTCAAATAAACACAAGTGTATGGATGGTTTAATTTTTTTAAAAATGAATTTTTAATTTCTCATATTTGTTTGTTATTAATGAATATTTTTAAAAATTTGAGTAATTTTTTTATTTTTTATTTTTTTAGATGTATTTTACTTAGATGTATCTAAATAGTAAAATATGTGGAAAAATATTTTAAAAAATTAATTAATAAATAAAACTATGAAAAATATACTGAATTTTCTTATTTTTTTTTATATTTTTTTATATTTAGTGAATTTTTTAAAAAAATGTTGTAAGTGTATTTATGTTAGACGTGTTTAAAAATTTTAAAAAAAAGTATTTAAAATATTAAAAAAAATCAGTAAAAATAAAAAAATACAAAAAATAAAAGATTAAAATTTTCTAAAAAATAAATTCTGATAATAAAAATCAAATAGATTTAGCCTATGTTTGGAATGTTGGGTTTGAGGTTTTTTTTTTTGTTGCTAAAATAGCTACAAAAAATAAAATAGATTTTTTAGTTTAATAAGATAAAATATCACATTCAACCCATAATCATTACATTATTTGTCTCACAAAAAATTAAAAAAAGTCAAAAAAATCAAAAACCCTTCTTAAACCATGCTTTTTAACCTCAAACTAAGTCAAAAAATTCAAAAAAAAGCCAAAAACTAACCCCTGCTTCGGAATCAGGATCCTCTCCTTGAGGTTTCTACTTGCTAGGCTATTGGGCTAACTTTTAGGCTCAATTTCGATAATCCAAACCGTTCATATTTTAAGATTTGTTGAATACATCATATTTGTAAAAAATCAAGTTGATCGGATATCAGAAAGTATGTGTTCGGAAAACTAACTAAAAACTTTTTAAAAAAAAAATTAATAAACAGTTTTCCGAACACATACTTTCTGATATCCGATCAACTTGATTATTTACAAGTACGATATACTCAACAAATCTTAAAATGTGAACGGTTCGGATTATTGAAATTAGATCTAAAAATAGACCCAACAACCTAACAAGTAAAAAGTTAAGTAGGAGGAGAGGATCCTGATTCCCTGCCTCAGTAGTATTCAAAGCCAAGCCAACCCTTTCATGAGCTGAGCTGTGCTTTATTCTAGGTTGACTAGTCGTAGACGCCAAGAAACTCACATGGCCTCTAGTTTGTCTAAACCGGATGACGATCATGTTTGGATTTTTCTGTAACTTTTTTTTTTTTTTCAATTTTTTTTTTTTTTTTTTTTTTTATGACTAAAATTGAAAATTTTCACAACACAAATGATTCATTTATCAAATTTAAATTTACACTTTGTATATGTCAATTGATTATTCAAACGCTTATTCGGATGATTGGTACAATCTTTATAAATCATAATTGTGACTTTTGTTAATCATGATTATCACTTTTGTTACTGAATGACTGATCGGACGATCGATATGTATAAATTTAAACGATTCAGATAAGCCAACATTTGATAGATAGCATATTGCTCTTTTTAAAATATGCCTGAAGCTATATGTTTGATTGCCTCATTATTAGCGTTGCGTTTAGATATGATTTATAAGTTAATTTTTTTTATTTATTATAAAAAAATGTGTAAAAAAATAAAAATGTGACGTGAAACAAAACTTCGCATTGCAATTTGATTTCCTTTAGCGTCCACACCCACCCATGCAGCTCCAGCTTTCCTTGTTTGTTCACTCCATGCACCATCATCTATCAATATCCTGTCAAAACATAAATCTGGACACCAATCTAAGTTATTAGTGACAACATAAGAACAGTTACAAGATTTCTAGAAGTCCAGTCCAACTGATTGATAAAAGTGATTGTGTGCGATGGATCTTCCACAACCGAATCATAAGCTGCTTTATTTCTATGCAACCATATTCCCCAAAGCACCTTAACAGATTCTAAGATAAAACCCTCCTCTGGTGCTTGATCAAACCATTGTTTCAACCAATCTGCCAGTGACAGTTCTTCACCTTCATCAAAGTTTAAGCCCAAGATAGATCCTCTCCATATATGTTTGGCAAAAGGGCACTGAAAACAAAGATGCTCAAGAGTCTCCTCAGTTCCAAAACATCTAGGACAAAGTGGGTTGACATTGATTCCTCTACTCAACGGAATTGTTTTTACAGGCACAATTCTGTGCAATAATTTCCACAGAAACAGAGCCCATTTCGGGGGGCAATTCAGATGCCAAACCTTTTTCCAGAGCCCTTCCATCGCATGAGCGTGGCCATGTTCCAGCTCAATTGTGTTCCCAAGAGTTGCCAAATATCCTGATTTAACAGAATAACACCCATCTTTTGTTGCTTTCCAAATAACTTGATCTGGAGAACCTGCTATTCCACAAAATCCCTTTTCTCAGTAATTCTCTCCCCCAATCCCCACAAACATCCACTTGATGGGTTTACTGCTAAAAAAATTTTATTTCGACAATTTTTACTAAACATGACACGACTTGTAACAATGTTTAGAGTGGCTTTTATAGACGTATGTGTTGCCAACATGTTAAAAGGCTTCATGGATGCCACAAAGAGAGACATCTGCTTAGGTATTTCAATCTTATTGGTAGAACCTCATAACAATGTTTAGAATGGCTGTTCTAGACGCATGTGTTGCCGACATGTTGAAAGACATTAAAAATTATGCGTATGAGAGATGAGAGAGATAGAAAATAATAAAAAAATATACAATTTGAGTGTATTATAGTTATTTCACATCTATAGTTAACGAGTATTTTAGTCTAAAACCAGTGGGGAGTATATGACTATTTTTAAAAAACGATAAAATGTTATCAAGTCATACCACAGGTAAAATAAATTTTGTCCTAATTTTTAATATATAAATTCAATTTTTTATAAAATTAATATATATTGCGTATCTTACGTCACAAATTGGAGTTGCACGTGCATATGTTAAAATTACACTCCATACCTTTTTTTTTTTTTTTTCCTTTTTTGTTTCCCCCCCTCATTTTTCATTCCCGTTAAAATTTCAAAAAGTCACTCACCATTCTGTGATTCTTTTCTCCCAACACCACCGGCAGGTAACTCCCCCTTGTTTTTCTAATCTTGATAAAGCAAAAATTCAAAATACAGGTTCATTTCTAAAAATTCGGGTATGGGGACTTATTCTCCCATTTCCTACCATTTCCAGATTGAACCAGCCAAGGGTTGTCTTTTATGGAAAGTGGAAACAATTTCTGTCCTCAAAATGTCATTAATTAAAACTTTGTCATAATAATAGCAAGAAAAGTTATCTTTATTATTATTATTAAAATGAGAATTGGCAAAAGCAGCAAAATCCAATCAATTAAAATTGAGCATCAGTTTATCCTAAAAACAATAACACTAAAATATGTTGAGTACTATTATCACATTATTCACGAGAATCCAATATTAAACATCCATCACTCATACCATTAGAAGTTTTTAAATTGTCATTGCAAAGATTTAAATTGTTAATGCACCTAGCACAATATTCAATCATTAACGAATCTGTACTGCTACTGTTTCGTCCATAATATATAGGGTAAATTACACTGAAAGTTCCTAAATTTCTTTTGAATCACACTGCCATCCCTCTTGCTCCCTAAAATATCACTTACCTCCCCAGCCGGTCAACTCTATTAACTAAATGTTAAAATTACTATACCATCCTTGTTAACCAAAAAAAAAAAAAATTATTATTTTCTTTTTCTTTTTCTTTTTTTGTCTCATCTGTTTCTATCTCTTCCCATCTATCAAAAACACCACACCACCAAACCCACTTTCCCCAAATAGAAACCATTAATCCACCACCACTCTACCCATCTCCTCTGCTTCCACCAACCACTATACCTACCTATTTCCACCCTCAGAAAACCCAGCCCACAATTGCCCATCATCAACGACATTACAATCATGATTGCTCCTTCCACCACCATGAGAGAGGTATCAAAGGGAGACGCCACTATAAGCAATATCTTCCCCTTCTACCTGAGAATGCACCTACCATCAATACCCAACCATCCATCCCCATGTTACACCATCCCCTCTGCCATTCCTACAAAAGAAAAGAGGAGAGAAAAGTGAGTCATGGGAGAAGAGATGAGCCAACAGTACCGCCGGAACACAACGATCTTCTAATCACTGATTGAGATCCACAACCCCGTCCTCCATCCACAGGCCCCTCATCAACCCATCAATCCCAGCTCCTGATCAGCCTTCAATACTAGCCCACCACCACAGCAGCCTCCTGTGAATGTAGATTTTGCTTGAAAGTAATGGATTTGTATTTGCATGCCTAGTGTTTGATGAAAGTCTTCAATGAAGGTTAGATTAAGGCGCAGTGTGTTAATGCATCTTTTTTGTTTTTGTGATCCATAATAGGTGTAGTTATAGAAGTTTTATTCAAAATTTGGTTCACAAAATACACCAGCAAATTTCCACTGTTGCATTTATTCTCATGTTAATTTTGACTTCATTCTTAAATCAGGGTAATTGTAGCAAAATGGCTTAAATTCAGTGGAGGTAGAATTAGCTGGTGATGGTTTTGGTTTTGAGAGTGACTAGAATTGGGTGGGTCGGAGATGATGATGGCCACTGTTATGTTAGATATGGAGAGAGATTGATTTTTGTATTATTTATATGAAGAAATTGATTTTAATGAGGGCAAAATAGATATTTTAGAATAAAATTTTGCTGACATTGACTATTTCCATTAAGTTAGTAAACAATTGATTGATGGAAGGACTCAAGTGTTACAAAAAATTTTAATGCAAGGGAGGCAAGTGGTATTTCAAAATCAACAATGTTTGGTAGTCCGAATTTTTAGTCCGGATTTTTATGGTCCGAATGTCTCAAAACGACGTCGTTTTGATACATTCGAACTATTCGGACCAGACAAATTCGAGTTACCAAACGTTTTTCATTCAAAAAATAGAGGGGGTGACTGATTTCAAGGGGTTGTCGGTGTAATTTACCTCAATATATATATATATATATAATATACACACTTGAACATTGATTCTTCCAAGTTTATTTTCTCTTTAAAGAGGGAGAGGGAGAGGGGGAGGGGGAGTGAGATTGCTGTAGCACTGTAAAAACCATCCGCTCTTCTTTCTAAGGAATTTAGTGCACATGATTACACATCTCTCTCTCTCTAAAAAACCACCAAAAGAGTATGTTAGGCTGTCAAAGAATATACTATAACCCACAAGGAAGTACAGGCAGAGACCTGATAGGAGCAGAAGAGACAAAACATGAAATACATAATACTTCCAGCTCATGGGATTTCCTATGCAAATGGTAGAGCAGTCTTTTAGAATTTTACCCCTGCACATCATAATCCAAGACAAGAAAAAAAATAAAAAAATCAATGAAAACCAATCACCAGAGTACCACCCCACCGGATATAACGAATTAGAGTAAAAAAAAAAATACACACCAGTTGGGACATTAGAATTTCCACCGCTACATTTAAATCCCCATCTGCAGCTGCCACTGCAACTTCTACCTGTGTCTGAAATAAAACAAGTGCAACTGCTGTCAGAATTCCCCACCACCAATTCACTTTGATTCATATAACACACATTATCTAAGCATCAGGATTGATCACACAATTTCCTATGATGTTACTTGTAAAACAATGCAGTGGTAAACATATTGTTTGAATAATTTTCTTAAATTCATATTACTAGGCTATCCAGATTTAACATGAAAAAATAAACTAAATTAAATTAAATTAAAAAACAAAAGAAAAAAAATCAAAGAATGACTGAGCCCTTTCAAAACTAAATAAACTAAATTCATATTATTAGGCAGTAAAAGTAACGTTACCCTTTCAAAACCCATTTCTACAAGTTTTTGGATCTCTTCTTCTGAGACGACTGAGCCCTACATTCCATAGACCAATAAACCAAAAAAAAAAAAAAATTAAAATCCAAATTAACTGAAAGAATAAAAAGAAGATGAGGGTTCAACTCATGTCAGAAACAGAGAAACCTGATGGTGTGCAAGGACTCCAGCAGCTGCAGCTGTGGCACCATCGAATGCAGACTGCCTAAAAAGTCAAAAAAAGAATAAACCAGATAAACAAACCTTCCACTGCATAGAAGCGAAGACACCTACCATTCATTACAAAGCATCAATCTACAGCTACCAACCACACATACACTGAAGCATGTCAAAGAAAAACATAATGTGAGGAATGCACTGAAGCATGATGACTAGTGTAACTAATGAACTTAGGATTAACTTTGACAAAGCCTACCTGGATGAATACAATTTCTATGCATATGCTCAAATGACAAAAGAGAATTCAGTGAAAAAAATTCAGAGGTACTTGAGGGATGATACCAAATTGCTATCAAGAAATCTGTTCAACAAACTAATTGGTCCCAAAACCATAAATTATGGAGAATTGATCCAAAGAAAAGACAAAAATTTAAAAAGAAGCAACACGAAGAACACAAGGGCCAAAACTGATGGAACCAAATCAAGAAAGAGATCTCATTAGAGAGAAAATCCCAAAATGGGTACAAGAGCTCTCAACCTCTAAAATATTCAATATCAAAATATCATAAACTGAATACTAGAGAGGACTAACCACCTATTTATAGGACAGACCCAACTAACTCTAAGTAACTCTTATGGTTCTAAACATAACAACCATACTAGTTCTAACTACGTCAGACTTCCCCTCCAAAGAAAATAACTTATCCTCAAGTTGGGACTACAACAAAATGACTCAGGACAACAAAATGACTCAAAAGAATGACTCATGGGAGTATGATGAACATGCAATGGCAAACAAGACTAAGTAGGTGCAAGTCCTTATTCAAGATCATCCTAGCAAAACATCCTCCAATTAAAACAAGTTCTCGTTTGTTAAGTGTTAGGGTAGTTATGTAATTTGTGTCTACCTATTATATTATAAATAGTAGTGTGTGTAAGGGGAGAACCCTATGTTTTGATTCAAGAATATTTTAGCAGTTGTTTTTCTCTCTCATTCTTCATCTTCTTCATCATCTACACATTCAATATGATATCAGAGCCACATCTTCCTCCTTGAAGATATTTTTGCTCTTTTCTTCTTTTTTTTGTCAATTTTTGTATTTTTCTTCTATCACAGTCTAAAAAATAAAAAATAAAAATGAACAAATAAATAAATCCCATCATGATCGATTAAGGGTTCTCAATATGACTCTGATTTTTGTTTTATTTTTTGGTCATTTGTTGATTGTTTTTCCATTGTTTCTTTATTTTTTGGGAAAATGGGTGATTTTCTAGAAAGTTTGTTTCATACCTCTTCAGGCTGATTTCTTCTCTGCTAACCTAATCTCTGGGGGCCGACTGACACCTTGGAGGCCTCGGGTGTCCTTGTTTTGAAGGTTTGTTAAACTTTGTCTTGATTTATGTCAGTTTCAGCTCATCTGGGTGTGATTTGGCTGTGTTTCAGTACTGCTTTATGTGCCTAGAGGTCATCTGGGTGTGTTTTGGTATTGTTTTTGGTTCTAAGGTTGGTTTTTAAATTTGTCTCCCTTGGTTTTGCTGTTGTGGTACTGCTAGGTTGTTGTTTGGTGTTTGTTTTTTTATTTTAAATGACTGAGGCTAAGGCTAAGGATCCAAAGGTCAATGGAGAGAGTGGATTGCATCATGTTATGACCCTTACGGATAGTCCCTCTCTTCAAATCAGTCCTGTGAAACTTGATGGTACTAATTACCTGATTTGGCCACGCTCATGTAGTCTTGCTATTGCTGCCCAACGTTTGACTAGCTCCATTATCGGTACCCTCCAACAACCTAATGTTGATGGTGATTCGCGTACTCAATGGATTTCTGAGAATGTTTTGGTTATGACTTGGCTGATTAACTCCATGCAGCCCACTATTAGTCAGACTTTTCTCCTTTTGGATACGACTCATAAGATTTGGACCGCTGCCAAACAAATGTACTTACAGTAGGGTAATGATGCCCAGGCATATGAGTTGAGGAAGAAGATTCAGGGCTTGGATAAGGACAGATCACTTGCTGTGTACTATGCTGAGCTTAGTAGTCTATGGTAGGAACTTGATTATTATCATAGTTTCCAAGCTGTTTGTTCCCAGAATGCTACTTTGTTTCACCAATCTGTGGAGAAAAAGTTTGTGTATGACTTTCTTTCTAGCCTTAATTTGGAGTATGATCCGATTCGGATTCAGGTGTTAGGTCGTTCTCCGTTTCCTACCTTACATGAGGCTTATGCTCTAGTTCAGCAAAAAGAGAGTCAGCGGAGTGCTATGGTCTATCCCTCTATTCAGGATCGTTCTACTTTGGTTGTTGCTTCTACCAACTGGGATGTTAAGCCTAGTCCGGTTCAACTTGGGAGTAAGGGTACATTGGTTGATCGAGATTGGTTGAAGTGTGATTATTGTGGAAAAGATAGGCATGATAACGAGAATTGTTGGAAGTTAAATGGTCATCCTACTCGAGGTCGTGGCCGCGGTGGTGCTTTTCGTTCCCAAGCATGTGTCAGAGATCACTACTACTACTTCTGATGCTAGTACACTTTCTCAGGATGAGCTCCACACTCTCAGGCGTTTGATAAGTCGACTTGATTTTCCGTCTACCATAGCCCCTTCCACTTTTGCTTCTTCCAATTTTGCTCACAGGTATCCTTGCTAATGCCCCTAGTACATCATCATCGCCTTCTTGGATTATTGATTCCGGTGCTACCGACCACATAACAGGTGCCCTTAATCTTTTCTATTATTATTCTCCTTGTTTTGGTCGAGATGAGGTTAGAGTGGCTGACAGCACATTATCCTCAGTCTCCGGTGAGGGCTCAGTTCATTGTTCCTTTTTGCTTTCTCTTTCATCTATTTTTTATGTTCCTAATTTTTCTACTTACTTTCTGTTAGTAGCCTTACTACATACATCTCTAAATTGTTCTGTAACCTTTTTTTTGACTCATTGTGTCTTTCTAGAACTGACTACGGAAAAAATGATTGGTGGTACCGTAGTGGTAAAGCACAAAGTGGACTATACTTTTGGGACGTCGTCCCTCCAACATTCACTTTGTCCTCGGCTCAAGCTCTTTAATATGATATTTGGTCTTGTAAAATAAGATATATACACATTATTTTACAAGACCAAATGACACTCCTTATATAGGAGATATTACAAACATCATCATAACCCATTAAACCCATTATATACCACTTACATATTATATATTTCCACTATCTACCACTATATATTTCCACTATCTACCACTATCATATTATACACATTATATATGTCCACTACATTGCCACTATCAGATTATATACATTAACAGATATCAAGAAACATTTGCTCCTATAGCAAAGATGAATTCCATTTGAGCCCTTCTTTCATGTGTTACTAATTTGGGTAGGTCTTTACAACTAGATGTGAAGAATACATTTCTCTATGGTAATTTGGAGAAGGAAGTATATATGGATGTGCCACCAAGATTCTGACACAGTTAAGACAGTTGCCCTAAGCCTAGTTTGATAGATTTTTGAAAGCTATGTTAAGATTTGGATATAAACAAAGCAATGCCGATCACACCATGTTTGTCAAACATAATGCAAACAAAGTAACTATATTTATTGTATATGTGGATGACATAGTTGTAACAGGGAATGATATGGAAGAAGTGACATATCTTAAGATTCAGTTGGCCAAGGAGTTTGAGATCAAAGATCTTAGTCCGTTGAGGTACTTTTTTGGGATTGAAGTTGCCAGATCTGATAAAGGCATCTTTATTTCTCAAATGAAGTACATTCTTGATCTTCTTGAAGAAACTAGCATGTTGGGCTGTAGACCTGTTGATTCGCCTATTGAAGCCAATCATCATCTTTACAGTGGTATTGGTAAGCTTGTGGAGAAGGAAAGATACCAGAGACTTGTGGAAAGGCTTATATATCTATCTCACACTTGGCCAGATCCTGCCTATGCAGTTGGGGTCGTAAGTCAGTTTATGCATGATCCTCATACAACACATTTGGATGTTATGTATCGCATTTTGAGGTATTTTAAATTAGCTCCGGGCAAAGGAATTTTGTTCTTTAATCATGGCCACTTAAGGTTGGAGGCATTTACAGATGCAAATTAGGCAAGTTCTGTGGATGACTGACGGTCTACATCTAGTTACTGCGGCTTTGTGGGGGGAATTTGGTTACCTGGGGTAGCAAGAAACAAGCAGTGGTATCCAGGTCTAGTGCAGAGGCAAAATATTGAGCTATGGCACATGTGAGCTTATGTGGCTTCATTCCTCGTTGGAGGATATAGGAATCATTTGCCAAGAACCAATGACTCTGTATTGTGATAACAAAGCTACCATCAACATTGCCCACAATCCAGTCCAGAATGATCGGACCAAGCATATTGAGATAGATAGACATTTTATTAAGGAGAAATTGAATAAAAGGATTGATATGTATGCCCTTTGTGAAGTCTGAAAATCAATTGGCTGATGTGCTTACTAAAGGTCTTAATAATAAGATCTTTCATCCTATTTGTTGCAAGTTAGGCATAAGAAATATATTTGCACCAACTTGAGGAGTGTTAAGTGTTAGGGTAGTTATGTAATTTGTCCACCTATTATTATTATAAATAGTTGTGTGTATAAGGGGAGAACCCTATGTTTTGATTCAATAATATTTTAGGAGCCATTTTGCTATCTCTCTCATTCTTCTTCTTTTTCATCATCTATACATTCAACATTGTTTATGGACATCAACCGAAGCCATGTCAAGGTGTGAATAGGCCACCCATGTAGCATGTCATTTTGTAAGCAAGATGTCATCAAAGTAACACTTCTCGCATGGGCCCAAAATAAATGCATCCTTCCTCTAAGAAACCATGTCGGGCGCTAAATCAACACAATGGAACTAATGGCTTTGAGGATAGCATAAGAGGCATTTCTCGAAAGCAAAGTTCATTCAACATCCAAGAAACTTCAATGTCAAGAATCTCCACAATAATTTTTTGGAATCTAGAAAAGGGATAGAAGGTGGGATTGCAATCACTTCCTTCATGGGAAGCAATGTAAGAGCAAAACTTGCTTCATCTACAAAACTTTCTTCATTTCTAAGGACACCTTCACTCTCTACAAGAAAGTCATCATCATTATAGTGGTCAAAGATTGGAACTCCTTCATACAAACATTACTTTCTCTTCATGTTCACAAACATCAACTTCCACATAAGCCAACGCTTCATTATCGTCGTAAAAAATGGCAACATGTTGATCATAATCTTGTTCCACATCTTGATAAAAGATGGGAATATCTTCATCACAAATGGAAATAGCTTGACCACAATCTTGCTTTTGGCCACAATTGACATCCATCATCAAAAAGTCTCTTTCATTCCAACACTAGTTGAGTAACCAACTTGGATATAGTCATAGAATGGTCATCTGATTGCAAGGCCGCTTTGGTATTGATGTCCGGAACTTGAAATACCCTTCTTTTGTTGCTTCTCAACTAACAAAGTGTAGGTTTAGAGAAAAAGATAGGGATTGAGTTAGACCTCATCCCTTTTTGTATTGATAATAATGAATAATTACAGGAGTGCCATAAGGCATAATTAATGAGTCAGCCCATTACACCAATCAAGGAAGTAAAATAAGAATAAAATAAAATACAACCAATATTAAATATTATTTCCTATTCTAACACTTCTCAAGCTGGTGCGAAGATATCTCTTATGCCTAGCTTGTTGAGAATACTATGAAATGGTTTGCTCCCTAGTCCCTTGGTGAGAACATCTGCTTAGTTGGTCCCCCGTCTTCACAAATGGAATACATACGGTGCCACTAGTGAGTTTTTCCTTGATGAAGTGCCTATCAATCTCGACATGCTTAGTTCTATCATGTTGAACTGGATGATGAGCTATGTTGATTGCTGCCTTGTTGTCATAATATAGTCTCATGGAGTCGATCTGATGGATCCCCAAATCACCTATCAATAGTTTAATCCATAGCAACTCACACACACTCTAAGCCATAGCCCTAAATTCTGCCTTAGCACTAGATCTAGTAACCACATTCTATTTCTTATTTCGCCATGTAACTAGGTTGCCACCAACAAATGTGCAGTATCCGGAAGTTGATCGTCTGTCAGTGACTGATCCAACCCAATCTGCATCAGTAAATGCCTCCACACTAAAATGGCAATGTTTTGAGAAATAGAGACTCTTCCCAAGAGAAGACTTCAGGTATCTCAAGATTCTCATGACTACCTCTAAGTGGGAAATTCTAGGAGCATGCATAAATTGGCTAACCATGCTCACGGCAATGGCAATGTCTGGACGTGAGTGGGATAAGTATATGAGCTTGCCCACTAGTCTCTGGTATCTTCCCTTGTCCACTGTCGCTCCCTCTTGATCCTTACTTAGTTTCTGGCCTGGTTCTAGAGGTGTATCGCATGGTCTACCTCCAAGCAGTTAGTTTCTTTTACCAAGTCAAGTACATACTTTCTCTTACATATGAAGATGCCATCCTTGCTCCTAGGTACTTCAATACGCAAGAAATACTTTAAACTACCCAAATCTTTGATTTCAAACTCCTTGGCTAAGTATTTCTTCAACAGAGGGATCTCCTCAATGTCATCCCCTGTCAAATCAATATCATCAACATAAACAATAAGAGCTGTAATCTTACCCTGTAAGGAGTGTTTCACAAACAAGGTGTGATCAGCTTGACACTGTTTGAACCCATATTTCAGCATAGCTTTAGCAAACCTTTCAAACCAAGTCCTAGGAGACTGTTTTAGTCCGTAAAGTGACTTTCGAAGCCTGCATACTTTACCCTTGGACTTAGCATCTGTAAAACCAGGGAGAATATCCATATAGACCTCTTCTACTAGATCTCCATGAAGGAAGGCATTCTTAACATCAAACTGATGAAGTGACCAATCCAAATTTGCAACAAGAGAAAATAAGATTCTCATAGAGTTCATCTTAGCAACTAGTGCAAATGTCTCCTGGTGATCTATCACATAAGTTTTAGTGAAGCCCTTAGAAACCAATTTTGCTTTCTATCGTTCTATAAAACCATCTGTTTTGTGTTTTACCATGTACACCTACTTACACCCAACTAGATGTTTGCCTCTAGGTAACTCCACTAACTCCCAAATGCCACTTTTGTTGAGAGCTCTCATCTCTTCCATCATGGCATGCTTCCATTCAGGAATAGAGAGAGCATCCTAAAAACTGGTAGGTAGACTCCTAGAAGACACTTTAGACAGAAAGACTTTATATGACAAAGACAGATTAGCATAAGAGACGTGATTAGTAATATGATGTTGAGTTCATGACCTAACCCCCTTCCTATTAGTAATGGGAACATCAAGATCTGAAAATTCAGGAATGTGAGCACTAGAATCAGAATTACCTGGACTCTAATGAGAGGGGGTTGACTCTGGACACTCATCCGGAAAAGTTGGCAGTAGCGGAGAGAAAGTAGGCTCTTGCATCCAAGTGACTTGATGTCTGTCCTTGTCTCGGATGTAAACTTTGCCTGTATCCTTTTCCTCAACAACTGCTGGCTTATCATCCTCTATTGGTGCAACCCCTGGCAGAAGTGGAACAGGAATCTCTTCACACCAAGGCTCCCTCTGAAGAGAGGACTATGATACCGGGGAGGTCAGAAAATAAGGCCTTAAGAAAGTAACATCCATTGAGACAAACCATTTGAAGTGGGAGGATGATAATACTTATAACTCTTTTTGGTGGCAGAATAACCCAAGAAGACACACTTAAAAGACCGAGGATCTAATTTACCACGAGGGGGGTGAATGATTATGGACAAAGCAAACACATCCAAAGGTCTTAGGAGAAAAAGAGAACCCAGAAGAGGTAGACCCGAACAAAACTTGAAGAGGTGTTTGTTTTTTGAAGAACTTAGGTAGGAAGATGATTAATCAAATAAGTAGCAGTGAGAACCGCTTCCCCCTAATAGGATTGAAGAACCTGCATCTCAAAAGGAGATAACGGGCAACATTAAGGAGATGGCGATTTTTGCATTCTGCAACACTGTTTTGTTGAGGGATATTAGTGCAGAAAGTCTGGTAAAGAATGCCATGAGTGGCAAAGTAAGCGGCAAGGCCAGAGTCAATATATTCCCCTCATTATCAGAACGTAGAATTTTGACCACCGCCCCAAACTGAGTACAAACCATTTTATGGAAGCTTTGAAACACGAAAAACACGTCACGTTTATCTTTAAGCAAATATACCCAAGTGGCCCTAGAACAATCATCTATGAAGGTAATAAACCATTTGTGAAAGGTTAAAGACACAAAACGGGAGGAACTCCATAAATCAGAATGAATCAAAGAAAAGGAAACTAAACTTTTATTAATAGAAGGAGCAAAAGAGGCTCTGTGTTGTTTTCTAAATTGACAAGACTCACATTGAAAATTTGACACATTATTTTTCTCAAAAATAGAGAGAAATAAATGCTTCAGTAATAAAAAAGGGATGTCCTAAGCGACGGTGCCACAGCCAAATGTCTTCCTTGGTGGATGGTAACTAAATAGATGAATGAGCCAGCTTGTCGGTCTGATCCAGAATGTAGAGCCCATGTTCCTCTCTGCCACTGCCAATCATCTTCCTCGAGATAAGGTCCTGAAAAGACAATGATCAGGAAAAAATGTCACGCTACAATTTGAGTCACGGGTAATACAACTCAAAGATAAATACTAAAATTGGGAACATGGAGGACAGAAGACAAAGGAAGGGAAGAGATGACATGAAGTAAACCTTTCTCTGACACAGACGAAATAGTACCATCTGCAATTCACACTTTTTCCTGACCTGAGAGGGGGTTATATTTTGAAAATAAATTAAAGGAGCCAAACATATGGCCGGAAGCACTAGAATCAATAATCCATGGGACAGTCGTACGAGAGAGAAATGCATATAGGGAAGAAGCCAAGTTACCTAAATTGGCAAAGGAAGAAGGGGGTGCACCTGTAGCAGAAGTGGAGGCTCGACGGTCTAGCAAGTGGCAAAGAGCAATCTCAAAATCAGAGGCAGATAACCCTGAAACATCAGCAGCAGGGGAGATAATCGGAGATGAGGATGATGTCTCAATAATGTCTGAAAGATGTGCTCGTGCATTGGCCTCTTAACCTCTAGACTGACCAGACCGACCCCCTCGAGTACCAGGTCTCCTCGGCCACCAGAGGGGGTGCCATGCAGCTTCCAACAAGTCTTTCATGCATGGCGAGGTCTATGACAGTAGTTACAGTAAAGATTATCCTTCTTAGAGGAAGGACGAGAACCCCGAGTCACACGGTCACCATCACAAGGAGGTGCAGAAACCAAGGCCGAGCGATCAGTAGTAGCAGAAGGAAGCATCGCAGAGCAGCGACTCTCCTCATTTTGCACAAAAGCAAAGGCTTCCTGGAGAGAAGGAAGCACATCCATGCCAAGTACCTGCTCCGAACCAGATCATACTCCACATTTAGGCCTTCCAAGAACTTGAAGACCTGCTCTCGTGCCACAAACTTCCAACAACCAACAGAATTAGCGGGACAAACAGGTTTGTAATCCTGAAGGTGATCAAGTCACTCCCACCCATTGGTAAGGAAGGTAAAATACCGAAGGATAGTCATCTCACCTTGTACTAACCTTTCAATGGAGCGACATAACTCAAAAGTCTGAGAGAAGTTCCCCTTCTAGAAGTAGTAGCTACAGCCTCCCAGATATCCTGGGCAGTGTCCATAGACAAGTAGCCTTCTCCAATCTCAGAGACCATAGAGTGGATCAACCAACCCATGATGAGGGAGTTAGTGACCTCCCACTGATCATAACTAGGGTCCATAGTGCTGGATGCCTGTATCCTGCCATTGATATACCCCATCTTCCCTCTGCTCTTCAAAAAAATAGTCAAACTCTGCGACCACGCTAGAGAGTTCTGACCATTGAATAGAGAGGTGGTGATTTTAAAGCTAGGGTTGGGATTATCAGTCATAGTAGTAGGTATAATGCAACTTTCACTCCTAGGTGTCTAAGAAGTAGTGGACACATTGGTGGAATCTGCCATGGAGACGCTACTACCCAAACCCACAAAAAACTAGGACCCATCACAAACCCGGAAGATGATAGAGGGATACAAGCACAATGACCATGAAGAATATTAAATAATTAAAAATGCATAATTTTACTTCTTTTTTTTTTTTTATACACGTAATACATAAGTAGAACAGAGACAAGAAGAGACCAGAACAAGAGACGACGCTGAAGAACCCTTACGCCATGCCCAACAATCACCAATGACCCTTGAAGAGACAATCGAACGACACCCAACCAGCAAGGAGGCTGGGCGTCATGAGGAAGACCCTTAACAGGGCTTGGAGGAGTCTGCCGGGGGAAAGAGAAGAAGGAAAAAAGGCTAGCGACGCTGGTGGGGAGATAAAGAGAGGCTGTTGGTGCTGGTGTTGTGGTGTAGTGGGGCTGTCGCCTCTGGTGGAGTGGTGTAGGAGGGTTGTCGGCACTGGTGGGGTGATGTAGAGAGGCTGTCGACTGGTCTAGGTGAGTTACAAGGTTGTTTCGGGTGCTGGGGAGGCAAATACAAATAGTAGTGTCGGCTGGGCTAGGGATCTAGGGCATGGCTCTGATACTATGTAAGTTTAGAGAAGAGAAAGAGATAGGGATTGAGTTAGACCTCATTCCCTTTTATATTGATAATAATGAGTAATTATAGGAGTGCCATAAGACATAATTTGTGGATCAGCCCATTACGCCAATCAAGGAAGTAAAATAAAAATAAAATAAAATACAACCAATATTAAATATTATTTCCTATTCCAACACAAAGGTGGCATGTGATTAGAAGGCAAGCAGTGCTCCTTGAGCTTCTTCCTCAACTCTTTAACCTTTCCTTGGCCTTTCCTTTGCCTACCAATTTGTAGTTGGTTCCACGAAGTGGAGGCACGACTTTTGAGGCTTTGAGAGACCAATTTTGCCTTTCTCGCTTCTGGCACATCATAACATTCCAAATGACTCTCAATTGTATTCAACCACTTTTCGAACACATCCAAAATGCAGCTTCCATGGAATTTGGGATGCTCGAAATCCTTTATGGTGTCATTCCACGTAGAGCCAAACCCATGTGAATATGCTTTACGCCTATGTAGAGCATCAAAGGAATCATCAAGTTGATAATCCTTGGAACCATTACTACCTTCAATAGGATGTAGGAGGTAGGAGACGTTGCACCGTCTCGGTTAAAGCGGCAATTTGCCTTCTCATCTCGGTTATTTCATCTCTTTGATATGGAACCCCATTAACCTCCGCATCATCACCCAAATCCGAGACATAAGCCTTACCCCAACCACCTTGCCCCCGATTAGCGATTTCAGTTTATAAACACAAACATAAAAACAACTTCACAGATTGCAGCAACCCAATTGAAAGTGATTCTCAACAGTGTATCAAAGAGCACAAGCAATTGTTATCAAAGAACAAAAACACCAAATGCCCAAATTACAAAATCAAGACCTAATTCAAAATATAAAAAAACCAGTTCAGAATTTCAGAATGTGCAGACACCGAAGGCAAAGCACCCATATAGCAAAATCAAAGATAAGACTCAAAACAGCATTCACAAATCATGAACAAGAGAGTGAAAGATCAAAACCCACCCAGATGAGAGTCGCAGACAAAAAATCAATACCGAAACACAACAATCTGAATCTGTTCCACTCCGGGTCACGAATTGATTTCAAAGTTTCGCAGAAAGCAGCAAAACTGGTTCGATCATGGGTCGCAGATGACTTCAAATTCAGATCAAGAAGTCCAGGTTCGAGCTCAAAGGTCGCGACCTTCAAGCCAGATGCAAACTAAAATCACAAGTAGAGTTTGAACTTGAAATCCAGAGTTCCTGCAAACTCGACTCAAAAACCTGAATCAAAAGTTAGGTCGCAATTGCGATGAACTCCAACGACTTCGAATGTGCAATGGGTCTTCAAATCGCGATGGGTCCACAAAGCTTGGGTCATCCTTCGCAGAGTCTGGGTTCGTCAGATTCAAGGAACCAGATTCAAGCATCAAGGTGACTTCAAACCAGTCTTGCGAAGACAACCAGAAGTCTCCTTCGATCAGCGCATGCGAAGAGTTGGAACCAGTTCCAATGGATAGTCGGGCTCATGATGCTCAAATTAGCTATGAACTAGAATTGCAATATGCACCCAGGTCCAATATCGATTCACAAGAACAAACCCAAATATGATTTCGATTGCGAAATCAAATCATAGGGCTAAATCGCTAGACCCACAACGTCGAAGCTTGATTTGTGAAGTTGCAACTTTATCTCCGAATTCGAAGTCGACCCACGAAATCAAATCAAGAACCCAAATCGTCCTGCGAACTAGAATCAAGGAGAAGAAACTTCGTGAATCAAGAGGTAGCTTCGTAAACCAAGGAGAGTCAATATTGAATCTGAGAGTCGATCTTGAATCTCTAAAGCCAACTTTCAACAACAACGAAGGCTCCAAAGGTATATGAGTTTCATGGTATTGAATTAGGTGATGAATCAATCAGAATATGAGATATTAAGATCCAAATCTGATGCTCTGATACCAAAATGATGGAACCAAATCAAGAAAGAGATTTCATTAGAGAGAAAAAATCCCAAAATGAGGACAAGAGCTCTCAAGCTCAGAAATATTCAATGTCAATATATCATATACTAAATACTAGAGGGGCCTAACTACCTATTTATAGGATAAAGACCCAACTAAATCTAACTAACTCTTACGGTGCTAAACATAACAACCATACTAGTTTTAACTACATCAGATCAAAACCTCATCTCACAAAACAACCACAGCCTTAAATATCAATATTCCAAAGCTAACCTAAAACTATTACATAAAGCCATATATATAGGCAACATAGGACACCTCAATAAATTTTAAATTAAATTTTAAAACACATAGCTATAAAATTACAAAATTTTAAATTTGAATCCTTTATCCAACGCCTTTCCGTCCCCCATCAGGGGGTCATGTTCAGTGTAGGAGCTCGACTTTCTTGCACAAAACATAGTTTCTGATAATTTTCTCTTCACATTTCTTTTTTTTATCTTTCAAAACTGGTGTGGTGGACTGAACCTTAGAGGCAAACATCCAACCTCAAAAAAATTCTATGAATGTCTAAGCCTTTATCCTTTCAAATGTACGAGGATAGAAACACATTCAAACAATACCTAACATTCATCAGAGGGATAAAATTCATTCTATTATATTCTTGAAAGACTTGAGTAAGATTCCTAAAGCAATGACACATTGAGTTTGAAAACTACAGGCCGAACTATAGCTTCAGTTCATAATCCACATTATCATTCAACCAAAGATCAAGGTGCTGTTGAACTATGAAAATCAATTAATTGATACATACCAAGGAACTCTTTCTAATAGTAATACCTTCCATTTACAATCTGCTGGTCTGCACCAGTTGCTGGTGGATGGTTGGGGCTGCCACCATTATCCAACAGTCTAGCCTCTAGGCTTGAATCAGAACTTACAGTGGAAACTGTTTGACTTCGACCAGAACCAAGTGTTCTTCCTCTCCCAGGAAACATGTTACTGTCTTCTGCTGACTGCACATAGCAATTAAGATTTGTAGAAGCATAATAAGAGATACATAAATTTAAAAAGTCTTATGATAGTTAAAGCAAATGTTTGAAGATACAGGATTCATCATGCTCAAGGAATGTAAGAGGTGGACAAAGTTTGATTTCAAAAAAATTAACAAAATTTGGCATTTGAAAGTAAAGAACCAACCTATGAGATGTGCCTGTAACAAATAATATATTCTATAGTTTTTTAATGCATGTACCTGCCCACTTTTGCATGTTACTCTTTATTGTGCGAACTTGGATGAAATTATTACATTAAAGTAACCATGGGTTTCTACAATTTATTAATCGATGTGAGGGTATGGAAATGCTATATCCTAAAAGGAACACTCCATTCATATGAAAAATTCCACAAGAATAATAAGGCAATGCCATTTTTGTAAATAAACTTATTTTCGTGAGTGCTTTGTTTTAAAATGGAAGGTCCACATTGAGCCACATCATTATGTATGTAAATTCTGTACGAATATTTTGTTTGTATATCATTACTCAAAATATATCTTCCTCATACCGAAGTTACCAACGCTAGATTTGTATCTATTTCATGCTCAATAGCTATGAAGCACATACAGGTGTCCGACACAGTCACAGACACGTGTTGGACACGTTAGAAAGAGTTGGACACGCTAGGACATTTTTGGCACGCTTCAGACACGCAAGGGACACGTTGAGCACACGCTAGAGACATGCTGAGGACACACCTAGGGACACGTTAGGGACACCTGAGTACTATTTCTTTCAAAAAAAAAATTAAATTTTTTTACTAAAATAGCATATCTAAAATTGATAAATTTGATAAAATTAAATATTTGACATAAAATATATATTAAATATTTAAAAATCTAAATATAATAAAAATATAAAAATATATGCTTTGAACGTGTCCTCAACTTGACGTGTCTTGCATTTTTTGAAAATTTATATGTCTGCGTGTCTGTGTCGTGTCACGTGTCCGTGCTTCTTACTTCAATAGTCTGAAGTTTAACCTTGCTTGTTTTCTGTTTCATTTTCCAGTGTTCAGATAATTTTTACACACTTTTCTTCAATTTATTTTACAAGCAAATGTGTTTTACAATGCACAATAAAGTTGTGGCAATTGTTACAAAAATAAATAATCAATTAAGTTGATCAATACTCGTAATCATGCAGAGTCATTGAATTGACTTGATTTGAGCTGAGATTCAATATTAAGGCAAGTCAACAGACATACAAATGCCAATGAGATTCCATAGCATAAATAACATGTAATCTGGGGTATAGTATATAAGGAAAAATTCAATGGAAGCCATGTAAACTTAGGCAACAAATATTTTTAAAAGGACATGCGTAACAAGTAGCCATATCCACAAGGTAAAACTCGCACAAGCATATAAATTTTAAATTACAGAATATGTTATTTGATTATCATTCACAACCTCATCCAAAAATCCAAACAAAGAAATGTATGAGCTTAGGGTGTTTTGGATGTATGAAGTAATAAAAATATCCAAGATACTTTAATTCATGCATCTAAAATCAGTGATCATTAGTCATCATATTACATTTAATTTTATAGTGGACGTTATGGATGTATAAACTATCATAAGCAGGTGAACTTTAACAAACCAATATCAGTATATAGAAAAATAAAAACTTCCCCGGGTTAGAAGTTTCTGTAACACTTATGTCCTTTAAACCATTGGAAAGTGCATTTGATTCCATTTCTTTTGTTATTGAGATCCTTTGGGAGGTGTATTGTTGTTTTGGTTGGGCTAAAATTCAATCTAAACTTTGATAGAATTGTTCCTTTGCGCTTGGTTATGTAGCCTTCCCAGGGTCAACACCAGAATTTCTTCCTTCCCTCTTGTTTCTGCTTTCTGGGGTCGACACCATTCCTTTCTGGTGTCGACACTCCTGGACCTATGTAATAGAATTTTGGGACTGCTTTCTAGTGTCGACACCAGGGCTTGGTGGCGGCCTGTTTTAAACATAATTGAAACCCCACTGCTTTTCGTTGTTAACACCCCTCCTCTTGGTGTAGACCCTTCACAGAAAATTTCAGAATTTTGACAGTGGATTGGGCCTTACTTTTTGGGGTTCAGACTTATTCTTTTGGTTGACTTTGGGGTTAATATTCTATTATTTCCCTAGCACTATAAACAGGCCCTCAAACACTCTCTTTCCTCATTTTTATTCTCTTTCTCTCTGATCTCTCTTCTCTCTCTCTCTCTCTAAACTCCAATTTTTTCACTTAGATCTCTAGATCTACACACTTCGGGCCCTCTCCTCACCTTGGTCCTTTGAGATAGATTGAAGATCTCGTCAATAGCTTTCTTCTGATCCAAGAAGTTTGTGATTTCATTGCCGTTGGGTTTTCTGCGTTCTCCTCTTCGCTTCTAGAGATAGAGATTTCCTCGTTTCTCTTCAATACCTTGCTATAGATAGACTTGTGGTATTTTCCTATTGCATAAAATTATGATTTTGAGAAGAGATTGTCGAAAGGCGTATATGTGAGTTAGGGTTTGAATCCAAAAAGCAAATCTTACTTTTAATGTTGATTTTGAGAACTTGAAGTTAATGGAACATGATTTTGATGGTTTAAAATAAAACCCCCCAATTGTTTGGTTAATTTAATAATTTTGGAGGAATAAACTTGTGGTTGATTCATGATTTATTGAACTAATTTAATTAATGTAAATGAAAAATACATGTAAGAAGATTTTTATGAAACGGGTTTGTGCTATAAAGATTAGTGAATTAAATTAGTAAATAAACAAATGACATGTTCAAGGAGATTAAATCAAAAGTTCTAATTTTAATTATTCGATAATGTTGAACAATGAGACCCTTGATGTTTCTTTTGAGTTAGACGGATTCTTTTGTAAGTTAAGAATGTGACCTAAGAATGTGACTTAGAAGAGATGAAAACTCAGGTTTTGTTGACACTTTGAGATCTATGGAAATTCGGTATGGGAGTCGTATATTGTTTTGATTGTTGATGTATAATCAAGATTGTGTTAATGATATTGGAAGTGCGGAACATTATGAGAATCGTATTGTTTTATTCGGTAACTGTATGTTGTTAATTGTTAATGAATAGGCCACGAGTATTATGTGTTGATGATTATTTGTGAGCAGACGCCTCTCTTTGTGGCATCCATGAAGCCTTTTAACATGTTGGCAACACATGCATCTAGAACAGCCACTCTAAACATTGTTATAACTTAAAAGATTCTACCAATGGGATTGGAATACCTGAGCAGATGTCTCCCTTTGTGGCATCCATGAAGAAAGCCGCCTCCATATATCTCCAGATAGCAAGCCTCTGTTCAGTAAATAAAAAATATAAAAAATCATATTGGCCATTATTTAAGGGGATAAAGGGAGTGCAGAAAAGCAGAATCTACCTGGATGTTGTATATTGATTCAAATGAGTGGGAATGTGGCCTGAAGGGTTGCCACCAGTGCACAATATAAACTTTGGTCGCCTCACGCAAGCTGACTGAAAATCAACATTTAAAAACTTGTAAAGCATAATATTCTTTTCGTGTAGGGTAAAATAAAAAAATTTAAGAAGAAGAAGAAGAAGAAAGAGGCAAGTATCATATATGCATTTATTTTCCCAATCACTGTGAAATAAATGGGATGTGGTTACCAAGATTTTTTAAAAAGAAACCAGAAAAGCAACAGTGTAAACTATATATGTGAAACAGCAATAGAAGAATAATTCACAGTGCAAACTATAGAACCATAGGCTATCAAGAGGTTAGTTGATTGCATGCTGAGTGAAGGCCCTATCACTGCCTGAATCAATGTACATTGAACCGTAATATTATTATGGTATTATTATTATTATTTTGTTTTGTTTTAATAAGTAGAACATATATTACTAAACTAGAATCAAAGAGGTGATGCTTCCCATGTACAAAGATTAAACCATAATAACCTAAACTAAAAAAAGAGACCTGTACGCTCAAATGATAAAAAGGCCGAAAAATTCCTTTAGATGAAGATAATCTACAGAATCAACAAAATGATCCAAGTTGGGAGACTTTCTATGAAATGTATTGTGACACAAGGAAATACCCACGAAACTAGATATCTATCAAGTAAACGAAGACTCTTAAATCCACAAGAAAGAAACCCTTGAATCTACAAGGAAAATAGAGTAATTTGAAAATTATATTGATAGAGAATGTCTTTGCCTCTAAGCTTACATAACTATTTATACTAGATAAAGTCTTGGTTGCCAAGCAAACTTGGAGACCAAGTAAAACAAAAAACTAATTAACTAGGATAGTACTAGTCTTCGTCACCAAGTATACTTGGAGATCAAATAATAATATTTAAAAAAAAAAATAAAAAAAACTAATTATGATGTGAGAAAATTGTTCAAAGTCCAATCGAACAATTGCCTAAGGCATTAGAGGTCCAATAAATATTTTGTATTGGTGAGAAGTCCACGCTTTATTTTTAAAGACATTTTGTTTTCAATTTTACCCTTCTATCTGTTGAAATTTTTATTTCTACTTGTTGAAATTTTTATTCTATCTGCTGAACCTATTTTTTATTCTATCTGTTGAAAATACATCTGTATAAAATTATATCTGTTGAAATTCTTGTCCTATTTTTATTCTATTCTATCTGTTCAAATTTTTTTTCTCTGTTTAAATTTATATCTATTTGTTCAACTTTTTTAACTATCTGTTTAAACATTTACAACCACTGCTCTCTCTCTCTCTCTCTCTCTCTTCCTCCTACGCTCTCTGTCTGTCTCTTCTCTTCTCTCTTCATCCATCTCTTTCTCTCTTGTAATACACAAATCACAATCACAAACAACATATACAAAAATGGGAATAGTGTTTCAACATATACAAAATTGGATTTTTTTTTTATCTGCCAAAATAATTTTAATATTTTAATATATCCGTTGAAATTCACTATTAATTTATCTGTGTGAATCTATTTGTGTGAAATTCTCCCTTTCCACTTCAACTTTCTTAGCAACCAAACAGATTGGTACTTTCCCATTCCATTTCCCCTTGATGCAACACATGGCTGTAGAGAAGAGAGGGGACTGAGTTCTTCATGAGTATTCTATGGATAGATCTATATAATACCTGACCTTGTGAGAAGATAGATCTTCAATGGTTTTGCTTTCCAAGTAGATCAAGCCCTGTCAACACCCGTTCATTTCCGGCAAGTTAAAGGGGCTCGTGAGCATATTGGCGTCAGAAAACTCATCGGATCTTAATCTTGAGCCCTCTTTTCATCACCACCTTGGGTGCTTTTGATCTCGTTCTCGAACATAATGTCAGCATCGTCGAAAAACTTATCGGTCGCTATTACTTTGGCCAACTTCTTTTGTGACTTGGACGTTGTCAGCACCGTTGGCTTCATTATCCGCTCAGAGCCTGATGCAGCCCTAACGTAGCCTTCCCGCTGCATCTCTCCTTCACCATTAGAGAGAACTGGATCTACAAATCTGAAACCCCTAATTTGAACACCAAATCGGCATTGACGGTTTCGACAACGTAGTCCGACGGTTCCAGACCTAATCCGATGGTTCACTACCTTCTCGAGGGTCTTAAAGCTCCACGAAGTCAAATCTGTGAAAGAGAGAAGATGAAGAGAGAGGAGGTTGGTGAGAAAAGGAGGAAAGAGAGGGCCTAGGGTATGAAGAGGTGTTTATCAGAGGAGGAGGATGCGGAGCAGCGGAGAAAATTAGGTTTTCAACAGTGGTGGTAGTGGTAGCAGAGCAAAAAGGGTGTTGAGGAGGGAGATCTAGGGCTAGGGAAACAGAGAAGAGAGAGAGAGAGAGAGAGAAATAGAGAGGTGATTTAGAGAGAGAGATGGGTTTAATGGTATATGAAAAGAGATATGGTTTTAAATATATGGGGGTAGTTTAGTCCATTGTGTAGAAATATATCCTTATGGGCATAATAAAATACCACACACTAATCAAATGATTAAAATTCTTCATTAAGCATTTAATGATATATATATATTTTTTTCATGATACCTAGCATTACTCTTAAAATACACGCGTTAGCATTACTCTTAAAATACCTAGCATGCCCTCTAGATCTCGAACCCTTAATCCTCTCCTCTTCGGCCTGCACGAGAATCTCCACGTATGCTACCGCCTCCACAAATCGATCATAGTTCCGATCATGTTTCCAGCCACCTTAAACAAAATCTTGGTTCTAAGTCTCTTATCAAATTCAATGCAATGGCATTCCTCCGTCGCCACCAATTCTAGTGCAAACCAGGACAAATTGGTAAAGGCTGCTTCAAATTCGGCCACCGTCATGTTCAGTTGTTTGAGCCTCTTGCTTCAGTCTCTCCCTAGCAATGGGAGGTAGGTACTTATCTTGGAAAGCAACAACAAAAGCTCCCTAGGTCGGCCCGACTAGGCCTTTGGCATATTTCCACCATTGGTCCGCGTCCCATTTTAGGTAATAACTTGCTAGGGTCACCCTAAGCTCACCATCCTCGATGTGAAGCATCCCAAATGTCTTCACAATTTGCTCAAACCATTCATCCGCCTTCTTGGGCTCTAGACCACCATGAAACTCATCCGACTTAGCCCGCAAGAATTCTCAGGTAAGGAAAGCAACCTTAGTCTCCACGGCATTCTCTCAGGCGTGAATCTCCACCCTCAAGATACTCATAGACTCTCTCAAAACCTCCGCCATCTCTTTGGCTAAGACCCCCATAACGGCTTGACTCGCTTGTTCCAAGACTCCCGCTTGTCCCGCTTGTTCGGCCGCATTTGCTTGGGCTACTTGCTCGGCAACATTACCTTAGCTGAACCCCTCCTCTTGCACCAGAACCTCATTAACCGGTACCTCATAAACTCCTCGGCAAGGCCTACCCTGCCTTCTGCCTCTACCACCGCGAGTCTGTCCTCATCCTGACATCCTAATTAAGGACAAAAATAAACAATTTAGCACATAGTCACACATGTGCTTGCAACCGAATCTCACGTGTCCAATCACAATAATTAATAAGCTTTTAATTCACACTGGGCCACATTTGGGGACTAAGTATTTTAGCCGAAAAACCAAAAAGTCACTATAAGTAGTCAAATCACTCTAACTTTGCGCACTTCTTTTCATAAAAAGTCAAGAAGTTACTAAAATAGCCTATTCCCAAACGAGGCAACTCCACATCAGCACTTAGTCACATAAACACATACAGATTACTCATTCAAGATAATGTTTGTCCCACAAAATAATGCGAGTTCCCATTAGAATGAGCGTTGATCAGGTGCCCTTCTAATGAGACTTCAAGGGATTTAATAGACGCAAGCAATATCCTCAAAGTTTAGTCTCATACCCATCTAGTCAAGTAAACATGTTATCGCATAACAATTAAAACATGGAACATCTCCTAATTTAGCTAAATGAACCCATTGTGGTAAAACCACTTCCTGCGAGACCTAAGTATTCAAACCCAGTAACTCTGATACCAAGTTGCAACACCCTCAAATAATTGACATAAAAATAACCAATTATCCCATCCATTAAACAATTCCAATTTGGTTAATCAAATCTCTAAATCCGTATTTCTTTTATGTAAGAGATTTACAAAAGAGATCCACATACATTACACATTCAAACTCTCCTAAGTGGAATCCACAGCATGTACGACCATATAATAACAAGAAATAAACAACAAAGGAATGCCTCAAGAGCTACAAGTTCCGAGGCTCAAGCCTAGTTACACAAAAGTAGTTAATTAACTCATACAATTTTAGCCCTTGACTTGTCAAAAAATAATCACAAAAGAAAAGAGTTTCTTACTCCCAAAAGACTTTCCACGCCCTCAGCTAGGCGGGATCACCACATCTTTTATTGCACAAATCCACTAGGGGTGATCACAAAACCCAACAGAGGTATCTTCACAAAGTATATATGTTTAAGTAGCCTTATATATATATATGTGTGTGTGTGTGTGTGTGTGTGTGGATGCAATGTTATGCCATGCTACAAAATTAAAAACTTCGTTTTCTTTTTAAAGAAAATCAGATGCCATGATCCTTTAAGGAATTACTTAATCATCTCAATAAATTTCAAAATTTAAGACGAGGTGGTAAATACAATTCAAGAAAATTCCTAGCGCTAGTGCCTGCAAGTAAGCATATCAAGCACTATCAAATCCTACCTCACCGACTTCTAACCGGAGGGCTTAGGCACCCGCACGTGCTTGTTTCTGGTCTTACACCAAGGACTCAGGCCAACTTAATTCTCAAACTACACCCTCTAACCGGATTTCCCACCGTATTTATCTAAAAAACATTTCAATAACAATTGTTTTTCTCAAGCAACATAACCATTTCCAGGGCATAGCCATAGTTAAACCATATTTTGAAACTATGTAAAACGAATGAATTGAAATGCAATATTTTAGTTTCGATTTACATGATTCCTCCACAATTCTCAACATTTGCTCAAGGAACAAAAAATATGATATTCAGGGCTGGTTTGGCATGACCTGTTTCAGCCAAAAAGCCAAAAAGTTACTCCAAAATCCAAAAATACATCACTATTCACCAAAAAAAAAAAAAAAAAAAAATTGAGTTTTTCTGTCAAAAGGACACACGAATTGACCATGCACAGCTGCTGGGCAGCGGCTGTGTCAGCCAAAAAGGCTTGATTCGGTGTGATTGGCACACACGGCTGTTTGGCCTGTGGGGGCTATCTCGGGACACGTATTGATAATGTGAACCGTTCAATGTGTGGAAATCGACGATAACTATATGTCTCAGAAAATCACATTGATCGGATATCAATAAAGGTATGATCGGATCATTTACGTCGACAAATGCATGGTGTTATAATTAATGATTGAAAAATAAATAAATCGATCATATGGCTATCGATATCCGATTAATGTGATTTTTATATATATAGTGTTCGACGAGTTACACACATTGAACGGTTCAGATTATTAAAATGGGACCCGTGATGACCCCCACGGGCCAAACAAAACCGTCCAATACTTTGTACAAAAATTACCCAATAATTTTTTACCCCAATACACGGCTGCCGAATTGTACTGTGGGGCCCCACCTATCACTATTCACCTCTTACACACTCTTTTTATACAATTTTTTAATACACATTTTTCCAAAAAAATCCAAAAAGTTAACCCAAACCTCCATATTTTTTTCTCAACTTTTTTAGTCCAAAAAGCCAAAAAGTGCACTTTTTTAGTACACCCCAAACCAGCCCTGATATCTATATATGTTCATACTCCAAAAATTCATATAAATTCCATACCCATGTGACATGACATTACTTCATATTCACAATCAACATTCGTTTTCGTTTTCATATTCTAAACATATACACAACATGTTATCATAATTTCTCAACAACTCTCATCCCTTTCATGAGTTTCTCAACAACACAATAACGTAAGGAAGATTTCTTCATTTTCTCAAGGGATAATCAACAATTTCATGGATATTTCACAAATTTCACTTTTCTCCCAAATTGCCCCAAAACCTAGGGTTTGACCAAAAGAGGGGTTTTCCTTCATTTTCAAAATATTTTTTTATTGCATATACCTTTAAGTGGTTCATAGTTCACAAAATAATTTATCTTGGACCAAAATCATAAGAAATATTCTCTAACATTTTCTAGACCCAACACTATAAAACTCAAAACCCAAACTTGAAATCTTAGTAAGTTGGATAGAACATACCAAAATCATATATATAACTCAAAGAAACTCCCTACCTCTAGATTTGAGAAGAAAAGATGAAAAGCTTCGAAATTAACAGCATCGAAATTCAATCTCCACCATACACAATGTACCCCTTGATGAGCTCTCCAAAATTAAAGAAGGCACTAGGGTCAAAATCTCAATGAAAATGGAGAAATCAAGGAAGTAAATGGGGTGGGTGGAGGGTTTCTAGAGAGAGAGATAAGAGAAAAGAGAGTGAGAGTTAATGAGGAGAGAGAGAGAGAGAGAGAGAGAGAGAGAGAGAGAGTGAGTGAAGTGAAAAGTGAAAAGTGAAATAAAGGTGTGTAAGGTTTCAACTTTTAAGTGATTGGACACATTTTTCAAAACAGCTTGTGGACAGACCGCTCAAGCGAACAATCCTGCACTCAAGCGGTCAATTCAAATTCTAAGACCGCTAAAGCGAACAATCTTGTGCTTGAGAGATCAATTCAAACTCTAAGACCGCTCGAGCGAACAATCCTACGCTCGAGTGAAAAATGCCAGCTCCCAAAATCTCTCCTTGCAAAAAAACTGCTCAAGTGATCAAACCTTCGCTCGAGCGAAGAATACACTCTTAGAAATTCAGACTACAAATGAGATACTGGAAGGACATCATTATCGCTAGAGCGATAAAAGTACTGCTCGAGCGATCCCAACTCAGAACAGAGGCATTAGACACCAAAATGCATTTCCACCATTCCCGGAATCACTTCAACCCCCACGAATGCAAAACAACACCCCGGAACACTAGGATGCATCCGAATAACTTTAGAGAAAATGATTGACAACAATAAGAAACTCACAAGGCTCCAAAGTAGCAAGGATGATCATAATGAAATGAAATTTTTTTATTGAAATACTAAATTTATTTTAAAAAGACCTCGGGACATCATAATAAGGATAAGATGGTGTACCGTCCACACATGCAAGCACATGCACGTGGCATAGGCAATGGGTTGTGAGGTGCTTTGATGGGGGTGCACTTTGCACTTAGCATGGATGCATTGGTGTGAGGCACCACGGAGGCACTTTCCTATTTGCTACGGGAAGGTTGGGATGATAACATGGATCCAACATGGCAAGGGTGACATGGAGCACAATCAGCTCTGCATGGAGCACAATCGGGTTTGTCCAGTCAAGGTAACCCTTTGGTGTGAAACAAATCTGCACCATAGATAATAGATCCAACGATAAGATCTAATCAAATGTGATCGAGAGACAAGACTCATCCAAACAAGTGCATCTAAGCCTATTAAATAGGTTGCGAATCAAGCCATTCTAACCATCCAAAAATTCAGAAATCATTCTGCAATTCTCTCTCCCTCCCTCTTGATTTTGAGTTTTTGATTAAGAGTTTTCTAAAGCAAATTTCTATTTTCTCTGTCTTTCCTGAAGACTTGATTATCAGTTTTCTTGGTTCTCTTCTTGGTGCACCTCGTGTGGCACCTAGCACCTAAGGTAATATAGGAATGTCGCACCTTGCATACACCCACCCCTCCCACTTTTAATAAACACTGTCAGTCAGAAGCTCATGCAGCCCTAGTTTAGCATTTGTGAGGCATGATTTATAGATGCAGAAATTTATAGATGAAGCAAAAACCCAAAAAACCAGCAGGAAACAATCTTCCAAATAATAACAAACAAAGAGAGGAGGGGGAGTAACAGATAATGGACAGAGGAGAAAGAGAGGAGGGAATTCCAACCATTTGGAGGTTTCTGGCAAGCAATAGAGCAAACAACCAAACTCATACACCAACAGAGAGGAGGGGGAGTAACAGATAATGGATAGAGGAGAAAGAGAGGAGGGAATTCCAACCATTTGGAGGTTTCTGGCAATCAGACAACCTTCCCAAAATATGTAAATTTAACTTCTTAATTCTCCCTCCTTTCAACTTCAGAAATTAGTCTTATGTTGTGCTTCCTTTTTTTAATCTTTGAATGAGATATTCGTATATATAACATAATAAATATATAATACTACAAATTTTGCATGTGTCCGCACTTGTGGTGTCCTGTATTTTTCAAAAATTGTATGTGTCCCGTGTCATGCTTCTTAGCAAAATGGACAAGTGAATCATCCACGGTGGAACAACTTTGGAACTTCCATGTTATAATTTCAACAACATGATTTCATGTTTAAACTTTAAACATGCCTTGTTTATTAAAAATGGATAGTAAACATGGATAGCAACTTTAAACTTTTTTCGCCCACTTCATAAAAAATTTGGGTAAACTACAAAGACACCCCCTGAGGTTTACTTAAATTACAAATTACCCCCTGTGGTTCTAGAAATTACATTATACCCCTAAGGTTTCTAATTTTATAACAAATAGGGCCTTTTGTTAATAAATCATAAAGTTAATTAACAGTTTTTAATAATATTAAAATTTTATATCAATTAATAATTTAAATAATTATATTATTGTATAGGTGAACAGTTATAAATTTCACTTTTTCAATTAAGTCTGTTAAATAAAAAATTCTGACAAGAAGGTATTTGTAATTTTTCAAACCCACAGGGGGCAATTCGTATTTTAGGCAAACCTTAAGGGGTGTATTTGTAATTTACCCTAAAAATTTCAACTACATAATTCCATCTATTACAATTTATTAAAAAAAATTCACCCAATTTACGTAATTGTATAACAGTCATCTTTTATAACATCTAACTTCACTAAAGAACTCATAAAGGGCCATTACTAAGTACAATTTGTTATAAATATGACATTATCACTAAAACAACTAGGTAGGTCCATTGATTACATCTCAACGCACCTTCTAGAAAATGAACCTTTCCAGCAGCATTTGAACCATTCCATATGTAAAATATATTCGCAGGAATATTTACTAATATTTACAATAATAGATCATCCCAGAATTATTAATGTCAAATTTTCCAATCGCACAATTTATGACTCCACTCAAAGAGATAAACTTTGCACCTCCATATGTGATGTAAAACAAAAAGAAGCAGTTCATTTTTTATTTTATTGTTTTTGGTCCAACTGCAGTTCACTTTCCATGGTACTCAACAGACTGAAAATTGCATTATTATTCTGGCAAAAGAAATCGCATAGGAAAAATCACAGCAAATTGTCACCTATGAGCACGGACACCTCTCCGAGGGCTCCGTACCAGTGTCAGACACGTGTCGGACACGGACACACGTCAGACATGCGGTGGACACGTGTCCGACACTCAGCAGAGAGTGTCCCCTTTTTTTAAAATTTTTTTTACATCCGGACACGTTTAGGACACGTTATAGACACGTTTGGGACACGCACGGGGGCATTTTCACAATTTACCAAATTTTTTTGGGGTCGATTTGAAAATAAGCAAAGACAGATCAAAATTTGCCCTAATCATACTTTGAATCTACTTCGAATGAAAGAGAAACAGAAGAGAAAGGGTGAGAAAGAGAGGACCTGCAATCTTCAGTCGAGCTTCAGTCAAAATTTGCCCTAATCTGTCGTCGGTCTGCGATCTTCAGTCGAGCTTCTTCTTCGTCGATCTGCGATCTGCCATCTTCAGTCGATCTTCTTCTTCATTAAGGTACGACTTTCTTCGATCTTCTTCGATCGCTCTCTCTCTCTCTCTCTCTCTCAGCCCTCTTTCGTCGATCTTCTTCGATCGATTTTCGCCCCTTCTGATTTCATTTTTTTCTTTTATTCTGATTCGATTTTTTTTTCTTTTTTTCTTTTTTTTCTTTTATTCTGATTCTTTTTTTCTTTTTTCTTTTATTTTTTTTTCGTTTATTCTGATTCTTTTTTTCTTTTATTCTTATTTTAATTTATTTTTTTCTTTTCTTTTATTTTTCTTTAATTCTGATTTTATTTTATTTTATTTTTCTTTTCTTTTATTTATTTTTTATATTCTGATTTTATTTTTTCTTTTCTATTATTTGAGGATGTAATTTTAATAATGTATGTTTATTAATTTTATTATAGGGACCAATTCTAAAATTAAATGTTTATTTTTTTAAATTTTAATAGTGTTATTTTGTATATTTTATCACCTTTATTTGATTTTTTTTAATAATTTTATGGCATATAATAAATAAAATTAATTATATATATTGAACGTGTCCCCAGCGTGTCGTGTCCCCTATTTTTTGAAAATTTGCGTTTTTGCGTGTCCGTGTCGTGTTCGTGTCCGTGCTTCATAGATTGTCACAAATGCTAGTGCGTGCCTCAACGATCACAAAAGGTAAGGTCAATGGCAAGGCACATCACATATTTTTATCTATATCCAAAGATAAGAAATGCATACGAATTTATAAAATAAAAAAGCTGAAAATTGCACGAAGAAGAAAGAGGGCAACTCAGTCAATCAAAAAAGAGCATTATTCGAAGATTACTTACAAGCCATGAGGAGGATTCAATGGAAGAATAGAAGGATGATCCAGGTAGTAGAAAATTGAATAACCCATACGTATCTGATAACAGAAAGAATTAAGTATGTCAAATCACTTCCTAAAAGAAGATCACAGTAGCCAGGGAAATATGTATACAGAGTTGGAAAGCTAGTACTAGATCTTGGAAAGGAATGGAGAAACATACATGCAAATCCAGACAAAATTCCACAAAGGTGGCCAAGTAAAGAGACATTTGTCATGAGAAGCTGGAAAACTACCAGTAAGATCCATGCATACCTGACAGTGTCATTGAAAGTCACATTGGAGATGGTGGAGATATTCTATCAGATGAAAAGAAATAAGAAATCAAATTACATCACCAAGATTGTTACATCATTTACCATTTAGCAGGCACATTAAATAGTCCAAACACACTGCAGAGAAATAAGACATCAATCATTAAACCCCCATCAAATATAAGAAGTTATGAAGTGCATACGGATAGTTGAAAGCAAACTACAATGGTTTCAATAAGCAGTAGATTCCTCAAGGAACCAGTGTCAATGCATGTGCTCAAGAAGGTGGATGGAGAAATTGACAGGTTTTATATGTACACAGAGAGAGAGAGAGAGAGAGAGAGAGAGAGAGAGAGAGATAACTGTAATCACATAAATCAAAATTTCAGTGTTAGGAAAACAAACCTTCTATATTGGACTCCACTTAAACTTGTCTCTATAACGATCATAGAGAATAAGATTCCTGAGAAGCCTATTGCACACTCATTCATGAGATACTGAATAGGGTGAAAGGGATTAAAAGATACCAACAACGCAATAAGAAGATGAAATATGGCATTGCTACTAGCCAATAGAATTATCATGTACAATAAGCGGATGGAGCCCATAACTCTCTCCAACTCGGAGCCCAAAGGAACCAAAGCCATCATATTGAATAGAACATGTAGCAGAGAACCATGAAAAATAATAGATGTATAAATCCTGTAAACTGCAAAAGGCGACAAAATCAAGGTTTGTCATCATAAAACTGGCATAAGAGCTTTATAAAATTGGCACAAATGTTGTTCTAAACAGATAACATGCATCATACAAAAACATAAATATGAGATGGCAAGGAACAGGCATCTAGTGTATTCTTCCTTTCACTGAAATAGACTTCTAATCAAATCAGAACCAGTTGGTGCCTTGAAAAAGATAATTTACAAATGCTGAGCCACAAAAACTAAAATTGAGCAACCATGTAATCTGAATCTAAAGATGGAATATGGGCCGGCATGATCCAAAGCAGACTAGACAACCCTGAACTCTACATGGCCTTAGCTAGGCTCAAGACTTGGGCACCCAAAAAGTAGTTCATGCTGAGCACAGGCTGAATCTTAACGGCAGATTTAAGAATTAGTTCTTTTGGGGATCAAAGAACAGTTCAGATTGGAACAGAATCTTCTTTCATATAAGAATTTCCAAATTCCAATACAATATCATGTTCTGTGCAGGAGAAATATATTACTAGAAGTGTGTTCCACCCAACCGTGTACAAAATATCTTTCTCAATGAAAAAGAAAAAGCAATGCTGAAGCACGGACACTTCAAAATAGCCGCCGTAGTGGTGCTGGACACGGGGGGCATAGTAGGGACACGTAGGGGACACACCAAATGGCGTTTCCCTTTAATTTTATTATTATTATTTTTTTTTAAGGGACACGCCGAGGAGACGGCAAGTACACACCAAATGGAGTGTACCTTTAATTTTATTTTATTTTTTTCGCAGCACATGTTCAAATATGGATAATCTATTAATTTGCTTAATATATTAAATTAATGTTAGTTTTTATTAATTTTGATTATTTGGTAACATAACGTTAATCTACATACCAAAAATATATAATAAAAATAATAACAATTTGTCATGTCCCCTGCCGTGTCCATATCCTCATTTTTTTGAAATAACCGTGTCCCATGTCCATGTCTGTGTCTGCACTTCATAGGCAATAGCATGCAACGCAGGATAAATTTTTCCCTTCCAAATGAAGTTTTACCATAACATTTCTCTAATTTAGGAGCCAGTATGGAATTGATTTCATTTTCTAAAATATAGCTTCAGCCTACAATAATAACTAGCTTGAATTTGCTAATATGGTTAACACTGCATTTCACTTGATACCTTGACCTGATCATGGCCTAGACATGCCATGGCCCACTATATCTAAAAGTACTAGTATACCTGCAACAGTCTGAGCATACATCCAAACTTGCAGTTCCAAATCCTGATGCCAAATTTAATCAGGAAACTTGAATGAGTAGCCATATGAGCAAAGTACTTAAGGGAGGCAACCCATACAGGGCCTAAAGCCAAACTGAACACAAACTGCCTAGGTTATCATACGAAGTAGCAAGCAGATCAAATTGAATAATAATTCTTTTCATGCAGGCTGGTTACGGTCTATGTAGAGTCCTGGGTCTAAAACCCGACTTGAACCCATGGGTACTGATGCCCCAACACACTTTCGGGCTAATGAATTGATTGATTATATTGTTGCTTAGTTGGTTGAATTGATATCATGGATGTTTAGTTCACATTGCCTTGAATAAATTTTGTTTCAAGCGTAAGAATGAACAACGGAGGCGTAGAAACACATTTAAAACCAAACCTACCCAGAAATTGGCAGCACGAGCTGCCAAGATGCAGTGAGGGTTGGACCAGGCGCTGCACGAGTGGCCAGTGCCTGGGACAGGAGACGTGGCTGCACATCAACCTAGTATTTTGGGACCCCTTTTTTGATATTTCTGATCCAGCTGCCTCTTCCCTCATTTACTCTCTCTCTCTCTCTCTCTCTCTCTCTCTCTCTCTCTACCATAACTCTATCATTCAAACTCGAGATTGAGAATTTTAGAGTGAAAATCTCTCCAAGATTATAACTTCAACATTGTAGAGCTTGACGAGAGCTTCGATTTCATCCAAGCCAAAAGTCATTTCGGTCATCGTTTTGAGAGTTGTCTTCTCCTCCTCTTCAAGAGGTAGGATTCTATTTCACTAGCTCAATATGGGTTTATGGATATATTTGTGGTAATTTTATACAAAGCATTTGAGTTGTTGATTTTTGGGAAAATAGCATGAGAAGTTCAGTTGATCGAATTGATTGAATGATTCTATATATTTTTGTTATCTAACTTATTTTCGCAATACAAAATTGCATGTGGGTACTTAAAATTGAGAAAGCCTCAATTTGTGAAAAACCCTAACTGTTGAGATTTCATGAATTGAGAAATTAGTATTAAAATATCGAAATTGGTGATGTTATGTTAAATTTTATGGTGTCAAACTAAAATTTGAGATGCATATCGAAATTGGGAATTTATGAATATAATTTCAAATTCTTTTTTTGTTAGAGACAATTGTTAGGCCATTGTTGGGAATTGAATTGTTGTTGATATTAATATAATAGGATGCTGAAAACCCACACTTTTGATATTATTGAATTGTTGATTTTAAGAGAATGAAACCCCATTGTTGAACGGAAGTGCACGGAGCACATTTTACGAGAATTGAACATTGCATTGTTGCATTGGTTACATTAAAACATCATGGTTTTAATTGGTTACTAGTGGTGAATCCGGGTCATGTATAGATGAGATTGAGATTAATTTGGCTTGATAGTCCATGTAAAAGACCAAAAACCTGAGCGGTGTAGGTGTTAGGTCCTTCCAGTTAGCCACCAATAAATTTGGTGGGTTTAGGTGACATTTGGCGATGGTCATTGTCCTGCAAGTAACTATTACTTCATTAAAGCATTGATCAACACTACTAGAGAAAACAATAATACCCTAGTGATTTATGTTTTCATAAGAACAGTTTGAAATATGGTATACTTCAGCTCTAAAACAATGAATTTAGCGACACAAAATGATCTAAAAAAAGTTTCCTATTTATTTCCTTGAAGGTTTCCTTTCGAGGGAAAAAAAATCAAGGGTAAATTACTATTTGCCCCCTTTATGTTTGACCATTTTCTCACTTCGGCCTTTTTAAGTTTTTTCCCCCCTTACTTTGGCCCGTCATGTTTCAATTTTTTCCCAATTTACTCTTCATGTTTCAATTTTTTCTCAATTTACTCTTAAAGCTAACTTCTTTTCAAAATTTGATTAAAAAAAATGCCACATCAGCTACCACATGATATAAAAAATATATTATTATATTAGGGTTCGAGGTTAATGTCAAATGTGAATTATATATAATAAAATATTTTTATACCACATGCTTGTCAATGTGTCATTTTCTGTCTAATTTGGACATAAGTTAGCTTTTTAAGTAAATAAGGAAAAACTTGAAACATGAAAGGCCAAAATGAGAAGGGGGAAAAAAAATGAAAGGGCCAAAGTGGGAAAATGGCTAAACATAAAAGGGGCAAATTGTAACTTACCAAAAAATCAAATATAATGTACTAAAATCTAGGAAGATTGGAGTTTTGGAAGGGCCATAATACTCATACAAATGTGTTTTTACATTATCAATTTGAATATATATATATTATATGTAAATTGTGATAGAGCCAAATCAAGAAATGGATTTCATTAGAGAGAGAAAAATCTCAATTAGAAATACAAGAGCTCTCAAGCTCTGAAATATTCAATATCTAAAATATCATAAACTAAATACTAGAGGGACCTAACTACCAATTTATAGGAGAAAATAAAAGACACAGCACACACTTGTGGCACTAGAAATATAACAACCATACTAATTATAACTACACTAGACTCCCCCTCTAAAGAAAACAACTTATCCTCAAGTTGTGACTACAACAAAAAGACTCAAGAACGACATCAACAAAAAGACTCAAAACAATGACTTATTAAAGCATAATGGACATACAACAGCGAACAAGACAGTTACAAGTCCTTATTCAAGATCACCCTAGCAAATATCCCTTCATCAAAATGAGTTCTCACTTTTGCATGTCAACTGAAGCCATGTTGTTGTGGATAGACCACCCCTGTAGCATGTTGTTTTGGAAGCAAGATGTCATCAAAATAACTCCTTGCATATTCCCAAAATAAATGCATCCTTCCTTCACGAAGCCGGGTCAGGCAATATATGGCTTTGAAGATAGCACAAGAGGTATTTCTCAAAAGCAAAGATCACCCAACACCCATGATACCTCAACTTCATGACTCTCCACTATAATTTTCTTGGAATCTAGGAAAGGGATAGAAGGTGGGATTGCCACTACTTCCTTCAAGGGAAGCAATGTGAAGAGCAAAAATTGCTTCATCTAAAAGCTTTCTTCATCTTCAAAGGACACCTACAAGATCATCTTCATCATCATAGTGGCCAAAGATTGGAACTCCGTATTCACAACATCAACTTTCTCTTCATATTCATGAACATTAACTTAATCCTAATCCAATGCCCCACTCATTGGTTCATCAAAGATGGAAGCATCTTCATCATATCATTGTTCCTCGTCAAAGATAGGAACATCTTGATCCCAACCTTGCTCTTGATCAAAATCTTCTTCCATATCTTCTTCACTGAAGATGAACGCTTCAACATCATAGCTTGGTACAGCCACCTCCTTATGAAAGAGTAACCTATGACTTCCACCATCAAAAGGCTTGCTCTTTCAACACTAGTCCAAGGACCATGTTGGACATGGTTACAGGATAGTTGAGTTGGCCAAAGTCAAAGATGCCTTGGTATCGATGCCCGAATTTGGAAGCACCATTCCTTTGTTGTTCGTCTCCCAACAAAGATTGTATGTGAGTGAAAGGTGACGAAGCTTCTTTCTCATCTTCCCCCACTCTAATCTTTCCTTTGCCTTTTCGTTGCCTACCAACTAATAATTGTTTCCACCAAGCAAAGGCACTACCCTTGAGGCTTCGAGACACCAATTTCACCTTCCTTGCTTCTAGCACAGCATAACATTTCAAATGACTCTATGGTGTTCAACCATTCGTCAAACACGTCTCAATTATAGTTTCCATTGAATTTAGGGAAACACAGAGTCCTTGACATTGTCATTCCACTTAGAATCAAACCCATGTGAGTATGCTTTACGCCTATGGGGAGCACCAAAGGAATCATCAAGTTGATGATCCTTGGAACCATTACTACCTTTGGAAAGAAGTTGCAAGCATTTCACTCTTCCAACCAAGGTAGCCACTTGAGAACTCAACTCTTCAATCTCATTCCGTTGATTTTGGTTTACCATTGTTCCTTTCAAATAAGGATTCATCCGGAATTTTGTCTTCCAAATTCTTAGCAGATGCTCTACATCATCCACTTTTAACCCCCATTGAGCCATCAAATCAAAGATGAAATCAACCGAAAGGGAAAACTTTTGTCTGCAACAAACACACAATAGTGGCCAAGCAAAGGAAACAATTCTCACAATGAAATCAGCTCTTGATTAATGATAACACTACCCAGCACAGTCAATTGTCAATCACATCCAAGACAAACTAGTCGAACCTCAGACAAAATCAGAACACAAGAATCAAAGGCCACTTTGTTCCAAATCAACCAGCCAACAAACATGAGATACAATCCAGTCAAAGATCCACTCCAATCGAAATCACAAATCATTGCACCAAGACTCAAATCGAGAGCCAAAAAGTTGAATCAAAATGAGAGAATCAACAATCGAAATCAACCACAGACGTGAACTACAAAGAGTTGACTCAAGAGGAAAACAAAACAAATCAAGATCGAAGATTCCAATCATAGTAGATTGGGTCACAAAAACTTAAAACCGAGGTCCAATCAAGATCGAACTAAAAAAGGGCAAGATCACAGTTGCAACAGTTCGATCAAAAGTTGATCTCAAAACTAAAGTCAAGATTGAAGCAACACTCCCCGATCAAGTGGAAGCATGCGAAATCAAATCTCCACATCCATTGTGAAGTCAGATTGATGTCCAAGATCCAAATCTGCGTTTCGGGTCGAGTCGTACTGTTGAATCATAGAGAGGATTTCAGTTAGCGATATCAAATCTAGGGCTTCACATCAGTTTCGGATCTCAACCAAAGGATCGATTTGAATTCAAATCTCAACAGAGGGTCTCAGATCTTCAACTTGGTGTCGGATCAAGTTCGAATCTTCAACCTAGAGTTCAATTCAAGTTCGGATCTTGGCAAAGAAACAATTGAATCGAGATCACAACTCAACTATGATGTTAGATTGAGGTCGATCTAGAGTAGCGATGCTTGCAAAACAAGTATTCTCAGATCAAATTTACAAAATCAAAATCTCAAAACTAAACCTAGGTGATCGCAATCAGTGTTTTAAAAGCTCTAGGACTATCGAGGCACTAAGGTCTCCTGGAGCCTAAGCGTGAGGCATAAGGCGTAAGGTGAGGTGCCCGTTTCACAAAAGCGATGTATAAGTTGTAGAAGATAAGTAAAATTTCAATATTAGTACAGTTTTCAACATAAGCAAATATTTTTAGAATTTCAAAAATCATAAAGATAATATTTAACATTATAAAAAATCTTCAAAAAATAACAATCAACCTTCACCCAATACTATTTGTCTACCTTCATTAATTTATTGAAATGAATCATTTTTTTTTTTAAGATAAGAAACTCGCACCATATGGTAACTTACTAGTTTTAATTTTAAACCAGGACTAAATTGCCCGATAGCTTCAATCATTAGCCCAAAACTATCATAATTCACTATATTTAAAGGAATCTCAAAGTCATATATTCATATTGCAATTCCAGAGCTTTTGCTTGGTGACTAGGGCTTTTTTTATATGAAAATTGCGGCTCAAAGCTGGTGTTGGCATTGTATATTAAAGGGGTAGTAATTTCCTGTAGCTATACACAAAGAATAAGGCAGGAGCAAAAATTCAAATGAAGCGCACGAGGTGTGCGCTTCAAGCCTAAGCCTAAGGCACGCACCTCAAGCACTTTAGATGCACCTTTCCTACAACCCCTCGCCTCAAGTTGTTTGAAGTGCCTTAGGCGTGCCTCGGTGTGCCTCACACCTAAGCGCACACCTTTTAAAACACTGATTGCTATGGCGATTCACAAAAGTTGGTGACGGAGTCAAAGTCAACGAGAGATCTATTAAGCTCTGTAAAGTATCTTAGCCACTAAATCTAAGTCGATCCCATACTAGAATCGCAATCACAACAAGTTTTGAATCAAATTCAAAGTGTTTGATAAACACAGACATAAGGCAAATTAGGGGTTGTGTTACTGCAAATTATCAACCATGTTTGAGCTACGAACCGAGTGAATTCCAATTCATGCAATCGTCACACAAATAGGAACAAAGAATCTGAATTGAAGAAAATAAGAAATATTCAATCTACAATATCATAAACTAAATAATAAAGAGGCCTAACCACCTATTTATAGGATAAAAGACACAACTCTTATGGCACTAGAAACATAATAACCTAAGTAGCACGGACACGTGACATGACACAAATACGACACAGACATGCCAACACGACAATTCTCAAAAATTACAGGACACGACACTTGGGGACCATGCACAGAACATATAATTTTATATAACACTAATTTCTATATATTGATATTATTTTTCTTTTATTATTGTATTCTAAGTTATTTTGTTTAAACTTCTAATTAGTTTTGTGCGTGTCAAATTAATGGACACATGTTTAAGCAATGGATACGTGTGTCCTCTAAGTGTTCAAACAGTGTCCAAGTCTAAATTCTTTTTTGAAAAAATAGTACATGTTTGGATGAGTGTCGGACATGTGTCGGGAAAGTGTTCGACGAGAAAGGTTACAGCAGTTGCGATCGCCGTCTGGCAGTGGCGGTGTGATGGCCGATTCTTGGGTGTAAAAGGTCAGAGTATAACGATTGCGATACTTAGGCAAGTGAATTTTTTTATTTTTAGCACAATTTGAAAAAAACTTACCAATACGCATATTTTTTTTCCATGATCATATTTATTGGGTTTTAAAATAAATATTGATAAATTTTTGTAAATTTTTAAGTATGATCCAATATATTTCATATTTTTAAATCACTATAAACTGAGTTTTTTACATTTTATTTTAATAATTAATGACTTTATATTATACAAAAATTCAATCACTAACTATTATATATAAGATAAACAATGACAAAAGTAAGAGAATAAATAAGAGCCTAAATATATATATATATACATATTTTAATCAAGCCAAATAGATAATGACCACACTTATTATTATTATTATTATTATTATTATTATTATTATTATTATTATCAAACAATATATAGATAGACACACAAACAAACAAAATGGTTGAGTGATAGCAGCTGAATAGAATAGCATAAGTCTTACAGCTTCAACAAATCAATAACATGTTCTTCATCTTCCCTCTTCTCTCTCTCTATCTCTTGCTCCTCCATCTTTCATTTTTTATCTTCCCTCTTCTCTTTCTATCCCTCTTTCCCCATTTTCAGTTTTTTTTTTTTTTTTTCGAAAGAAGAGTTCAGAATCGTTATATAACGGTGCGTAACAGGCTTTTACAACATCGTTACGACCACTACGGCAGCCGCTACGGCCGACACACCTGTGAATCTCAATCATTGCAAAAGCGACCGTAACGGGTGGCGATAACCACCACAACCGTTACATAACGGCGTTACGTAACGGTTGAGGCCACTTTTGAAAACCTTGTCGACGAGTGTCGGTGTTAGCCACCGACATGCCACCATTTTAGAAGTGTCTGTGCTTCTTAGATAACAACCATTCTAATTCTAACTCCATCACATTGTACTATATTTTATTTGATACCTAATTGTTAAAAGAATTCTAAGATGGTAATCTATACAAGTTTACCCTTTACCATACTAAATTTTAAGGAATGTAATGTATCACATCACATTCCCTTTCTACATACCAAAACAATCTGATTGCAAGTATCATATGCATTTATTAACAACAACGAAGAAAAACAACAAAGATCAAAAAACTATAACACTCGAAAACAAACAAATTGATGATATATGTGCATGGTGACAAGGATAGAATTCAACAAGATAAGCGCCTAAACAATTCAGATTTTAGAAGGAAATGTTTGAGTGACCGGGGGAAACAATTCATGAAATACAAATCAGCAAATGTGTTATAAATAAGATGGGAGGGAGGAAACAACAAAAATTTTAGCCAAGAAAAGAAAACCGGGTTAAAGACATACATCTTTAGAAACACGTCCAAATTGTTGATATGAAACTATTTTACTTTATTGAAGAGTTTCCAAAATTCCTCAAGCATACAATTTGTAAAGAGCAACAAGAAGATTTTATTGACTATTGACTACAACCTTAAGTTGATAAAAACATAAATGCAATTAAATATTTTTCCTCTTTTGATAAGAATGCATAAAAATAAAGATAATGTACCTTGAAACCACGAAATAACTGCCGAGGGCCAGAAGCATACTTCAGCAAAGGAGTCGTATCCAACTAAAAGACAAACCAAGTAAATAGCCCCACAAACAATGACCACTGATGAAGTAAGGAATGGAATTCCTTCCCACCATTGCCCCAACCTAGCAGGCAATCGTGCCTATACGGATCATGGAAGTCCAACCCATAACCAAGGATGATATAATTAGTGGAATGAATACGGTTAAAAAGAAACTTTACCTATTCAATTTGCATGCCTTTCTTCATTTTAAGATGGAGAGAGAGAGAGAGAGGGAGAGAGAGAGAGATTACAATTCAGAGGTCATTATAAGCAGTGAGTATTGAAAAAGAAAATTTTACTAGGCCATAAATGATAATTCACTTGTCTTTTTTTTTTATTGTTTGGACCTATGAAGCACCGACACTTCAAAATGAGTGTCGTATCCGTGTCGACACTTCGGGGACACATGGGCAACTCGGGAACACAAATGGGACACACCACATGGTGTGTTCCCGTATTTAATTAATTTATTTTCAAGAGACACGCAGAGAACACTTCGGGGATACACTCAGCACTTGCCAAGTTGTCTTTTTTCCCATTTTATTTAGTGCTTTTAATGAATATTGAATGTTAATTATTTTTTTCTTAGATTTAAATACTTAATAGATTATCCATAAAAAAAGATATAACTGTAAGTGTTAATTTAAAAGTACTTTTTTTATTAAGAAAAATAGAATTAAAGTTAATTTTTGTTAATATTGATTGTTTGTGAATGTAATATTAATCTAGATAACAAATAAAATATATGAAAACATATTTTATTGGCGTGTCCCCGCCATGTCCGTTCCCCTATTTTTTTGAAATCGCCATGTCCCGTGTCCATATCCGTGTCCGTGTCTACATCCGTATTTGTGTCCATGCTTCTTAGGTTTGGACCAAACCATTAACAATAATTCTACAATCATACATCAACACAATTATAAATTTATTGAAAGCTTCAATTTTCACACACAACTTTCTCTCAATTCACACAATTTTCATTCGGAAGTTGATTTCCAAACAAAACTACATGGCTTGGAAATCAACTTCTAATGTAGGACATCATGTGCCTAACATGTGACTAGTTAGTGGACAGTTAACTGATAGCCTATATCTAGAGAAGTTGTGACCATTTTGTAACTAACTTTGATATATGATAATTGATTGGTTACAGATACTCTCTCTCTCTCTCTCTCTCTCGGATCCCATAAACTTCCAAACCAAAGATATAGCCCAATTATAAGGTGTTGTCTAGAAGTTGATTTCCAAACCATGTAATTTTGTTCGAAAGTTGATATCCACTTCAAATAGTGTGTGAACTAAGACAACATACTGTGTGGAAACAGAAGCTCCCATCTTTATCTCCGCTATATAGGGCAATCCCAAAGCTAGCTGGTAAGAAACCGTACCTATGTGCAACATTAACTGCTTAAATAAATTTCGGATAAATTACATTGACCTGCTCTAAAATTTGAAGAAACTACAACAAACCCCACAATTTTAGCATAATTACACCAACATCCCTTTTAGTAAAGTTAAAGAAACAAAAAATTATACAAATAAAGTGAAAACACAATGATAAAGAAAATAAAAAATATATTTTAATTTAAAAGAGATGGAAATTTTTCTATCCATGTGAGTAATGAATTACTGATTAAAATGGGGTCATGTGTTACATGACATAAAACATTACGGGAACCCAATGTAATTATGCCAAATTTGTGGGGATTTTTTCTGAACAGCCGAGGAGATCGAATGTAATTTACCAATAAATTTTCCTGCACCTACCGTGAATAAGAAAAATCAAATCAACCACTTCAAACAAACAAACTCAACATTATATGCATATTCATACCACGCTCGACCCATTAAAGATTTCAATGTAATTATCAGGTTATCATCAACAGGATTCCTCTGTATATATGACAAAACCAAGTACTGACAAAGAAACCAAGAAATCAACTTATCAAAAGTGAAAAGCTAGGGTTTCACATTCCCTCGAGACCATAAATCTATTCAACTATATCCCACATCAAAATCAGTAACCCTAATATCAGATTTTGAAATGTGAAGTTCACATAGTGAACGCCATTTGTTGGTGGTAGTGTTGTTGCGTAATATATATATATATATATATGCGAAAATTTATGAAGAATAAAATAGATCTTTAGAGGATTTACCTCAGAAACAATGTTGGGTCTCATTTTTCTCTGCGTCTTCTTCGCTATGTGCTTTGAACATGTCTCAAATTGGTTGTTATATGTAGCCAAACATCGTATGACATCTCTCTCGGGCTTTTCTCGACATCTCTCTCGGGCTTTTCTCGATCCCTCTGGATCTTATTTTAGACTCGGGCCCAACAACCGAATCGGGTAATGTGCTTTTGTCGTTTTTTTTGTCTTTGGTTTTTTTTCCTGTGGTTCTAGTGCTTTTGTCCTTGTACGTACCTACATGATCCAATCCAGCCCGACCGCACTGGACCATACCTGACCCGACCCTATCCTACCGGACCCTATCCGACCCTGATCAACAATATTACAAATCTACCCTTATCAATTCGAAATTTATTCAAAAATAATAATTAATAACTCAAATTCATTTTATGTGTAAATCTCATATTTTATCAATTCAATATCCACCACACAAACACATTCAGATTGTGTTTGTTTTGAGGAATTATTCCATAGGATTAGACTATTAATCCAATTGGACTAAAGTCTATTGTCTGGTTCAATTTTTTTTCTCCAAATTAATAGTCCCTCAAGACTATTAGCTCTCATATGAGGAATTATTGTATCTTAGGAGATAGGGTGGGATTATTTTCATGGAATTGATATTTCATGAGACTAATATGCGAAATGTCTATTTTACCCTCATACTATTACTTAATAAACAATTATAAAATTATAAAATAGTCTTTTGAACATTTATAAATTATTTTTTTAGTGTTGTTACTTTAAAATTATGTATTAAATAAAAATTATAAATTATAAATTTAATTTAATTAAAAAGAATAAATTTAAAATTATGGCCTTATAATTTTTTTAGTGTTGTTAAAAAATTAAATTTATATACTAAATAAAATTATTTTTTTAGTATTGTTAATTTAAAATTATATATTAAATATAAATTATAAATTTAATTTAATTAAAAATAATAAATTAAAAATTATGTCCTTATAAACTAAATTTTTTTAGTGTTGTTAAAAAATTAAATTTATATATTAAAAAAAATTATTTTTTTAGTGTTGTTAATTTAAAATTATATATTAAATAAAAAATATAAATTATAAATTTAATTTAATTGAAAATAATAAATTAAAAATTATGGCCTTATAAATTAAAATTTTTTTGTATTGTTAAATTATAAATTATAGATTACAAATTTAAAATTATATATTAAATAAAAATTATAAATTACAAGGGTAAAATAGTCTTTTGAACATTTATCCTTATCTAGTCCGTTCAACCAAATATTAGATTCACTAAAAATAGTCCAATCTAAACATCTAATCACATGACTAAACAAACATAGAATATAAATCCAGTCTAACTAAATAATCTGGGGATAATGTATCTAGGACTAATAGTCCAATGGATTACAATCTCCTTTATCCAGTCCGTCCAAATAAACATACCATCAAGGTAAATTCAGGATCCGTAAGGGTGGGTTCCTAGCAATTTTCTACCCTAATCTTGTTAAAAAAAAATGTGTTTGGTTACAATTCTCATAAATTATTTTTAAACAGTTTCATTTGTTTTTATTGAAATTTTTTTATATGTTAGTCAATTTTTTTTTATTTTATAGATACATTAAGATTAGATACATCTAAACATAAAAAAAAAAAAACTAAAATATGAAAAACAAAATCACTAAAAACAAGTGGAAACCAGAACAAAAATACATATAGATTTTTGTTAAGATTTTTATCTATTTTTAGTGATTTTTTTTAAAAATATTTTAGCGAATTTATTTTACATTTTAAATGTATCCTAATTATGTGCATCTAAAAAATATAAAGAATTGATTAAAATGTTAAAAAAATATTAAAAATAAATGAAAACTCATTTAAAAAATATTTTTAAAAAATCAAATCAAGCAGAGTAATATGCGAAATCATAGTTTACCAAAAATGATCACATAGTTAGGAGGACCACATGGCCATGTATGTATCCAATAGTATCATTTTTTTTTTCATTATTAATTTGTTTATAAAGTTATGTAAGTCTTTAAGCTCTTCTGTGACTTTTCCGGAACACAAAATAATTACTCAATCCGTCTTAAAATATTAGTCCCTTATTTTATTTTTCATTGTCCCAAAATATTAGTCTATCTTCAAAAATCAAGTACAAAAATAACATAAATTTCCTATTTTGCCATTCTTTTAAATTAATAAACAATATAAAAAGTACAATTATGACATTGATATTTTCAAAAAATGTACTATCAAAAGGGTAATTTTGAAAAATTAACTTTTTTCAAATGCAATAATTGTACTATTAAAAAAAGTTAAATTCTCCAAAAATGACCATTATTTTGGGACAGAGAGAGTAGTTTGAGTTTTTACTTACTTTGCTCTTTCCCAATAAAGATTGTGAATTCTATGGGAGGGAAAAATTGTGAATATTCTGTTTGTACAGCACAAAAAAAATTTAGTTCATATTATTTTGGATAAATTACACTTTAATCCTGATAATTATGGCCTCGAATTACTTTACCATCCTTAATTGAAAATTGAGAAATTAAAATTCAGTAGAATTTTCACAAAATAATTATATATTTATGAAAAAAATTAAAATTTTAATTATTAAAGTTTATAAAGTTTAGGGTTATTTACACAGAGATCTCTCAAACTATTGAGAAATAGCAGTTATAAAAGCGTACAAATGGACACTCTAAAATATTAAGAAGTATTATTTTAACTCCCTAAACTATAAAAGCGTACAGCTAGATTCCCTAAACTATTATCATGTTTCAATTTTACCCATTCTGTTATTGCACCGTGAGTTAAACCAAATTTTTGACATTTTTTAGATGAAAATACCCTTCAACACTCTATATTACACGGCCAGCAACACTTCATCTCAATTTTTTTTCCCTTTTTTGTTTTATTATTTTTTTAAATATTCTTTCTGCAAAAATATATTTACAAAGGATATTTAAAAAATAATAATGGATGATACTTAAAAAAAACCATAATAATGGAATTGTAAATATATAGAGTGTTAAAGGGTATTTTCATCTCAAAAAAAAATTAGAAGCGCTTGGTTTAACTCACAATGTAATAATAGAAAGGGTCAAAGTGAAACATGCCATGAGATCCATTTGTATGCTTTTATAGTTTTTAGAGTGTCAAAGTGATACTACTTAATAATTTAGGGGGTCCATTTGTACACTTTGACAGTTTAGAGGGTCAAAGGTATACTTCTCACGTGTAGGGAGTCTCCGTGTAAATAACCCTAAAGTTTACCATTGCTTGGAAATTATTTTTAAAAATTTACACTAAAATTTTCTATTAAAAATTGAAACACTTAACCCCTTCATCTACTTTTTTTTTTTTTTTTCAATCTAAACCTTTATAATGAAAATATCCTTTCAACTGTAGTGTGAGAACCTGTATTTTATAATTATATTAAATTATTAGATGTCTCTATTTTAAATTTTGATAAATAAAAATATTTTCATTTCACGATTTCTGTCTAAAATTTATTTCTATAACAACTTAAACCTTATTTTATCATTGTAGTATTTTATATTACTTTAATTATAATTATTGTGGATACCATGTCTTTCAACGCACCCACATGTCATGCCTAACTCAAAACTTTTCCATCTATATCTCACATTGAGTGTGAATCATATGATCCATAATGGTAATGAATTGTTTATTCTATAATCGTTTATCCCATAAGTTACCACAATAAATCGATTCATAGAAAAGAGTTGACACTTAGTCTTTTTCTAAGGAATTAAGAAATGTATTTGACTTTAAAAACCAACATAGAGGCACTAATCTATCATAACCAAAAATCTTGGTTCGTAAGTGTAGGTACGAAAGGGAAACGTCATTAAATGAGCACCTTTTCCGCCCAATCAATTGACTTGCCTCTACTAATCCATTACTTTATGAGATTTTATGATTCAATTGACTCTCATGAGCTCAATTATTAACCCTAAAATATTTACTAAACTATCAACTAGGTAATTGAATAAACAAGATATCACCTAAGTTGGACACATGAATATAACCACACAAATCAATGATTTTCACAAAAACAAACTAATTTTCTTACTCAAAAGTATGGCTTAAACACACATGATCATAAATATAAGTAGTATCATAAAACATCCAAAACAAATTATTAAACCACATAAAACATATAAATTGTATTGTTGAAAAACAATGCATCAAACAAGCAACATACTATAAAAAAAGGACTTGCCTAGTACTCCTCAGCACCACGACAAATAAAAACATGACATAGTATACAATTATCCCAAACATGACAATTGATGCACACAATATGATCCTATAACCTGGTTAGGTAATATATTCATCAAAACCAACACTTAACATATAAAATGTTAAACAAAACCTAAATTGTTATGTATGAATTAACTAGGCTGATATGCATGATTTATAGCTGTTTTATCATTCTAAAATATAATAACAAACATGCGTTGAGCCAACTAAATCTAACTAACATGAAATTACATGATGTTATGCTAACATGTAAACTAACATGAGAAGTAACTAACCACAATCAAACATGGAAAACATGACACAAATACTTGAAATTAAAAGAGAATAAGATCAGTACCTGGGGTTTGAATATCACACCGAAGAACACAACCAAAAATGTGAAAAATCGTGCTTAAAGCTTCCCTCAAGCTTCAATATTGTTTTGATCAACTTGCTTTGACCTTAGATCTCCTTTAGGTTGTTGATTAGCTGCTGTATTAGGGTTTGGAATCTTGGATTTGAGGCTAATTGGTTCAACTATCAAGCTTCAAGCTCACTCTATACTTGCATTTCAACAAAATTCTTGAGATCCTCAAAAAATGAAGCAATGGGGTGTAGTTATAAGCATAAGAAACCATAGGGTTTAATCCTAGGTGTTCTAGGGTTGCCTTATCTATTTCTTGCGGCGCCTCCTGCTTAAATTGATCAGTAATCCCAAACAAACTAGGAGTCTATCCCAATCAAACACACGTGAGACTACACCTAGCCCCTTGTGTAGTCGGGAATACAATGCACGACTAACGATATGTTAATACAGGTTGACTTCTCAAATATAGTTGTATGTTGGTCAACCCACTGGCCCACTTGGTCCTAAGTCCAGTGTTTTACTCCTGGGCTAACGTGTTGTCTAAGAAAGCCTAATTAACTCCCAATTTATGTTTTTTTATAACAATTCAGCTAACACTTTTGAAAAAACTCATCAACTCAAACTTAAATAGACCTCCATCCCTTTCCCTTTAAAAGAGGCCAAAATGTTAGGTTTTGAATAAAACGAGTTTCAACAGTAAAATGGTCATTTTGGAAAAAAATAATGTTTTTTTTGATATAAAAAGGTGATACAACGACAGTGAATGTCAAATACATCTCTAAAGTCAAAGTTTAACACTTTCACCATCGGGAAGCATTCAAGTGCCTAAATCTTTATGGTCGATCAAAATGAAGTGTCTAAAGTTATCACTCTTTAATAGAACTCAAGCAGTAATAGGTAATGAGAGTGAATGTTAAATATCTGAGATCAACTCATTTGGTAGGACCATAAGACGTAAAGCAGTGACAAACAAGCATGCATATTGTCATTGTAAGGAATTAGGTTAGTATAGTTCTGGGACAAGTGATATGCAACAATTATATTTGTGCGTGAGTAGAGTGCTTAGCAAAAAAACATGTAAACAATCACGAAGCATGCAATACATCTAAGAAATTGAAGACAATGGAGAATAATACCTGTCATCCTCATCTAGGTAATGAGAGAAATGAGATCAATTCGACACCTGATCATGTGCATTTGCAAAATGCACAAAGAAAAAACAACAACTAGAGATAACATGCACACTATAGTATAGTTAGAAAAATGTGACATTTATCAACTCATCTGTAAATACTCAGTGGAAATGGCTTGACACCTAGTCATGATCATTCGCAAATAAAACATGAGGAAATAACAACTTAATCACTTTCATCCTCAAATGAAATGTGGAAACCAACACCTAGTCATGCTCATTCTCAAATGAGGCATGGAAATAGATACTTGATCATACTTATCCGTAAATAAAGTATGAAAAATAATTTGACACCTAATCATGATTGTCTGCAAATAATGCATGGGAAGAGAAAACTCGTCACGTTTATTCACAGATGAAACATGGAAATTGATGCGTAATCATGCTTATCCTCAAATGCGACATGGAAACTGACACTTGATCATGCTTATCCTTAGACAAAGCATAGAAAATCGACACTTGATCATACTCATCTATATATAGTGTATGAAAAACCAATACTTGATCATGCTCATCTGCAAATAAAGTATGGAAAGCAAAAACGTGTGATAAATGTTCCACTTATAAACAATAACTAAGGGATAAACAAGTGTGTACCAATTATGATTGATAACTAACAAAAGTGTGGTATGTGTTACTCGTGATGAACAATCTAACATACCAAGTGTGTGACTCCATTAGGGAACGGTGACTGCAACTATGACAAGTGTGTGCCACTCGTTGCGAATAGATAAGTAGGTGGTGTGCGTGTGTGTGTGTGCGCACGCGCGTGCGCGCTCAACTCCCCGAAATCATTACAATAAACTGAGACTAATGATTAATTAAACAACACCATAATCCAAGAATAAAGTCTTTTCATTCATATACTTCAAGTGTACAAAAGAGTGACACATGCATTTATACATTCATAAGCCCTGACCCTGAATCTATAGCATGTATTATGAACAAAAGATATGAAATAAAAGTTAAGCAGATATATAATGCCCTATTACCTACAACTTTTCCAAGACGGTGCTTTGTTACAACAAAAGTGAGTTCAAACTCAGTACAAATAAAACCTTAGGCTTGTACAAAATAAATACAACAAATGACAAAAATAGAAGCTCTTGGCTCCAAGTCCTCACAAGCTATTTCCTTGCGCGGAGGCATATCATCAGCACCTGAAAATGGGTTTCCACATAGAGTGAGCCAAAGCCCAGTAAATATACTCTAACACTGTGTATGTGTCATGACCCGAACCCGCCCCTGTGGATTAGGATCATAACCGACCAGTAATTATGAGATTACTTATGGCTTGAGATAAAAATCAAATCATATTTAATAATAGGGGGCCAAAATGTCGAAGAAAAACTTTCAAGGGTTGTTCAATGAGTTGTGCATACATCGCATAACAAGAGTTTTTCACTTTTATAATAAACTCACTGTCACGACCCAAACCCGCCCCTATAAGTTTAGCATCATGACCGACCAATAATTTTAGATTACCTACGACCTCTATTAACAAAATCAAATTAACATGAATTATGAGGCTTAGCGTAAGCAAATTAAAATATAGAAGTAGTCTATTGAGTTGTGCATATATGAAAAGAGTTCGCATGAACACTACACAATCGTTCTATAGGTAAGTGCATACACCACAAAAGATTTTTTTTTAAAAAAAAAAGAAAAAAGAAAACAACAACATTCAGCCCTTAATTATGAACTTGTCAAGTCTTACATAAGCAAAACCCTTATCCAAAAACCAAACCAAGAGTTTAAAATCAAAAAAAGGGTTTAGATTTTGCTTGGCTCCACACGAGTCCAAGTTGGCTCCTTCACAGGAGCTCCACAAAAGGCTGACAACTTAGTGACTCCGAGGCACTCTCTATCCTTGATGCCCATTTTGCTCACCTACATATATATACATACATAAATAGTGAGTTAATGCCCAATGAGTAATAACAGAATAAAGAGATTATATGAATGAAGTTCAATGCCATCACGAATATCAGTTTCACATTTCTAGTCAATCTTAACATTACTAACAATTTCATTCAATTCATGTGACACATCCAATAGAGTAACCATGTATCATTAACAATGGGACCTCGAAGGTAAATCAATGTTCAATATTCAATGTGACCACGAAGGTCTAACATTAGAGATCTCTGTGTTTCAAATATCCAATGGGCCATGGTATTGTTTCCCCCGGGCGAGGGCCAATGGGCCATGGTATTAATTTTCCCCAAGCAAGGCCTCTTTATCAATGGGCCATGGTATTATATTCCCCAGGCGAGGGCCTCACTAAAAGATTCCACGAATACACTTTCAGAAGGGAACTTCATTCATTCATAAGAAACTAGCATTCAATAAGTCATTTGATATATCAATAAGTCATTCATGTATCAATTTCAGTAACAATAACATTTTCAAAAATAATTATAACTCGAACATATCTTTATAGAGTTATTACTCACAGTGGGTTACGTTGTCACTAGGCCTCAAACATTCACCTATACAAAACACATAACAAAAATGCAATTGGTGTACTGTTCGATAACCATTTCGCTTTAATTAAAATTTCCTCATGTGTTTCCAACTCATTCCATGTTTCTATGAGCTCAATTGGTACCTAAGAATACTTGAAGTGACATGAGGATGCAAGTATGTGCTTAAAAGAGTTAGGCAAAACTTGCTGAAAACAGGGTCTCCGCTTGAGCGTAGCTTCCTTTGCTCGAGCGGGGGTTCAAAAATAAGGGTGGTCGTTCGAGTGCAACTTCTGTCACTCGAGTGGTCTACAAACTCTACAAAAGTACTAGTTGTATGAATTTTCTGCTCAATGGGTGCTCGACGGTCGCTTGAGTAGAAGACTGAGAAAAAATGGGTTCGCTCGAGCGTGCATTCTGTCGCTCGAGCTACCATGCAAATGTCTGCAAAAATGCTGGGAGCGTGAATTTTACGCTCAAGCGAAGCTTTCCTCACTTGAGCGAACTGGTCGAATTATGGAATTTCTAGAATTGTGTTTGAAGTCCAAACTAGATATTCAAAGGTCCAAAACTTGTATTTTTTGTACAAAAACTTGGAAAAACGTTGTATAACATGGAAACACTTCAAATTTGAAACCATTTATTCAAAATCATGCTCCAATTGTACAAATTCAAGCTTATAATATCAAGTTGAAACCATGCATGTTATGGATTGAGTCCTCTTCCTTTCAAAACACTACAAAGTGACATGAAATGCATGAATCCATGGATGATCTTCAAGTTCATGCCTCCTAAGCTTCATACATATATGAATTTCAAGAAATCTTAACTCCAAAATGAAAGATCAAGCATGCATGTGCATAATTCAACGCAAATTCATAATATTCATGGTAATTCATGCTCAACGTACTCAATTTCAAGCAAATGATCCTATAACTCCATGAACTTAGTTTCTACATGACTCAATTCCAAGAATTTAGGATGGATTTCATACCTAATGTGTGAGTTCAAGTGTAATTCCCTAAGTCCTCCACAATTTCTTCAAATTCTCCTTCCCATCTCTAGAATTCTTGAGCTCACCTTCATTCACTCTCAAGATCTCAACCCATATGTCTATATTATGAGCTCAAGACTTAATTAGGGTCTTATATAGGGTGTGATTAACTAATGCTAATTAAGCTTGCTTATGGATGATCAATCCTACTCAATTTAATTCATTTTAATTATTTTATTCTAACTATTTTGGTCCAAATAAAATTTTGCCAAAAGATGCCATAAAATTCTAAATATTCTAATTAGCCTATTGGGTTAGTCAATTTTGGCTTCTAAAACCGTTTGGGCTTTCAATTTCTGATTCTAAGTTGATAAGTGAACAGATATTCCAAGTAATAACAAATAACCACAAAATTAAGTATATAATCACACAATTAAACATACAATCATGCAATTAAGTTTATTGAAAAAATATAATATAATAGTTCGGAGGCCAGGGTTGTCATAGTCTCTCCCCCTTAGAAAGTTTGGTCCTCCAAACTTAAGTTACTTTCGAATTAAAATAAATGCGAATATCGTTGCCGTATCTCATCCTCTTTTTCCTAAGTGGCCTCTTTCCCATAATGTTCTTTCCACTTGGTTTTCACCATAGGGATAGTTTTGTTTCTTAATTGCTTTACTTGTCGATCAATGATTTGTATAGGCCGTTCTTCATAAATCATATTCTCATCTAAAGCAATCCAATGGTGGTCAATCACATGAAACATATCTTTAAGGTACCCATGAAGCATGGATACATGGAAAACATTATGCATTTGTTCCATCCCAGGTGGCAAAACGATACGGTAAGCAATAGGACCCAATCTCTCAAGAATTTGAAACGGTCCAACATAACGAGGAGTCAGTTTTCCCTTCTTGCCAAATCTCATCTGTTCTTTCATCAGTGTAACTTTGATAAATACATGATCCCCCACTTCATATTCGAAGTCTCTTCTTTGCTAGTCCGCATAATTTTTCCGTCGGCTTTGTGTAGTCTTAAGCCTTTGCTGAATGATTTTGATCTTTTTGATTGTTTCTTGCACAAGTTTGGTACCATAAATAGCCCTATCACGAACCTCTGTCCAACAAATTGGCGATCTACACTTTCTGCTATATAGTGCCTCATATGGTGCCATGCTAATACTAGTGTGAAAACAATTGTTATAAGCACACTTGGCCAATGGCAAATACGTTTCCCAGTTGCTACATACGAAGCATGTCTTCTCAGGTCTGAATAGTCCTTTCGGTTTGCTCATCAGTTTATGGATGAAATGTTGTACTAAATCTCAATTATGTTCCTATTGCATCCTATAGACTATGCCAAAATCTAGAAACAAATTTAGGATCCCTATCTGATACAATAGAGACTAGAACCCATGCAATCGAATAATTTCATCAATGTAGATAGTAACAAGTTTATATGCAGTAAAAGAAGTCTTTACAGCAAGAAAATGAGCAGACTTAGCTAGTCTATCAACTATAACCCAAAGAGAGTCCATGCCTCTAAGCGTTTGAGGTAGGCCAACAACAAAGTCCATTGTGATATTTTCCTATTTCCATTCCAGGATAGGAAGAGACTGAAGCAACCCTGCTGGTTTCTGATGTTCCGCTTTCACTTGTTGGCATTGTAAACATTTAGAGTTAAAGTTGGCAATCACTCTTTTCATGTTGGGCCACCAATACACTAACTTCAAATATTCGTACATTTTGGTGCTTCCTGGGTGCATAGCAAACACTGACTTGTGGACTTTCTCCAAAATTTTCCTTCTCAAATCTGCATCATTTGGAATACACAATCTCCCTTGAAATTTCAACACGGAATCTTCAATTATGAATCCCGGTTTAGGCTTGGTGTCAAGTTCATCACAAATCTTCTTCAAAAGCTCATCATTCATTTGTTTTTCCTTGATTTCTTCAATAATGGTAGGCTGTGCAGACATTGCAGCTATCAAGCTATCTTATTCAAACGGCACCACCTCAATTTTGAGTTTTTCAAACTCTAGTAGTAACTCTCTCTCTGATCTGTGAGTAAACAGGGAAGATTCTTCACATTCTATCTGCTAAGTGCATCTACCACAGTATTGGCTTTGATAGAAAGATAATGGATTTGCAAATCATAGTCTTTGATTAATTCAAGCCATCGCCTTTGACGCATGTTCAACTCCTTTTGGGTGAAAAAGGTACTTTCAGCTTTTATGATCAATGTACACTTCACATTTGGTTCTATATAGGTAGTGACGCCATATTTTCAATGCAAATACAACTGCGGCAAGTTCTAGGTCGTGTGTTATATAGTTTTTCTCATGTAGATAGTTTTTCTCATGTGGTCTCAGTTGTCGGGAGGCATAAGCAATCACCCTGCCATTCTGCATTAAAACACAACCTAAACCCTTACAAGATGCATCATTATAAATCATAAATCCTTCCGTACCTGAGGGTATAGTGAGGATTGGAGCTGTGGTCAATCTTGTCTTTAGTTCTTGAAATGCAGATTCTTTTTGGTTGATCCATTCAAATGGTTCCCCCTTTCGAGTCAATTGAGTCAATGGCACCACAATCTTTGAGAAGTCTTTAACAAACCTTCGATAATAACCAGTCAATCCCATAAAACTATGAACTTCTGTTACATTAGTCGGAGTAGGCCAATCAACAATCGCTTCAATTTTCTGAGGGTCAACTGAGATACCATTTCTGTTAATAACATGCCCCAAAAACATTATTTCATCAAGCCAAAACTCACACTTCTTCAATTTCCCATACAATTTCTTTTCCCTATGTGTTTAAAGAGTCATTCTCAAGTGTTGTTCATGCTTATCTTTACTTTTCGAATAAATCAAAATGTCATCAATGAATATAAGAACAAAGTCATCTAGAAAAGGTTTGAAAATTCTGTTTATCAAATCCATAAATGCTGCGGGCGCATTAGTGACTCCGAAAGGCATGACTAAAAACTCATAATGCAGAAAGCAGTCTTTTCAATATCTTTAGCCCTCACTTTTCAACTGATGATAGCCTGATCTCAAGTCAATTTTTGAAAATACCTGAGCCCCCTGCAACTGGTCAAATAAATTATTAATACGCGACAATGGATATTTATTCTTCACCATTACCTTATTGAGTTCTCGGTAATCAATACATAATCTGAGGGTCGTATCTTTCTTCTTTACAAAAAGAACCGGCGTTCCCAACAGCGATGTACTTGGACGAATAAATCACTTCTCAAGCAATTCCTGCAACTGAGTCTTCAATTCTTTCATTTCAATAATGGACATAAGGTAGGGAGTTTTAGAAATAGGTTGTGTGCCTAGTATTACATCAATTGTAAACTTAATCTCTCTATCAACAAGTTGGCCAGATAATTCATCCGGAAACACATCGAGAAAATCTCTCTCCACTGGTATATTGTCTAGAGTAATGTCCATGGTTAGTTCAGTTATTACACTACACAAATACCCTTGACAACCCTTACTCATTAGTTTTTGGGCTTTCATGGCAGATATAAGGTATGGTGGTGAAACTACCCCTTTTCCCTCGAAATAAAATTCACCTTGTCTGAGAGGTCGGAACATCACTCGTTTCAAAGCACAATCAATAGTTGCATAGTATTTATCTAGCCAATCCATACCCAAAACAACATCAAAATGTCTCATGTCTAAAGGTATTAAATCAGCATACAAAACAACATTCTCGAGAAATGATTCACATACAACAAATATAGTTGAACATAACATGGATCCCCCCGTAGGTGATGCAACACATAATATATAACTTAATGTTTCCATAGGTCTATTCAAAGTTTCAGCAAAAACCATAGAAACAAACGAATGTGTAGACCCTGAATCAATTAAAGCATAAGCAGATTTGCCACAAAATGGACCTGACACTACTACTTCAATATTTTGAGTGCCCCCCTGGATCAATGCAAAGACTCTTTCTTGTCTCTGTTCATTTATTGTGGTAGATGATGTTGCAGCTGGTTTTGTTATGGGAATTGATCCAATCAATCTTGTGGCACCTCGATTACTACCCTGACGTGACTGTGTACAATTTTTCGCCATATGCCCCATCTTTCCACACTTGTAGTAAGCCCCCGTAGTGTGATAGCAAACACCCTGGTGCTTCTTCCCACAAATACTGCAACTAGGTACTGAGTTACCACTTTGGGTTGACCTCGAATTACTGGAATTCCCAGACTTCAACTTCTTTTTTGTTGATGTTGTCCCCTTATTAAAATTCTGTCTCCTACCCTTCCATTCAAAATTCTGTTTACGGTTGGCCACATTTCTCTCTGTTATTAGTGCCCTATCAAGCAAATCCACATATGTTGGTAATTTAAGTACATTGACTCTGTCTAGGATTGGGTCACGCAAACCTCCCTCAAATTGTCTAGCTTTCTTGTAGTCCATATCTACCATGTGAGGTGCGAAGTGGCTAACTCTGTAAAATGAGTTTCATACTTAGCTACTGATTTGTTTCCCTGTTTGAGTTCCATAAATTCAGACACTTTTCTGTCCTCGTACATATTGCGGGAAGTATTTCTCGTAAAAGATCTCTAGAAAACAAGCCCAAGTAACATCCTTATTCTCATCTCGAACCAATATCCACTAACACATTGCATCATCTTCTAATGTGAATGCAGCTAGTTGTATCCTCTGAGCTTTGGTACATGGGAATGCTTCAAACAACTTCTCAATCCCTAAGACCCAAGCTTCGACCTTCAACGGTTCAATTCTGCCATGGAACACTGGTGGCTTCATCTTTTTGAATTCTTTAGTCAAAGAAACAGTACAGTCCCCCGTCTGACACCCTGGGGCTGGTGGTGGTACAGGCATTGGAGGTGGAGGTGGCAATTGTTATTGTTGTTGCCACTGCTGTTTTTGTCTTATGGCTTTAGCCATGTCCTACATTCGTTCCATTCTATCCAATCTTGAGGAGGTTGCTTCCTCTAGCATATCACCTCTTGTTCTCACCATTTTCTATATGAAACTTGTATTATGACAAACACAATATATATTCATGCACACAATTACATATATAATCACGAAATCATCTCACTCAAAATTTCAAATGCACATGAATGCAATCCTGAAGTCACTTATAGACTCTCTATAGCTCAATATACCAGTGAGTGAGATATAACTCGTGCTTTGATACCACTCTGTCACGACCCAAACCCGCCCCTATAGGTTTAGCGTCATTACTGGCCAGTAATCTTAGATTACCTATGACCTCTATTAAAAAAATCAAATTAACATGAATTATGGGGCTTAGCGGAAGCAAATTAAAATATAGAAGTAGTCCATTAAGCTGTGCATATATGAAAAGGGTTCGCATGAACACTGTAACCGTTCTATAGGTAAGTGCATACACCACAAAAGATTTAAAAGAAAAAAGAAAACAACAACATTCAGCCCACAATTACGAACTTGTCAAGTCTTACATAAGCAAAACCCTTATCCAAAAACCAAACCAAGAGTTTAAAATCAAAAAGGGGTTTAGACTTTGCTTGGCTCCACATGAGTCCAAGTTGGCTCCATCATAGGAGCCCCACAAAAGGTTGACCACTGGGTGACTTCGAGGCACTCTCTATCCTTGATGCCTATCGTGCTCACCTACATATATATACATAAATAGTGAGCTAACGCCCAATGAGTAATAACAGAATAAAGAGATTATATGAATGAAGTTCAATGCCATCACGAATATTAGTTTCACATTTCTAGTCAATCTTAACATTAATAACCATTTCATTCAATTCATGTGGCACATCCAATAGAGTAACTATTTATCATCAACAATGGGACCTCAACGGTAAATCAATGTTCAATATTCAATGTGACCATGAAGGTCTAACATCAGAGATCTCTATGTTTCAAATATCCAATGGGCCATGGTATTGTTTCCCTCCCAGGCGAGGGCCAATGGGCCATAATATTAATTTCCCCCAGGTTGGGCCTCTTTATCAATGGGCCATGGTATTATATCCCCTAGGCGAGGGCCTATTAAGCAATGGGCCATGGTATTATATCCCCCAGATGAGGGCCTCACTAAAGGATGCCACGAATACACTCTCAGAAGGGAACTTTATTCATTCATAAGAAACTAGTGTTTAATAAACAATTTGATTCAATAAGTCAATCAATCATTCATATATCAATTTCGGTAACAATAACATTTTCAAAAATAAATATAACTTGAACATATCTTTATAGAGTTACTACTCATAGTAGGTTACGTTGTCACTAGGCCTTGGACGTTCACCTATACAAAACACATAATGAAAATACAATTGGAGTACCATTCGATAACTATTCCACTTTAATTAAATTTTTCTCATGTGTTTCCAACTCATTCCATGTTTTTATGAGCTCAATTGGTGCCTCAGAGTACTTGAAATGACATGCAGATGCAAGTATGCACTTAAAAGAGTTAGGCAAAACTTTGTGAAAACAGGGTCTCCGCTCGAGCGTAGTTTCCTTCACTCGAGCGGGGGTTCAAAATAAGGGTGGTTGCTTGAGCACAACTTCTGTCGCTCAAGCGGTCTACAAACTCTGCAAAAGTACTGGTTGCATGAATTTTTTGCTCGATGGACACTCGACGGTCGCTCAAGCAGAAGACTGAGAAAAAGTGGGTTCGCTCGAGTGTACACACACACACACACATATAAGCGAAAATTTATGAAGAATAAAATAGTTCTTTAGAGGATTTACCTCAGAAACAATGTTGGGTCTCTTTTTTCTTTGCTTCTTCTTCACTATGTGCTTTGAACATGTCTCAAATTTGTTGTTATATGTATCCAAACATCATATAACATCTCTCTCGGGCTTCTCTCGATCCCTCTGGATCTTGTTTTAGACTCGGGCCCAACTACCGAATCAGGTAATGTACATTTGTCTTGTTTTTTTTTTTTTTTTTTTTTTTTTCTTTGGGGTTCTAGTTCTTTTGTCCTTGTACATACCTACATGATCTAATCTAGCCCAACTCGACCTTACCGTACCTTATCCAACCTTGATTAACAATATTACAAATCTACTTTTATCAATTTAGAATTTATTTATAAAAATAAAAAAGATAAAAAATCAATGGCTCATATTTATTTTATGTATGGATCCCACATTTCATCAATTCAATATCCACCACACAAACACACTCAAAGTAAATTTGGGGTCTGTGAGAATGGGTTCCTAGCAATTTTCTACCCTGATCTTGTTAAAAAAAATGTGTTTGGTTACAATTCTCATAAATTATTTTTAAATGGTTTCGTTTGTTTTTATTGAATTTTTTTTTAATATTTTAGTCAATTTTTATTTTATTTTATTTTATAGATACATTAAGATTATATACATCGAAAAAGTTTAAAAAATATAAATATATATATATATATATATATTAACTAAAATATGAAAAACAAAATCACTAAAACAAGTGAAAACCCGAACAAACATTCACCGCTCATTCAAGTCCATTAGATTAATAGCTTTGATATTTGTATTGTGTAATAATTAGTTAATTAATTAGTTCATTCATTTGAGTTTGTAATAATTAGTTAATTAGGTCATTCGGACCCTCTTGTGCGATGGCAAATTTGTAATATTTGTATGTCTTTCGATTCTGATTTCTTTCTCTTGTTTACTTACATGCTTACTGTGGTTGTATGTGGTATCATATTTTCGTTTCATATCATTGACATGCTTTGCATCTATTTTTGCATGCATTAAGGTTCAGTTCATCATTTTTAATATCATTGTCATTTCCTACTTATTTGAATACGTGCATTACCACGTGCTTTGAGTTAATCCATATGACATATAATAAGCCGAACCTAGTAGTTGCATTCTTGTATGTGTTGCATTAGCCATTTTGCATATAGGATCATGTATTTTTCTAACTATATTCTTTTCTTTGACTTGCCTCGGTTAAATACTAGGTAAGCATTTTTCCTTTAGTATATTGCATGTGTGTTTGTGTTGCCATGTAAAGCATACTACCATAAGGCTACTCGCTTACTTGAAATATCTCTTTGAATGCCTGGGGATGAAGGCTATTTCACTTACGTTGGAATAACTTTGATTATTATACATATGAGCTAACTTTTCCTTTGAGTTGCACGTATTCAAAATGCTTTTCAAACAAACATGAAATCAAAGCATTCCAAAGTAAGTGACGTGGTCTATACTAGTTTGCTTCACATAATAATGTTAGCATTATTAATAATCAGAACATGAGGATATAATGTCTATAAAATTCACATCATGATTAGTAGAGACCAATCTTTGATCGGGTGGGTGGGGTGCTCAATTCATGACCTTCCCCTCTTATACCTAAGTTCCCGAGCTGAGACACTTTGGTTATGACGAACAAGTGGCCTTTGGCATGAGTCACGGATTTCCTAAATTTCCCCAAAATATTTAGGTGGCGACTCTGAAATCTAGCAATGCAGTCCATTTTTGGCATCTCTAATGATTAATGGATTTTCTAAGATTTGTCGGATTTGGACTCTTATTTATTTTTCTGTTTCACATTGCACTTGTGAAACCATATTCAGAATCATGGGAATTCGAACTGTAGGGTTATCGTACTGAGGAGATTAACCCCTCCGAGGAGCGCGAAAAACCAGCTACAGTTTCTAGCAACTCTATTGGAGATTTAGAGAACTTGACTTGGACTTCATAATGTGATATTTTATTTACATATATATGTTCATTGCATTATATTTGCATGGTGCTTGTAAGTCATTGTGTTTACCATCTGATATCTTGGATGACTTGCCAGAGGCTTGCCAAAAGCTTGCCAAAAGGCTGGTTGGACATAGGCAATGTCACGTTGGGAACACAACCCTTAGATTTGGGTTATCGCTGTACCGTTTAATCCTCATTTCACTTTTTGGTGTTAGGTGTGAGAGGTATATTAGGTAACCTTGCTGAGGTATCCCTTTTGACCAATTATCCTAGCGCATGTAGTAAGCTCTAGTGATTGTTCCAACATAGGACATGATGCTCACCTTTATGCAGGATATTATGAAACCACTTGTTTGAAGTAGTGAAACTCTAGATCATGCCAAAACCAGGACAGGATAACCCTACCCCCTTATAGGGGTGTTTTTGCTCTCTTTATCTTCTATGTTCTTTGTAGTGGATCTGTATAGGGGTGCTTCATATCATGTGGGTTCAATTATATCAGTTTGTGTGGGAGAATTCAGTGGGGAGTACAGTCCTTTAACTGTGATCGTATTTGTTCTAGTGAAATTGGGCTGAGGTGTTGTACGTCTTCTCTTTTGCTAAGTAGTAACCATAGCTTCAAAAGGCTCTAACATTCCCTAGGTGCTTTGGACTCATTTTAATAGATTTTGTCAGCTCGGAGATTTAGTTCAGAGGCATCCAATGTTTGCTTCACTGTCACCAATTGCAAGGCGAAGAAAGGTCAAACGGGGTTCACCAGTTTTGTTGTTTTGGCAATCACCCCTCAGATCACCTATATTCAGTTCACCCTAAGCACAGTCACCTATTCTTGGAATGTCACAATATCCATCATCAGATCTAGAGGACTTACTAATCCATCTGCAGCAATCCGTTGACTCGTTCTAGCATGACCTGGCCCGTTAAATTGAGGTCACGAATAGGTTGCAACAACATCAGCAGTAGTCAGCTGCGGCTTCCACTTCTCATACACCTAACGTGGCTACTCATATGCCCAGTACCACTGCCAATGCTACTACAGCTAAGGATCTATCGCCCAAAGGGGTTCTTATTCTTCCCATCTAGGCAGATCCGATCCCGGTTCATATGTCTAGAGCTCCAGTTTACCAAACTAAGGCACCGTTTGAGTTCGAGTTCAACCCAACCCTACTCAAAGTTAACAAACTTCAAAAACTATTCAAGAAGGCGCAGAGGGTTAACTCTATTCCAAATATTGAGGACGAGTGTACTAAGTCTGCCGTTACTTTGTCGAAGTAGTTCAAAATGCCGCATATTAACTGTTTCGATGGCTTTGGAGATCCAATGGTACATCTGTGCCTTTTTTCTGATATTATGAGACCAATGGGTTTGACCAAAATTCAGACGTTGTCGTTATTTGGCAGCACCATGTCTGGCATAGCTACCATCTGGTACGCTAAATTAGAGGACTCTGTGAAACAGAGCTGGGAGGAGTTGGCTGAATCTTTTATTGTCCAATATTCTTACAACACATAAATCGAGGTCACAACTCATGATCTCGAGACAATGCGTCAAGAACTAAATGAGGGCTTTTTAGAGTTTGTTACTCAATGGAAGGCAAAGGCGGCTATGATGGTAAACAGGCCACTAGAGAAAGAACAAGTCTGTATAATTGTTAGAAATTTGCATAAAAGACTACTGCAGAAAATGATAATCCTTCCACTATTCAACTTTAAAGACCTCCATGAAATTGGGGTTCAAATTGAGGATGCCATCAGACAAGGGATCATTGTGGAAGGTAATGAGCCTATAAGGAAGGATGTTGTTCACAGTTCTAATGCTACTACCAGTGGTAGCGTAGCTGCAAAATGCTCAGAAGTAAATACTGTCACCAGTTCCATCAAAAACCTTTTTGTTGGTAATAGCCTAAAGCCAACCATTTCAACTTGGCCCCAAGCCCAAAATTTCCATCCTCTTTACATGGATCTCTCTTAAGCCTTGAAAATTCTGCGAGGAAAAGGGCATCTAGAGCTCCTAAAACCCCTAGTCCTAAGACATGACCCCGCTAAATACTGTGCCTATCATCAACAACCTGGTCATGATACAAGCCGTTGCATTCATCTCCTTCATAAGATTCAAGATCTTATTGATGAAGAGATCATAGCTCCCCCAAAAAGACCTCCTACCATCACTAACGCATTACCTCCACACATCAACCTAATCCATACACTGCCATCCACTTACAACCCTAGCATACACATCACCCTAGCCCATTTACCCAAGCTTGAGGTATTCATTCCAAAAAGCACAGACTTGTATATAATAGATGTACATGAACCCCAATAATCTCAAATCTCATCAAATACACCTTAGGCACCGATGGCCGAACCCACTACTTCTGAGCTGTTGAGCATGATTAAAGATCTTTAGAGAATTGTGCTAGATTTAGCCTTTGGGATCTTGGCTCTATTATCGACCACATCACATGCTAGGAATTTCACGTCAAAAAGCTCCCTAATCTTGGGGTGAGCTATAGTTGGAAAGGGCCAACCTTAAGCTATCTCAAGTCTGGATAATGACATGTTAACAACAAATGGGCCTTACTCCCATATAGCCACCCACTCCCTTGGCAAAATTGAAGTAAGTAGCAAGGACAAGGTTGGGCCAAGTATTGATCCTATGCACATCTTCGGTGGGCTACTGAGACTTTGAAGGTCAAAGGGTTGAACAAACAGCAAGTGCTTGCAGTTGTTGCAAAGACTGTAGATGACACTTTTGTCGCTCAAGTTGGGGACATTTTAAACTAGGGGGTAAGCCATGAAAAGGGATGTCGTACTAGAAACACCCCTTTCAATTCCAATCCTACATTTGTAGGAGGAGGTCTCCAAACCTAGTCAACCCCTGCCGACCCCTTTGTCATTACTTCCAAGACTAGTGGTCGCACCTTCAATCCCCTTTACATGACCTTGCCCAAAACTCTCCAAATTCTCATAGGACAAGGCCATCTCAAACCCTTTAACCCTTTGCCTCTCCATAATCGCCTTCCAACCAGGCATGATGCTGCCTAGTATTGCGTCTTCCATCAGCAACCCGGCGATGATACCGTTGTTTTTGTCTTCACCATGAAGTTCAAGACCTGATTGAAAACAAGGTCATCACCTCACTAGGTCTTACAAAGTCTATTGGTGCTGGATCAATGAACTTGGGAGATAATGTGACTGGTTCTGTGATCGGGAATGAACCACCTACTGATGGCATGCATTTTACTCTAGGTATAGTGTTGGCACACACTGATTTCAGCAAATTGAGAATGTTTTTTATTTTATTTTCTGAATTGGGTGTTGAGTCAGTCTTGTTGTGTCAAAGTTTGGTGATTTTGGGAGTGTTAACTCAGACATCATTGTCTTGTTTTTGTTTGTCTTTTCACTCTTTCTTTTGAGTCTGTTTCTATCATGGAGCTAGTTGAGCTAGAAGTTCTGAATAAAATTGTAGTACTTTTCACCTATTTCTCTGTGCCTTTAAATCATTGCATTGACCAAAGTTTTTAAAAACTATTTCCAAAAATGTGGTGAAATCAAATAGGGAGGAATTTCTCAGGATTTGCAAAATTTGATCGACTGAGAGGAAAAGGGGTGTGCTAAGCCTTTAATGAATGAGATCATGTTTGTTAATGTAGGTATTGAGAAGGATCCTAGCTTGGTCCAGATTGGTTCTGGATTGTCTTCAGAGGAGCACGAGCGACGTGTCGCTTTATTAAAATATTTCAAAAATATTTTTGCATGGTCCTATAAAGACATGTCTAGAATCGATCTTGAGATTGTATAGCATAGGATCACTCTCGGCCTTGAGGCTCAACCCCTTTGCTTTCAAACCTTAATTCAAAATGTTCAACAATCAATCACAATATGAGGCTTGCTGGCCAGATTGGAAGCAACCTTTGAACTAGAGGCAATAAGGTTGGATGTGATCAAAAGAAGCTTACATAGCTGGATTAGAAACAGCTCTTGAACTATTGGCAAAAAATGTTAGATGTGATTAGAGATTCAAAAATGGGTCATTTCTCAAGCCAATGGAGACTAACAAGAAAGCCAAATCCTAGAATCTGAGAGAAGAAAATTTATTGCTAAATGACAATCGAGTTCCTATCTACCACACTGGAGGCAAATTCAGACCCAATTGGATGGGCCTTTACATCATCAGAGATTATTTGGTCAGGAATAGTATCTGTGTCTCATGGATTCAAATGGCTTAGAGATCTCACAACCAATCAACATGGACAAGTTAAATTTTCTATCCTTGAGAGGCTCGTTGGGCCGAGAATCCGGAAAGGCGACCTAGGGAAAAGTTAGAGCAAGAAAAAAAATGAAAAATGAAAAATGAAAAGAAAAAAAAAAAGAAAGAAAAATGAAAAGAAAAAGAAAAAATAGAGCGTGCAAGGTCAAAAAACCAGAAGGGTGACTTTGGCAAAAGTTAGAGCGTAAAAAGAGAGAGAGAGTTAATACCCGAGTGCACTTTACCCGGGAACTACGTAAGGCTTGATTCCCATCTTTGGGATACGTAAGCAACCTTATCCTGAAGTTCGGCCCCAACCATTTCAGCTTGCTTGTCTCCTCTATTTGATTGGCTTATCCTTATTCAACTCGACTATCCTATCCACGGCCAAATTGGCCCATCTTTGTTCAAATTCGATTATCTTATTCCGTTAAAATATACAGCTGCAAAACACACCAAGTTCAAATTTAAGATTGTGCATCTTGAGAGTTAATTCCACGTTGGTCGGGTAGTGGCCATTTGCAAAAATAATTTTTGAGAATTTTTAGAGAAGTTGACTACTTTTCTTAGAACTTATTTCATTTTTTTCCAAAACCAAACCATTTCTTGGACCCAAAAAAGGAAAATTTTCAGTGCTTACAGCTTTACTTACATGATTTCAAAACAGAAAAGTAGAACAAGCATGTTAATCTAAACTCTCATGTTGGTCAAAATTGTTTTAGGCAAAACAAAAAAATATGGTCAAAGTGACGAACAAGGGGCATAGTCGAGTCAGGTTTTCTATCTTTTTCCCATTGTCAACACACTTGCCAGGAAGGCCACAACTGAAGTTAGCTGTAGTAGCCAAAAACTCTCTCCTCCTCCAAGCAGTGAGGTATCTTGCCAAGTACGAAGCACGAACTAGAAATAGAGCTGGATATTCGACCCCCTCATAGGGTCCATAACTTCTAGCTTATCCATCAGCCACACCTGGAAAGAGATAAACAATAAGAGAGATTAAAGAATAGAGAGATGTGCGCTGAGAAAAAAAGTAAGGAAATGACTTTTTAAAGAAAATAGAGATTAAGTACCCTAGTGATGTGGGAATCATAAATGAGAAAGGGTCAGAAACAATACCTGAAGAAACAGGCTCACCGTGAATTGAGAGGTCTCTTGCCAGAAGAAAACATCCAAGTGTTGTGTTTGTTGTTCTTTTGTTTGTTTTGATTCTTGTTTTGAGAAGTTTACCTTTCCTCTCTCGCGTGTGATACGCTGAGAGGTTTACCTTTCTTCTCTTGCATGTGATACATTGAGAAATTTACCTTTCCACCTTTCCTCTCTCGCGTGTGATACGCTGAGAGGTTTACCTTTCCTCTCTCACGTATCACACGCTGAGAGGTTTACCTTTCTTCTCTCGCGTGTGATATGCTGAGAAGTTTACCTTTCCTCTCTCGCATGTGATACGCTGAGAGGTTTACCTTTCTTCTCTTGCATGTGATACGCTGAGAAGTTTACATTTTCTCTCTCGCGTGTGATACGCTGAGAGGTTTACCTTTCTTCTCTTGCGTGTGATACGTTGAGAAATTTACCTTTCCACATTTCTTCTCTCACGTGTGATACGCTGAGAAGTTTACCTTTCCTTTCTCGCATGTGATACGTTGAGAGGTTTACCTTTCCTCTCTCGCATGCGATACGCTGAGAAGTTTACCTTTCCTATCTCGCGTGTGATACGCTGAGAGGTTTACCTTTCTTCTCTTGCGTGTGATACGCTGAGAAGTTTACCTTTCCTTTCTCGCGTGTGATACGTTGAGAAGTTTACCTTTTTTCTCTTACGTGTGATACGCTGAGAAATTTACCTTTCCACCTTTCCTCTCTCGCGTGTGATACGTTGAGAGGTTTACCTTTCTTCTCTTGCATGTGATACGCTGAGAAGTTTACATTTCCTCTCTCGCGTGTGATACGCTGAGAGGTTTACCTTTCTTCTCTTGCGTGTGATACGCTGAGAAGTTTACCTTTCCTCTCTCGCGTGTGATACGCTGAGAGGTTTACCTTTCTTCTCTTGCGTGTGATACGCTGAGAAGTTTACCTTTCCTCTCCTGCGTGTGATACGCTAAGAGATGTTGTGTTTGAGACTCCGAGTATTCTCGGTAGTCACTTTTAGCCTTCTCCGCGTGAGGTGCAATGAGAATTGTACATTTTTCTTACATCTTTTCTGCATGAGTTATAGTTTGGTTTGAATTCGTTTGCTTAAACTATTGCATTTATTGTATATAATTGCTTTGTTACAGCTTTCTTTGTATGATCATAAGTTATGTTCGGCATTGTGCATGTCATTTGCATCTTGCCTCTGCCTGCGGGCGCATCTCTTTGTTATCTTGCCTGTTTGTCTAAGTCTTCGGCCTTGTCAAAAATGGGTCGTCTCTGGGCTTTGACATTCACTCCCGTCATTTCTTGACTTACGAGTTCTGTCAAAGAGGGGCAACTGTAGACACCCCATTTTTTACTGACCTTAAGACTTGGGCGCTACTGATTGTTCGCTTGGTGATGAAAGGTGTGTAGTGCAAAGGTTCGGTTTCTTTGGCAAGGAGAGCATCAAATCCCAACTTCACACCCCTTTTAGGACCAAAACTATTTTGAATGGTTTTTAGCCCTTAAAATCCTCTCTTTCAAAACATTTTTGAAAATAGGTTCCTACGATGTTCCGACGCTCGCATTATGTTAAATGTCGCGCTTTTCGGTAAGCCGAGCAAGGACAAAGTGGAAATGAATGAAGGAGAGATGAACTCTTTTGAAAAATCTTTCAAAACACCTTGTTTAGGGGTTTGGAGTTGAAGAAAAGAGGAGAGAGGAGAAGAAAACAAGTTTGGGAGAAGTTCGGCATGAATCCGGGTAGGATCAAAACTGAGCGGCTTCACCAAAATAGGCATAACTTTTTGCATAGTTGGAATTTTGATGCAACGCTGCCACCATTGAAAAGCTTACTTCCGGGACTTCAATTTGGACACAAGAATGACCTAAAAAGGAGTCCATATGAAGGAGATATTCCCGTTTGAAGTTGGACCTACAGAGTAGATTTTCTCTATCGGCCACTGGTGAAGGGTGCCGGCCATGGATGATGCAGTGCCGGCCACCACTGATGGCCAGCCGGCCAACAATGTCAAAAATCAAATTTTTTTGCAGATCTTTTACCTCCAGCTGTTATACACAAGCCCCTAGCTCATATTTCGACCAAAAGCTTTGAATTGCTATATATGAAGCCAAATATCTCATATTCAAAGGGGAGAACTTCTTGGACAAATTTGGGAGCTTCTCACTCTAAAAACTCCCTCTCTCTCTACAATTTCCGGAGCAAAATCTCTGCCTCTCTCTCTGAAGCCTCTCTCTTGCCCCTTTTGTGCATAGAAGTGCATAGAAATAGAGAGATACTTCTTGTTTGCATACACTTCCTTCATCAAAGTTGCATATCAGTGGGCTGAGGTCCCTTGGAGCTCATTTTTGGACTGTTGAAAGGTCATTTGAGCCAGCAAAGAGGCCATTTTGCTGTTGTGCTACAAGGGTAAGCACCTCTCCTCTTTTGTATTTGTTTTGCACACTTGCTTCACCACCCTTTTTCCATTGTTTTGAGGCTGCTTTTGGGTTAGTGTTGAACTACAAAAACCTCTATTTTCCTCTGTTTTTTAGTCCTAAAAGTCTTGGTTTGTGTCTTGATTGGCTAAGGGGTTGTCCTTCTTTTTGCTCATTGGCTTGTAAGGCCTTGTGAGCTAACTTCCAAACTTTTCAAACAACTTCCTTTTGGCCTTAGAAACACTGAAATCCAAATGATTTTCAGTGGTAAAAACCCTATTTTGAGGGCCCAAATAGGAGAGGGTGGTCCCCTCTCCTCTTGTCTTGCTTGCTAGTGCTGGTGGCCAACCAAATGAGCATGTGTTTTTACTCCTTTATGGCTTTGTTTAGGCTCATTTTTGTGACTTATCAAACCTTCCATAACTCTATTTTTGGCTGTCTTGGTCACCTCTTGCATGCTTATTACACTTGTAGTGTAAATCCTCTTTGCTAGCCTTGTTAGCCTTACAAAGTAGCATGCTTTTGTGGTTTGAATTAGCTTAGTTCAAGCATGTTTTTGGTGTTATTTTGACATGTTATAACTCTGATTTTGATTGGTGGACTCACTTCTTGCATGGTTTATACACTTGTAGTGTAAATCTCACAAACTAGCTTTGTATACCTCATGAAGTAGCATGTTTGTTAAGCATGTATGGGCTCCATTTCAGCATGTTTTTGGTCATTATTTAGCATGTCATAACTCTGTATAAAGTTGGTTTGATAGCCTCTTGCATGCTTCATGTACTTGTAATGCAAATCTTGCTTACTAGCCTTGTATGCATGATGTTTTGGCTCATTATTCTAGCATATTTTGGCTATGCTCCAGCATGATTTTATTCTTATTTTGGGCTGTTTTAGGACTGTTTTAGGCTGCCATGGTCATATGACTCATGCTTTGTATAGCTATAGTGCAAATGCCTTGACTAGTCTTGAGTTTTGAGGCCCCTACCATGCTATGCTTGTGATGCTTGCATGCCTTGGCATCATTTGGAGTGATATTTCAGAGCATATAGTGTTGTTACACTTTTATGTTTTCCATTCTTTAAGAGCTCTTGAGAGTCGTACCTTTATGCCTTATTTGTGAGCCATTGCATGAGTCTCATTTTCTTGCCTTTCGAGCCATCATCTCAGTTCATTTTGGCCATTGTTTTGGCATATATAAGGTCTGTTTGGGGCTAGTTTGGCCATTTGAGTCTTGTCTTGCATGCCTCTAGTGTAATACACTTCACTAGCTTGATGTTTGAGCTTTTCAACATGCATTACATGGGTTGTTTGCATGATTCCAAGTCATTTTGCATGCCATTTCAGTGCTGGAACACATGCCACTATACTCCATGTTTCACTCTTTCAATGCCTTTGGAGAGTTGTGTTTGGTGCCTTAAGCTTGGGCTAATATGTATGCATGTTTGTTTAGTCTTTTGAGTTTCTATCTTAGCACGTTTGGCCACTATTTGGGCATGATTGAGGTCTGCCCATTTTAGTTTAAGTCCATTTTGCATGTTGTTGCATGCCTGTTAAATTGCATGTTGTTGCATGCTTGCTTTTGCATGTTGTTGCATGCTTGGTACTTTGCATGTTGTTGCATGCGAGTTGCATTATATAACATTAACATGTTGTTTGCATGTTTTGCATTGTGTTCAATCGGATGTCGTATTGAACACGAGGAAGATTGGTTCATTTCATACTTGAAGTAATGAAGTGAGCCAATCTCCCTTGGTCTCCATTGCCTTTGATTTCTCATGATAAGGAGATGGTCTTGGTGTCTTGTTTGTCATGCATTTATTGAATTTGTACATGTGGGATATTTGGCCGTCATGCATCGAGATGCGTGATTGATGGTCTTAGATCCGATTATGTCTCTTCCTTGATGTTTTGAAGTAATATGGAGTGGCATAGTGCGTACATACCCTTGGGAGACCCACTATTTTCTCTATTTTGTGCTCTGCTGCAGCTTGGTGTCACAGCACACCAGTGGCCGGCACCCTCTTGTTGTTGGTCGGCAGCTCTTCATTTGTGGCCGGCAGTGTGCATGCTTGGCCGGTAGGGTGGTCGGCAGTAGCTCTTCATAGCCGGCAGGCCACTGGTGCACTCCTCAGCACTGTTTTGGTAAGATCTAGTAGCTACTTCTCAAGGACACCCTGCAGACAGAGCCTCTAAAGAGCATTTGGAGAGCTTTTCGGGACGGGAATTGAGAGCATGCATCTTTCTTTGTTTAAGGAAAAGCTAGAGCAGCTTAGTTTAATGCTTGCTTGTTAGTTAGCTTCAATTTGTAATTTACTTAGTTAATTTGTTAATTAATTAAGTGTTGCAATAATTAGTAAGTAGATTGCTTATTATTCAATTTGGTTGTGTAATAATTAATTAGCTTGTTAGTTAGTTAATTAGTTGGTTTGTATTATTTAATCTGACCCTCCGTCGAGAGGGCGAATTGTTGTAATAAGTGTGCGTGCATGTGTGAATGTCTTCCAACCCCACGTCTTTACTTATCTGCTTTCAATGGTTAGTCTTAGGGCATGTTTCAATTAGCATACTTATGCTTGCATGTTTGCATACATTCATCTGTCTTGCATGCACCGGGCTCGGCGCATCATACTAACTGCATTGTATTTCAATATCAAGTTGAATACATGTATTTATTGTTGCATTTCACATGCCATTTTAGAATAGCCGAGCCTATTTTAGATGCATCTTCGCATGTGTTGCATTAGCCATCTTAACATGAACTAGGATCATGCATTGATTTCTAACTAGTTCTCTGTTTTGGCTCGGAGTACACTGTGAGTGTTTATGCTTCAGCATACTACATGTGTGTTATTGATTGCCATGATAGCATGCTTGACATGAGGCTAACTGCTTAGTTGATATAACTGCCTGAATGCCTGTGGGTAAAGGTTGGATTACTTGAATTAGAACAATTCGTCAAATCCCTGTTTTAGCCTACTTGCGAGTAGCGAACTTTAAACCATTTTCAAACAAACAAATGTGCAATGCTTTGTTCCAACTTAGGCGATCTAGTCTATACTTGAATACTGTGCACATCACATAGTAATTCTAGGTTTAATAACCAGAATAAGAACACATGTGTTTTCAAAAACAAGATATCATATTAGTAAAGGCCGATCTTTGATCGGCTCATTGCATGACCTTTCCTTTGGTGATGCGTAGCCTTAGTCGGGTTTCCTAAATTTCCCCCAAAACAAAATATTTAGGTGGCGACTCTATATTTGGCAAAGCAGTCCATGTTTGGCACTTCTTTATAAAAATCAGTTTTCCAAAACGATTTGCCGGATTTGGACTCTTTGGTGATTTATCGGTCTTGCATTGCACTTTGCGAGATTAGATTCAGAACTGTGACATTGAGTCCGAACTGTAGTAGTAGTAGCTTAAGAACGAAACGGATTTCGCGTCTTTGCGCGCGGAGCCGGAGAGTTCTCGGGCACATCTACAGGCGCGAATTGGGTTCTAGCTACTACAGTTCGGACTACTGTCACGGTTCTGAATCTAATCTTACAAAGTGCAATGTGAGACTGATAAATCATCAAAGAGTCCAAATCTGGCAAATCGTTTTAGAAAATCGATTTTGAATCAAAAAGTGACAAACATGGGCTGCTTTGCTAGATTTTAGAGTCGCCACCTAAATATTTTGTTTTTGGGAAATTAAGGAAACCCTGACTTGTGCCTAAGGTCACGTGTCCGTCATCACCAAAGTTGCCTCGGCTCGGGAACTTGGATACGAGAGAGGAAGGTCCTGAAATGAGCACCCCCGCTCGCCTGATCAAAGATCGGCCTCTACTAACATGATATGTTGTTTTTGAAAACACATGTGTTCTTATTCTGATTATTAATCTAATTTACTATGTGATGCGCGTAGCATACAAGTATAGACTCAATCGCTCAAGTTTGAACAAAACATCTCATGTTTGTTTGTTTGAAAATGGTTTGAAAGTGCTACTCGCAAGTAGGCTAAAACGCGGATTTGCCACCCTCAAGTGGGCTTAAAACTCACATTTTGATGAATTGTTCCAATTCAAACAATCAAGCCTTCATCCACAGGCATTCATGCAGTTTAAACACATAAGCACATAGCCTCATGGCAAGCATGCTATCATGGCAGTTACTCACACATGCAAGGATGCTAAAGCGTAAACACTCACAGTGTACTCCGAGCCAAAACAGAAGCTAGTTAGTAATCATGCATGATCCTAGCTATGTCAACAATGCCTAATGCAACAAATGCAACAAATGCAACTAAAATAGGCTCGACTATCTAGAATGGCATATAAATGCAACACTTGATAACATGTTGTTAAACACGTATTCAAGTAAAGTGTATTGAAATACAATGCGGTTTGAATGATGCGCCGAGCTCGGTGCATGCAGTACAAATGAATGATGCACTCATGCAAAGCATAAGTATGCTAATTGAAACATGCCCTAATCTGACCACTAAAAACGGGTAAATAAAAGGGAGAAAGACGTGGGGTTGGAAGGCATTCACACACTCACGCACACTTATTACAACATTTGCCCTTTCGACGGAGGGTCCAGATAATAAGCTAACTAGCTACGCTAATTAAACTAATTATTACAAACCAACTAATTAACTAACTTAGCTAATTAATTATTACAAACCAAATTGAATCAACTAACTATTCTAAGTTAATCAAGTACAAACCAAATTAATTAATTAAACACTTAACTAATTAATTACAAAATAACTAAGCTAATGAACCAGTTTAGCTAAGCAATTTAAACAAATGGCCTTGGGAAGCAAGGGGGATATGCATGCTCGGTTGGCTTCACTCGGAAATCCACTACCGTGCCTTGTGATGCCTTTATTTGCACTCTTTTAGACCTCTGAAAATTGTGACAACTTCTAGGTTGATTCTGACCCATCTCAGGAACATGTTGAGGGATGATCAGCCAGAGATGGTGGCCATCGGCCAGAGTTGATGGCCATCGGCCATTTCTGATAGCCGATCGGCAGCCTTGGTGGCCGGTCGGCAACTTTGATGGCCGATCGGCCACTACTTCCTGCAGTTTCTCCTTTTGCTGCAACAGAGCACAAATAGAGGCATAGCAGTGTATTTGCAAGGAAATGTGTGTGCAACTACACTCCTTATCATGTCTCAAGCTCAAAGGAGTGTGGTGCTTGGCTCTCGAGCCACCAATCACGCATCTCAATGCATAATGGCCAAAGAGTCGAGCTTGCACAATGTTGATGAATACACAAATAACACATAGGACTCGAGAGGCCTCCACCCTATCATGCATAATTAAGGGGGACGACGACTAAGAAATGAGGCACGTTTCATCACTTCAAGTATGAAACGTCCCTCGTTTCTCGTGTTTGGATTAACGTTCAATCCAAACACATGCAATGCATCATACATGCAAATAACATGCTATCTACCAATGCTAGAGTGGCACTCATGAGGTTCCATCATATAAGTAATGCATGCATGGCATGTTTAGAGGCTAAAGCATCAAAGCAAGTAAAGAGAATAACACTATAAGCATGCATCACAATGCTCAAACAACCCAACCAGCTCAAAACAGAGTTACATCATGCCCAAAATAGTGGCAAAACATGCTGAAATGGAAGCTCAAAGGACTAGACAAACATGCATACATGTTGAGCCACAAACAAGGCACAATGCTCAACTCTCAAAGTCATTGAAAGAGTTATACATGGAGTGTAATGGCATATGTTCTAGCACTGAAATGTCATGCTAAATGACTTAAAATCATGCAAACAACCCATGTAATGCATGTTGAAAGGCCTAAGCATCAAAGTTAGTGAAGTGTATTACACTAGAGGCATGCAAGACAATGCTCAAATAACCAAACCAACCCCAAACAGACCTTATGCATGCCAAAACAGTGGCCAAAATGACCTGAGATGATGGCCTGAAAGGCAAGAAAATGATGCTCATGTAATGACTCACAAATAAGGCATAAGGGTACAACTCTCAAGAGCACTTAAAGAGTGAAAAACATGGAAGTGTGAAAACACTATATGCTCTGAAATAACATGCCAAATGATGTCAAAACATGCAAATACCTCAAGCCAAGCATGCAAGATACCTCAAAACTCAAAGCTATTCAAGGCTATTGCACTACAAGCATGCATAACAAGCATCATATGACCAAGAAGCCTCAAAACAGAGCTAAAGCATGTTAAAACATAAGTAAAAACTTGCTGAAGTAGAGCCAAAACATGCTAAAATAATGGGCTAAAACACTAAGTATACTGGGCTAGTGAGCAAGGTTTACTCTACAAGTGTAAGAACCAAGCAAGAGGTGAACTCACCAACCAAAATCAGAGTTAAAGCATGTTAAATAATAGCCAAAAATGGGCTGAAACTAAGCCAACACATGCTAGAATAACAAGCTAACTCATTAGGCATGCAAGGCTAGCAAAGAGGATTTATACTACAAGTGTAAGGAGCATGCAAGAGGTGGCCAAACCAACCCCAAACAGAGCTATGGCATGCTAAAATAACACCAAAAACATGCTGAGATACGACCAAAATAGGCTAGCATGATGGATCAAAGCATTGAGTACATAAGGCTAAATGGCAAGATTACACTACAAGTGTAGAAAGCATGCATGGGGTGACTCAACCAAGCCAAAACAAAGTTATGCCATGCTGAAGTAGGGCCAAAAATAGGCTGAGAACAAGCCAACACATGCTAGAAACACATGCTCAATAATGAGGCCAACAAGACAAGCAAACAAGACACAAGGAGAGGGGATGACCCCCTTCTATTTGGGGCCTCAAAACACACTTTCTACCACTAAATTTAGTGGTGGAAAGACCAAACAAAGGTGACCTCAAAGGCCTAAAAGGATAGCTCAAAACAAGGCAAAATAAGGCACAAAAGGGGGTAGACCACCCCCAACACCAAAGAGGTCTCAAACAACCACCTTAAGCATTTGAAAATAGAACTTTTTACAGTTGAAAGCTAAGCCAAAAGAAGCATGCAAAGATGGCTAAGTAAGCAACTACAACAAAGCTTTAAAGAGGATAAAGACTCATCCTTGAAGAACAACTTCAAAATAGTAACTCCTGAGGCAAAAACCAAGCTTTTGAGTTTCAAACAAACGTCCAAGTACCTCATCTCAAGAGTGAAGGTGTTTCACTAGGTGCTTTAGTGCAAAAGTGTGAAAAAAATATCACTTTAAGGCACAAACAAGTGCAAATATAGAGAGAGAGGGAGATATCAAGATAGAGATAGATATGTATAGCCCTAGGCAAATTTTCTGAACCTCTGAAAGGGGAGAGGTGCCTCCCCTTATACAGAATCACAAGTCTCAAGCTTGTTGGACAAGCTAGAGGCTTGTTACAATCCCTCCATACACGTGTATGGAGGATGCTTTCTGTGCCCAACAACTGGCACAGCTGGCACCGCTGGCACTAAAATATTTGCAAAAGCAAAGAAAAGGGACTCGGCCAAAAGAAATGGCCGACTGGCCATTAAAGGGGCCGACCGGCCACCACTTATGGCAGATGGAAAGAGGGCACGGCCGATGGGCATAGGGCTTGGCCGATGGATTGTAGGGCTGGCCAGCAAGCCATCCCTTTCCCTCAGAAATAAATCCACAAGCTCTTGGTACACAACCAAGTACAAAACAGACAAGTTGAGAGGCTCTAAGGCAAGGCGCACAGCCGAGACCTTCAGGAACTCAAAACGAACATGAGCATGGATGATCATCGAGTGTTCAAACGATGACGTCCAAGTCTTGAGGACGGTCAAAAATGGGGTGTCGACAGACTGTAAGCAGTTTTTTCATTTCCTCTTCTCACGATTTTAGCGTGGTTAGAGTATCTCAGGGCATGCAGGAACACGACCTTGAGCGATTTTTTCATTTTCTCTTCTCATGATTTCAGCGTGGTTAGAGTATCTTAGGGTGTGCAAGAACACGAACCTGAGTAGTTTTTTCATTTCCTCTTCTCACGATTTCATCATAGTTAGAGTATCTTAGGGCGTGTAGGAACATGACCTTGAGCGTTTTTTTCATTTCCTCTTCTTTACGATTTCAGCGTGGTTAGAGTATCCTAAACGGTTTTCTCGAGACACGTGAGATGCGTTCCTAAGCAGTTTTTATCTCTCGGCATGTAAGAACACGATCTTGAGCTGTTTAGAACCTCTTCTCACGATTTCAGCGTAGTTAGAGTGTTCTTCCTATTCTCACAATTCTAGCGTGGTTGAAGTCTCTTCCTATTCACACTATTTTAGCGTGGTGCTTGTTCTTCATCCTCTCACGATTCCAACGTGGTTGGAGTATGTCATCCTATCCATTTTTTATCCATTTTATCCATTGCATCTATTGCATCGTACTCTATCTTGTTATATTCATCATTTTCGCGTAAATGCATTTAGGATCATTATTATCCCATTGCATTATTATTTCACAGCATTGTTATTTTCTAGTAGATCATTACCAAGCAAATCATTCCTCACCTATATCATACCACCCAATCGCTTGTACTCTTTCTACGAAAGACCTAGTTTTGCATGTGCTCACACTCATGTTGTGTTAAAACATGGTTTTGTTATGTGTAAGCACCTATGCTGCGCTGAGGTCAGTATTGAGGGTGTAGGCACTTAGCCTGTGTTAGGCGTCGTTTGGCTCGTGCCTAGTTATTTTCCATATAAAACATAGTTTGATTTGCACCCCTATTCCTTTATGATATTTGTGTGGTAATCACTGCTCGTGGTTTTGATTGATGCATTGGATTGTGTATTATTTGCATTCTATCTCAGAACTACACTAGTTTGATTCCTTGCGAAGGGATACGTAGGCAACCCTCGAGTTCAACCAATTGCATTCGCATTTTGTTTGTTTGCCCAAGTCTTATGGCCTCTTCAAATGGGTCGTCTTTGGGCTTTAACATTTACTCACGTCATTTCATGACTTCGAGTTCTGTCAAAGAAGGACAACTGTAGACATCCCATTTTGACTGCTCTTAAGACTTGGGCACTTCACTCTAAACGCTCGATGATGAAATATTATACTGTGTAAATCTTTCGAATCTTCAACAAAAGAATTCATTTTTGAACTTCTAATCCTAACCTTACACTCCATTTTGACCAAAATATTTTAGACCCTAAAAAACCTCTTTTCAAAAATTAAGACCCGACCGTGGGTATTTGGGCCCGGCTAGCTCTCAATGGCAACAAGACCAAAAAGTCACCGACATGCCACTTTTTTGGGCCAACCGTACATTCATTGGCCAGCCATGTTCAATGAAGTAGATATTTTACAGCTGCTAGATGCTCCCAAGCACATGCTTTGGACCAGTTGTCTCTTTTACAGATATTTCCGATGTGAGAAGTTGTTTTTCTATAAATACAACACCCCCCTTCATGGTTTGGGGTTTGAAAAATTCCCCAAGAGCCCAAAGCTTGACCAACCATCTTCCCTACCCTCTTGCAATATACATACACCTTACAACCTTAAACTTGAAGCTTTTGTTGAGATTCTTGAACACAATTTCAACTCCTTGAGAGTGCTTAGTTTGTAGTTTGTAAACTAGGAAGCTCTTCCTCTCTTTCAAGAGGTGATCTTTGAACTCTTCCATCATCTTTTCTCTCTCTTTTTCTTGTATTTACATAGTGATTTCAAAGTTATTTTTAAGCTTAAAATGTGATTAATTAAAAGTGAGTGTAGCTCACTAGTTATGCACCCCTTTGTTTTTCTTTCATTTTTTTTTTTTTTTGTTGTTGCTGTTTTCTTTTCACTTTTTTGGGTAAATTTCAGTACCTTTTTAGTACTATTTTTGGGTTGTTTATGTGTGATATGAATTGAATATGGGCTTACAAAAGGGTCCTAGTCCTCTCTACTAGTGCTCTTCCTTCCTATGCTTCAAATATCATATTTGTGTTGTTGTATGTCCTCTTAGATTTGGCGTGTTTAGGATGTAGCGGCCAATCCATTGAGTTAATCATTTTTAGCTTCCATTATGTCTCTTGGAACCTTGTGGTCATGGGAGGATTAGAGCTTAGGCTTAGCCACCCCGCTACAAGTTTACTTATCTAGTGTAAATTTCTTGCTTTTATATTATTGTTGTTCACCTTGAAGCTAGGTAGTAGCTTCTGTGTTCAAAGTGTTGAAAAACTCTCTTATCGATCTTTTTCGACACATGGAAATGGATGTCTCATTACTGTTCCATGAAAAGAAGAGTTATTAACAACTTTGGCTAGTTGTGTGTTTAAGCTTTAATAGATAGCTTATTATTTGTTTTATTCCCTTACTTGCTTTATTACTCCTAAATAGCTCTTTATCAAGAAGTGTTGAAAACTCTCTCTTAGTTCCACTTCGAAGCATGGAAAGGGATATTTCATCCTTATTCCATGAGTAGGGAGATGAGTTAACGACACTTTTTGAGTTATTATTTTTGTTCATTTTGGTTGTTGTATGATCATCATGTACTATCTCGTGACTTGATGATTTATGAGTTAAGCATGCCTACCTCTTCCTTGACCAATTTCATGACAGGAAGGAGGTAAGGAGAATCAAATGGTTTTGTTTTTCAATGATTGATGATTTAGGAAGCAAATCTACTCTCTCCTTGAAAATCCTCATGATAGGAAGGAGCAGGAAGGATAAACAGCTTTCGAAAACCCTCTATTTTGGTCTGTTCCAGTTCTGCTGCAGCAAGGAATTCCTCAGAAACAGTGGTCGGCCGGCCATTATTGTGTACGGCTGACCACTTCATCAGGCTGGCCAGCCACCCTTTTTTATACGACAATGGTGATTTTGCAGTAGAACAGAACAGATCCTAAGGCCAAAATAAAACAATTTTCTGACTATAAACTGAGCAGGTTCCGGCAGCAAACAAAGAGGTTTCTGGAGGATGTTCTCGCTTGTGTGCATGCGATTCGCCACTCATTCAAGTCCATTAGATTAGTAGCTTTGATATTTGTATTGTGTTTTCATTCATTTGGGATTGTAATAATTAGTTAATTAGGCCATTCAGACCCTCTTGTCCAGTGGTAAATTTGTAATATTTGTATGTCTTCTAATTCTCATTTCTTTCTCCCTTTTACTTACATGCTTACCGTGGTTGTATATAGTATCATTTGTTACATATCATTGCCATGCTTTGCATCTATTATTGCATGCATTAAGGTTCGATTCATCATTTTTGAATATCATTGTCATTTCCTACTTGCTTGAATACATGTGTTACCACGTGCTTTGAGTTAATCCATACAATAAGTCGAACCTGGTAGTTGCATTCTTATATGTATTGCATTAGCCATTTTGCATATAGGATCATGTATTTTTCTAACTATATTCTTTTCTTTGGCTTGTCTCGGTTGAGTACTAGGTAAGCATTTTTGCTTTAGCATATTACATGTGTGTTTGTGTTGTCATGTCAAGCATACTACCGTAAGGTTATTCGCTTACTTGAAATATCTCTTTGAATGCCTACGGATGAAGGCTATTTCCCTTAAGTTGGAATAACTTTGATTATTGTACATATGAGCTAACTTTTCCTTTGAGTTGCACGTATTTAAAACGCTTTTCAAACAAACGTGAAATCAAAGCATTCCAAAGTAAATGACGTGGTCCATACTTGTTTGCTTCACATAGTAATGTTAGCATTATTAATAATCAGAACATGAGTATATAATGTCTATAAAATTCGTATCATGATTAGTAGAGGCCGATCTTTGATTGGATGGGCAGGGTGCTCAATTCATAACCTTCCCCTCTCATACCTAAGTTCCCGAGCCAAGACACTTTGGTTATAACGGACAAGTGGCCTTTGGCACGAGTCACAGGTTTCTTAAATTTTCCAAAAATATTTAGGTGGCGACTCTAAAATCTAGCAATGCAGTCCATTTTTGACATCTCTGATGATTAGTGGATTTTCTAAGATTTTCCAGATTTGGACACTCATTTATTTTTTCTATTTCACATTACACTTGTGAAACCAAATTCAAAACTACGAGAGTCCGAACTGTAGAGCTATCGTATTTAAGGAGACTAACCCCTCCGAGGAGCACGAAAAACCAACTACACCTCCATGAACTTGGGCTATGTCCCTAACATAAAGGTTGGCAAGGTAATCTACCGAGTCACTCGTGCGCATAGGTACAAAATGTGCCGACTTAGTTTACCAATCGACTATCACCCACACGGCATCGTTACCCCGTTGAGTTTTGGGAAGACTTACTACAAAATCAATCGTGACATACTCCCACTTCCATTTGGCTATAGGCAAGGGTTGCAACAAACCCGCAGATCTCTGATGCTCGACCTTCACATGTTGACAAATAAGGCACCTCGAAACAAATAAGGCTACGTCTCTGTTCATTCCTTTCCACCAAAACTAACAACTAAGGTCGTGATACATCTTTATGCCTCTCGGATGTACCATGAGGCACGAATGGTGAAACTCTTAGAGTACCTCCTCTTTAAAAGACTTCGGCACAAAAAGACGGTTAAGATATCTAACAATCGAGTCAGAATACATGTTCAAGCCCTTTTCAATCTTCCCATTAGATATCTTCTCTCGGAGGATTTCTACCTCGTGATCACCCCGCTGTGCTTCTATAACTTGGCCCACAAGTGTAGGTTATACAATCATAGTAAACAAAGTTGTAGACTCAACGGACTCGCCAATATGCAAATCAAACTCGCCAATAATGCCCAATATCTCTCATTTCCTGTTGGAATACTAGCTACACTACTAATGGACTTCTTACTGAAGGCATTGGCCACTATATTGGCCTTCCCGGGATGATAGTGCAATTCAAAGTCGTAATCCTCCATAAATTCCATCTGCTTTCTCTGCCTCAGATTCAAATCTTTATGTGAGAACAGATACTTCAGACTCTTATAATCCAAAAATACCTCAAAGCTTTCACCATAAAGATAATGTCTCCAAATTTTCAAAGCAAAATCACTGCTGCTAGTTCTAAGTCGTGCGTAGGATAGTTTCTCTCATGTGTTTTCAACTGATGTGAGCCATAAGCTAGTACTTTCCCCTCTTACATCAAGACATAACCCAAACCTTCCTGAGACGCATCACAATACATTGAATAGCCCAAACCTCTCTCCGGAATAATCAACACTGGAGAAGTGGTAAGTCTAACTTGAAGCTCTTGAAATGAATTCTCACAAATCTCATTCCATACAAACTTAATTCCCTTCCTCATCAGTCTAGTCAATAGTTAGGCTAATCTGGAGAAATCCTTTACAAAATGATGATAATATCCGGCTAACCCTAAGAAACTCCAAATCTCAAAGGCATTCTTAGGTTGTTTCCAATCTTGCACTCCCTCTATCTTAGAAGAGTCTACAGTTACCCCTTTCCCAAATACCACATGGCTTAAGAATTTTGCCTCCTTCAACCAGAACTCACATTTTCCAAACATAGCATACAATTTGTGGGCTTTAAGCAACTTAAGTAGAATCTGCAAGTGTTTCTCGTGTTCCTCCTCAGAGTGTGAGTAGATTAAAATGTCATCAACAAAGACAACCACAAAATGGTCTAAGAAGTCATGAAAGATTTGATTAATCAAATCCATAAACAAAGCCGGTGCGTTGGTTAACCCAAAAGGTATCACTAAGAACTCATAATGGCCATACCGCGGACGGAATGCCATTTTCTGGATATCCTCCTTCTTCACTCTCAACTGGTGATAACCTGATCTCAAGTCTATCTTAGAAAAGCAACAGGACCCTTTCAACTGGTCAAACAAGTCATCTATTCAAGGTAGTGGGTACTTGTTCTTAACAGTTACCCAGTAATCAATACAAAGTCGCAAGGTTCCATCATTCTTCTTGGCAAAGAGAGTCAGTGCTCCCTAAGGTGAAGTACTAGGGCAGATAAAGCCCTTATCTAGCAATTCTTGGAGTTGAATCTTCCACTCACTCAACTCAGCGGGTGCAAATCTATACAGAGCCATGGAAATCGGTGCCATGCCAGGCGTTAAGTTAATAAAGAACTCGATTCCACAGTAAGGTGGCAAACTAGTGAGATCTTTGGAGAAGACGTCTGGGTATTCACAAATTACCCTCGGCAACTCAATTAGGACCATATCACTCTCAACACTCAAAAAAGTAGCAAAAAGAAGATTAAGCTCGCCACAACCACATGGATCACACGCTGGCAACAAGGTTCTATCGACTTAGTCTCCCAAGAAATAAAAACAAATACCACTTGAGGTGTACACCGTAACTCTCTGATGGTAATAGTCTATAATGGCTCGATAGGATAACAACCAATATATGCCCAAAATGACGCCAAAATTCAACATATTAATCAATACAAAAGCAAAAGAAAGTCGGCGACCGGCAACCTCTATCTCACAACCTTAGCACCATTGGTCTAACGCAACCTCACCACCAACAAGTGACTCTACCCTGATTGGAGATGCTAACTGAGCCATTTCTAACCCCAATTTCGATGCGAATGCAGACGAAATAAAAGAATGTGAAGCACCTGTATCAATCAATACATTGGCAATAGAATTACGCAACAAGAAGTTATCTCTCACTATCGAAGGTTCTGGCAACAAATCTGGGGTGGTAACAGTATACACACGCCCCGTAGGTCTTTGCTCTACCTGCTCACCCCTCAAAGCATAAGTCTGATACACTGACTTTGCTAAAGAGGCTCCTTCATTGGCCTCAAGGCCTGAGCTAATGGTGTATGCTAATGGCTCTGTGTCTGCCTCAAACCAGATGCACCAGATGTGCCACATGCCTGAGGGCAAAACCTTCTCAAGTGACCCAACTGCCCACCCTGATAACAAGTAGGTGGTTGTCCTCTCCCCTAACTCTGGCTCTAAGGATGAGTCACAGACGATGCAAACTGTTGCCCTCCTCCTCTCTGGAGGCAAACTATAGACTTGTGGCCTAGCTGACCACAGTTGAAACAAGTGATCCCTTCCTGACCACCTCTCCCATAACCCGAACTCAAAACCAGAAAAGTGGATCTAGATTGAGCTCCCTAGGACTACTGTGGGATGGAACCCCTCCGCCTCTTGTTGTCCCAAGTCTCCCCTGAACCTCCTAACTCCTTTGCTTGGAGCCCTTTTTCCTTTTATCCCCAGTTTGAATCATGGTCTCTAAGTGAGCCGCCACCTCTACAAGACGTTTATAATCCTTAATCATGGATGTGGCCACCTTGAAAAGGAGTCCGGTCTTCAACCTTTTCTCAAACTCCAAACAACGACGTTCCTCCATTGCGACGAGTTTCGGTACAAACCTCGATAAAATGGAAAAGGTAGCCTGAAACCTTGGCCACTGGTGTGTTAAGCTGCTTGAGCTTCAGAAACTGCTCTCTCAATTTCTCCCTTGTAGTGGGAGGTAAAAACTTATCTTGGAAGGCATTAACAAAGGCCTCCCAAGTCACCCCTGTTCACCCACGCTCGTACTTTCACCACTAACTCGCATCTCCCTTTAGTTGGAAGGATGGCAAGGTCACTTTTATCCCATCATCCTTGATGCCAAGTATCTCGAACGTTTTCACTGCTTTAGCCACTCATCCACTTTCAGTGGCTCCTTTGAATCCTCCAAAAACTCATCCGGATTAGAACAAAAGAACTCCCTCTTCAGAAATGACGGCCATCTCAGCAATGTGTCTTGGACTTGATTATCAACTCTGAGAATGTCCATGGATTCCCGTAAAGCTCCGCCCATTTCACGAGCCAAAGCGCCCATGGCCTGCTAACTAGCTGCTATGGTCACATTAGCCTAACCAAGCCCTTCCTCTTGTGCAGGAATATCATCTGGTAACGGCACCTCCTGCCGTCTAGGCCTACCACGCCTACCACCACCACGTCCATGTCCTGACATCCTAATGAAGATAACACAAGAGATTAGCACATATACAAATGTGCCAAAGCTAACTCACTCATATCCTAATGTGGTGGACAAATTCACTCCACAAAAGCACGTAGTCACATAAACACATACGAATTTCCTTTCTAGAAAATAATCGTCCCATGACTTTGCCAGAGTTCCATTTAGAAATAGTAGTGATCAAGTGTTCTTCTAACAGGACTTCTAGAAACTCGTAGACCCAATCAATATCTTAGAAATTAAATTCCATACCCATTTAGTCACATAAGCATGTTATCACAAAGCATACCAGGTTATTTCTAATTTTAACTAGCGAGATAACCCATTGTGGCAAAAACCACATCCCAAGACCCAAAAGTATTCAAACTCGGTAGCTCTGATACCAAGTTGTAACGCCTCGAAAATATAACAATAATTCAACCCATAACAATTGTTAAATAACAACACAATTCTAAATATAGTATCCTTCCATTCACATGTTTCCATTGTACAAAAGGTAACACACGTAGTTATACATTCATAAGTCCTAATCCTGAATCTATAGCATGTGCCATAAGTAAACAATATGAAATAAAAGTTAGACAAATAAAGTAATGCCCTTTTGGCTACAATTTTCCAAGATGATACTTGGTGTAGACACCCCATTTTTGACCGTCCTCAAGACTTGGACGTCACCGTTGGAACACTCGGTGATTATCCATGTTTTTGTTCGTTTGGAGTTCCCAGAGTTCTCGGCTATGCGAGCCTTGCCTCAGGACCTCCGAACTCGACTGTTTGTGTTTGGTTTTGCACCAAACACTTGTGTTTTGCCTTTGAGGGGCAGGGAATGCTTTATGAGGCATCCCCACACACCACCGGCTGGGGCTAGAGGCCACCGGCTGGCGTAGTTGTCACCGGCACTATATTGTGCCGATCGGCACTATTTTATGCCGGTCGGCACTATTTTGGGCGAAATGACCAATTTGCCCAGCCGACCATTGTGCACTTGCTTTCTGAGATATTTTCAGACAGCTTTTGAGCATTTGCTTCCCCTCCATACACGTGTATGGAGGGATGAACCCTTGTTTGCTTAGCTTGTAAGTTTACAAGTTCTATAAGAGGAAAGCTCTCCCTCTTGACTTAGGGTGAGCATTTTTCAGAGCATTAGACATTGTTAGAGAGCTGGAGCTCTGGTTTTTAGGGTTAAGTTAGATACATATATCATATCTCTCTTTTTCTCTTAGTACACTAGGTGTTTAGTTCACACTATTGTACTAAAACACCTAGTGTTTCACCCTCTCCTTGAAACTAAGGTTCCAGAGGCTGTTCTTGGAGGTTCTTGACAGATTTTGAGCTCAAGGAAGCATCAACCACAACTCTTGTGAAGGTGGTCATCAAGGGTGAGAAACTTGCACTTTTTTTTCCATTTTTGCAACTCATTTCTACCTAAGTTAGAACTGTTTTTGAGCTTAGTGTTTGGCATATAAAAGTTCTGATTTTTGACCCTCTTTATTGTATATTAAGAGTGTTTTGTGGTTTGAGGAACTTTGACCACCTTTAGACCTTGAAAAGGGTCCCATTTTGTGTTATTTTGGAGAGATCCGAGACTTTGGTCTTAGGATCTCTTCACCACTGAAATCTTGGGGGATTTCAGTGGTGAAGAGCATGCCTTGAAGTCTCAAGAAGGAGAGGGCCACCCCCTCTCCTTGATGTCCTTGAAAAGGACAAATTTTGCTTCCTTATGGAGCACCATGTTTGAGTGTGTATTTAGCATGTTTGAGTTGTTTTCCATGCTTATATTACTATGATATAACATGTTTTCAAGTTGGTTTTGGTCTCCTATACATGCTTAGTATAGTTGCCTTGTAATGCCTCTTTTATGCCTTAACATGCCTAGGTTGTGTACCTTAGTTTCTAGCATGTTTTAAGCTTAGATTTGTGAAGCTTGTGTTTATTTTGCCATGATTCAGCTCTGTCCATAGCTATTTTGGCCAATCTTGGCATGTATTTGGTAGCCTCTTTGTATTTGGCTTGTTGGCCTCAAAAGCATGAATATGTGGTATGCTATTCTAGCTTTATTTTTAATGATTGGAACCATCTAGCATGCCATTTCAGTCCTTCGTACATGCATGTTTGATTGCCTTGGTGGCCTTGTTAATGCTTTAAGAGCTTGTGTTAAGTGCTTTATGTTTAGGCCTTATTGCATGCCTTAGATTCCATGCTTCCTAGATGCCATCTAGGTGGTCATTTAGGCTTAGTTTTATGTGTTAAAACTTTGTCTTTAAGTGATTGAAAATTGCCATGTATGATTGCACTAAGTGTGGTTTAATGCCCTATTGACTTGCTTTAAGCCTAGGCCATTTACATGCTTTGTTTGGAATGCTCTATTGCATGATTTGGCATCATGTTTAACATGAATTTCAGAGCTTTAAATGCATGCTATTAGTCCATGCTTGGCCTCTTTAAGTATGCATGAGAATCGCTTTGGTTTGCCTAAGTCTTAAGCCTTAACATGTGCATGTGTGTGCGTGTATTTAGTCTTATTTTCTAGGCATTTTGGCCCTTGTTTGAGCCTTATTAGAGCTGCCCAACTCATGTTTAAGCCCAATCTACAATCGGTTTGCATGCTTGGTTCATGTGCTTGTTTGTATGCTCGCATAAATGCCATGCCATTGTCCATGTGTGTACAATAGATAACATGCTTAGGACCTCATTGCATTGGCATGTATGTTAGGCCTCTTGATTAAGTCATGATGGAGGTTTAGCACCCCTTATGTGCTTGCTTGGTTTGTATGCATTTTAAATCAAATTTGCACTCTTGGTTCTTAGGATCATCACGCATGGAAATGCGCGATTGATGGTCCGGGAATCGAGGCACATGCCCTCTTGAGTCCATAGCATGATGAGGGATGTGCTTGGTGCATACATGCTTTGATTTGCATTGCCTTGCCTTTGGTTTCCTCTGTTGCTGTCAGTTGCAGGTTCTGCAGGGATAAAGGGCCGATCGGCACTCTTTAATACCGGCCATGCTTCTTGGCAGCCGATAATTAAATTCAGAGCCGGTGGCTTCCTTCCTCAGCCGGTGGCTCCCTGCCTCAGCCGGTGATGCTCCCCAGTGCTCTGAGAGGCACTCCTGAAGTTTTGGGAATTTTCAGAGAAGGAGAGCAGAGGAAACAGAGGCACACTTGCACAAAGAGTCTTGATTCGAGCAGTCCGCACACGCGGCGATTCCTCCTTCCGAGGCATTTATTGCTTAATTAGATTGATTTAATTAATTTAATTAATTTAGTCGATTTGTAATATTTAATTAGCTAGTTTAGTTAATTATTTATTCGGTTTTGTATATTATTTCGGTCCCTCCGAGCGAGGGCAAAAATGTAATAAGTGTGTGTGAGTGGGTGTATGTCTTCCAATCCCCATTTCTTTCTAACCCTTTTATTTACCTGCTTATGGTAGATTAAGGCACGTCTACGTTAGCATACCTTATGCAATGCATGCGTGCATTCATGCATTTGTTTACATGCATCAGACTCGGTACATCATACAAACTGCATTGTATTTCAATTCCAAATTGAATACGTGTTATTTGTAGCATTTCACATGCCATGTTTAGGATAGCCGAGCCTGTTCAGATTGCACCCCTGTATGTGATGCATTAGCCATTTAACATGAACTAGGTCATGCATGTTTTGCTAACTAGTTTATTATTTTGGCGCGGAGTACGATGTAAGTTTTATGCTTTAGCATGTCGCATGTGATTGTTAACATGACAGTATGCTTGCCATGCGGCTAAGTGCTTACATGATAAAACTGTTTGAATGCCTGTGGGTGGAGGTTGGATTGCTTGAGTTGGAACAACTCATTGAAATCCGCATTTTAGCCTACTTACGAGTAGCAAAAGAAAACAACACGTTTTTCGAGACAAAACGGATATGCAATGTTTATTTCCAAATTAGGCGATCTAGTCTATACTTTCGTGTTGTGCGCTTCACATAGTAATTCTAGGTTAAATAACCTAGAATAAGAACGCATAAAGTCTTCAAAAACGGATATCACGGTTAGTAGAGGCGGTCTTGACCGGCGAAAGGTGCTCATAGTCGATCTTCCCGATCGTACCCAAGCTCCCGAGCCAAGACCACTTTGGTGATAGCGGACATGTGGCCTTCGCACCGAGTCGGGTTTCCTAAATTTCCCAATTAAAAAAAATATATAGGTGGCGACTCAGTCCGCAAAGCAGTCCATGTTTGGCACTACTTTTCAAAAATCTGTTTTCTCAAACGATTTGCCGGATTTGGACTCTTTGGTTCAGATTTAGAACCGCGACACAAAGGGAGTCCGAACTGTTAGCCGAGGTCCCCCGCGGGCGTGCTACAGTTTCTGGCGACTCCGCTGGGGACTTTAGAGAGCTTGACTCGAACTCGTGATATCCTGTTTTGATTTCACTTATGTGTTTCTTTGCATTGCATGTGCATTGGTGCGCCTAGGATACCGTGTTGGCCATCTGCTATTCTGGCGGTTTGGGAGGCTTGTCTTGTCAAGGCATGTCCATAAGGTCGACCGGCTATGCTCGCCAACATGGGAACACAAACCCGGTTTTACCGGCACCCTTTGGACCATTCGACCTAGTTGCATAGTCGAATCAGTAGTGACCATTCCAAACTAGGACAAAGTTGCTTGCCGATTTAGGTTGTTTGAAACATTGCGTGCGTAGTGAAACCCTAGCTCGACAAAATAGGACAGGGAAACCCTACCCCAACATAGGGGTGTTTTGGTTCTCATTTACTTGCTATGTGTTTTAGAGTGTATCTCTGAGGAATGCATATACCAATTTATAGTCTGGGCATCGACTGCGGACACGATGTCGATTTTGAGAATCGATTATATCTGCAGAATCGATTTGATTTGGGGCGGTGACTTGGGAACAAGATTGATAGTAGAGTGCGCTTGTTCGACTACACCGTGTTTGATCTATTTGAAATGAAATCTTTGCTTGTTTTCCGTTCGATTCGATGATTGAGAGTTAAGTCGGAAACGACTAGTGTCTTCTCCTTCGGCGGGGACCGAACATGATGCAGAACTCAGAAGAGATTGTGGTCATGACGGCCGCGCCAAGTCAAGGAACCACCCCACAAGATGAAGCTACTGTTGACATGCCGCACTACCAGTCGCCTGCCGCACACCCGTCTGACCCCTCAATTCTATCAAAGCTCATGAGCCCACTACAATCGAGATAATGGGGATGATAGGCGATCTCCAGAGGTCCGTGGCAGATCTCGCTTACGGAATGTCAACCTCGCCACCGGTTGCACCGTATGCTGGAAATTTCGAACCCCAGGAGCCCCCGATACTGGGGCGGATCATGATCGAGCTCAATCAGTCGGAGATGACCTCCACCCACGACAGTGATGTACCAGTACCAACCCAAACCTCTCACCAGGCTGAGGCCAGAGGCAAAGACAAAGTAAAGGAAGATGCCGACCAACGCGTGGGCGATCCGAGCTTTGGCCGGGGAAATGAGCAAACAACAGGTATCCGCGATTGTAACCAAAATTGTGGATGATGTTTTCCCCACTCCGCCTGAGGGCAGTTCCAGTCAATCAGAGAATCGGGACAGGCCCCGTCATGCCAAGACAGTTCTTCCCGCTCCCAGCCTTGCATTTGGGAAGAATCAGAAATCTAAGGCCGCACCTGCTGACCCGTTCGCTAGTGCATCTAGCAAGAGCGTTCAGGCTCCAAAGTACCTGCCCCGAGGGCGCAGGCCCTTCCATCCTCTTTACATGCCTTTGTCTAGGCACTCGATCTTGACCAAAAGGGCATCTTACACCCTCGATCCTAAGCCACTCCCAAACCCCTTCCAAAGAAAGGCCATGATGCCACTCAAGATCATGCATTCATCACCGCCACACTCCCGATAATTGCTCCCGCCCCCGTCATGAGGTACAGGACTTGATTGATAACAAGGTCATCCTCCCGCCTACCTCGGCCAAATCAGTCACTACAGAGTTCTTGGATTGTGAGGACACAGATACCGAGGACACCGATACTGCGAGTATGTAATTGGGATTCAAATGCTGCTGGCAATATCTCGTACATTTTTGGATATGGCGTTTGGCGCATTTTTGAGCACCGCCAATACTAGTTTTGTAAAACTTGACTTGGGTGTCGAGTCATCTTTTGATTTGTCTTGAGTCTGCTCTCATTGTTTTGAGTCACCTTTTTGCTTAAGGGTCTGCTCTAATTGTAATGAGTCAGTTCCTCTTTGTATAAGAATACTAGGTGACTTGGGTTGTTGCCTCGAGCACCATTTTGTTTTGTAATTACTTCTCTTTTGCTTTCTTTTGGGTCTACCTGCCAGGAGCAGTTTACATCTAGGGAACCCGAATGAAACAATGCCATGCTATCGTGATCCCGTACTATTTATGTTGGGCTAGTTGTGCCAGAGAATTCGAATGGGGTGACAGTGCATTCCACCTGCTCTTTTGTGCCTTAAAAATTATTGTTTTGACCTAAGCTTTTCAAAACCTTTTTGAACACTGCGGTGATAAAAACAAAGAGGGAGGAATTCCTCGGGATTTGCAAAACTTTGATCAAATTGAGAGAAAGAGAGGCATGCTAAGCCCTTAATGAATGAAATCATGCTTGTCGGCGTGAGTACTGAGAAGGACCCTAGCCTTGATCCAGATTGGTTCCACACTGTCTTCGGCACGAGCAAATCGTCGCCTTCTTAAAAACTTTCAAAAACAAGATATTTTGCGTAGTCTTGCGAAGACCTGTGTGGGACCGTTCTCGAGATTACGCAGCTTAGGATCGCTCTCAGCCTCGAGACTCGACTCCCCCTATTTCCAAACCTTGGACCAGCATCCAGAATGTTCAAACGATAGCTATCAATGCGACGTCTGTATGGCCCAGTTCAAAGCAGCCCTCGAGCAAGAGGCATCAGAGTCCGATCAGGAAGATCAAATCTCACCAAGCAAAGCTCGGGAAGTAGCCGTGATGGACCTTTCTGCAAATCAACACAATAGCCGTTCTCCCAGATACAGAGAGGCTTCAATCTCAAAACCATTTGGCATGGGCATGCTACACTTTTACCCCTTGAGAGGCTCGCTGGGCCGAAAACCCGGAAGGGCGACCCAGGCAAAAGTTAGAGCAAAGAAACAATACAAAAAAAAAAATGCAAAAAAAATGTATATCAAAAGAAATGCAAAAGAAAAGAAAAAGAATGAAAACGAAAAACATAGCTCGCAAGGTCGAAAACCCGCATTGGGCACCTTGGCAAAAGTTAGAGCCTAAAAATAGTGAAGGTTAAAATACCCGAGTGTACCCTAACCGGAACTACGTAAGGCTTGATTCCCATGTTTGGGATACGTAGGCAACTTCACCTTGAAGTCCAGCCCCCAGCGCTTCCATAGCGTCTCAGGCCATGTCATGGTTTTGATCAGTTTTGCCTCCTCCGAATCCGATATCTTGATTGCAGTAACCCGGAGCCGCGTGATTAACTTCCTCTTGAAGCCAAACCACCGACATCTTCCAGGTGACTGTGTCCACATATTGATTCAAGCCGTCTTCGACTCCTCCGTGTCCGGGGATCCGACCGTCGTCAACAAAGACTGGCTTACAACATGCCGTGGCATCATCCAAACAAGGGGCAACTTTCCGTTGCCCTCCATTGCCATAAGTTGCCCTGAGTTATGTTCAAACCAGGGGCAACTTTCCGTTGCCTTCTCCCCCTTTAAGCCAGGGGCAATTTTCCATTGCCTTCGATCCGAGGTTGCATATCTCGAGGGTAAGTTCTACGCTCGTTGAGCATTGATTGTTTGCAAAAAATAGTTTTTGAAAATTTTCACTGAGGTTGACTTACTTTCTCGAAAACTATTCCATTTTCAAAATTGGACCATGATTGGACCCAAGAGGGGAAAATTTTCAGTGCTCACAGCTTGATTCGCATGATTTTCAAATCAAAAATTGAATAAGTGTGTTAATCTAACTCTCATTTTGGTCAGAGCTGTTTTAGAAAACAAAAATGGTCAAAATGGCGAACTAGGGGCACGAGTGAGTCAGGTCCTTTGTCTCCCCCCCGTTAACCTGATTGCCCGAGAGGCGCTTTATTCGCCAGAAGAAGTGGCTGCAAGCTAGCTACGTCGGGCGTGAACCCGCTACTTCCTATTCATCTGTCATTCACCCTGGGGAGGGATGCAAAAATGAGAGATTGAAGAATAGAGAGGAGTAAGTTGAGAGAAAAGTGAGAGAAGGGTTTTTTTGAGAAAAACCGAGCTTGAAGGCCGAGTGATGTGAGAGTCACAAATCAGAGGGGGTGGGAAACTTGCCCGGAAGAATTGGCTCCTCAAGATCTTTTGTTTTCAAATGCGTCTGTGTGTCGTGTCTTTTGATTTGTCAGTCTCAACTTAGTCTTGAGTCTTTCCCGAGTATGTCTCGTTGTGTTAGGTCGTGTGCCTTTTTGTTTCTTGGTTTGAGTCTGCCTCGCCGTGTTCTGTGATTAGGCTCGGTACCCTGGTTGAAAACCCATCCTCTTTCAAAAAGTAATCGTTTGTGCTCGGAATCTTTGTGCCATTCTCTAACATCCGTGCCAAGCAAGAGAAGGAAGGGAAAATTTGGGGCATTTGAGTGTATTTCAACCGCAACCGTCGGGCTTTTGTGATCCGTCTTGTCGATTGGACCTATTTGTTCGTGGTTTGTGTGCGAATGAACCAAATCTTGAGTTATGGGCTAAATGCGATCAATCCCCAGCAGATTAGCCCTCAGCAGAGTATGGGCTGTGTGTTCGGATTGAGCAATGGTTTGTATGAGCTGTCTTGCGGTTTAGTTGACTGGTTGTTTGATTATCACCGTGCAAGTGTTCAAATCATCAGATAACAAATTAATATCATTTACATTTGAGGTGTAGAATGATGCAGTGCAGTGTAAAGTATGAAATACGCAAAGATAGACAAATGTAACATTCTTTTCAAACAAAAGTTCGTTTCATATCATCTTTTTCGGATACATAGTTTGCGGAAAACAAAAAACCTGCCTGCGGCAGTACATGGTACTCTATCTATCAAAAGAGAAAAGTACAAGAAAAGAAATAAAGGAAAGAAGCAGTAAAATCATCATCATCAACAGTAGGCCCCATGCCTAAGGGTCCTCGCCCTCTTCCTCTGAAGCACAAAGGCGCTGTCAAGCTGCCACTGCCTTGTCGAGCCCGAGCCCGAGCTGTCCCGGCCTCCTCATAAATGACTCGTCCCTCCGACTCACCGTCTCCTGGAACTGGAGCTCGAGAGCTACTCCCCACATGACCACGCCCCCCTCTGGTACGAGGGAATATCCTGCCGTCCCGGGTAGAGACGGGAGGCCCAGCTGGAGCAGTGTCACCCACTGGAGGGATCGGGAAAGGAGGCTGAAAATACAAAGAGCAAACGCATCAGAAAACTGTGAACAGTTTATCAGTATGGAATGCAGTGTATGAGTACAGTGTAGGTGTCTTTGTGGCGGTTTATCAATGCAGTAATGCAAGTATGAGTCTGATGTGTGAATGCTGTGAGCAGTTTATCAATGCAGAATGCAGTGTATGAGTACAGTGTGTGAATGCCGTGAGCAGTTTATCAATGCAGAATGCAGTGTATGAGTACACTGTATGAATGCCGTGAACAGTTTATCAGTACAGAATGCAGTGTATGAGTACAATGTATGAAGACCGTGAGCAGTTTATCAGATTTTTGTGCAGTATAGTAGATTGTGCGAAACAGAGTATGATTTGAGACTGTGGTCAGTAGAACATACCGGCAAGCCGTAGACGGCCAAAGCGTCGAGAGTCCGCTGCAGCATCCCCATCAAGGAGGCATTCAGCTCCACAGACTGACGGGTATACTCGGAGGAAGCCTGCAAAAGTATTAAATACATCAGTATTCTGTGGGATATCTAAATGAACTGAAATGACAATGCAAGATGCAGAAATAAAGTAATACATACCGGAGGCAACTCAGGAATGCCGGCCAACTCGTGACCAGTCTGAGGAGGAGCAAAAGGGATCTGGTAGGTCTCCCCACCCTGCCCCCTATAAGTCAACATAGTAGGTAGAGCGGCCGCCCTCGCCCCTCTCGCACTTCTCCGCCGCAAGCTCGAGCCCTCTGTGATGGCCCCGCCTCGCTCTGCTCTGCCCGGGCCGCTGGCGCCGTGGGTCTCACTGGATCAGCTCGGGAGCCCCGGCTCAGAGGCCGATCAGAAGGTCCTGACATACTGTAATAGTCGCCTCGCCTCAGAGGGCATCCACATCTATGGCCCGGCCCAAGGGTGTAATCCTCCATCTGCTGCGCAGAAAACCTCTCAGTGTCCCTCATGTGCTCGGGAGGCTGGATCGGAACTATCTGCTCCAAGAATCCTGTGGTCTGACGAAGAAGCGCCACCCAGTGCAGGCCCGACAAACCGGACCCTCCAGGAGAATCCGGTAGCGCGAGGTCTCGATGGCGCCGGCATACCTATCTCGTATCACCGCTGGGAGTGGAGCCCACGGCTGCCAGGTGACCTGAAATGAAATACAGTTGATTATCTACTGATATAGAAATGTACGTTTGAAAGCGAAGCTTAAACGGACTGAAAGTAAAACATACCTCGGTGGGGGTGATGGTGTCGAAGAAACGACGGTAGAAGCTAAAAGTGTCCCGGGGTCTCCGGACACATCGCCCGTCGTAACGGCGAGAAAAGGGGACGACCAGAGGGGTCTCCGTCTCCGGTACTGGCTCTAGCCTGGGAAAGTAGGCATAGACCCACAACTGCAAAACAGACGTCAGTATGATTATCAGAAAAGCAGAATACAGAATAAAGCAGAAATAACAGAGCCGTATGTTGAGTATGTGTGCCGTGTGTACATAGGTACAAGTAAGTAGGCATAACAAGATAAAGCGGCAGAGTATGTAAAGTACTGAAGAAATGTAAAATGTAAGAGGAGAAGACATACCTCGAGCTCGCCAAGAGCCTCCTAGCAATTGTCCGCTACCACGAGATCGAGCTCATATAACCGTAAAGGGTGGCGAGCCGCGCTTCCATTATCTTGCACAATCCTCTCGGCGTCCACCAAGGCGAAAGCGGCAGAGGGCACTGTGTTCGCCCGGTCGGCAAACAGGGTGGTCCCCAGCAAAAACATGAGAAAGCCGCGTGCATGCCTCTCAGCGGCCTCCTGGGTCATCGGAGTCTGCCCACCAGATGGTCCGTGACTAAATCGCACCTCAAACCAGAGTAGCGGACGAACCACCGATTTAACAAGTGGCGGCGCCGAAAGCAAATGAACTCGGCGATCCACTCATCCATGTCTGTGTCGAAGGGGATCGGATCACCCCCCACCCCGATGCCAGTGAGCATCGAGAAGTCGTAGGGGTCATCGCTATGTCCCCGCCGCCGATAGATGAAAAGAATCGGTGGTGTCCCCACCTCTTCGCCAGAGCGGCAAGAAGAGGTCGCAAGTAGAGAGTTTGGAAAGTCCCTGCAGAAGGTACCGGCCGCCCGATCCACAATGCGCTAACGGCGTAGCTGCGCATCGGCGTCATGAAGCGTAATGTTCCCATACCATGAGAGTATGGGAGTCCCCCTGTAGTCAAGAAATTGCAAAGCCATATGAAGATATGCAGTCGGTACAAATCTGGTATGCGTGCAGACTTTTAAAATTCAAACAGAAACCGGGTGCCAGTGTGCTTACAGTGAACTACAAACGCGTAATGCATCAGTGTATTGTAGATGCTCCAGTATAAACACGGTGCATGTGTGCACATTTCTCAGGTGCAAGCAAATGTCAGGTTTCAGTATACTGCGGTGAAATACGGCCTGTGATGTGTCAGTGTGTTTTGTGAAGGTTAGCATGCGGATACGGTGCATGTGTGCACATTTTCCAGATTCAAGCAGGTATCGGGTTTCAGCTTATCAGTGTGTGGGCTGCAGTCTGTGACATGTTAGTGCTCCTATGAGGATCGGTATAAACAGCGTGTGTGCGTGCTTTTCAACGTTCAAATAGAAGCCAGGTCTCGGTATGTTTCAGTAAACTACAACGTGTGATATGTCTGCGTGTTGGTGTAGTTTTGTGCAAATATAGCATGCGTGCGAGTTTTCAGATTCAAATAAGCGCCGGGTGTCGGCGAATTAGCAGTGCGACGTGTGCCGTGTGTTTGAGTGCTTGAGGCTAGTGCAGTGTGTGTGCATGTGCGTCGGTTCTAAACAGATGTCAGTAGTGAGTTTGTTTACAATCGACTACAGTACAGTACATCATAATTAAGCAGTTAAGGGGGTTCAGTTAGCTACGGCAATTGACAGAAAATCCTACATTGCAGAAAATAAAAGACGAGAATGTTACCTCGGTGGCGCCAGCAGACAAGTGAGAGGCCGGCTCGCGCAGCAGAAGCTCTGGGTCCAAAACTCTGTCAAAGCCGCGGAAGTGGCGGAGTCCATCGGGTGGTAGCACGTGGATGGCCGGGCGATAGGTCGCCGGATCGAATGGGCGCTCGCTCAACGGGAGGAGCTCGACCCCGGGGTCCATCTCATGGTCCGGGGGAGTCCCGACATGTGGAACATCGTCTGCCATGGGTAATGATGGTGAAAAATAGCCGGAAAAGGAAAACCGGTCGAATATTTAAAAGTCAACCGACAAAGTCAAACCCGAGAGGGCCGAAATGGCGGAAGGTCGAATGTGAAAAGGCACGAGAATGAAGAGAAATCGAGGAACAAGTCCCGAGAAGGCGAAAATGGTGAAAAATGCACCGAAACAAAGTTTTGTTCGGTCGAAAATGCCCGAAACGCGGTGAACTTCGCGAATCGGACGACGAAAATGACGTGAAACGCGAAGAAATCGGCGAAAAATCAAAGGAAAAACACTCTAGAGAGAGAGAGGGTTGGATTTCGGCTTGAAATGAAGAAAATAGGGTTTGGGAACCCTATTTTATAAAACCCGAGGCAAAATGGCAAAACTGCCCCCGATCAGTCATTTTTGGCCGGTCGGCACTGTTTTGTGCCGGTCGGCACTATTTTGTGCCGATAGATGAGTTCATGCAGCCGGTGGCAGCCGGTGACCACCCCACCCAGCCGGTGGTGTTCCCAAGGCCCTGTTTAGGCAAGTTGAGGGGTTTTGGGTCTTCATAGCTCAAGAAAGTACGAAAAATGCATTCCGATGCTCAACCGCCTCCGTTTGACTTCGGACCGTCTCTCTTGTCGTGACGCTCAAATTCAAGCAAAGATTGTATCCTTTCGTATCCTTTTGTCGTTTACAGGGATTCAAAAGTTGCCCCATGTGCATTGTCTAAACGCATCGCGCTATCTTGCGCATCATATTGCATTTGGCATGCATTCAATCGCACTGTTTTGTGCACTCGCGTTGTCTAACGCATCGCGCTATCTTGCACCTCATATTGCATTTGGCATGCATTCAATCGCCGCTTTTGTGCACTCGCGTTGTTTAACGATCGCGCCATCTTGCTCGTCTCTTGCGACTTGCACCATTTTGCATTATCATGCGGCATGCGTGTCGTGCTCCTTCATTTTGCATTTCACCTTGAGTCACGTGAGGCGTACTACCTCACATACTTTGTTTTGCATTTCATTCTCCATCCCGTGAGGTACGCGTGCCTCATGCGCATTTCATTTTGCCCGCGGGTCCGGCGGGACCAAAAACACGCACGGTCCGGCGGGACCAAAAACACGCGTGGTCCAGGAGACCTTAAATCCTCGGGAGGTGCAAGACCTTCGGTGCATTAAGGTGTACCTCGTCACATTCATTTCACATTTCATTGCATCTCGAGGCACGTACGCCTCGTTTTGCACTTCATTTTCCATCAAATGAGGTACGTGTGCCTCATTTCGCGTTTCATTGCATCTCGAGGCACGTACGCCTCGTTTTGCACTTCATTTTCCATCAAATGAGGTACGTGTGCCTCATTTCGCATTTCATTGCATCTCGAGGCACGTACGCCTCGTTTTGCACTTCATTTTCCATCAAATGAGGCACGTGTGTCTCATTTCGCATTTCGTTTCATCTCGAGGCACATACGCCTCGTTTTGCACTTCATTTTCCATCTTTTGAGACACGCACGTCTCATGCGCGTCTCATTTGCATTGCATGCACTTGAGTATTGTGTAACAGTTGCCCCGATGCGGCGAGACCTTAAACACGCACGATGCAGGAGACCTTAAAACCTCGGAGGTGCAAAACCTTCGGTGCATTAAGGTGCACCTCATTGCATTTGCATGCTTTCCGTAGCGTTTTTTCGCGATCTCATCGCGTTCCCATTGATCCTGGCGAGACCTTAAACACGCACGGTCTAGGAGACCTTAAGTCCTCTCAAGGTGCAATTCCTTTGGTGTTTGTCGCGAACGACTTTCGGTGGTCCGTAAAGCCACCATGCGTGTTTATGTGAGTTCCTAGGAGACTAATGGGGACGGTGAAAGCTAGAGTTTGAACGGCTTATGCCTAGAACGCAAAGGTTCGGAATTTCCGAGACTAAAGTCTGGTTTAATTACCCAGGGGGATGTACCCTCGGCTTGAAATCTGTATGGAAGCCCCATAGGTTGAGGCGGCGTGTTTACGCCTCAATTCTGGATACTGAACCAACCTAGTATATCACCCCGTTGGTAGAATAGGGAAAACTGCAATCGCAGCCATTGCATCACATTGCATTTATCATGCATTTCATTGTAAATAATATTGCATATGTCATGCATTTTCAAAATTTCAAAAAAAAAAAAGACATGCATTCCATGCATCATCAATTCTATTGCATATGTCATGCATTGTCATGCATTTTCAAAAAAAAACCATGCATATGTCATGCATCATCCTCGTAGTGTAGCGCATATGTCATGCATTTTCTGTAGATGTCCATTTCCATTGCATTATAGCTTGCATGCATCCCACTGCATCATCTTCCATCTATGGCTCGCGCCTTTCCTTGTTGAGCTTGGTCTGGTATGTGCCCTTACTTTTCACGCCGATTACGTCAGATGCGTAAGTTACGTGCTAGACATGGCTTGTATGCGTACATTCCCTTCCTAGGCAAGACTGGGTTTGGCCCGCGTGCCATATCCATTGTATCTATTCCATCGCATGCATCCCACTGCATCATCTTCCATCCATGGCTTGCGCCTTTCCTTGTTGAGCTTGGTCTGGTATGTGCCTATACTTCTCATGTTGAAGCATAGTTCTGCTCGTGTATCGCGCCTACTCCACGTTGGTATGTTGGTTTGAGGTTGCGGCACCCTTTTCTGTGTTAGACATGGCTTGTACGTGTACATGCCTTTCCTAGGCGCGATACGGTTTGGCCCGCGTGCCATATCCATTGTATCCATTTCCATTACATTGTAGTGTAGTCATTGCGTCCGGCATTAGGATCATTATTCTCACCCCAGCGGGTCGTTTCCCCACTTATGTCATTCCACTCAATACTTGTTCTTGCGTCCGTGCGTATTACTCATAGATCAGACATCGTTCTATGGGACACGGGTGTTCGTGCGTATTCCTCATAGATCAGACATCGTTCTATGGGACACGAACTTGTTACCTCCATCAATCTATTTGACATTTGTGTGGTTTCGAACCGCTCCGGTTTGAATCATGATTCAATTGCCCTGCATGTAGTTCGCATTAATTTTAATTGCACTACATTTTCATTTGCATTATTCATACATAGCTTTGTATATATTGCATATCATTCATCATTCGCATCGCATATGTCATGCATTTTGCTAACAATATTATACCTGTTAAGTTTGCTTTCTTTTCAGGCACGATATTGTATGTACGGTTCATTTACCGCCGGTGCAACCAGGCGAGCCGCACAGGTATTGTATCCTCCGTGTGAGACGTTTTGAGAATTGCGTAATTCTCTTACATCCTTTCTGCATTGTAGTGTAGTCTGGTGTATGTTAGCTTATAACTGTCGCATGTGTGCTTCATTACAGCTTTCTTTGCATGATCATAAGTTATGCTCGGCTTCTTGCATTTTCAGTTGCATTTTGCCCCTGCCTACGGGCGCATATCTTATCCTTGGCATGTGTGCCTCCTGCATGAACTACGCTGGTTTGATTCCTTAGGGGATACGTAGGCAGCTTGCGAGTTCAACCATTTGCGCTTTGTATGTTTGTCCAAGTCTTCGGCCTTGTCAAAAATGGGTCGTCTCTGGGCTTTGACATTCACTCCCGTCATTGTTATGACTTTCGAGTTCTGTCAAAGAGGGGCAACTGTAGACACCCCATTTTTGACCGTCCTCAAGACTTGGACGTCACCGTTGGAACACTCGGTGATTATCCATGTTTGTGTTCGTTTGGAGTTCCCGGAGTTCTCGGCTATGCGAGCCTTGCCTCAGGACCTCCGAACTCTGATTGCTTGTGTTTGGTTTTGCACCAAACACTTGTGTTTTGTTTTGAGGCGGGGAATGCTTTATGAGCCACCCCCCCCCACCCCGGGCGGGGGCTAGAGCCCCCCGGCTGGCTGTAGTTGTCACCGCCACTATATTGTGCCGGTCGGCACTATTTTGTGCCGGTCGGCACTATTTTGGGCGAAATGACCAATTTGCCCAGCCGACCACTGTGCACTTGCTTTCTGAGATATTTTCAGACTTTTGAGCATTGCTTCCCTCCATACACGTGTATGGAGGGATGAACCTTGTTTGCTTAGCTTGTAAGTTTACAAGTTCTATAAGAGGAAAGCTCTCCTCTTGACTTAGGGTGAGCATTTTTGAGCATTAGACATTGTTAGAGAGCTGGAGCTCTGGTTTTTAGGGTTAAGTTAGATACATATATCATATCTCTCTTTTTCTCTTAGTACACTAGGTGTTTAGTTCACACTATTGTACTAAAACACCTAGTGTTTCACCCTCTCCTTGAAACTGAGGTTCCAGAGGTCGTTTCTTGGAGGTTCTTGACAGATTTTGAGCTCAAGGAAGCATCAACCACAACTCTTGTGAAGGTGGTCATCAAGGGTGAGAAACTTGCACTTTTTTTTCCATTTTTGCAACTCATTTCTACCTAAGTTAGAACTGTTTTTGAGCTTAGTGTTTGGCATATAAAAGTTCTGATTTTTGACCCTCTTTATTGTATATTAAGAGTGTTTTGTGGTTTGAGGAACTTTGACCACCTTTAGACCTTGAAAAGGGTCCCATTTTGTGCTATTTTGGAGAGATCCGAGACTTTGGTCTTAGGATCTCTTCACCACTGAAATCTTGGGGGATTTCAGTGGTGAAGAGCATGCCTTGAAGTCTCAAGAAGGAGAGGGCCACCCCCTCTCCTTGATGTCCTTGAAAAGGACAAATTTTGCTTCCTTATGGAGCACCATGTTTGAGTGTGTATTTAGCATGTTTGAGTTGTTTTCCATGCTTATATTACTATGATATAACATGTTTTCAAGTTGGTTTTGGTCTCCTATACATGCTTAGTATAGTTGCCTTGTAATGCCTCTTTTATGCCTTAACATGCCTAGGTTGTGTACCTTAGTTTCTAGCATGTTTTAAGCTTAGATTTGTGAAGCTTGTAAGCTTATTTTGCCATGATTCAGCTCTGTCCATAGCTATTTTGGCCAATCTTGGCATGTATTTGGTAGCCTCTTTGTATTTGGCTTGTTGGCCTCAAAAGCATGAATATGTGGTATGCTATTCTAGCTTTATTTTTAATGATTGGAACCATCTAGCATGCCATTTCAGGTCCTTCAGACATGCATGTTTGATTGCCTTGGTGGCCTTGTTAATGCTTTAAGAGCTTGTGTTAAGTGCTTTATGTTTAGGCCTTATTGCATGCCTTAGATTCCATGCTTCCTAGATGCCATCTAGGTGGTCATTTAGGCTTAGTTTTATGTGTTAAAACTTTGTCTTTAAGTGATTGAAAATTGCCATGTATGATTGCACTAAGTGTGGTTTAATGCCCTATTGACTTGCTTTAAGCCTAGGCCATTTACATGCTTTGTTTGGAATGCTCTATTGCATGATTTGGCATCATGTTTAACATGAATTTCAGAGCTTTAAATGCATGCTATTAGTCCATGCTTGGCCTCTTTAAGTATGCATGAGAATCGCTTTGGTTTGCCTAAGTCTTAAGCCTTAACATGTGCATGTGTGTGCGTGTATTTAGTCTTATTTTCTAGGCATTTTGGCCACTGTTTTGAGCCTTATTAGAGCTGCCCAACTCATGTTTAAGCCCAATCTACAATCGGTTTGCATGCTTGGTTCATGTGCTTGTTTGTATGCTCAAGATAAATGCCATGCCATTGTCCATGTGTGTACAATAGATAACATGCTTAGGACCTCATTGCATTGGCATGTATGTTAGGCCTCTTGATTAAGTCATGATGGAGGTTTAGCACCCCTTATGTGCTTGCTTGGTTTGTATGCATTTTAAATCAAATTTGCACTCTTGCTTCTAAGGATCAACACGAATGCAAATGCGCGATTGATGGTCCGGAATCGAGGCACATGCCCTCTTGAGTCCATAGCATGATGAGGATGTGCTTGGTGCATACATGCTTTGATTTGCATTGCCTTGCCTTTGGTTTCCTCTGTTCTTTGTCGATTCGTGTTCTCCGAGGATAAAGGGCCGATCGGCACTCTTTAATCGACCATTTGCCTCTTGGCACCGATAATTAAATTCAGAGCGGTGGCTTCCTTCCTCGCCTCACGGTGATGCTCCCCGGTGCTCGAGAGGCACTCCTGAAGTTTTGGGAATTTTCAGAGAAGGAGAGCAGAGGAAACGGAGGCACACTTGCACGGCAGTGCAGTTCCGAGCGAGTCCCGGGCACACGCGGCAGTCAGCCCTCCTTCCGAGGCATTTATTGCTTAATTAGATTGATTTAATTAATTTAATTAATTTAGTCGATTTGTAATATTTAATTAGCTAGTTTAGTTAATTATTTATTCGGTTTTGTATATTATTTCGGTCCCTCCGAGCGAGGGCAAAAATGTAATAAGTGTGTGTGAGTGGGTGTATGTCTTCCAATCCCCATTCCTTTCTAACCCTTTTATTTACCGCTATGGTAGATTAAGGCACGCCTCGTTAGCATACCTTATGCAATGCATGCGTGCATTCATGCATTTGTTTACATGCATCAGACTCGGTACATCATACAAACTGCATTGTATTTCAATTCCAAATTGAATACGTGTTATTTGTAGCATTTCACATGCCATGTTTAGGATAGCCGAGCCTGTTCAGATTGCACTCAGTATGTGATGCATTAGCCATTTAACATGAACTAGGTCATGCATGTTTTGCTAACTAGTTTATTATTTTGGCGCGGAGTACGATGTAAGTTTTATGCTTTAGCATGTCGCATGCGTGTGAATGTTAACATGACAGTATGCTTGCCATGCGGCTAAGTGCTTACATGATAAAACTGTTTGAATGCCTGTGGGTGGAGGTTGGATTGCTTGAGTTGGAACAACTCATTGAAATCCGCATTTTAGCCTACTTACGAGTAGCAAAAGAAAACAACACGTTTTTCGAGACAAAACGGATATGCAATGTTTATTTCCAAATTAGGCGATCTAGTCTATACTTTCGTGTTGTGCGCTTCACATAGTAATTCTAGGTTAAATAACCGGAATAAGAACGCATAAAGTCTTCAAAAACGGATATCACGGTTAGTAGAGGCCGGTCTTCGGACCGGGCGAAAGGGGGTGCTCATAGCTGACCTTCCCCGATCGTACCCAAGCTCCCGAGCCAAGACCACTTTGGTGATGACGGACATGTGGCCTTCGACACCGAGTCAGGGTTTCCTAAATTTCCCAATTAAAAAAAAATATATAGGTGGCGACTCTGTAATCTGGCAAAGCAGTCCATGTTTGGCACTACTTTTCAAAAATCTGTTTTCTCAAACGATTTGCCGGATTTGGACTCTTTGGTTCAGATTTAGAACCGCGACACAAAAGGGAGTCCGAACTGTTAGCGCGAGGTCCCCCGCGGGACGTGCTACACTTGGTTACAACGAAAGTGAGTTGGAAACTCAATACAAATAAAGCCTAAGGCTTGAACAAAAATAATTACAACAATAACAAAAGAAGCTCTTGGCTCCAAGTCCTCATAAGCTACGGCCTTGACAGAGGCATATCATTAGCACCCAAAAATGATTTTCCACATAGGGTGAGCCAAAGCCCAGTAGAGGTACTCTAAGACAGTGTATGGATCTTAACAAAGCTATAAGGTAAATGCATACGCAATGCTCGTGTCAAAATGTTTTATATCTCTTTCCAAAGACCATACAATGCTAGATCATATCACAATTCATGAAATCAGTTTCTTTACAATAGAAAACAGGGCAGTGGATACAATACTGGGAATCTCTACGTACGTGTCTGCAAGTAGGTTATACAAGCACTACCAATTGCCATTTTTATTGGTACTAACCGAAAGACTCGACACCTAATCACGGGGGTTTTAAACTTTTATCAAGGACACACAGGCCAACAATAATGCCATAACCACACTCTCTACCCAGATTCACCAAGGTATCCACCTATTTTTCTCAAAATATTATACATTTTCAATGTGTTAAGTATGCACGATGCTCAATGCAAATGAATGAGAAATTAGTTTCAATTCTCCTAATTCTCATACAATTTCTACAACAATCACACCTATCCTCTACCGATAGCCCAAAACAGATAGATAATTCCAACAAAGATATACTTTCCAAAATTTTAAGATGGAAGTGATAATGCATATCCAACTGCAACACCATCATCATCATCATCATTATCCAACATCATTTCCACTTTCTCTTTACAAAATCAAATATTTATATTTTAGGCAAAATTCCCTTTATTTATAAATCAATTCCAAGGATAAAATTCACCATTTTATGACAACTCAACCACTTTTACAACCTCACAATCATTTCTAAGAAACCATTTTGAAAACCCCTCTTTTGATTTCAAAACCAAACCCTAGGTTTATCCAAAAATTCACAAATCACAATCTTATTTTGAAAAGCAAATAACTAAGTTAAAAATCATGCTAAAGTATGGGGAAATCCCTACATCAAAGACAAGGACGAAGAAGAACAAGGGTTGAAACTCGATGAAGCCGAAAACAAACTTTGCTCCGATCAAATGGAAGCTCTAGGTGAGCTCTACTTTTTTATCAAAGGAACTAAGGTGTAGAGATCAATGGATCAAGGTGTATTTAAAGGTAAAATATGAGTTTTAGAGAGTGTAGCTTGTTTTTCGTGCTCCTTTCGGATACGATAGCTCTACAGTTCGGACTCTCGTAGTTCTGAATCTGATCTCACAAGTGCAACGTGAAATAGATAAACACAAAAGAGTTCAAATTCGGCAAATCTTTTGGAAAATTGATTTTGAATCAAAATGCCAAAAATGGAATATTTTGCCAGATTACAAAGTAGCCATCTAAATATTTTTGCAAAATTTAGGAAACCTGGGACTCGTGCCAAAGTCCACTTATCCGTTATCACCAATGTATCTCAGCTCGGGAACTTACGTACAAGAGGGAAAGGTCATGAATTGAGCACCCCACTCGCATGATCAAAGATCGGCTTCTACTAATCATGATATGATTCTTATTTACATTATATGCTCTTGTTCCGATTTTTAGGCTATTTTACTATGTGTTGCACACAAGTATAGACTAATTTGCAAAAGTTGGAACATTTTGATTTTCATATTTGTTTGAAAATTGTTTCGAATATGTACCACTTGAAAAAGCAACCTCATATACACATTATTCAAATTATCCCAATTTAAGCAATTAGCCTTCATCTATAGGTATTTAGATAGATATAGCATTTAAAAACTTAGAATTATGGTAATCATGCTCGACATGGCAACAATCACACTCATGCGATATGTTAAAGCAGTAAAGCTTACCCCAATTCTCGAGGTGAGCCAAAAAAGAGAAAATAGTTAGAAAAATGCATGATCCTAACTAATGAAATATGCCTAATACAACACATGCAATATGCAATTAGAAGTTCGGCTACTAGCATAGCATATGAATCAATTTGACAGCATGCAATTTTAAGCACGTTTTCAAAGAAGTATTTAAATGACAATGCTTATTAGAATGAGGAGCCGAACCTCATGCATGCAAGATGCATGCATGCGAATCATGGAAAAAGCTAAATGCAATGTGATGCTCTAAACTATCCATCATAAGCAAGTAAATAAAACGGAGAAAGATGTGAGGTTGGAAGACATACATGCATTATTACATATTTGCCCTCGTGCAAGAGGGTTCGAATGAATGAATTAGCTAAGCCACTTAACTAATTATTACAACAACGAATTTAACTAACTATTCTAGCTAATTAGTAATTATAACACACTCTAACTAACTAACGGAATTAATTAACTAAGTAATTAATTACAAGCTCACTAACACCATACTACTATCGACAAAAACAAATCTAACGGGCCCCGAGGAGCAAGGAAATGGCTTATGCATGACATGAATTTCTCCTCCGAGAACGCCTCTGCATTATTTTGCACCTCAGCCTCTACTCTGCTCTGTAAAAAAAGTGGTACTGCCTGCCTGAAAAAGGTAGCCGGCAGACCAGAAATGGTGGCCGGCCGCCCACTAATAGTGGCTTGTCACAGTAAAGGTGGCCTGCCGGCCACTGATGTTGGGTTTCTCCTGCTGCAATAGAAAACAAACAGAGCAAAAACAGAGCATTCTCAAGGGATGTTTTCCTTGTATGCCTAGTCAATGGTGAAGCTAATCTAGAGAAATCGTTCGCAGATCGATGGTAATACCTGGCTAACTCCAAGAAACTACGAATCTCAAAGGCGTTCTTAGGTTGTTCCCAATCTTGTACTGCCTCTATTTTGGAAAAATCTACAGTCACTCCTTCCTTGGATACCACATGGCCTAGGAACTTCACTTCTTTCAACCAGAACTCACACTTCCTGAACTTAGCACGAGGAACACTTCCTGCAAGTGTTCCTCGTGCTCCTCATCAAAAGGTGAGTAAATCAAGATGTCATCAACGAAAACAACCATAAAACGGTCAAGGAACTCACGAAAGATCTGATTCATCAAATCCATAAACAAAGCCGGTGCATTGGTTAGCCCAAAAGGCATCACTAGGAACTTCTAATGGCCATACCACGTACGGAATGTCATTTTCTGGATATCCTCCCCCTTTACTCTCAATTAGTGATAACCCAATCTCAAGTCTATCTTAGAAAAGCAACAAGCCCTTTTCAACTAGTTAAACAAATCATCTATATGAGGCAATGGGTACTTGTTCTTAACAGTTACCTAGTTCAACTTCTGGTAATCAATACAAAGTCGCAACGTGCCATCCTTCTTCTTAGCAAAGAGAGTCGGTGCTCTCTAAGGCGATGTACTAGGGCGAATAAAACCCTTATCTAACAATTCTTGGAGTTGAATTTTCAACTCACTTAACTCAGCGAGTGCAAACCTATACAGTGCCATAGAAATTGGTGTCGTGTCAGGCACTAAGTCAATAGAGAACTCAATCTCACAATAAGGTGGTAAACTAGTGAGATTCTCTGGAAAAACATCCAAGTATTCACAAACTACCCTTGGCAAATCAACTCGGACTTCATCACACTCACTACCCAAGAAGGTTGCAAGAAGACAACTAAGCTCACTCCGACCATGCGGATCACACACCGACGACAAAACTCTATCAGTTCAGTCCCCTAGAAAATCAAAACAATCGCTACTCGAGGTGCATACAGTGACCCTCTAACCGTAACAATCTATGATGGCCTGGTACGAGGACAACCAATCCATGCCCAGGATGGCATCAAAGCTCGACATATCAATCAATACAAATGAAAAAGGAAGTCAGCGACCGACAACCTCTATATCACAACCCCGACACCCCTAATCTAAAATAACTTCACCATCTACAGGTGATTCTACCTTGAGTAGAGATGTTAATTGAGCCACTTCTAACTCCAATGCCGATGCAAATACAGACGAGATAAAAGAATGAGATGCACCCATATCAATCAACATATTGGCAATAGAATTGTATAACAAGAAAGTACCTCTCACAACTGAAGGCGCTAGCATTAAGTCTGGTGTGGTTACAACATACACACGTCCTATAGGTCTCTACTCTACCTGCTCAACCCTTGGAGCATAAGTCTGATGCACTGACTAAGCTGAAGAAGCTCTTTGGTTAGCCTTCGAGGCCAATACTAACTGGGCAGGCTGATGGCTCTATGTCTGTCTCGAACCCGATGGATCAGGAGTGCCACCGAACTGAGGGCAAAACCTCTTTACATACCCTAATATACCTCTAGAACATTTATTTTATTTTATTTTTAGCTAGTTATGCCGATTTTGTGCATACATTTTGGTTAAGATTCATTTAGGATTATTTTGTTGCATTGGTTGTTTGTGTCTCACTTGGTATATAAATGGAGTTGGTTGGGAATGGTTTTGCCTAGGTTACACTTGTGAAATATGATTAGATTGTATTTTGGCTTATTTATGTCAACTATTGCTTTTATTTTATATGATTATGGTTTCATGTTTAGGCTTGCGTATGCTTTGAGCTAAGGCTTTATAGGCCACGGCCGGTCATGCCCTGAGGACTTATCTATGTTAACAGGGCTAGCAGTTGGCGAGGAGCCCATTCCATTTGATCTGATATTTACACATCAGGCAGATGCTCTGTGATATCTCCTCGGATTGGCCCCTACCCGTACCACTACCGAACTTGCACACTACTAGTGGTTCTGGGATGACTTACGTGCTCGCCAGCCTGTCATCTCTCATTGCCTAGTATGTTCAGGGTTTCTTGTTGTTCCTGTTCACGAACACCATTTTCATGGATAGAGAGAACAAGATTCAGTTGCACTTACTGTCCTTATAATTTTGTTTGAAGTTTTACTTTGATCTATCTAATTTTTTACATGATTTTTTTGTTTAAAATATTAATGACACATAACATGTGGATCATACTATAATAAAATTAAAGGTAAATTACCCTTTCCTCCCTTGAGGTTTTTGACAATTAGAGAGACTTCTCTTATGGTTTTAATAATTATAGAAACCTCTCTTGTTTTTGTTAACATTATCAAGATTCCCCCAATCCGTTAAATTAACACAAATGACGTTACTTGGGTTTATAAAATGACTATATTACCCTTCGGTCTAAGCACGAAACCACATGGGAGGTTACTTTAATTGTTAGAAAACTTACGGGATATAAGTGTAATTTACTCCTCTCATCTTCTCTATATTTTTACCTCTACCAATTCCAAAAAAATTTATTACTAATTATTTCTCAAAATAAGTATGTTTCATAAACAAAATTCAAAATAGCAATATGTATTTTTAAGATTTTTTTTAAAAAAATTAAAAATAGGTATTTTTAAAATTTTATAAAAACTATAAATTCTCCATATAGGTATTTTTCATACCCAAAAAACAAAAAAAATTAAATACCTATATGTATCTTTAAATTTTTATTCAATCTCTAATTTCTCAAAATAAGTATTCATAAAAATAAAAATAAAAAATCAAATACCTATATGTATTTTTAATATTTTTTATTAAAAAAATATATCTTTTCAAATTTTTATTCAAACTCTAATATCTCAAAATAGGTATTTTTTGAATAAATTTTTTATTACTAATTTTTCTATGCATAAAATATAAATTGATAATCTTTTTAAAAAATATAAATTGATATCTTTTATATTTTGTTTTGTAATTTTCAAATAAATGATTTTATTTAATTTAGTATAAGGTCTCTCAATGTGTAGTTATTCTACTATATATATGCTTGTCATAAAAGGGTTTTGATTCTTGGTAATGAAATGAGTAATGACTTCCTTTTTACAATATATTAAATTTCTATTTATTTTTTAAACACATTTATTGATCTAAGTTAGGATTTAATAATACATATAATACATAATACGTTAGTCTCTAATTTTTTATTATTATTAGTATAGATTTATATATATTGATGAACCAAATACGAGAGATTTAATATTCTCTTACATTATAGAGTAAAGCATATAGTATTGAAAATATATCAAAATTATAGAGTAAAATAACGACCAAATTAAAAATATATGCAATATTCAAGGATTCCTCTATGTATCCAAGGAGTTCACTTTGTTTAAAAAATAAAAAATAAAGAAGTTAATTTGTTTTAACTTTTTTTTCTAATAAAAATAAAGAAAAAGAAAAAATACATTAGTTCAAATGATAAATTTTATGTTCTGAAATAAATCTAATGTGAAATTACTAAGGTATTATCTATAATAATATTAATTTTAGAGATATGGTTTCTTTTTAAGTATTTTGTCAATGAAAATTATATTTTTTTGGGTTAAATATTTTTATAATATTTTAACAAATTTAAATTTTTTTTAATATTGTATAAAATTTAATAATTTTGTTCGACATTACTAAAATAATGCATGAGTCTTTGTTAATTTAAACCTCTGGAGAGGAAAGTAAAATTTACTATTTGAATATATAATGGGCCTGTTTAGTAGAACTGTGGGAAAGTGATTATAACTTATAACCTAACAGCTTATAGCTTATAGCTGTAAACATAAGCTGATTTTTAACTTATAAATTAAGCTTCTTCTCCCCCACTCAAAGAATAAGTTGATTTTTGACTTACAAAAAGTTATAAGCTTTATTGTTAAGCTGAACCAAACACATCAAAATAGCTTAAATTAAGCTAAAAGCTGAAATAAACTAGAAATAAGCCCTACCAAACAGGGCCAATGACAATCTTGAGACTTTTTACTTATAATACATGACTTCAGTGTATTCTATTAAATGAATTTACATAAGATTAATAGTGGATAATCTTAATAATAGCTTCAAAAATAAGAAAATTTTCTGTAATTATTGAAATCACATGAGAGATTCCTATAATTGTTAGAAATCTCATGGAAGGTAAGTGTAATTTATCCTAAAATTAAAAATATAAAATTTAAATTAAAAAAATGAAAATAACACTTTAAACTTCAGAAACTAACAGTGTGTGGTGAAGTGGATTTCAGAAATACTCTTCAGATCCAGACGAGGCTGAAAGATCCTTTCGATGTTACCTGAAATAGATAAACAACTCCAGTCGGTGATGTCGGAAATAGCATTCTGACGGTTTAGTCAGTTATATGTTTGGGTAGTTGATATTTTATCTTTCTTGGGGTCTAAGTTCATTCTCTTCTTTTTTTTCTTTTCTCTCCCGATTTTGAGGCTCCTCTCCTCCTTTTATAGTCTCTTCTTTGTCATCATACTTTTATTAGATGGGCCAGCAGTTTAGCCCAACAGGACCCTTCTGTTTCTCCTGGGCTACTTGGCTTTTGCATATGGCCTGAATGCTCAGTCTCATATGGGCCTCTATGACTATTCAGCAACCTACCCCTAGCCCATCGGGCTTTGACCTTGTACGGCCTAATGGACAGGACTAGTTTGAATTACATTTATTCCGCTCCCACAATTGCCCCCCGAGTATTCGACGATCTGAGGTAGTTGGCATTCTCGGCCGCTGATTGAATCTCATTCGACTAAAAGTTATAAGTTGCCTTGAAATTCGAGGATATGGCGCACGCACCCCTTTCATTGTTGACATGTCAGAGATATGATATGAAACGATTGCAACTTCCCACCCCTTCGTGCTTGTCATTCATTTAATGCAATTTGAAACTCTCTACCCTTCCATTTTTTTGAAAGATCTTTATACTTGGTTCATTTTTGCAACTCCTCATCTTCAACATTCCTCGCGTTTATTCTGACATCCGTAGCTCGTGTCTCTTTCGTCTTACTCTATAAGTCTTCTAAGCCTCTCCCTTTATTTTTTCTTGAATAGTTTCAATCCACTCATTTCCTATTTCTTCATGCTTTCATTCCGGCCTTCCCATTTTGCTGCCATGGCGAAATACTTAAAAGCTCTCCTTTCTAAGGATCGAGTCACCTCTTTTCGCCGTCATTTCTCGATCCCAGATGACATTTGAATGACCCTTGTTGGGGATGATGTGGTTATATGGAAAGAGCAAATGCGAACACCATTGTTTTTCCTTTACTGTCAATCACTGAGGGTTGAGTCCATTTCCCCCTCCACCCTTTTCTTAGATCCGTTTTTCATTGCTGGGGTTTGATGCCTTCCCATCATAACGTAAACTTCTATCAAATAATAATGGGTGTAATTGAACTAAACCGCCAACTTGAGCCCAACCTAGGAATTCCTGCGATGCGGCACTGCTATGTCTTTACCAAATCATCTAGTCAGCAAGGCTGATATTTTTTAAGAGCTAAGGATATAGACCACCACTTAGTAACGATGCTTGCCAGCTCTGGCAAGAGGGTCAACGATGTCATGGTCGCTGTTCAAGGCAATTAAGAATTCGGCGAAGAAGAAGAGTGCCTTGACCTAATGCCTAGATAGAAGGGCGAACCAGGTGGCCGAATAGGTTTTTTTATTGCAAACAGCAACTCATGGCACTGATATTCCTTAGCTTTTCCAACCTTAGAGATATTGGTCTCAGAGGGTCTCTAACTGGCGAACGAGGAGGCGAAATCGGTGCACAAGGCGGAGGAGACACTGAACAGGGTATTGAAGAGGTCTAACCAGATCGTGTTGATTCAGACGTCTCCACCGAATTAGATGTCCACTTAGAAGAAGAACAAGAGCTAGCTAGAGAAGTCAGTCTAGCTTTCACCCAAATCGGTCTTGACGAAATAAATAGCCTACCTTCATTCAGCCGAACAAACTTGTCCTCCCGAGAAGAGGACATTTTTATTGACCTGGAGAATTTACTTGGGCCATGATCTAAAAATATGGTCGGCGAATCACTTGCCCAATTTGTGAGGCACAGGAATACCGAAAAGATGGCGGCGAAGAAGAGAACGATGGGTGCTAGTGGAAGTGAGGAGGTTCCTCCAGTGGTTGATCAATCGATTATTGCTGACTTGATTGTTGAAGAAATGGCCAAACTCCAGGAATCAACAATCGAAGAAACACAAGCTGAACCAAGAGGGCAAAAGCGACTAGCTAAATCCTCAGAGGTCACCGTTGAATCGACAAGGCCACCGATAGATAAACGGCCAAGAGTTTTTCCTTTTCTTGATCTTTCTGCAACATTTGCGATACAACCGAGAATAAAGGGTGCTCTAGTCCCAATTGGTGCTTTGGCCTCCAAGGATCCTTTTGTTGCTCTTAGTGTTGTGTCGGCAATTACTTTCCCTGCAGATAAGGTAGCATTTCACGTAGAGCCTGATGTAATTTTGATTGCCCTGGCGGCTCAATCGGCCATTTTGGTGAGTTGCATTTGTTTAAAGTGCTCACCCGACTTAAGTGTTAAGTGTACTATATTACCACTTCTGTTGTATGTATACTTACACTTGCCTTTTCACTTTTGCTTTAGGTGACGTAATAGATCACCGAAATTGGAGGTCATCATCATGATGCCGTGGAATTAATCGGCTCACTCAAGGCGACGATAGAAATAGAGAAGATGAAGACCAAGTCAGCTATTGCCGACTTAGCGGTAGCGACCAAAAAAGCCGAGGCCAAGGTGATGAGGGTTGATGAAGATTACGCAAAGGTTGTTGCCGAAGAGGGGAATAAAAACTTGTGGACCTACTTCGAAGGGCTGCCAAAGAAAGGGCCAGTATAACTAACGTCGCTCTGGCAACGGCGAAAGAAGAGATAGAAAAACTCAGGGCTGATCTCCAGGTGGCTAATAAGGCGAAGGAGCAAGCGGAATCAAAGTTGTCCAAAGCATTTGATACTGGAGAAATGCCAGCCATGGAGAAGTACGCTGATGAAGCCTTGAAATTCAAAAATTGAGGCTTTAAACATGGCTGGCTCAAAGCTTTGGTGGCTGCAAAGGTGCCGCTTGATGTACCAATTCCATATGAGCAACTAGAAATGAAGCCATTGGAATCAAACCCTGAGGAAACCTGAAGCCGAATGGAGCGATGGGCCAGATGGGAACTAACCTTATTTTGTAACTAAGCAAAATTTTGTTTGTTTTTTGTTTTCCTGTTGCATTATGTCTTAGTTGTTTGTTTTTATTTTTAGCAAGTGTTGTAATAGGTCCGTTTTCAGGTAGAAAGTGAAATACTTGTACTCATTCAGTTTATCAATGAAAATGTTTCTATTGAATATAGATAATGTTGTGTGAATACAGTTGTTCAAGTATTTTTCAATAATCTTCTTGCATGCTTCCTATAACCTGCAGTTTGTTACTTTGAGTAAATGAGATGTCTCTTGGGACATTACGCCGATAGTCAAGTTGGCAAAGGACTGAAGCGTAAAGTCGGTACAGCCCCATTTGAACATTCATCAATGGTGCCAAGTAGATTCATATAATAGATAACAATGCGAACCATTTTCTCATGTGGGATATAATATGGCATTTCGACCTCATATGTGGATGTTCATCTGGATGCTCATCAATGGTGTCGAGTAGATTCATATAATATGGCACTTCGGCCTCGTATTGGATGTTCATCAAGGTGTCAAGTAGATTCATATATCTGCCCCTACCTTAGTTGAGACATAGACGTACAAAGCTGAATAACTGATAACAATGCAAACCATGTTCTCAAGTGGGGTATAATATGGCACTTCGGCCTCATGTGTGGATGTTCATCTGGATGTTCATCAATGATGCCGAATAGATTCATATATCTGCCTTTGCCCCAGTTGAGACATAGACATACGAAGCCAAGTAACTGATAACAATGTAAACCATGCTGAATAAATTCATATGTCTACCCTTGCCCCAGTTAAGACGTAGACGTACGGAGCCGAGTAAATATAGGGGCAGCGACGACCATAGGCGCATCGTGAAGGGTGCATCAGTAAATAATGAATAGTGTAACCATGCATTTATGGCCTAAAGTCTTTAAATAGATACTGCATGAATGACAAAGAGACATTCGCAAAAAAAGTCATGCAAGTTTTCAGTGAGTTGAGGGGCTTGTTTTGTCTTCGAGGTGAGCAAGGTCATATGTCGGGAAGGTTATTCTTCAATAGCAGAGGAGAGGAGAAGAGTTTGGTAGAGCTAGACGTAGAAATGCATCGTAGAGTTAATTCGATACGAACAGGAAATGTGGTGTCAGAGGAGCGAAGAGACGTCGATTACCCAGGCATCGAAGTAGGTCACCCACAAATATGGGTCAGAAGAAAGGAAACAAACATGCTGCTAGTGTGTAGATTCCTGTGCAAAATGAGCCGAGCAAATCATCGCGCCCTTTATGCTTTTTAGTCTTTATTAGGAACCAACCCATGATTGAGGCCGACTTAATTGTCCGTGACCCGAACATAGCAGTTGAGTTTACGCGGCAAATTTTCTCGCCAGAAGTTCAGTAGTCAATGTTTAATCGAGGCGACTATGAAGTTTTCAGGGAGGGAATCCATAGAGCGATCAAGGGACTTTATAGTTCATATGAAGTAGGCATGCGCCTTCGCGCTGCTCAGAAAGAGATACAACATAAGGATGGCCGGATTCGAAATCTAAAATGTCGGCTGGACGTAGCAAAGGAGCAATCGGAAAATGAAGCGTAGAAAGCCAAGGCGGCTAAGGTCTAGTCGGCAGGGGCGATGGACTCAGTTATGAGAGATGCAGTCACGTGACGTCTAATAGACCATGTAATAGCCAATCGTGACGCTGCCGACATTTTCGCTAAGGAAGTAATAGAGACCAGAGCTTACAACAAGGGATTCTTTGAAGACTGAACAATTGGTATTGAAAGGACAAGAGAAAAGCTAACAGATGACTTTTGCCGATATGAGAACCGTGGTTTTAAACACTGATGGATCCAAGCCCTGAAAGTGGCGGGGGTGGATTCGGCATCTTCCTTATACCAAAATTTTGTAATGCCGTTCAGAGTCTATGATATCGAGAAGACAGATGATAAAGAGGAGGCAGCGAACTTGGAGAAAGCGTAAAGGCTCGAAATCCCATGTTTTTAATCTATTTGGAAAAATAAAACTGTAATTGTAATTCGGCTGAAGTTGTAATAATATTTTATTTTAATAAAAACAAGCCATTCCAACTATAGGCATTTAATTGTTTATCCATTTCAAACAATCGTTCCAACTATAGGCTTTTGGCCAATCATGCCGAGCACGAAAGGCTCTCTGAATTAGGAGGCTTTTGGCCAATCGTGCCAAGCACGAAGGGCCCTTCGAATTTGGAAACTTGTGGCCAATCGTGTCAAGCATGAAGGACGCTCCAAATTCGGAGGCTTGTGGCCAATCATGCCGAGCACGAAGGGCGCTCAGCAAGTTGAAAAAAGAAATGTCATTCAAAAAGAAAATGATGCGAAGTGATATAGTGAGTTGTATTGCTCAAAGATGTTATACATGCAAGTTAGAGAAATGAAACCAAATGTACAACTGGGGTAAGAAAGATATCGTTAAGGAACACATTAATAGTAAAACTTGTGTAAATGAGTCAAATTCCACGATCGGGGCAATCTTTTGTCGTTCATGTCTAAGAGTCGGAACGCCCCTGAGCCAGCAACTGAATCAATTTGATAGGGGCCATCCCAGTTGGGGTTGAGTTTACTATTGGCAGGATCCTTGGTTGCGGGTAATACTTTCTTGAGGGACGTAGCTACACTCACTAGTTATATGACCTGGCAAGTTATTGCTAATACCATCCCATAGTCATGAGGGCCTGGTACTAGCGTTCCTCAAGTAAATTTGGATGCAAGGCCAGCATCATGTCATTTCGACTAGTATCAAAAGCTTTCGATTTAAGGGTTGGCAAGCTGTTTTCCAAAGGGATGATGGCTTTAGTGCCAAAACATAAAGCGAACGGTTTCTCCCTAGTAGATCGTCTTGGGGTGGTGCGATGAGCCCATCGTACACTCGATAATTTCTCAACCAATTTGCTTTTGGCTTTTTCCAAACGCTTCTTAATACCATCTAGGACCACCTTATTAGAGGCTGTTACCTGACCGTTGCTTTGTGGATAAGCCAGAGAGGAGAAATAGGGCCACATACCATATAAGTCACACAATTGCCGATATACACCGCAATCAAACTGAGTTCCGTTATCAGAAATAAGTGCTCTAGATATGCCAAATCAGGTAATAATACTCCTTCATACAAAACTTTTAACATCCACATCCCGTATGTGTGCCATTGTGTAACTGGTTTTTCGTGCTCCTCGGAGGGGTTTAGTCTCCTCAGATACGATAACCCTACAGTTCAGACTCCTATGGTTCTGAATCTAGTTTCACAAGTGCAATATGAAACAGAAAAACTCAAATAAGAGTCCAAATCTGGCAAATCTTTAGAAAATTTATTAATCATCAAAGATGCTAGAAATGGACTACATATTGCTAGATTTCAAAGTCGTCACCTAAATATTTTTAGGAAATTTAGGAAACCCGTGACTCGTGCCAAAGGCCACTTGTCTGTCATAACCAAAGTGTCTTGGCTCGGGAACTTACGTATGAGATAAGAAGGTCATGAATTGAGCACTACACTCACCCGATCAAAGATCGGCCTCAATTAATCATGATGTGATTTTAATGTACATTATATGCTCTTGTTCTGATTATTATGCTAACTTACTATGTGAGGCACACAAGTAAAGACTACGTCACCCACTTTGGAATGCTTTGATTTCATGTTCGTTTGAAAAGAATTTTTAATGTGTGCTACTTGAAAAAGCGAGCTCATATGTACATTTAATCAAAATCATCTCAACTTAAGCGAAATAGCCTTTATCCACCGGCATTCAAAGAGAAATATCAAATAAGCACTTAGCTTCATGGTAGTATGCTTGATATGGCAACACAAACATACATGCAATATGCTAAAGCAAGAAATACTCACCTAGTACTCAACTAAGGCAAGCCAAAGGGAAGAAAATAATTAGAACAATGCACGCTCTAATATGCAAGTGGCTAATGCAACACATACAAAATGCAACTATCGGATTCGGTTTCTTAACATGACATATGGATCAATTTAAGGCATATGGTAGCGCATGTATTCAAGCAAGAAATAATCGATGTTTATCAAGTATGATGAACCAAATCCTAATGTATGCAAAAATGGATGCAAGTCATAGTAATGATATGAAACCAAAAATATGATACCACATGCAACCATAATAAGAAAGTAAATAAAAGGAAGAAAGAATGGGGGTTGGAAGACATACAAAATATTACAAGCGTTATAAATTTGCTCTCGCATAAGAGGGTCTGAATGAATGTCTTAATTTAAACTAATTATTACAATACCAAATGAATTAACTAAATCAACTAGCGATTACAAATTCAAATGAAGCCAACTAATTAATTACACTATACTAATATTAAAGCGCTAATTTAATCGAATGGGAGGCGAGGAGCCTCATGCGCACAATGGAGAACATCCTCTTAGAAACCTCTTTGTTTACTGCCAGATTCTGCTCTGTTGGCAGTCAGAAAATTATTCTGTTTTTGCCTCAAGTTCTTCTCTATTCTGCCACAAAAATGCCACTACCTGTACAAAAATGGGTAGCCAACTGGCCTTGAGAAGTGGTCGGCCGTACAGAATGGTGGCTGGCCGGCCGGCCACTATTTTCTGGGGATTACCCTGTTGCAACAGAGTTGAAACAAAGCAAAATAGAGTGTTTCTAGGAGATGTTTATCCTCTATGCCCTTCCCTATTGTGAAGGTGATCAAGGGAGGAGGAGATTCGGTTCACAAATCATCAATTTTCGCAAGTTTGTTGCATGATGATCTCAGAACCGATAGGATAAAAGCTCAATAAAAGGAAATGAAAGACCAACAACATCTCTTCCCTATCATGGAGTTACCTCAAGGGAAGGGGTAAACATTGCTTCTTGAATCATTAAACATCACTAACGAGTATGGAACGAGTCAAGATGTAATAGGTTCAATATAACATCCGATTGAACCCGACTCAATTTTATTACTTTTTTTACTCCAATTTTATTAGCCTCTTTTTACATTACCTTTCCAATTCTTATCTTTTCTTTCCCTTTTTTGTTCAAAAGTGATAATTACGTCCACTAAGTCTAAAAACTGATAAAGAGTATCAAGCATTGACTTAACCTAGGAAATGAGCTTTTCAAGCCTTTTTTTACGAGAGAAATTATAAAGGAGGAGTCAAACTCATTTACGAGCAATAATGAATTTAGAGTCAAACTCGAAAGGGGCGATAATGACCCTAAATCCAAACCTAATAACAAGCTATAAAAAACCTTCCTTTATGATTTCCAAGGGTCTAAACTAGAAAGTTAGTCCCTTAGAAGTAAATACACCGGTGGTAAAGAGAAATGTCAAACAAGAGGTTATGCTTAGCATAAGAGAGATCAAATGTCATGGTAATGAACCTCTGAAGAGATTAAACCATTAAGCATAGAAGGTCTCTTTCTTATGCCTTGATTAACAATCTTTTATTTGATAGAACTCTTAATCAAAGACATAAAGAAAGGAGGGAGATTGCAGAGATGATTATGCAAAGGTGATTATTACAAGTGTGAATATTTGCGTGAAAAGTATATAAAGAAAGCTATCAACTCAAATAGATTGGTGGCTATGACCTAAACACCCAAATCCATGAGGACTTACAATAACATAAGCATAGTATTCAAAGCATAAACTAAATAAACACACTAAACAAACCCTAAATAGCACAAATCAGTGCTGAAAATCATTTTGAAAATGCTAGAAAACTTGAACAAAATTGGAAGGAAAGAAGCCTAGTAAGCAAGCCAAAGAAGGGTGGCTAGCCCCTACTCTTTTTTGTGACTTAAAATCACATTTTTAAGCTTAAAAAACTCTAAAAAAACAATGTGAAAAATCAAAGAAAAGAGATAGAAAAATATGGTACAAAAGCTCAGAGATTACCTTTTAAAGAGAGGATGCTCTTTTAGTTCACAAACCATAAGTTGAACACTCTCAAGAGCTGAAATTTGTGTTCAAGAATATCAGCAGGAGGCCTCAAATTTAGGCTTAGGAAGTGTATGTACATTGCAAGAGAGAGAGGTAGTGTGTTGAGCAAGCTATAAGCACTTGGAGAATTTTTCTAACCCCAAACCATGAGGCGAGGTCATGTATTTATAGAAAAACAGGTCCTCATGTTGGAAATATCTGTAATGAGACAGCTGGTGCAAGACATGTACATGGGGATAATTGGCAGCCAAAAATATTTGTTTGTCGGGAAACATGGCCGGCCAATCATGAATGGGGACAACTAGCCAACCAAAAATGGCCTGCCGGCCACTTGTTGGCCAGCAGGTCTTTGAGTGGTCAGGCTAGAAAAAATTAGGTTTTGGTCCAAAGGGGGGTACAAGGTTTAGGTTTTAAAGCTTGAAACCGAAGACTTTTGCTGAAGAAACTGAACGATTTGTATATCATAACAATTCATCATTGAGTGTTCAACATGAAATGCCCAAGTCTTAAGGGCGGTCAAAATGGGGTGTCTACACATTGGTTCGGCCTCGAACCATTTTGTGAAATAATCCGTTGCAACAATTACCGTTTGTTTCCTGGTGCCCTTGGCAACGGGCCAACTATGTCCAGGCCCCATTGAGTAAAGGACCAAGGACTGGTCACCGAATTCAATTATTTGGTGGGCAAATGGGTCAAAAGGGAGATCTTTTGGCATTGTTCACATTTCTTTATGTAGGTCTCGGCATCGGTTTGCATAGTTAACCACCAGTATCCCTGAGTAACGGCTCGATGGGCTAAGGATCGTCCTCCAGTATGGGCACCACAGTGGCCTCAATGTATCTTGGCTAAGAAATCTTCAACTAGATCCGGATGTACACAATCCAAATAAGGTCCAGAGAGATTTCTTATAAAGTTTGTTGTGGGGGCCAAGTAATATCGCAAGGCTTTGTTTCACTACTTATGGGCTTCCTTTTTGTCCTCTAGTAGCTGTTCTAAAGAGAGAAACGCAATAATTGGATCCATCTAACTCGGCTTTCTTTCGATGGCATTCACAACAATGGGATTAGGAATGTTGATGCTTGGTTTCAGAACGAAACCCGTTTTAATGGCTCGCTTAATTTTTGAGTTTATAGCTGAAGCCAAATAGACAAGAGCATCTACGTGTATGTTTTGGTCACAGGTAATCTGATTCAGTTCATGATTGTCAAATTTCGCGAGTAAAGAGCTCACCAACTTCATATAGGCTGCCATGCGATCATTCTTGGCCGCATACTCCCCTTTTAATTGGTTGATGACCAATTTAGAATCACAGAAAACTTGTAACCATGTTGCTCCCAATCGCAATGCGTTTCGAAGCCCCATTATCACATCCTCATATTCGGCCTCATTGTTTGAGGCGTCAAAACCCAATTTGACCGATTATTCGAGTATTACTCCCTCAGGTGTCATAATTATGACTCCTGCTCCACTGCCACACGGATTGGATGACCCATCACAATACATCTGCCATATATCCCCAACATACATTCTCTAGTTTTGCTAAGGTCTGAGAGCAGAACGATCAAGATCTGGTTCGTCATGGCACCTTGTGAATTCGGCAACAAAGTTGGCCAACACTTGCTCTTTAATGGCCATTCTTGGTGAAAACTGAAGATCATACTAGCCGAGCCCTAATGCCTATTTTGACACTCACCCTGACGACTTTGTACTATGGAGTACTGAACGGAAAGGAAAATCGGTCGGTACTTTGATGGTATGAGCTTGAAAATAATGCATCAGTTTCCTGGTAGCTACTACAAGAGCCAGGATGAGCTGAGCCAGGGGTAAGTATCGGGTCTCAGCATCTACCATTACCTTGCTAATATAGAAGATAGGCTTCTGTTTGCCGAGTTCCTCTTTTAGTGACATGACGTTTACTGTTTACTCGGACACTACCAGATACAGAATGAGCACATCGCTTGGAGATGGTGTTGCCAAAAGTGGGACAAAGCTGAGGTATGTTTTTAATTTGTCTAGAGCGGCCTGGCATTCGAGGGTCCATTCAAATGTTTTTCCCTGCTGAAGTGTGTGAAAAAATGGTTTACATTGGTTCGACGAACGGCTGATGAACCTGTTAACAGCTGCAGCTATCCCCATCAATTTCTGTACCCCTTAGGTGATTCTGGTGAGCCGAGTTCTAGGATGGCCTTTATTTGCTTTGGGTTGGCCTCTATCCCACGATGATGTACGATATAACCGAGAAATTTTTCGGAGCCGATACCAAATGTACACTTTGAAGCGTTGAGCTTCATTTTGTATTTCCGGAGGATACCGAAGGTCGCTGCTAAGTCAGCTAGGTGGACATTTTTCTCTTTGGATGTTACGACCATATTGTCGATGTACACTTCCATGGTTCGACCAATTTGTTCTTTGAACATGGTGGTGACCAGTTCTTGATATGTTGCCCCAGTATTTTTTCAGTCTAAAGTGCATGACCTTATAACAGTAGGTTCCCCTTGGGGTGAGGAATGCCGTTTTATCCTGGTCGGCAAGATCCATGGAAATTTGGTGATAGCCCTGATAAGCATCTAGAAAACTCATCTACTGATGTTGGGTGCTTGCATCTACGAGTTGGTCAATTCAAGGCAGAAGGAAGCAATCCTTGGGACAGACTTTGTTTAGATCGGTGAAGTCCATATAAACACGCCATGATCCATTTTTTTTTCGTCACTACCACTATGTTGGACAACCATGTAGGATAGGTTACCTCCTGAATTGTCCCAGCTTCCAAGAGTTTGTCCACTTCGTCACTTATGGTCGAAGTATGCTTGGCGGCCGATCGATGGCTCTTCTGAACCACTAGTTTGGTTTTCGGGTCAATATGCAAGCTGCGCATGGCTACATCAGGGTCCACCCTTGGCATCTCGTAAGGTGTTCATGCAAAAACATCGATGTTGGTGAGCAAAAAGAAGACCAACTCTTGTTGTTCAGCTGTACTAAGACAGGTGCCGACCAGGAAAAACTTTTCTAGGTCATCATTGATGTTGATTCGGCCCAACTCCTCTGTTGTCTTCTCGGCCGGGGTCTACCCACATCCTCCAAGCTCTCTCAGTCAGAGACTTTGATTGAGTTTACTTCCAGTTCCCTAGGCTTCTTCGCTGAAGCGATGAAATAACAATCCTTTGATGATTTATGAGAGCCCTGAATCTGGTTGATTCCATGCTGAGTTGGGAAACGAAGAAGTTGATGGTAAGTGCTTGGTATGGCTTGCATCGTATGCAGCCAGGTTCATCCCATGATCATGTTGTAAGGTGATGGAAGCTTGACGACCAGGAATTCCACATCCAGTGTTTTGGTAGCTGCGCTCACTAGTAATGTAATCTTTCCAAGGGGCACTAAGGATTGGCGTTGAAGTTGAATAGGGGATAATCAGCTGGGTAAAGATTTGAATCATTCAGGCCAAGTTTGTGAAAGGTCCTATAATACATTATCTCATAAGTGCTTTCTTGATCAATCAGGACGCATTCGATGGCGAACTTAGTCACTCGTAATTTAATCACAAGGGTATCATCGTGTGGGAGGGTCACTCTTTCGAGGTCGGCATTAGAGAAACTAATCTTGTTCATCAGTTAAGGCCATTTGGCCAACGTGTGTGGCTTAGGTGGGGTTGACTCTTGTAGCTGGGTTGTGTTTACCCTGTTTGGATGCAGTAAGCTATTGTGGGAGCCAAGTAATTAAAGAGACGAAGTCTGATACGCACAGGGAGCCGGGTGTTGAACGGCTCCCTTCTGCTCTGTCAAGACGCCGCGTAGGATCTTTGGGCCGAATAAACTGGAAAAAGCATGTCAGGATGAATGAAAGAATACATAAACAAAAGAAAAAGTAGACTCTGGCCCCGAGGCTGAAAAATGACTATAAATACAAGAGCTTCAGATTTATAAAGGTATGTAAGAAACACTTCTAAAACCGAGTAAGCGAGCTTTACGGAGGCCCGGCTTGTCGTCGGTGCTAATTCCGGCACCCCGACCGAGTTTGTATTTTTTGCAGTGACTAGCGAGAGGATCGTGGCGTCTTCAGATCTGAAGAGTATTTCCAAACCACATTCACCACAACTGGCGCCGTCTGTGGGAATACTCAAATATATCCATGAAAGACGTGACTAAAGATCCCCCGATAGCCACCGACGAGACCGGACGGAGAGACGACTTCACTCCGGCGTTTACACTCGGAGAGGCAACCGTCGCGCAGCGACACGCCCCGCACTCTAGCTCACCAACGATTCTCACACAGGAGACGATGCAAGCGACCATGGAACAGGCCAGACAGACCAAACAGAGTTTGGACAGCATCATCGCTGAGAACGAACGCCTTCGCCGCGACCTGGCCTTAGAGAAAGCAAAGTCCCACCAGGCAAGACTCGAGGTTCTTGAGCGATCCCCAAAGGCGGGTCCTCGACGACCTCGCGACCAACAACGGCCAACGGCGCCATCAAAGGATTACGATGTGGAAGTGACAGAGGACGCATGTCGTCAGAGGCGTCCGCTTGACACCGTCCATATGATATCTGACTGCCGATAGCTCGATCAGTACATACATCAATCGCTTCAAGCCCTTAAGCGACCACCACCAAGAAGCGACCCCGGCTCCGAGAGGCGGCAAGCATCACCTTCGACGACTCTGATTTGAGCGGTGTCACACTCCCTCACGAAGATCCTCTGGTTGTTACGCTACGCATACATAGGTTTACCGTAGAACGCGTCCTTATCGATCAGGGAAGTACTTCAGAGATTATGTACTATCGAACCTTCATCAAACTCGGGTTCAACGATTCGGATCTAACTCCGGCTCCCTATCCTCTATTCGGCTTCAACGCCAACCCGGAGTACCCATTGGGAAAAATCAGCCTACCCGTTCGCGCTGGCTCGAGAACGGTGGTCGCAGAATTCTTGGTCGTCAGGCTACCATCGCCATACAATCTCATCATGGGGCGATCGTGGTTACATACCCTGCAGGCCGTCCCAAGCACCTACCACCGGTACTTACGCTTCCCAGAGCATGGCGTTGAGCGGATCCCGTGGCTCGGTGATCAGCCCAAGCATGTTACCTTCTCGCCAGACGCCGAAGAAGCGCAAGTAAACTCCGTCGAGGTGCCCGAGAAATCCGGAAGACGCGTTGGACGTCAACCAAACGAAAAGGCCACGGAAGGTTTAGACCGGGTTGACATCGATGGAAGCCCGGAAAAGTTTTTTATGATCGGCGCCTCTCTGAGCCAGGTCGACAAGCAGCAACTGATCACTTTCTTACTCGGCAACCTCGACGTCTTCGCGTGGACCCCGTATGAAATGCCGGGAATAGACCCAGCGGTCTCGCAGCATCACCTCAATGTCGACCCTCAGTGCAAGCCGATCATTCAGAAAGGCCGGCGATCCTCCGCAGAACACACTGCCGCCGTTGTCGAGGAAGTTGACAAATTGCTTGACGCCGGGGCAATCAGAGAAGTCACCTATCCCACGTGGCTCTCCAACACAGTGGTGGTGAAAAAGAAGAATGGCACCTGGCGAGTGTGTGTCGATTTTACGGATCTGAACAAAGCTTGCCCCAAAGACTGCTTTCCCTTGCCTAGAATTGACCAACTCGTCGATGCGACGGCACGCCACCGCCGCATGAGTTTCCTCGACGCCTATAGAGGCTACCATCAGATCGCTATGAATCCAGATGATCAGGACAAAACTGCATTCCTCACTCCAAGAGGAACCTACTGCTACAGGGTTATGCCTTTTGGACTAAAGAATGCAGGGGCGACTTACCAAAGACTGGTCACCACGATGTTCAAAGAACAACTCGGGCGCACTATGGAAGTATACATCGACGACATGGTGGTCAAATCTAAAGAAGAACAAAACCATATAGCCGATCTGGAAGAGACATTCAAGACCCTACACGCAAGTCTGGAATGAAGTCAATGCTTCCAAATGTGCATTCGGATCGGCTCTGGCAAATTCTGGGCTACATCATCAACCATCGAGGAATCGGCCAACCCGAGGCAAGTCACAGCTGTTTTGGAACTCGGTTCCCCGCTCATCAAAGAAGTCCAAAAGTGATGGGAATGGCACGACTCAACAGTTCATCACCGATCTACGATCGTTGCATAATTCTTTCGGGCATTACGCCGAGCGAGCTTTCGAATGGTCCGTCGAATGCGAGGCGACTTTAACGGGCTCAAGACCTACCTCCGGACAAGACCTCTTCTAACAACACCGCCACCGGTGACCCTCATTTATATCTGGTCTCTCGGCAGTAATCGGCCGTATTGTTAAAAGATGAGGAAGGGCGACAACGACGATGTACTATGTGAGCAAGGCGATGGTGGGCCAAACACGCTACCTACCGCTAGAAAAACTCGTCCTAGCCACTGGTCATGGCAGAAGAAAACGATGCACTACTTCCAAGCACACAGATCAAGGTGCTATGATTTCCCTTCGATCAAGATTCTAATCACGTAAGCATCGAGGCGTGTTTGAAATGGGCTCTCGAACTCGCCAATATGACATTCGTTTTCACCCAAAACGCAATCAAGGCGGTGCTTGCCGACTTTGTGGCCGAATTCACGAGGGCTTGCCGACCTCGAACTGGGACCTCGGCCAAAGGCCGGTTAGGTCAAAGCAGTTGGAGAGTCTACGTTGGGGACATCGGCAATTATCTGCGATGGATCGTCTAACCAATCGGCAGGCGCAGCGTCGTAATTATGTCCCCGAGACGGCGATCATTGAACAAAGCCGTCAAGCTTCGAAGCATCAAATAACGAGGCCGAATATGAAGCCCTTTTAGCCGGACTGCGGAACGCGCATGTTCTCGGCGCACGGCGACTGTTGGTGTTTTGTGACTCAAAATTGGTAATCAACCAGCTGAAGGGGGAGTATGCGGCGAGAGATGAGCGTATGGCGGCCTATATGAAAACGGCTAACTCATTGCTGGCGAAATTCGACCATCACGAACTAAACCAAATAACACGCGATCAAAATACACACGCGGATGCCCTGGCTTGCTTGGCCTCCGCCATCAACTCCGAGCTCAAGCGTACCATCGAAGTGGGCTTCGTCCCCGAACCAAGTATCGGCCCTCCGGAGGAGACCCACATCAATATCATAGAATCCGCTCCAAGTTGGAAAGACCCCATTGCTGCATTCCTTTCTTCTGAGCAACTCCCAGAGGATAAAAAAGAAGCACACAAGCTACGAAACAAGGCTCTGCGATACTACCTTGATCCACAAGGGGGACTTTACAAAAAATCCCTCTCTGGCCCATACCTGGAGTGCGTGCACCCGGACAGAGTAGAGGAGCTGCTCACTGAGATACATGAAGGCAGCTGTGGTGCACACTCAGGGGGGCGCTCCCTTGCCCATCGGGCGATAACACAGGGATATTACTGGCCGACTATGAGAGCCGACGCACAAAATTATGTCAAGAAATGCGAACAATGCCAAAAGTTTTCCCCACTAACCCATCACGTGAAGCTTTGAATTCAATCACTAGCCCTCGCCGCTTGCTCGATGGGGACTTGATATTGTAGGACCACGCCGGGGCCCGAGGAACAAGCGATTTCTAATCGTAGCAGATTATTTCACAAAGTGGGTCAAGCGAGGCTCTAACCCATATCTGAGACCCGACATTAGCGTTTTGTGTGGAGGAACATCATTACGATTCGGCATTCCAAGAGCATTGATCTCGGATAATGGCACTTTCGGTTTGGTATGGCGTGTCGAGAGTCAGGCGGTAAATCTGATATTGTACCTTACTTTTCTCTGCCACTTACCCCCAAAGTAACGGTCGGCGGAAGCTTAACAAATCCATCTTGGGCGGCATCAAAAAGGTGGAAAGTGCCAAGGCGGTGGGTCAAGAGTTGCCAAGTGTACTATGGGCCCATCGAACAACACCAAGACGATCCACGAGAAACACCGTTTGCCTTGTGCCGGAACCCGAGCAATCTTACCCCGAGATCGGCCTACCAACCCTCGGATCGCAAGCCTTCGACCACGGGTCGAAATGACATGATGCTTGCTTTGGACTGGTTACGATTGAAGAACGAAGAGATCGTGCCTTGGCGTCCATGGCTCGCTATCGCCAGCACTCGCCAAGTCATACAATCGGCGAGTCCAAGACCGCTACAATCCAGAGAACGGTCTGAAGAAGGTGCTACCGCGATCGGAGGCCGATGGAAACTTGGTCCGAATCGACGGCCCCTATCAAATAGATTCCGTTCGCGAGAACAGGGCATATCGGTTGTCGGACATGTCGAGGAGAAACACCGCCACTACCGTGGAATTCAACACATCTACGAAAATTTTATCAATAACCCGACACATGGGCTTGATATTTGTACACAATATCCTCAGTAAATCCAAGATCTCGCGTTTTCACATGTTTAAGCTCAACACTTGAAGTCCAATAAGTCTCCGGATTCGAGCCCTTTGGTGCATGACACCTTAGGGCGAATAAGTCTCCGGATTCGGGCGCCTTCGTGGATGTCACGATTGGCGGAATAAGTCTCGGATTCGAGCCTTTGGTGCATGACTCCTTGAGGCCGAATAAGTCTCCGGATTCGGAGCGCCCTTCGTGGATGTCACGATTGGCCAGAATAAGTCTCCGGATTCGGAGCCCCTTTGGTGCATGACACCTTAGGGCCGAATAAGTCTCCGGATTCGGAGCGCCCTTCGTGGATATCACGATTGGCGAATAAGTCTCGGATTGAGCCTTTGGTGCATGACACCTTAGGGCGAATAAGTCTCCGGTGGGCGCCCGCCGTGGATGTCACGATTGGCGAATAAGTCTCGGTTCGGGCCTTTGGTGCATGACACCTTAGGGCGAACAAGTCTCCGGATTCGGGCGCCCGCCGTGGATGTCACGATTGGCGAGAATAAGTCTCGGATTGAGCCCCTTTGGTGCATGACACCTTAGGGCGAATAAGTCTCCGGATTCGGGCGCCCGCCGTGGATGTCACGATTGGCGAATAAGTCTCCGGATTCGAGCCCCTTTGGTGCATGACACCTTAGGGCGAACAAGTCTCCGGATTCAGAGCGCCCTTCGTGGATGTCACGATTGGCCAGAATAAGTCTCCGGATTCGGAGCCCCTTCGGTGCATGACACCTTAGGGCCGAATAAGTCTCCGGATTCGGAGCGCCCTTCGTGGATGTCACGATTGGCCAGAATAAGTCTCCGGATTCGGAGCCCCTTTGGTGCATGACACCTTAGGGCCGAACAAGTCTCCGGATTCGGAGCGCCCTTCGTGGATATCACGATTGCCCAGAATAAGTCTCCGGATTCGGAGCCCCTTTGGTGCATGACACCTTAGGGCCGAATAAGTCTCCGGATTCGGAGCCCCTTTCGTGCATGACACCTTAGGGCCGAATAAGTCTCTGGATTCGGAGCGCCCTTCGTGGATATCACGATTGGCCAGAATAAGTCTCCGGATTCGGAGCCCCCTTTGGTGCATGACACCTTTTGACGGCATCGCGCTTTGGGGCATTTCTGAACGTTTATACCACGTGGTGCAAAATATTCTAATAAGTGCCTAAATATTACAATAAAATGTATTGACACGCTCGAGCCCTGGCAACGCAAGGGCAGATTTATTAATCTATTCGGCTAAATATTCAACAATGCCTCGGCCAGCCCTCGAGTGTGAACTATTCGGCTTTTAACGCTCGAGCACTCCAACGCAAGGGCAGATTTATTAATCTAATCGGCGAAATATTCAACAATGCCTCGGCCAGCCCTCGAGTGTGAACTATTCGGCTTTTAACGCTCGAGCACTGTCCAACGCAAGGGCAGATTTATTAATCTAATCGGCGAAATATTCAACGATGCCTCGGCCAGCCCTCGAGTGAACTATTCGGCTTTTAACGCCGAAAGCACCGCCAACGCAAAGGGCAGTTATTAATCTAATCGGCGAAATATTCGACTCCGCCTACCTCGACCCTCGGCGTGAACTATTAAACTGCGCTCGGCTACAGCCACGCAAGGCGGATCTAGCCCGTGTGAACTAGACCTTTCACGCTCGAGCCGAGCCATCCAAGGGAACCGGCATATTTGGTTTGAATTGATTTAACATTGTATAATTACAAAAATAAAACGTCACCATAAAACTACGGAAACATCATCACATTGCGCATAAATTGCTAACATTTTATAATTACAAAAGGTATCAACGTCCATTGCTGTATCATAAACACAAAATACCAAAAACCACCCGACAGAAAGTACTTTGTGTATCATAAACATCAATCCTCCGAATCAGTCTCCAATGGATCGATGTCTACTTGCTCATACGGTATTGGCACATTCAGCGAAATGCCAGCTGCAGCAAGGGCCTTGTGCCAACCATGTTTGAATCCACGATTCTCAAACCGGGAGACCTGGTCCACATACTCGGCGAGCCCAGCCTCTTTCCCGGCTTCGAAAACTTTTGACTCGGCACTCTCTTTCGCCGCTTTCACCTCTGCCAACTCGGCCTCCAGGCCAGCAACGGGGTTTTTGGATAAGCAAAGTGCAGCTTCCAAGTCGTCGGCCTTCTTCTCGGCCTCCGCTCTCAACTTATCCGCATCACGAGCTTTCTCCACCGCAGCCTCTGCCCGAGAAGCTTCCCAGTTCGCTCTTAAAAACTCGTCCTCGGCCCTTTTCCTCCGGCCCTCCGCTTGCTCTCGCAAGCGACTAATCTCCTTGATGGCGTCGAGATGGCGGCGGCCCACATCGGCTATCCTACCAACGGCCTGCAAAAGAACAACTCAAAACAAGCATAACGCGAACAACGTTTGAATGAAGGAAAAATCAGAATACACACCAAAAGGGCCGACTGCGCGGCTAACATTGTCGCATTCAAATCCGGCTCCAGCCGGAAAGCCTCCGTATCAGACGGTAATGACAAAGACGTTGCCACGCCGAACGCGACCTCTGGGTCATTAAGTGCCGAGGCATCCGATGGAACCGCATATTTCTCACCATCGGTCGAATCACAAAGGCACGACCTCACGATCCCACCGCTCGAGGGGCGTTTGCATACCGATCTTCTAAACCGACCTCATGAGCTCTAGAGCATTTCTCCGACGTTCCCTCAACTTCCTGAACGGCTTCCCCAACCAGCGTGGATGCGGCACCCTATTATTCGCCGCCTCAACAATTTTCAAGGATTGCGATTCGATGGCGGGAGGAACGTTGAGAATCGGCGATGGGCGGTTTTGAAAGCCCTCCGCTCTTCTCCTCGCGGCCAACCTCTCCGCGTTCGCCTTCTTAGCAAGCTTTGTCGCTTAACCCAACCATGCCCGGTGAGCCGAGACGGAAGGGTTATCAGACGCGTTGAAGAGCGTCGTCAGAACGTTCCCCGCACCAAGGGCGATCGTCGAATCCAATACCTCCTCGATTCGGCCTCTGGTGATCGATCTGGCGGTTCGGGTACTCCGTATTCTCCGAATCGGACCCTTCAAATCCTATCGCCTCAAATTTTGAAGTCGGACAAAATCTGACGGCGAAATCTTCCCCTTTCGGAATCGGTATATTTTCCGCAGCCGAAAAGGTCGTATACGTAGGCTCGTAGCAAAGCAGAACGTGAGCCGCCCTTCCCTGCTTATAAAGACTGCGACGGCCGAAATAATTAAGAGCAATCTTGATGTCCGAAAGAACGACGTCGTCGGTTGAAGCTAGGACTCTTTTCAACTCGTTCCCTGTCGTTCCCTGCATAAGATAAGCCGTGAGATTCAAGAAAATAGGGTATGGCAGATACAGATGTTCAATATCAGCAAAAGGGCATTCAATGACTGGTTACGCTCGTCTAGGAATAGGATCGACGCGATCCTCCCCCTCGCCGAATTCCCAGTTGCCACGAACAATGACCATGACGTCATCGACTCGTTTTCCAGAGCTGGAAAGCATAGTGATCAACTGATGATCTGTGTCCTTGGCTCTGAGGAAGTAACGTCCGTGCCGGCCAGAGGATCTGGCCAGAGCATAACAGTGCCGAATGGCAGGGATGCCGAGATTAACACCAAGGCGACGGTTCAACGCTACGACCCCCATTATAATTCTAAAGAAATTTACATTGGGCTGGGAAGGGATCAAATCCCAATGGCGAAGAACTGCCCTCAGAAGCGGGTGAAGGGGAAAGCGAACTCCCCCCTCTGCGATCGACAAAAGGGGAAAGACAATCGAGGTTTCTTCCTCCCTCTCCATGTCAAGAGTGCGGTCCGCCACTAACGATAGGTGGACATCATCAGGAATGGAGAAATGACGTCTAAAATCAACAACTCGACCCGGAGAAAGAAGGTCTCTTAAATACTTTGCCATAATCTATTGATTATAAGAATACGCGACGGAGTAAACAAATTAAGAAAAGCTTCAGAGTTGAGAAGGGGAAAACTTACAAAAGTGGAGAGTATCGCAGATGGAAGAGGTGCAAGAATGATTCGAAGAGCAGTCTAGCGGCCAGCGTCATAGAACATGAATTGAAGGACACGGGCTCCAAGTCATAATGAATATGCGTGCACGAAGGGACGGGAGTCTGAGGCGACGATTCAAGGGGGAGTAATTAAACAACCGCGTAATAAGTCGAAGCCCCAAGAACTCTGGTTTGTAGTATTTGAAAATCAGAGCCAAGCACCTCGTCCAACTGCCGTTGACAAGATGCTTGGGGGGCAATTGTGGGAGCCGAGTAATTAAAGAGACGAAGTCTGATACGCACAGGGAGCCGGGTGTTGAACGGCTCCCTTCTGCTCTGTCAAGACGCCGCGTAGGATCTTTGGGCCGAATAAACTGGAAAAAGCATGTCAGGATGAATGAAAGAATACATAAACAAAAGAAAAAGTAGACTCTGGCCCCGAGGCTGAAAAATGACTATAAATACAAGAGCTTCAGATTTATAAAGGTATGTAAGAAACACTTCTAAAAACTGAGTAAGCGAGCTTTCTGGAGGAGAACTGACTTGTCCGTCGGAGTGCTAATTCCGGCACCCCCGACCGGAGTTTGTATTTTTGCAGGTGACTAGCAGAGGATCGCTGGCGTCTTCCAGGATCTGAAGAGTATTTCCAAACCACATTCACCACAGCTATATATCATACGGATTACGCCAAGTGAAGGCGAATCTGGGCGTAGGGCCACTGCGTTTGACGGACTATTTTTGATGCTGACATATTCATGCAGTTAGCCATCTGAGCCTAATTCTTCCAGGTGATCCTTTAAGGTATAGCATTTATTAGTCTCATGTCCATGATCTTTGTGGTACTCACACCTCCGATCCTTACATCTCGTGTCAGGAGGTCCGATCATCTTAGCCGGCCACTTGAAGAACAGTAGGTGCTGGATTTTGGACAGGATCTTACTGATCACCTCTGATAGTTCCACGTATTTCTTATCTGATCGCCTTAGGCTCCTGCTTTCCACCTAATATTGTTCACTCTGCTGACAAGATTCTCGGCGACTGTCCCTCCTTGGTTTACCTCTTGAGTCCGGACTTCTCGTTCTTTCTGGAGGCACGATACTCAATGGTTATACCAGAGTAGGTATTGCTAGGGACGTAATAATGGCCTGGCTCAAGCCTGGGCCCGAATGGGCCGAGCCTTGCGAACTCCTTCCTTTTTAGCTAGCTGGTAGGGCCGCCCATGGTCCAAAAAATGGGGCCCAAGCCCAAGCTCACTCATAACTGGGCCACAGGCCTTGGGTCACGGGCTGGGCCTGGTCGGGCCTTTTTTTATTTTTATTTTTATTTTTATTTTTATTAAGAATAAAAAATAAAAGAAAAATTATACTAGAGTATTTTAGTTTAGATTAGTGAGATGTTTTGTTTTGTTATGTTTCATGGTGATATTTAAATTTAATTATGTATGACCTATGTTTTTTTAATTATAAACTTATAACTAAAAAAGTATGTAATTATGTAATTTTTTTTTCGAAATGAATAATTTTATATATATGAAAATGAAACTTTCAATATTACAATATTAAATTATTTATATAACATTTATCGAATGAATAATTTTTATTTCAAAATAAAATAAAATATTACAAAAATTGATATTATTAAATAAAATAGGTGTAGATTATTGATGATGTAGAGCAATTGCATCACTATAGGTCAAGTACATCCCCACTAGGTTGGCACCTACTAGCCTACCAATCATTTGCATTATACTCCACATCAATAATCTAATACAAAAAACAAAAAATAAAAAATAAAAAATGAAAAATGAAATGAAATGAAATAGTACAAAACAAATTGTTGATCAATTATCGGAGGAGACAGACGTTTCAGTCGCTTTGCCCGAGGATATGTCATCCAAATCATTTTGAATTTGCTCATTTTCACTATAATTTTGTCTTCTTGTAAGCACATGCATATGATCTCTGCATATCATTAGTGCCTCAACCATTTGGGGTAAAAGCCTGCTCTGGTAATCGCTTAGCACCCGTCTACCTGCACTAAAAACTATTTTTGAAGCAACTGTAGAAATAGAACGGTTAGTATATCATGGGACCATCTTTGGAACCACAGGCCACATAGTTTCATTTTGTTTCCACTATTCCAAAATGTCAAAATCATCAGAATCATCCATTAATGGTTTTTCCAAATAACGTTGTAGTTCAGAACTACTTACACTTATATGTTGAGATATGCTTCTACTTTTTATTGCTGAAAAAACACTTAATCTCCCACCTCGATATGAGACTGCTAGTGTAGTGTGTATAGGTGTATTTACAGATGCAGTTGCCCTGTATTCTTCAAATAATCTATTGCATGTTTACATAATAGGGGCAAACTGTATTTGATCAACGAAAAGACGCTCTAAAAATTCTTGTAAATCAATTTCTTTACACCTAGGATCAATTATTATGGCTAAACCTAATTGTGGTGAAAGGGTTTGGAAATACTCCTTAGATCCTGAAAGACGCCAATGATCCTCAGCTAGTCACCTGAAAAGATACGAACACTCCGGTCGGGGGTGCCGGAATTAGCACTCCAACGGGCAAGTCAGTTCCTCTGCTCAAGAGAGCTTGTTTACTAAGTTTTCAGAAGTGATTCTTACATGCCTTTACAAATCTGAAGCTCTTGTATTTATATCCATTCTCTGGGCCTCGGGGCCTGGGCCTACTTTTTCAATAATTATTTTTTCTTCTATTCGGCTCTAGGGAGGGGTCCAAATACGGCCTATCTATCCTATTCGGCCCCGTATTCTTGCGGGAGATATGCCGTCTAGCGTGAAGCTTCTGAAATATACCTCCCTTATCCTCGCCTAATTATTCGGCCACCACAATTGCCCTCCAAACTCCCTATTGACGGCAGTTAACCGGCGAGTTTGGTTGAAATTGAAGTTCACGTCGGTAACCGCATGCCCCAATATATGTCAGGAGGCGCGCACCTTTTTGCTCATCATTACGCTTTCCCGCTCTATTCATGTGTATCTCAGCATTTATTGCGATTTGAAACTTCGGTCTTTTCAAATTCTCGTTTCGTCGATTTTGTGAGACTTTTGGATCGTCAGTGCATATCCCTCCGCGACTCGTGTTTTCTGCAACTTCTTCCCGTCTTCCCTTGTCTCATCTGCTCCTCGTAAGTTTCCTTATCCCTTCTTTGTAATCCTGTTTTTCGTTTGTTATTTTGGCTCCGGCGAACACTTAGTTCTCTGTTAAGATGGCCAAACATTTGAAAGACCTCCTTTCCGAGGGTCGTATCTCTGGTTTCCAGCAACACTTCTCTATTCCTGACGACGTCCATTTATCCCTTGTAACGGACAACGCTCTCGACATGGAGAGGGAAGACCAAAACACTATAGTATTCCCTCTTTTATCTATTGCTGATGGCGGAGTTCGTTTCCCCCTACACCCACTTCTGAGGGCCGTTCTCCGCTATTGGGGTTTGATTCCTTCTCAACCCAATGTAAATTTCTTTCGAATCATCATGGGGGTAGTAGAGTTGAATCGACGCCTTAGGATCAACCTCGGGATTCCGGCCATTCGGCATTGCTACGCCTTAGCCAAATCCTCCGGTCGGCTGGGGCGATATTTTCTCAGGGCCAAAGATACTGACCATCACTTGGTGACCATGCTTGCGATTACAGTAAGCGGGTTGGCAGCGTGATGGTCAACGTCCGAGGTAATTGGGAGTTGTTGATGGGGAGGATCGCTGGACCCTATTCCCGGACATATGGGTGACCCAAGTTGCCGCAATGTCTTGTTTCTTTGGACTATCTCTTATTCGGCTCCTTTCCTAAATTCGTTTTTCTTCTGCAGTAATAGGTTGAAGAAAATCTTGACTTCGGTTGACGACGTGATTCTTGGGAAATCAAGATCGCACTCGATATTTCGGCCGCCCAAACGTGACAAAGCAAGGAGAGCGCCCATATTCTCCTTCGGTACGAACCTACTTACACTACTTTCTCGGCTGCAGATAACATCTCGATTCAAAGACGATCAGCCTCTCGGCCTTATCTTCCCCCGCTTCAAAAACCTTAGGCGGATCGGTCTCGTAGATTCTGATTCGGGGGAAGACGCTGAGCCGGTTGTAGAGGTGATCGCCGATTAATTTGGAAGGTCTCTTGAGGGTTGTAGAGGCGACAAGGCCGTCGCCGACATCTGAGGCCAGTGAGCCATCCGCCTCAGGACGAACGGATTTCTCTTCCGACGATATTTTTGCGAATTTGGGGCATCTACCCGGCGATTTCTTGGAGGGCATGGCGAAGGAAAGCCTAACACAGATGGCACGTAGAAGAAATCTTTGGCGGATGGCGCCGGAAGAAGGCGAATCGCGCGCCAGATTCAGCAATCAAGCCCTTCGTACCCGTTTCGAGGGGCGGTTGAGGTTCTTCGTCCGTCACGGAGAAAGAGGGTGGAGAGCAGGCCGATGGGGAACGGCTGATTCCGGAGCATGGCCAAAAGCGTGGTATCGAGGAAGAGACGAGCTCGGAAATTGGCCCCGCTAGCAAACGGCCTCGGCTTGAAGAACCGGACGTGATCGCGCCGTTTGTTATTCAGCCAAAAATCAGGGGCGTGGTGATTTTATCCGACGCTTCGGCCGTCGAGGATCCAGCCGTGGCTCTGATCCTGGCAGCTTCAATTTCGCTGCCTGCTGACAACAAAGCCTTCGGTGCCGTGCCTGATGTTATGGCCGTTGCCCTAACTGCTCAATCGGCACTCCTGGTAGGTTGCCTTAATCTCGCTCTTGTTTGTTAAAGGTGTCTAATCGTACCGAATTGTTTTGCAGACGATCGGAAGGATCACCGACTTGGGTCGCCGCTTGCGTGATGCGCTCGGGAGAATTGACCATTTGGAAACAGAGTTGCAGGGTCAGAAAAGTCGGGACGAGTTCGAACTTATGAGAGCTGAAATGGAGAGCGCGCGAGCCGAAGCGGAGAAAGAGAGGGCTCGCGTCGCCGAACAACTTCGTGTTGATGCTGAGGGTAGGGCAAATGCGAGCGAGGAATCGCTCAAACTCTCAAAGGAAGCACTTGCTGAAGCGGAAGCTCAGTTAGAGGAGCTTAAGGCGGCCCGCGATAAAGCCGAATCAGAGGCCTTTGAGGCAGGGAGAGGTGCCGCTCTGACGGAATATGTTGAAGAAGTGTCCAAATTTGAGAGTCGCAGGTTCAAACAAGGGTGGCTCAAAGCCGTTGCTGCCGCTGAGGTTACCTTAGATGTGCCAATTCCTTATGAGCAGGTGGACGTTCAGCCACTTGAGTCCGATACCGATGAATGATCTGGGAGCCGTGTAGGCGTCTTTTTATTTTTGTTTTTCTTTTTGGATAGTGATTTGTTGGTTCAGGGTAGTTTTAATGTATAAATTGGTTAGCATCGGCGCGCAATTTATTAATGAAAATTTCCTTGTAATTTTTGCTACCATCGCACATTCTGTATGAAAGAATTCTTGTAATTTTACTTTTAATGAAAGAGTTCTGTATTTGTCAATGCGTTTGGTAAAATGGAATTGCATATACTATGGGGAAACCCTGATTTGTGAATCTGCCCTTGCCCCAGTGGGTTCATAAAAAGAATTCTAGCGCTGAATCAACTTGTGAGCCAGCTGGGGTACTTGGTCCGAATAGATTGATAAATCTGTTCTTGCCAGTCAACTCATGAGCCGGATGATTTTGCTGTGGCACAAATGATTTTATCTAGAACTCTTCTAAACACCATTTGCAATTTCATAGAACCACTGATCTTGTGTCCTTGGATTGATGGATCTGCCTGCAGGTTTCATACATATCTCATCAAAATCACCATTTGCAATTTCACTGCCTACTGATCTTGTGTCCTTGGATTGATGGATCTGCCCTTGCCCTAGTGGGTTCATGATAGGAACTCTGGCTACGAGGGATCAATTCATGAGCCGGTTGGAGTACTACGCACTTTGGCTGAATATCTTGAGCCAAAAGCTTGTCCTGCCGTTGGCCTATTCGGCGTCAGGCAATTGGGTTTCGCGACTAATGAACTTGCCTCGATCGTGCTGCCTCTGCGAGTGTTAAATGATTAAGGGCACAACTTTTAAGAATGGTAGGTATCTGATTCAGACTCGTGAGAGAAAATCTATTGTGCGTATGTCGAACAAACTCTTCTTTAACAGCAAAGGGGAAGCCAAGACATTGGCTGAGCTTGGCGGTGATATGGATCGAAGTGAACACCGCGGTGCGCCCTTGCGTGCTGGGAGTAAGAGTTCTATGGGTCGAGAGAGGCGTCAATCTCCTCGACATCGTAGTAGGTCGCCCAAACGGGACAGGCAGTCTCATGGGAGATCGCCACACGCCCAAGTTGAAAGGAGATCAGACGCGAATCCGTGCCCGTTAAGTTTTGCAGTGTTCGTGAAGAACAAGCCCATAACGGAGGCGGACTCGATCGTGCGAGATCCAGACGTGGCGGTCGAGTTTGCTCGACAAATATTTCCTCCGGAAGTTCAGCAGTCAATGGTTGGTCGTCAGGACTACGAAGTGTTTCGCGAGGGCATTCATGGGGCGGTGAAAGGGCTCTATACGGCTTATGAAGTCGGGATGCGATTGCGCGCCGCCCGCCGAGAAATGGAGAAAAAGGATGAGCATATCCGCAGTTTGGAGGCTCGCGTGGAGGCGGCTGAACGTGAATTAAAGAAGATCAAAACGGCTCAAGTTCAACCAGCAGGGCAGGTGAATCCAATCGTGGAAGAGAGGGTTGCCAGTCGGCTTATAAGCGCTGCCATTGCCGATCGTGAAACGGCGAGCATGTTCGCATTGGAGTCCGCCAAGGGGAGGTCTTATGAGAAAGGTTTTCATGAAGGACGTTTGGTTGGAATCTAGAAGACCCAGGAGAAGCTTGCCGAAGAGGTTTGCCGATGTGAAAATCGTGGGTTCAGGCATGGTTGGATCAAGGCGTCTCAGGCCGCCGAATCTCTTCGCTTGTCAGGTATCGATTCGGCGTCACCTCTCTATCACAGTAAGGACTTTCCGTTTTCTGCTTTCGAGGTTGAGAAGAGTGAGGATGAGGGTGATGCCGTATGACTTTAATTATTGTAAGGTTCGAACGCTGGTCGCGTTCGCAATTATGTAATTTCTTGATTCTTTAAATAAAAGATGCTTTATTGAAAATGTCAAATTGTGTCCCGCATTCGGCGTGTGCGTGTTTAATTTGATTGCATAAATGTTTGGAGACGTAAATACATCAATCGGACGCGTGTTTAATTTGATTGCATGTCGAGGCGCCGATTCGTTATACGTGATCGGCCTCCATATAATGGTCGTTTAATCTTTTGAACAAAGCCTAAGGTTTTTAGCCGTGAGTCAGGGATTGGAGGGGCTACGGCGCTTTGAGTTGGCTTGAATGCCAGATGTCTAGCCGATTGGGTTAGGTAATTTTTTACCCTTGCGCAGCCTATGCGCGCGCGTTTTAGCCAATTGTTGGGTTAATTAGGTCGTGGAGAATGTTGACCGACGATTGTGTTCGTGGAGTTTAGTGTTAATAAAATCACTTCGGGACTTGGGCCTCGAGATCGCGGCCATTACTGAGAATAAAAGCGGCAGGCGCCTCATGCAGTCAAGCATATTTGGTTCTCCAGCATCTATTGCGTGGGATGACCAACAGTTCTTACCATCGGATGGTGATGATAGTTGCAGGAGCTCAAATTCCGGCCGAACTTGGCGCTCGGATGGTTTGCGGCGGAGGATTCTCCGGTGTGGGAGGTGGACCGCTGAGAGGAGAAACTGGAAACACGTCAATCTCCAAGTCGTCGAAGCAGATCGCTCCGAAAGGAAGCACAACGACCGTTACTCCTAACCTCCCTTGTCTTGGATCTTGGCCTTGACATTGTCGATGGTGTCAGAGGCCTGGCGGCATGGTTGTTCTGATGACAAGGGTCGAGTCGATGGGTTGACTTGTCTTAGAAGTTAGAGGTAGATATTGTAATGTTCGAACGCAGATTGCGTCTATGTAACACTTTTTTAATGAAATAAAAAGTGTTATTTCATATAGTAAAGTGTTATTTCATATAGTTGAGTTTTATTCTGAAAATGTTGTTTTAGCAATGCCGAATGAATGTTCCTGATCCCGGTTAAGTACCTCGTTTCGTATGGTTCAATAGTTTGCTAGTGGAACTTTTGTGTGGCTTAGATATTTTAGCTTAAATATTGTTCCTGTACTCGGGGATCGGCCCTTGCCTTAGGCGGGGTGCGAGTTTGGCTGGAATGGGTCTTACTCGTGGGCCGGCTAAGGTACGTCTTGTCCGGCGGACCATATTAGTGAGTTGATTAAAACGGGCTCCGAATCCGGAGACTTAATTTGGCCAATCGTGATATCCACGAAGGGCGCTCCGAATCCGGAGGATTATTCGGCCCTAAGGTGTCATGCACCAAAGGGGGCTCCGAATCCGGAGGCTTAATTTGGCCAATCGTGATATCCACGAAGGGCGCTCCGAATCCGAAGACTTATTTGGCCCTAAGGTGTCATGCACCAAAGGGGGCTCCGAATCCGGAGACTTATTTGGCCCTAAGGTGTCATGCACCAAAGGGGGTTCCGAATCCGGAGGCTTAATTTGGCCAATCGTGATATCCACGAAGGGCGCTCCGAATCCGGAGACTTATTCGGCCCTAAGGTGTCATGCACCAAAGGGGGCTCCGAATCCGGAGACTTATTTTGGCCGATCGTGGTATCCGCGAAGGGGCTTGAAGGAGAACGACAGAGAAAATCAATTTTCATTAAAACGTGGGACCAGTACAAACATCGGATCCCACAAGTCGGGTCCGTAAATGGAGTCTATGTTCATAGTCTACGTACGCGCGGACTGTGGTGAGCCGCGGATCTCCTCAATGCCACGGGCTGTTGGAAAGCGCATAAGCTGATGGTAGGTGCTTGGGACAGCCTTCATGACATGCAACCAGGGGCGCCCCATGATGGCATTATATGGCGACGAAAGCTTCACAACCAAGAAGTCCACGTCAACTGTCTTTGAGCCCGCTCGAACAGGTAGCACGACCTTTCCCAACGGATACTCTGCATTCGCATTGAAGCCGATCAGCGCCTGAGACGATGGTGATAGGTCTGATTCGTTGAGGCCGAGTTCGACAAAAGTTCTGTAAAACAGGATTTCCGAAGTGCTTCCTGGGTCTATGAGAATGCGTTCAACGCTGAACTGTCGTACGCGTAATTTGACGACCAAAGGATCGACGTGGCTAGCCGCCATTCCGATGAGGTCGGAGTCATCGAACTTAATTGTCGGAGCTTTTTTGGGCCGGCCGGTCGACATGTTATGTTTTTGGGGGATTTGGTGCGACTGGACGGTATGCACGGTCGGGGATGCTGGCAGACCGTAGATTACGTGGATCACGCCAAGCGGAGGTGAATCTTGTCTCAAGGCTAGTGCTTTGATTGGCCTTCCCTTGCTCACGTATTGCTGCAATCGACCATCTTGCGCGAGTTCCTCCAGATGATCCTTTAGCGCATAACAACTCTCGGTTTCGTGGCCGTGATCTTTGTGGTATTTGCATCGTCTGTCCCTCCTCTGTGTGTCAGGAGGCCCCACCATCTTCGCCGGCCACTTGAAAAATGGAAGGTGCTGAACTTTGGTCATTATTGCCGCGATCGGCTCTGTCAACTCCGTATACTTCTTGTCTGTTCGCCTCGAGCGTCTGCTGTCGACTTGTAGTTGTTCATTCGTTCGATGGGGGCACTGATCGCTTGATCGGCGGGAGTCTCGCCTTTTATCCCGCTTGGTCCGTTATCGGGGCTCAGGGCTCAGCGGCGGCACGGAGCTTATTGGTCGAGCGGTTTCGGGGAAGGCCGTTTTGCTGGGGGTTTGTCCGGCTTTTATCCTCAGGGCGTCATCTTCGACTTTACAATATTCTTCAACTTTTTTCATCAATGCCCAGACTGTTTTGGGGGCCTTCGTCGTGGCTACGCGAAACCGTCGGGATGTAAACCCATTTTGAAGGCGGTGATGGCCATGGAGTCGTTGCAGGCGTCGTCAACAAGGTTGAAGCACTCCCAATATCGTACCGAGTACGCTCTAAGCGTTTCTCCTGCCTGGATCTGCATAGCCCAGAGGGAGTCGGCCTATTTCGGTTGTACCTCGTTGGTGATGAACTCCGCCTCAAGGATTTACGCAATCGCTTAAGCTTTTAATCGAAGCTGGCTCCAACTTGTAATACCACCTAACGGCTAGTGGACCTAGGCTGCTAGGGAATATTCGACACATGAGGGCTTCATTGTCTGCGTGCAGCGTCATGGCTTGTTTGTAATGACGGATATGATCAGTGGGGTCTGATTTTCCGTCATATAGAGTGAACGAGGGAGCTTTGAATTTCTTGGGCAGGGACGCCCTTGCGATCCGTCGAACAAAAGGATCATGCTGGTCTTCCTCGTGTGAGCTGCTTCTCCTGCGCTTGTTCCTCATTCTCAGATCCTTTCCGGAGGAGCTGGAGGTCTCAGATCCTTTCCTCGTCCGCTTGTGTCGAGCTTCGTGGATGATGAGTTGGAGCTGCTATCGATATCCTTCGGGCGAGCCCGAGGTCTTTGTCCGTCTGCCCTCGGGGGTCGCTCTGGTTCCTGGCGCATGGCCTCTCTAGACTTTGCTACCTCCAGGGCCAAATCTTGACGGAGTCGCTCGTTCTCAGCGATCATGTTCTCGAGCCTATGTTCATTCTGCTTTGCTTGTTCTATGATAGCCTGCATTGTTTCTTGTGCTGAAGTTGTTGGTGAATCGAAGTTCAGGGCGCGTCGTGCCGGGATGGTTTCTTTTCCGAGCATATTAGCTGGGGTGAGGTCGTCTTCCTGTGTTATCTCGTTGGTGGCTATCGGGGGATCTTCGGTCACGCCTTCCATGGATGTATTTGAGTATTCCCACAGACGGCGCCAATTGTGGTGAAAGGGTTTGGAAATACTCCTTAGATCCTGAAAGACGCCAATGATCCTCAGCTAGTCACCTGAAAAGATACGAACACTCCGGTCGGGGGTGCCGGAATTAGCACTCCGACGGGCAAGTCAGTTCCTCTGCTCAAGAGAGCTTGTTTACTAAGTTTTCAGAAGTGATTCTTACATGCCTTTACAAATCTGAAGCTCTTGTATTTATATCCATTCTCTGGGCCTCGGGCCTGGGCCTACTTTTTCAATAATTATTTTTTCTTCTATTCGGCTCTAGGGAGGGGTCCAAATATGGCCTATCTATCCTATTCGGCCCCGTATTCTTGCGGGATATATGCCGTCTAGCGTGAAGCTTCTGAAATATACCTCCCTTATCCTCGCCTAATTATTCGGCCACCACACTAATAGATGAGGTAAATGATCAAAATATTTAGCAAATTTTGCTTTCATTGAAGTAATAATGGTTATATAATGTTCATTACTTATATATTTTACGAAAACTTTAATTATTTCTGCTAGCATATGTAAAACAAATAATGAAGTAGTAATATATATATATAAGAAAATAATTTTGTTGAAGTATCAAAAACTTAAAAAAAAATCTTTATATAAGGCTACTTGGTGCCAATTAAGTTTTGTGGGAGTCAGTACTCCTCCTATTGATGTTGTTACAAAAAATAAATATATTGCTCTTCTTTGTTTATAAGCTATTTTTAACATATTATATGTTGAATTCCACCAACTATCTACATCTAAAATTAATTTTCTAAATGGCATATTTTCTCGTTACCAAATTTTTCTATATTCTAAAATTTGATTAGCAGAAGACATAATAGAAACAATTACATTTTTTATTACAAGTATAGAAGTCTCGTATACATGCATGGCTTCTGTAACAATCAAATTTAAAATATGGACACAACAATGAACATGAAATAAATCATCATCAACAAGTAATTGTAAAACTCATTTTAAATGGGCTACAGTTTGATTATAATACGCTACATTATTTAAACTAATCGTAAATATTTTATTTTGTAAAGCCCACTCATATAATACATTTTTTATTTCTACACCAAGCGAATGACCAATGTATGGAAGTTCAATTAATTTAAATGAAATAATTCTTTTATTTAATTTTCAATCATTATCAATAAAATGTACATTGATATTCAAAACCATTATTTGACAACAGATCAAATATTAAACAAATTCTTCTATTCAAATTTTTAAAGATGTCAAATAATTCACTCCTAACATCCTCAAATTTCTCTAAAATCTTGTTTCTAGTAGTATTTCTTGAAAAATTTTGATATTGTGGTGCAAAATTTTCGTGAATCATTTTGGTAAAATCGCGGACATTCACTAGTAGTGAAAGGTTGTTCTTTTTTAATAATATAATTAACTACAAAATTTTGTGTACGTATAAGATCATATGAAAATTTTTACAAACTACCAGTTGATGAAGTCCCTAATTACATTTGATTTTCGAATATCAAGTTGTTGACTTTGTAAATGTTTGTAGCGTGCATTTTTAGATGACTAGTACCCCCTGCAGATGCAGCACTAAGTAAATGTGCATAATATTTACATTTTGCTTTAAATGTAATTGTACCATTAGGATTATTTATAGATATTTTTTTGAAAATGTTCCCAAACACTACTACTTCTGCTCCTAGATGATGATCCAACTGTTGGAAGAGGGATATTAGAAGAAGAATCAACAGATTCATGTTGTGTAGGATATGTATCAACATCAACATAAATATTATGAATATTAGGATCCATAGTAATGTAAGCAAAATAATATATAATAATTAACAATTAATTTAAATAATGTGTAAATGCAATGAGTAAAAAATAATAATTAATATATGTGCACAAATAATTAATAAAAAAATGAGTAGCTAATAAATTTAATTAAACTAATTAATATTATCGACTGGCGAATGCAATACAGAAATTAGCTTCTTCAGATAAAAGTTTTTTGTTGCACAATTGCAATTGTCACTTAGGGATGACACTTCAAAATTAATTGAGAGTTGAGAGAGAGAGAGAGAGAGAGAGAGAGAGAGAATTATTTGTGAGATTTATTTTGAAAAATGAAAGATATTTATAGTAGTTTGAAAGAGTGAAATAAATTTATGAATATATATATATATTACCGTTTGTCGTAGGATGTTTGAATTTTTATGACTGTTTGAATTTTTACCGTTTCTACTAATTTATGACCGTTTTGAAATTTATTTATTTATTTTATTTTTATTATTTTTCATTCATTGAATGAAGACTCGAGTGATTAATGGGATTGAGATGCAATAGTGAACAGAGTAGGCTAAGGGTGGAGAAAGCAGGTTAGTACAATGCACACCAACTAACCATTTGAATATATATATATATATTTCAATTCATTCATTGTAAGAGCATCCACAATGGAGTGACTATAAAATAGTGTGTTATATGACAAAAAGTGATAAAAGTGGGGCCTAAAAATGTGTGTTAAGGTGTGTTATAAATTTGTTAATTTTACAAAGTGGGTGGTGGTGTAATGAATATGTTAAGGAATGTGTTAAGTGATGTATAAATATATTTAATTAATAAAATAATAATATTAATAATTCTTTATTTTTATTTTTTAAATTTTGGCAAGATCAATCTTTTATTTATTTTATTTGTTTATATTTTTTATTTTTTTAATTATTTAACGGTTGCAAGTTGTCTTTTATTTTTATTTGTTGAAATTTGACCATTGGTAAAGAGAAGGTCAGGCTAGGCTAGCTGCTGTAGACACCCCATTTTTTACCATCCTCAAGACTTGGACGTCACCGTTTGAACACTCGGTGATCATCCATGTTCGTGTTTGTTTTGAGTTCTCGGAAGTCTCGGCTACGTGCCTTGCCTTAGGAACTCTCAACTTGACTGTTCTGTGCTTGGTTTTGCACCAAACACTTGTTGTTTTTGCTTTTGAGGGTAAAGGAAGGCTTGTTAGCCATCCCCACACCTCACCGGCTATGGCTTAAGGCCACCGGCCCTGTTCTGTTGCTACCGGCCATTGGTGATGGCCGGTCGGCACTCTTTTTGGTCGGCCGACCATTGTTTTGGTCAATTTGTCATTTTTGCCTGGCCGACCACTGTTCATCTGCTTTTGGCAGATATTTTATGCCAGCTGTGATAGCTGGCATCCACAATGCACCCCCTTCATACACGTGTACGGAGGGATTTCACTCTTGCTTAGCTTGTTTTGTAACCTTTGCAAGATTGAAATTCCTATAAAGGGAGGGCTTCTCCTCCCTCCTCAAGGGTTCCAAAAAAATTCCAGAGGTCTGGTTTTAGGGTTAGGAGTCTTGTATCTATCCTATCTCTATATCTCCCTCTCCTTTTGATTTGTGTGTGTATAAGGTGTGTTTGTTCTTAGTTTTGCACTAAGGCACCTAGTGTTGCACCATACCTTGGTTGCTGAGGTGCCAAAGGGTTGTTCTTGGAGTTCTTGGGCTGGTTTTGACCTAAGGAAGGTGCTGGAGCTCTCTTCTTGAAGAAGGTCTTCAAGGGTAAGAACCTTACCCCTTTATTCCCCATTTTTGCACAAGGTTTTGACCTATCTTGGATCTGTTTTTAAGCTTAGTGTATAACTAGTAAAAGTTCTGATTTTACTTTCTTTTGAACTTTGCTTAAGGTTGTTTTGAGGTTTGGGGTTGTTTCCCCCCTCTTAGGCCTTGTTTGGCCTCCTTTTTGTGCTATTTTTGGTGAACTCCAGGACCACCTTGTATTGGCCTCCTCACCACTCAAATCTAGAGAGATTTCAGTGGTAGGGATGGTGTTTTGAGGTCCTAAGAAGGAGAGGGCCATCCCCTCTCCTTGTTGTCTTCAAAACTTGTCATTTTAGCCTCATATGTGAGCACCTTGACTAAGTCCATGTTGGCCATGTCTTAGTTGGTATTTGTGGTTATTTTTCCATGTTATAGCACTATTTTAAGTTGGTTTAGACACATCATGCATGCTTTGCATACTTGTTTTGTAATGCCATGAAATTACCTTAACATGTATCATGATGTACCATGACTTTCTAGCATGATTTTGGCTTAGCTTTGTGAAACTTTTATGCATGTTTTGGTGTGCTTAAGGTCTGATTTTGGTTATTTGGGTCACCCATGACTTGCTTTGTATAGCTACCATGCAATCTCCCTTGTAAGCTTTGAGTATTGGATTCTCTAGCATCCTCTATTTGCATCATTTCAGTGGTTTGGCACCATTAGTTATGTCATTTCAGTCCGTATGGCATGCTTATATGCTTGCATTTGATGCTCCTTTAGTGCTTTAAAAGGTTGATGTCTTATGCTCCATGTTTGGACCCTTGTGTATGCCATCATGTGTAGGACATTTAGATGCCATCTAAGTGTGTCTTTGACCTTGTTTTGGTTTGCCTTAGGACTGTTTTGAGTCCCTTTGGCCCTTTGAGGCTTGGTTTGTATGGTCATGGCTTGAGCCCTTTGGCTAGCCTTGAGTTTTGGGCTTGGTTGCATGCTTTGATTGATTTGTTTAATTGGTTTGGCTTCTCTAACATGATTTCAGAGCTTATAATGCTTGCCATTTGTCCATGTTTGCCTCCTTTTAAGTGTGCATAAAAGTTGCCTTTTTATGCTTAAGTATTAGACCAATCACCATGCATGTTTGTATGTGACTTTGTCCCTTATCCTTTAGCACTTTGGCCACTGTTTTGGGCCTATTTGAGAGCTGCCCAAATTGGTGTAAGTCCGTCCTCGCATGTTGTTGCATGTTTGCCTTGTATGTTGTCACATACTTGTTGCATATTTGGTGAATTACATGTTGTAGCATGCTAGTTCAATTGTGCCTCATTGTGTACTCAATCCATGACATGTTGCATGATTAGGTTGTAATGCATTTGACATGCATTCTCTCTTTTGGTCACTCAACATGTTGTTACATGTTTGAATATTGTTGCATGCTCATATGCTTGCATGTTTGTTTGCATGCTCATATTGCATACTTAGCTCGCATGCTTAGGTTGCATTTTGCATGCATGTCTTGCCTCTTGAATCACCATGATAGAGGTTGGGTCCCTTGTTTGTTTGGTGTGCATTTCATTTAACATTGAAATTGTACACTTGGCCTCTTGGGCCATCACGCATTGAAATGCATGATTGGTGGCCCGAGGGTCGAGTACCATACTCCCCTGAGTCTTAAACATGATAGGGAGGATGGTTGTGCAAACATTTGCTTGAAAATGCATTGCCATGCATTGTCTGCCTCTGTTACTGTCAAAACAGGGTTCTGCAGGAAGAGATGGTCGATCGACCACTCTCAGTGCCGATCGACCAACAATGGATGGCCGAGAGCATCATAGATGGTCGATGACCACTTTTCCATGGCCGGTGACCATTCCTCTTGGCCGGTGGTCTCCCACAACCCTCAGGGAGTATTTCAGAAGCAACTTTGGGACTTGTGCAGTCTTCAGAGGCATAAAATAGTGCAAACAGAGGCAGCTTGTGCATGGTGGTGGATTTCCGAGCGGAGTCGGGCATGCATGCATTATACCCTTTTCCCGAGGCTGTTTTATCGCTTTAATTTAGTTAATTTGCTTAACTAGTTAAGTGGTCTGTAACTATTTAATTGGCTTGTTAGTTAGTTAAATTTGTATTATTCTTTTGGTCACTCCGAGAGAGGGCGAATTGTGTAATAAGCGTGCGTGCGTGTGATGCATGTCTTCCAACCCTCACTTCTTTCTCCTTTTTACTTACTTGCTTTTGATGGTTAGTATTAGGACATGTTTTGATTAGCATACTTATGATAGCATGTTTGCATCCATTCCTTCGTATTGCATGCACCGGGCTCGGCGCATTATACTAATTGCATAGTATTTCAAATCTAACTTGAATACATATCATCTGCTGCATTTCACATGCCATCCATAGATTAGCCGAGCCTATTCTAGCTGCATTTTGCTTACGATGCATTAGCCACCTTAATATGGACTTCGATCATACATTTGATTACTAACATGTTCCTTGTTTTAGCTTGGAGTACTAGGTGAGTGTTTATGCTTTAGCATCTCGCATGAGTGCGAATGTTAACATGAAAGCATGCTTGCCATGAGCCTAACTGCTTAGTTGATTTACTGCCTGAATGCCTGTGGGTGGAGGTTGGATTGCTTGAGTTTGAACAACTCGTTGAAATCCGTGTTTTAGCTTACTTGCGAGTAGCAAATTTCAAACTATCTGTCAAACGAGCGGATATGCAATGTTTTGTTCCAAATTAGGCGATCTAGTCTATACTTTTGTGTTGTACGCATCACATAGTAAGATTAGCTAATTAACCAGAATAAGAATGCATAATGTTTTCAAAACTAGATATCATGGTTAGTAGAGGCCGATCTTTGATCGAGCGAGCGGGGGTGCTCATAGCTGACCTTCCCCAATCGTACCCAAGTTCCCGAGCCGAGGCAACTTTGGTGATGACGGACACGTGGTCTTAGGCAACGAGTCAGGGTTTCCTAAATTCGCCCATAAAAAATATTTAGGTGGCGACTCTGTATCTGGCAAAGCAGTCCATGTTTGGCACTTCTTTACAAAAATCAGTTTTCCAAAACGATTTGCCGGATTTGGACTCTTTGGTGATTTATCAATCTCACACTGCACATTGTGAGATCAGATTAAGAACCGTGACACAAAACGAGTCCGAACTGTGGAAGAGCACGGAGGCCCGAGGGTGCGTCCACAGCTGCAGGGCTCGAAATTTTTTGGGTTGGGTCGGGCCGGGTCAGGCCAACAGGCCAAACCTAGCCAAAAATGGAAGGCCTAGGCCAAAGGTACTGGATTGGGCTCGAGCCCAGGCCTAACTAGACCGAAACGGGTCGGGCTCACCTTGAACCATGGGCGAGCTTCGGGCTGGGCCAAAAATGGAAGGCCCAGGCCCAAGGTACTGGACTGGGCTTGAGCCTGGGCCTAACTAGACTGAAATGGGTTGGGTTCACCTCGAGCCATGGCGCGGACTTCGGGTTGCCCACGGGCCTCGGGCTATTTTTACACCCCTATGTATTTTCGTTTCCACAACTTGTTGGCCAACCTTCATTCAGATCGCATCATCTTCCACTTTGCAATACTTTTTAACTTTCTTCATCAAGGCCCAGACTATTTTGGGAGGTTGTCTAATTAATGAATTTCTGAGTGGGCTATCAGGGTGCAACCCCAGTTTAAAAGCAGTGATGGCTATGTAATCATTACTGTCATCATCGACCAGGTTAAAGCACTCTCAATAGCGCGTTGAATATTTACACAAAAGTTTCATCTGGCTTGATTTTCATTGCCCATAGCAAATCTGCTTGCTTTGGCTGGATCTCATTAGTGATGAATCTCGGTCCTAAGCTGTTTGGAAATATTCGGCACATGAGTGCTTCATCGTCTGCATGTAATGTCATTGCTTGTTTATAGTGATGAATATGGCCTGTAAGATCCAAATTGCCGTTATATAGAGTAAACGTGGGTGATTTGAACTTTTTGTGTAAGATGGCTTTGGCAATACATCGCACAAAAGGATCGTGTTTGTTGTTTAACTCCGAATCGTCGCCTCATTTCTTATGCCCACGCTAAACATAAGGACTTCCTTCAGATGAGCTGGAAGTACCCATGCGGCCTTTTTTTTTGGGCTCTTTGGGTGATGATTCTGACGTACTGTTAATGTCATGTTCCCGATGCTGTCATTGTTTCGTAATTTTCCTCTCTGGCAATCGGCCCCGGTCTTTATAAGATGTATTCTGTTGGGACTTTGCCAACTCCTGGTGCAGACGTTCATTATTAGCTGTTATATTGTCCAGTTGTTGTTCATTTTGTCTTTCTTGGATTATCAACGTCTACATGGTGTCCTCCACTAAGGTTGAAGGCATAGGAGTTACTAGGTCAAAGTTCAAGGATCTTCGCGCGAGAGTGTTTGCCAGACCGAAGACTATTCCAGGTACAACATCGTCATCGATGAGTGAAAGATCCCGTACTGGTTTTGCCATGGACGAGTTTGAGTATTCCTACAGATGGCACCAATTGTGGTGAAGTGGATTTCGAAAATACTCCTCAGATCCAGACAAGCCTGAAAGATCATTTCGATGTTACCTGAAATAGATAAACAATTTTGGTCGGTGATGTTGGAAATAACATTCTGAGGATTTAGTCAGTTATATGTTTGGATAGTCGATATTTTATCTTTCTTGGGATCTAAATTCTTTCTCTTCTCTTTTCTTTTCTCCCTCGATTTGGAGGCTCCTCTCCTCCTTTTATAATCTCTTCCTTGTCATTATGCTTTTATGGGATGGGCCAACAATTTGGTCCAACAGGACCCTCCCGTTTCCCCTGGGCTACTCGGCTTCTGTATATGGCTTGAATGCTCGGTCTCATATGGGTCTCCATGACTATTCGGCAACCTATCGCTATCCTATTGGGCTTTGACCTTATTTGGCCCAAAGGATAGGACCAGTTTGAATTGCATTTATTCGGCTCCCACATAGTGTAAGAGCAATTACAATGCTACTATTCATTTTTTACTAGTTAAAGTATAAAAATGTATATATTTTTTATTTTATCTAACTAATTTTTCATTTATATACTCAAACGCTACTCTCATCTATACACACAAATGGTGTAAAATGTCTTCTAAAACTCTTCAAATGTAACTAATTTAGAAAAATTTTATTAAAATATCAATCTATTGTGGAACTAGGCTATTAAAAAGAATAAAATAAGATAAAATTAACTATAATAACCAACATGTTTCTTTTTGACATGGGTAAGCTTATAAAGGATATGGCCCACCACTTAAGGCCCAATTCATGATTCAAATACTAAAGCCCAACATTCCTAAAACCTAATGTTACACCAAGCACCAATGACATCTAAACACTTGGCAAGTAAAGAGCTAGCTACATCAGCAGACAAAGATCCTGCAGAGTTATTGCACCACATATCAGTCATTAATGAGCTTCCCTGCAGCATTTATTACGATATCCCTTCACGTCAGAATGGAACAGCCTCACCATGAACAAGGCAAGCTAGAACATAGACTTTCGGCCAACATGTCAGCCCGGAGTGGACAAGGAAATGATAAGCAAAGGATATAAGCAAGCTCCTAAGACAAAGAAAAGGTTAAGTTCTCTGACCCCATCTCTACATTCCATCACCCTCTCCATATTCTAACTTGATCGTCGAAGGGTTCGTTGGGGGACTCCCCGTTTCCCGTTGAACTCTTGTGCAGGTTTCTCTGCGAGCTCGACGCTTCGGCAATGACTTGGGAAGCGTGGATCAGTCCGACCCGTTCCATCTGGAGCAACCAGTATCATCAGTTGGCATCGTCTGTGGGAATCGAACCCGAATCTTGAACTCACCGAAGAATTACTTCGGGTTGACTTAGACTTGATCGAAGAGCTCCAAGAGACCACTGCTGTTAGACGGGCCTTGTATCAACAGAAAATGAGAGCACACTACAACCACAAAGTCCGACCAAGGGAGTTTGCCGTTGGGGACCTAGTGTTGCGCAAAGCAACTTTCGCCACCAAAAATCCTTCCGAGGGCAAGCTGGCAGCCTAGTGGGAAGGACCTTACATTGTTAAGGCCAGATCTCGCCCAGGCACTTACCGACTCCAAGACATGGAAGGCCGAGACCTCTCCCACCCGTGGAACGCCGAACACTTGAAGCGTTATTTCCAGTAAAGCGCCATGTCCTATTGTTGTATTGATCAATTGCTGTATGACACTCTACACACTTGGTTATTTTTGTCCTTTTCATACATGATGTAAATTTCTGATCAATAGGCTACACCTTAAATGACAATGACTTTGTATCTTCGCTATCTGCATTGTGCTTTAATAACAACTTGTTCAACAGAGTTAATTAAAGCCTCAGTCAGACTGAGCACGAAGTGCTCAGCCAGACTGAGTTAATCAAAGCCTCAGCCAGACTGAGTTAATTAAAGCCTCAGTCAGACTGAGCACGAAGGGCTCAGCCAGACTGAGTTAATTAAAGCCTCAGCCAGACTGAGCACGAAGGGCTCAGCCAGACTAAGTTAATCAAAGCCTCAGCCAGACTGAGATCGAATGGCTCAGCCAGACTGAGTTAATTAAAGCCTCAGCCAAACTGAGCACGAAGGGCTCAACCAGACTGAGTTAATTAAAGCCTCAGCCAGACTAAGCACGAATGAAGAGGTCAGCCAGTCCATTTTCGTAATTTCATGTTACAGCATGGTTGCCATATTCAGTTCAAATCTAGGTCCATGCTACGATGTCTTTTAACATTCTTTACAGTTTTAACTTTACATTTCTAATTCATTTAAAATCCAAACCCATAGTTGTCCAAGCTTATTTTTCCTTTCTAACACTTTTAACATTCTCATGCGCACTCATTTTTGACATTTTGTGCACCATAGTTTTCTCATAAGTCAGACTGGCTGCCCATTTGTAAACTTTTTACATCACAACCTACTAGCAAGTTTCACAATTCATACACACGTCTTACTTTTGCAACCATTCTTCATTAAATTCTACTCTGCCATTTTCATTATTTTTACAACCCAGAAGAAATAAGGAGACCAATGATACAAAAGAAAACTCGTTGTTTTATTCACAAAATTTACGGTTACATACAACTTGCTGCAGAAATTACAAAAAAAAAGAAAACAAACAAACAAACACAAAACAAAACAACAAAAGTACAATTTTCTACATAGATCACTCTTCCTCACTAGAGACCAGGTCCTCCTCCTCAATCCCCTCGTCCAAGGGGGTCTGGGCAACGTCGTCTTCGTCTATCTTCAAGCGGCTGAAGTCCATGTCTGGGAACAGATCCTTCGTTTTATGTTTAAAGGTCTTCCAGCCACTGTGCCAGAATTCAGCCATATCATGCTTGTAGAAGTCCGATTGCTGGAAGCTCTGGATCACTTCCTCTTCACTCCTACTTCCAATGGCCGCTCCCGATGGACAAACCCCCCTGTCCCCCTCCCTCGCCAAGCTCCTGGAAATTGCGGCATCGATGGCTATCTGGAATTCGGCAGACTCTTTGAATTGCTCCACCACTCCCTTGCACAGGTCGGGGTACGCCGCTCTCTCAGACGCCAGTCTGACCCTTTCCTCCACTAGAGCCTTCTCCAATTCAGTGATCCGTTGATCTGCTTCTTCCTTTTCCTTCAACGACTAAGCTCGCAAATCCTCATTATTGGTCATTGCCTCGTCCCACTTCTTATTGGCGGTGATGCAGGCTTGTCGAACCAACTCTGGTTGCTTTTTCTCGCCCACCAGCTCGAACTCCAACGATACCACCTTGCGGCGTTCCATTTCCAGATCTGACTTGGTCGCGCGGAGCTCAGCACTAGTACGCTCTGCCACATGTCCCTGCACCATCGCCAGCACTTCCATCTGCTTTGCCTTTTGGGCATACTCCAGCCCCCTAGCACACGCACTTCGCGCGGTTTTCCTCTAACCCCCTGTCTCCGCCCTTAAAATTTCTAGCTACGCCTTCACCTCCTCCAACTGGGCCTTCAGTGGCTCTACCTCTCCTTTTGTACGCGTTGCTTTGCTCAGCAAGGCCCCTGCCAAAGTCGTCGCCTCCATTTGGGCCGAGCAGAGTCCCCTTAGTAGTTTGGCCTCTATAAAACTCGCCATCGAGCACACGGCCGCGTCCTCTACTACTCCCAAGAGCCGGTCTGTGGCAGTCCTGGCTTCGCCTCCTTCTCCCACCAATCGACCAGACACTGCTCGAACATGGTATATGATGGTCTTCAACTTGGCCTCCCCTCCTTCTCCTTGAGGTACATGACCCTCCTTGGGCAGTTGCTCCACTCCTTGTTCGGACCCAGTTGTGCCACCCTCTACCCCCTTCATTGTTTCCCCCAACTCCACCTTTGGGGCCATCCCCTCCTTCATCATTTTCAACACTAGCCTTTCCTTCCCTTTCTCTGCCTTCTTCTTCTTTTTCTTCTTTAACACGGCCTCCACCTCCTTCTTGTTTTTTTCCTTCAATGGATCCATTAGAGGCGGTAGTGGATCAAAACCGCCCAAGTCCTTATCCCCTAGCGACTTGGGGCGCGGTCGGATTCGCTCCCTCATAACCGGTTTAGGCAGACGACCTAATTGGGACTCATTGTATTTATCAGCCCTGGCGAAGGTTGTTCTATCCTCCGCCTCTTGCTTCTTCCTCCTTGCCTTCAATTCTGCCGGCGCAAGGTCCCCGCTGGTCGCCTACGGTCCTAACTTCAAGGCAAACAAAGCTAAGGGCTGAACAAGGTCGTCCCATTTGATGCCCTCCTTCTCCCTCCATGCCTTCACCTTCTTCACCCTCTCCTCTGCCTCTCCCTCTAGCCTTGGCGCCACTGACTTGGTTGGAACCCTCCACACTATGCGCACTCCTATCTCCCCATTTGCTGAAACGTAAAACCACCATGGCCTCCAACTCTTCACTGACGAGGGCAACCTCGCCACTAGGCCCTTACCCGCCGCTGCTTGTAAAGTCACCTAAGTTTCTTGTTGGCCCGAAGCCTTGTAGTAGGTGAAAAACTCATCCACTGTCATCGCAACCCCCTCGTTCGCCCGTGGCCACGCACTTGCGCAAGCCATTAATATTTTCCACGCATTAGGCATCAGCTGACCCGATGCCACCCCCAGTCGATTTAGCACATCCACTGCTATCTATGGGAGCGGTAACCTCAAACGCCTCTTCATAAAGGGCAAACTCCGTCAGTCGGGCGTCGGATGGCCTCTCCTTCGACGTCGGCAATTTTAACTCTATTTCTACGGGAATCTGATACTTCTCACGCACCTCCTCTAACTCCTCCATTGTAAAAGTCGATTTGTCGGCCTTCGTGTGCCAATGGTCTGGTTCTACTTGACTAATTGGTTTCACAGCCGCTATCAGTGTGGACGGACAGGGTCGTCTCGCGGGCTCAGCCTTACTTCCTGCCTACTTCTTTACCCTGTATTGCTCCGTCAACTACACGGCGTTGTCGTCCCCCAATGAATCTAGTCTCATGGTGGGCACTTCATCTCGAGCCATCTCTCTTACATATCTGCGTATAGTTTCAAAGGCTGGCACGAGGAAGTTTGCAAAATGTTGCAGAGGAGTATCACTCGAAACAAATAAGTTTACTTCTGGGACGTATTGGTTTTTTGCAAAAAGGTAGGTAAAGTGAACAACTGCAAATGCCCACGGTTTCACTATATTCCAAGGGTCAAGGTTAAATTTCGCCAGTTTGAACAATTTCAAAAAACTCCCGCCCTTGCCTTTTCACTACCCTATATCACCATGTCCCTTTACTTCTTACTAATACGTTACCTCCCCCCCATTCAAGGATTCTGCCACGTGTACAACCACGATCCACTACTCCTTTCCCCTCCCCTGTCTACTCCACTTCACTTCACCACATGCCCCGCCGCTCCTCGAGCCCCGCGCATCGGCACTTCTCCCTCTTCTCGGCCACCCTTCGTGATCGACCCTCCTCATGGTAGGTCCCTCCACTCGGCCACCCTTCGTGGTCGGCCCTAGTCACGGTCGGTCCCTCCGCTCGGCTACCTTTCGCGGTCGGCCTTCCTCATGGCCGGCCTGTCCCCTCAGCCACCCTTCGCGGTCGACCCTCCTCACGGTCGGCCCCTCTCCTCGGCCACCCTTTGTCCCTTTGTGGTTGGCCATCCTCGCTCGGCCACCCTTCGCGATTGGCCCTAGTCGCGGTAGGTCCTTCACTCGGCCACCTTTTGTGGTCGGCTCTCCTCACGATCGGCCCTTCCGCTCGGCCACCTCTTGCGGTCGGCCCACCTCCCAGTCGGTCCTCTCTCCGTCGACATCTCACCACCCCTGTTTACTTCCTTATTTCTTTCGTTGGACTAAAGTGGTACTTGGGAATGGGGGACTATTGACATGAGTAAGTCCATAAAGGATATAGCCCACCACTTAAGGCCCAATCCATGATTCAAATATTAAAGCCCAACATTCCTAAAACCTAACGTTACATCAAGCACCAATGACATCTAAACACTAGGCAAATAAAGAGCCAGCCACATCACCAGACAAAGATCCTGCAAAATTATTGTACCACACATCAGCCATTAATGAGCTTCCCTGCAGCATTTATTACGAGAACCCTTCACGTCGGAACGGAACAGCCTCACCATGAACAAGGCAAGCTAAAACATAGACTTTCGGCCAACATGTCAGCCCGAAGTTGACAAGAAAATGATGAGCAAAGGATATAAACAAGCTCCTAAGACAAAGAAAAGGTTACGTTCTCTAACCCCATCTCTACATTCCATCATCCTCTCTCTATTCTAACTTGATCGTCGGAGGGTTCATTGAGGGACTCTCCGTTCCCTGTTGAACTCTTGTGTAAGTTTTTCTGCGTGCTCAACGCTTCGAAAACGATTTAAAAAGCGTGAATCAATCTGACCCATTCCACCTAGAGCAACCATTATCACCACTTTTAAAAAGCCTCTGAGGCTCTAATACGGTAAATGGCGAGGGAAAGAGCATGAAGAGGTTCACGTCGTCGGTTTTGCAAGAAGTGAGCTCACGTGCAATGCCACGCCTGGTAATTTGTCTGTTACCCAAATTCTTGTCGCTGTGTGTAATGGGAAGTTGTGCATCAATGCAGGCTGTCCGGTTAGTTTTGGCTGCATAATAATTTTAAAAAAAAACAAAAAAACAAAAAACCAATATAAATAATTTTTTTAATAAACTAATATAGTGTATAATAATAAATTATTAAAATTTAAATTCAACTCACTAATATTAAATAATAGGAAAAATTCAGTTACTAAAAAATAAAAAATAATAACGATAATAAATTAGATAATTAAGACTTTGTTTGACATGAGCTATTTTGACCAAATTAACTAATAAAGACAAAATAACCTAATTTAATCATTAAGATAAAATGTTACATTTAAATTATAATTATTTTATTTTTTTCTCATAATCATCAAATTAATTATAAAAAAAAATCAAAATTTATTTCATACATAATATTTTTAACCACTGTAAAATTGTCAAAAAACTAACCTAAATTAACTCATCTCAAAACGAGGGCTAAGTTGTAATAGAAAACACCCAAATTGCGTGATGGTAGTCCAAGTCATGTATCCGATTGAAGCTAAGAGCATCTACAGTGGAGCTGCTAGTAGGTGTTCTAGGGTCAGTTGTTATTTTTTATTTTTTTTTTTTTTTTTTTTTCTCACAATGGAGTTTTTGTTTGGTGGTGTTAGTGGTGTGTTAAATTATGTTTGTCATCTAGCGCTTAGCGTTTTTACTAGCGAAGAACATTTTTTTTTTTTTTCGTTGTTGAGAGATTGGATGTTGTTGTCATTGGAACGGTCAATTTTTTTTTTTTTTTTTTTTTTTTTTTTTTTTTTTTTTTTTTTTTTTTTTTTTTTTTTATTAAACTAAATATTTTATTTATTTTATTATATATATATATATATATATATATATATATATCACCACATCACCACCAACATTTCCATTCATTTCACTCACTTAAACTAAACTAATAAATTAAATTTTTTTTTTTTTTTTTTTTTTTTTTTATTTTTTTTTAACATTTTTTACACAATAACACACATTCATTCATTATATGATGCCTGCCCATGCCTGTTCTGCTCTGCTTAAGTTTCGAAAAATTTGGCTTGCTTGGAAAGAATCTTGAAATGAATGCTGGCTTTTTTTCCATATATATAATATATATATATATATATATATATATATTTATATAATAATATTTTTTATTTTTTTTTAATATTTTTTTTAATACAAATATTTTTGTTAAATTTTTCCATTGGGTGACAAAAAGTCACATGCGAGACAAACATCGTTATGAGAGAAATAACGTGAAAGCCTAGGATTTTTAACATTATGATAGTATTTTGGATCATAACTAGCAAACAAATTGTTGTCCTTAAACTCTTACATAAACTTGTAGCTTGATGTTTATGTAATTTCCTCTATTAGAAATCAAAGAAGTGATTGGTGGAATTAGGGTGTGCACGATGTGATTTAAACGGTTTGAAATTAAAATTATAAACCAAATCGTAAATGACAGATTGACAAATAATCAAACCGCAATTTGAATGGTTTAGGATGGTTTCAATTTGCTAGTTGATTGAATAATATAATATTCTTAAACAGTTATCAAGCATTTTTATAATATATAACACTAACTTGTATAATATTTTATATATATATAACTATTAATTTATAACAAATTTCATATTTTAAATCTCTTTCACATTTATTTTTACTTTGATATTTCATTAGAAGTTAAAAAATATATGTATAACTATAACGAAACGGAATGATTTTAAAGACAAATTATAAATTTCAAAATTTAATCCACGTAAATGGATTAGTGAGGATTGAACTATTTTAGCAAATTTAGCGATATTTTACGCTCTTAAGTGGAATAGTGTGGTTATTAGGATGTAGTCTGATTTACTTTTAGCTTTTATTTATTTATTTATTTATTTTTGTTGTTTGTTCCACGATATGACTGGTTGATATGTTATAACTTTTTCTCTTTTTTTTTTTTTTTCAAATAAATAAATTTTGATGTTACTACGTATCATGGAAAATAATTGGTGACCATGTCATATATATTGTAGAAATATTGAGAGTCAATAAAATAAAAACCATACAAACGCCTTTTTTTAGAAGGATGGAAAATAATATAGTTGAAGTAGTTAAAAATATACAAAATCTTAAATGAAGGGGATAAACTCATATGCACTAATAGTTGATGGGTATGCGAGTAATTAATCCAATATATATATATATATATTTAATAACTATTAAAAAGTTTATTTTATAAGAAAAATATCAAATAAATCTTATTTTTCTAATGAAATTCCCATTAAATTTTATTAACACATGAATCAACTCCTTCATCATCATAATGTTAAAACTAAATAAAAATTTCATTAGAAAAATATGACTTATCTGATATTGTCCTTATTTTATATACATTAAGTAAATAAATATTCATATAAATTAGAAAATGTGATTGCAATTTTTTGAAAAATTTAGGGGGCTCGTTAGCCCCTTGGCCTCCCCTACTAATTTCATCCATATATGATAGTAAAGTAACTTTGTCTGAAAACAAATGACAATTTTATTTTTTAGATAATTAAAAATGATAAATAAATAAATAGTGGGTGACGATTTGAAGATGAAATTTGTTCGAGTAAAGCATCTTGACAAATTATGAGATGGTAGCTTGGTTCTCATGCTTTAAACAACAATATTAGGTGGTCCGAATTTTCAACGCTAGGTGGTCCGAATTTTCTTGGCTCGAATGACTCGAATGTCTCAAAACAACGTCATTTTAAATATAAAACGATATCGTTTTGATACATTCGAACCATTCGGACCACACAAATTCAGACCATCAAGTATTTGACACATTCAAACCAATCGGACCACACAAATTCAGAGCATCAAGTATTTTTCTGCTTTAAAATTAGAAATAAAACTAGCATAGCAAAACTCAATTCACATCACAATAATAGCATTATAGAAAGATCTGTAAGTTCTCCCATCCGTTTCTTAATTATTATTATTAAAGCAAATACTAAAACGAAAACCACCAGCCGTGCTAGGTCCCCCGAAATGGGGACCCCGAATCCCCCTAAATGCCTATTTAAGTAAAAAAAAAAAAAAAAAAAAAGAAAACAAAAAACAAAAAGAAAACAGTTTTTCAAAAAAGGAAATTAGGGGGATTAGGGGGATTGTTTTTAGGGGGACAAATCATTTTTGCGAAAACGACCACCATTATCCAAAGCTCTACTAGTTCAACTTGGATTTGAAAGTGGTAAATTCAAAGACTGAAATGACCTGACTAGAGTTTTGACTAAACTAAACAAACACCCTAGCTGTTACATTCCTCCATGGAGTAGACAAGAGATTTAACAAACAATACAGCCTAGCTATAGGATAGCTTTCTCTCCTCCCCCCAAAGGGTAGAGTAGAGATATTTATTTATTTTGGTTGGTGTCTACGTAGTAGACGAGACGAGGCGTTGCATTGCATCAATCAACATAGCTTGGTGCAGAAGCACCGGTGACGGACCCCTCTGCATTTGCCACCAGAAAAACCTTCGTTCCTGCAAACCAGAGCACAATTGTGGTCCGTCATACACGGACCCTTGAACCCATGGCTCTTTGACTCACAAATTCTCCCCTCTACTGCTTTCATAATCGTCCCCTCATCTGCTTTTCAAATAAAATAACCAAAACAAAACAAAACAAAACACAAAGTAAGATATGCAGGTTGTTTTTCTAGTGCCGCTGTATTTAGATCATGGATTTTGATAATAATTTAAAAGGGAAAATGAAGAAATTTTTTTTTGTTAACTTATGTATTTCATTCGCATCCTCCTTTTTTCTTCAACAATGCTAGGTATTATGAAAAAATTTTCATGAAAATGATCATGAAAGATTTATAACCCTTGAATTACACTTAAAATAAAGCACTACACATTAATCAAAGTAATCTAAGAGTCATAAATCTTTCATGACCATTTTCATGAAAATTTTTTTATGATCCCTAACTTTTATCTTTTTTCTTTATAAACTTTTTATTCATGTCTATTATCCAAACACGATCTAAATGTAAATGTAGTGAAATATGCATTTATGAGGAACTAGCCTAGCTAGTGATGATCAATTATATATTCCATCGTATTGAAATGAAATTTCAAATCATCTTATGAAAAGTTAATAAGATCATACGGAATCCTTCTTAGATTACACTACATACACTACATAGGAAAAATAATAAAATAAAATAAAATAGATTAAACATGTAGAAAGAGAGACTGAAAGTCTTTACGAGATGACAAGAGAATAAGCAGCAACAGCAAGAAACGGAAAGCCTCTCTCTCCACGCCCATCCTCCTCAGATCTTTTATGACCTTTCACTCCAAATGGCTTATGCAGATTGTCACCGCTATTATAACGATGTACTTACGTTTGTATATTTATATATCGGAAAAGAGTGACGCACAGCACTTAGAGCATCTCTAATACTAATAGGTATTTTAACTATTTAAATATTATTATAAAATATACATTTTATTTTGTTTATTAATTATTTCATGTTTTTATTTTGATCATACTCTTAATTTTAGCTATTTATCCAAATACTATTAACTTTATAGAATACCACATCAGCAACAAAAATAGAGAGAAATGATCCTAATTATTAAATATATTTTGCCTAACTTTTAAAGGATAATTATATATAATTAGTGAATATGAGTTAAGCTAAAATACCTAATTATATGATTAGTGCATTGGAGTTTAAAAAAAAAAAAAAGTTATACTAAACATTTTAATTGACAAACATTATATACCTAATGAGTTGGAGATATTCTTCCATTTCCAAATCCTTTCATGAGAAAAAGTGACTAATACCTATAAAAAATTCTTTGCTAATTTTATTCATGAAGGAAAATCTACGAGTAGTCATATTCCCTAATTACGAGTCTTGTCTGGAAAAAATTTCATCAATTGAAAAACTATCAGAGTTTCTTAGTATTATATCCATACTCTAAATTCTTAACTTTAACTATGGCTACCTAAGAGAGAAGAATAGAGAGAGAAATTTTTCTACAAGAGATTTTTAGGTAAACTCACATATCATTAATACATATGATATAAATGTTTTTTTCTATATCAAATATATAAAGATTCTCTCTTGATAGAAGTAGAGCTGTAGTCTCCCACAACAACTCAAACATCTCCCAAAAGATAATATCTTAATTATTATTAAATATGCGAATTATTAACAATTCATGTGACGCTCCATGAGTAATGAGTCGGGTCAAAATTTGACCCAAATTCCAACAATTCATAATAAATTAGTTATCAAATTTTGATTTATCACACACTCAATTTGTTGGCTATATATTTTGTAAAAGCCAATTACAAGTCGACACGTGGCAGAATAAGGGTATTATTGGAAGATGATTTTATTCTTCGATCCCAATCGTACACGTGGCAATAAATATTGGTTCTCAAAAGATCTGAGTAGCATTAGATCAGCAGTTAGATACGAGGTGACGTGGCTTTAACGGTTACCTATATTCAAATTCAAATACAGGAGGGAAGCTCAATTGCAAGTGATGGCATAGTGGAACTATTTCTAAGGCAGCATGATCAGCGATCATGGAGGAGCAGTTCGACGGTTCGAAGTATATTTCGAAGGTCATCCTTTACAAGTATAAATAGCAAGGAAGTCCCCAGAAAAAACCCCCAGACTCAGATCATACAAACCAGTCTTTACTTCATATTTTCCTTTCTAGTTTTACCTTTCTTGTACTTTAAATTCCTGCACTTTAAATACTTGTTCTTTAAATACCCGCACTGCACTTTGATTCATAGGAGTAGTTTCAAATTGATTCAAGTAGGCTGTTGCTGTGAACCTTCTCGAGGCTGAATTTGGACTATTGTAAGTGTTCATTTTAATGAAATACTTCGATTGTTCTTCATATTAACTGTTATTTCTCTTAAATTCTCCTAAGTCAAGCCACCAGTAAAAGTCCTCTTCATTGAGGCTGAAAGAACTAAAACACAGTCGCCTGATAATTGATTGGCAATTATAATTTCCGTAAGGACTGATTGATCCTTGCTGGCACGCTCGCATTTACAAATATACCCTTCGAAAAGCCAAAAAGCCAACACAATTATATAAGATCTAATTCATTTGTCATATTTTAAAGAGAGAAAAATGCTGTAAGTCACAAATTTTTTACCAAATAAATGATTAAATGTCTCACATGTGTATAGGGTCTACAAAATTATGTACCTCACATCCATATAAGATATTTGATCATTTATTTTATAAAAATTTGAATATCCCTAACATTGCCCTATTTTTAATTGTAGATATGTAATATCAACTTATTCTTATTATGATGTCATGAGATCTTGGATAAAGAGACCAATAAATAAATAAATCAACTTATCAGAAAATTAACATTTTAATATTTTCCAAAGATATCAATTTTTTTAGAATAATTTAATCGTTAAAAAAAATAATAAAAACTATTAAAATAGAAACTCCTAACTAGTACCCAATCAACACCACCATCCTGTTTGTTTTAATTTTTTTTTTTATATATTTATTTCTGATTTCGTGTCTTGAAATTCTTTTGTCTTTAATAAATTTCTATTATTTTAATTTTTAAATATATCAAAGCAAGATCAATTTAAAAAATGAAATAATTGTGAAAAATATTTTAAAATTTTACAATAAAAAAACACATTATATATATGTATATATTATCTTTAATAAATGGGTAAATTACACTATTGGTCCCTCCACTACGAGTAAGCTTTCACTTTGATTCTCATAGTTTCAATTTAAAATTTTGTTTCAATATGGTCCCTCTGAAATATACCATGAGAATATTAAATAGAAAAAAAATCACTTACAAAATTAGAGGTATCAAAGTGGAATTTCACCACCAATGTAATTTATTCATTACATTAATGGTTCCTATAATTTTTTATTTTATTTTATTTTGAATGTAATTTTTTATTTAAAATGTTAATGACACACTATGAATCATGGATGCGGGTTTAGATACGGATATGGGTATATTATGAGTATGGAGATATGACAATATCTAAAAAAAATAGGATACGGGTACGTTTGGCATACGTCAATAAATTCTTTTATCTTTTATAATTTATAATTTGGGATTCAATTTACAAATTAAAATTTAATACTAAAACTAAAGGAGAAATTACAGAATTATAGGAAAATTACAGTTCAACAATATTAATACCAAACTAAAGTTCATAAGCCATTTTAATATCATTAAATAAGAGAAATCACAAAATAAAGTTTTGTTCTAAAAGCAAGGTAAGCAAAATTTGAAAACTTGATATTTCAATTTCTATTTCTACCAATTTCATCATTAAATAATACGTTTTTTTTATTTTTGGAATATTAAGTAAATCAAAACTCTCTAATAAATTAAACGTATTTCTGTTAAAGTCTAATAGTTTGGTATACACCTGATGTACCTATCTCGTATCCACAAATTAAACGTATTTCTGTTAAAGTCTAATAGTTTGGTATACACTTGATGTACCTATCTCGTATCCACATAGTACTCAACTATCACTGTACGAAACGTACTCAATCTGTATTTCAAGTTCCTGATACACATGCAATCATATCAACATGTATATTAATATTTAGTAAGTACCCGATATGAATACGACAATAATTTTAAAATATCTATATTTTATAGATGAAACATAAGATAGAGCACACTATAATAAATTAAAAATATAAAATTTAAATTATAATGATTAAAGTAACATTTAAATTTTAGAAATTAATGAAATAATTTATCCTTAATAAATTTTTGGACGGTAGCTGTGAAGGTGGCGAAGGAAAGAACATTTCGTAAAATGTAAGAGTCAGAGCAGATGTTCACGTGGGCTTTGCAACAAGTGACGTCACGTGCAAAGCCACGCCAGCCGATAGTGTGTCCATTACCCAAATTCTTTGTCTTCTGTGCGTGGGGAAGTGTGCATCATGCTGGCGGTTTAGCGAGGGCTTTCCACTGGCAGTGACCTCAGGATCTACAGTAGAGTTTGATTGGTTAATTTTTTTTAAAAAAATTTCTTGTCATTTGTAGCACTCCATGTAGATTGAGGTGCTGGGGTTCACCTTCTACATCTATAAATTCTTCTACTTTAATATCTTCATCATCATTATGCTTTTTGTTACTACTATCCTTAATTAGCTGTTTAAATATTTTTTATTTTTTGTAAATTCTACAGGTTGATTTCTTTGGTGGTAATTTAAGCTTTTCAAAATATTTAGCTATATCTTCCTCGTTTATCTGAGATTGGGGTCTGTTGGATCCTTCTACTCCTTTTCCTCTTTGAAGTATTGTTTTTTCTAAAGTGGCTAAACGATTTTCTAAACTGTGTATCTGTTCTAATAGATAGTCAAATTTTTCACACAATCTAATTAAGAATAAAATTTCTATATTATTTTGTCTTACTGCTATTTTATCTAATTGACTTACTCCTTGATAAATATTGATTCCTTCTGGATTATTATGAAAATCTTCTGCTTGTTTTAAAATTGTCTGATAATCTCTATTAACTTTTTTTATCACTGCTCATAAACTAAGACCTGACTAATTGTTCTAAAATTTCTAATTTCTGTTTTAAATTATCTTGAATCTGATTAATCTGTTCTATTTGTTTAGCTATTTGATTTGTAGCTGAAATTAATGTTTCTATTTCTAGCTTAGTGGGAAATTTTTCTAAATTTAAATCTATTCTCTTTTGTAGGATAGAACTACACTGATCTTGGATATAATCTAATTTTTTATCTTGATCTTTAATTAAACTACGATTATTACGAAGATATTCTATGGATGAAATAAAAAGATTACTAATTTTATCTATGTCCTTCTTAATATTTTCTGCAAAATTAATCTGATAATCTATGATACTATTTAGCTGAGGATTATTTTCAATATGAATCTGATGTGTAAAACTATTTTCAAAATTACAACGGAAATTATTTTTATTTATGCTAAGACGATGGTTATGGCTGTTGAGTTCTAAATCTAGATACTCTACTCTTTTCATACACAAAATTAACTCCTAATTTAAAATTATTAAAAGCTACTATAATATGAAATTTATAACTAAAAATCTCCAAAAATAAAGACTACTCTGTTACCATAAGCAAAATGCATAAACTAACTTAAATTGTCCTAAAACCGAACACTGCTCTGATACCAATTTTTTTGGGGGTTGAGTTAGTGGTCTACCACTATTTGAAATTGGGCTGAGAATTATCTAACTAATTCTACAGTTATGCTAAAAGGTCTTCAAGCTGTTGTATGGCTATCTTTAAGGCTTCTTGTTTTACAGTTAGCTGTCTATTTATCTGAGAAATTTTTAAACTGTAATTTTCTAGGGATCTGCCAGAGGCTAATGATAAAAGAAACTGATTTTTTAGACTGTAATTTTCTAGAGATCTGTTAGAAGCTAATGATAAAAGAAACTGATATCTAAATTTTTGATCTTCTAATTCTTGTATTAACTCAATACTAATTTTAATTTTATTCCTAAGGTCTTCGTCTAAGGGCATATACTAATTTTTTATTTTTTATTTTTTATTATTTTTTATTTCTAAAGTCTAAATCTAGTAGATCTTTTGAAAGCTAAAGTCTACGTCTACAAATTTTTTTGATTTTTTGAAATTTAATTTTTATTTCTAGAATCTACGTCTAAAGACATACAAATTTTTGGATTTTTGAAGTTCTTATATAATATTTCCTTAATATTTCTACTCGGGTTGCTCTCTTTTTATTCTAAAATTCTTTTCTATGGTAAAAACTCTTTTTAGGGAATGTTTATTTTCATTACATGTACTCCTACCTTGAAGCTAAGCCTCGTTCAACATAGTATATTTTTATTCTCTAATTCTTACTTTTCCCTTTCTGCCTACAATTTGCCCTCCAACGCCTATCCTCGGCTCAAACGGGCTCTTCAGCTAAGGTCACTCAGTAATAAATTAGAAAACTGAAGATACTACGAAGGTTCAAAGCATGTAATATTAATGAGCAAACAAGCATTCCATAAACTTAATTTTTTCCAAAAAGAAAATAAATTTTTAGAATAGAAGAGTTACCCTTTCGAAATATTTAAGGAAAAAGAGAAACTACTCACACTTCATATTAATAAGAAATATACTTACAAAGATTATATTACAGACTCTGAAATTCTGAAAATACACTTAGAGGTTTTTTGAGAGGGGTTGGAAATTACAAAGCAGAGTGAAGTGGTGTTTTTTCTTTCTCTGTGTTTTTCATTCTCCGTATTTTTCATTCTGCCTAATCCATTGGCCAACATGCCAATTTATACAACTCAGAAAAGCAATAAAAACAAAAGAAGTTGTAAATCCATATCCATACCACGTCTATGGATTTTCCAAATTCAACACCTATAGACCTATGACTATTAGACCTTGACATGAAACTTTTAGTAAGGACAAAATTATATACATACAATTATATGCACACTCGACTCAAGACACTATTAAATTTTATCAATAAAAGATTAGGATAATGATATCGGGTACTGCTTTGGGCCCCATCGCATATCATTCAATCCTTCTTTTTTGACAAAATTTTGACACTATACAAGACACATATAAAGATTTTCACAGCTTTTCTTTAATAAAGCAAGATAAGAGATATCTACTTTATTAAAGTAGTGAGTGAAGGAAAATCCTTATCACTGACAGACTCAAATAATTATAGACACAAAATATCTACAAAAATCTTTTTGTCTTTTTGTGGCGTGCATTTTTCTGATATCTGAGGAGAATCTTTATCTTCTATGAATTCTGTCATCTTCCGCTGGAGCATCAATTATTGATGTCGACCCTTGAATCTTCAAAGTTGGATTTTCTTGGAACGTATTGGAAATGTAAAGAGTCAACAATAGTGGCCTAAACATGTTTCAATATATTATGAGTCTTCTAGTGGGACTCGCTGTTTTTTTTTTTGGTTCTATCCATGCATTCTATCTGCGAGATCATCCAAATCTGCTGTTGAGAGTTGGTCGTAAAAGTCATCCCCTTGTCCCATAGGCGGTTCATCATACCATTCTTGATTCTGTCCTTCAATTTCTGGTGATTCATGAGAAATGCCATGCTGATAGTTAGGGTATAGACTTTCTTCGACAAATGTCTCTTTACTGAATGGATAACTCGGGATGGCTAAATTACAGTGTATCTTTTGGTATCTATCTTCACAAACTAGATGTCCGGAATTTCCATTATAGGCTAATAAAGAGTCGTTGGCAAATTTTCTCCATTTATTGAGCTGATCTTTGAGTGGAAATCTTCTACATGGCCATGATCTCTTATTGAGAAGTGCTGGATATCTTGAAGTTCCTCTGAGGTACATCTTATGCTTAGCTGTGTTGCACCATATTTCCTTCCATTCTGGTAGTTTGCTATCTATCAGAGCTTCTACATACGGATGAAATTCTTCCATTACGCCCAGTACTATATGAGCAAGCTTATGTCCAAAGCTATTTGTCTGTTCTGGATCTGTGAAAATTAATCTAGAGACAAAACCATAGTCTAACAGTTTTGGGGCTGTTAGATAACGAATCTCGCCTCTGATTTCTATCTCCAATGGCTCGAATGTAGCTAAATTTATCTGGCAAAGGCAAATACTGAAGTCTAGGTTACACTGACATCTTCCAAAATGCTCGGATCTCCTATTGCATTTTTCTTCATCTAAACAGGGCTGCTCTTCATCTTCATAAGTATAAGTCCACTGATAAGCTAAGCCGGGGTAATCAATACCTGCTATGGAAAGGTCTTGAAGAAATTGCTGAATAAGGACTAGCTCGTTATTTCTGCTATCTTCGGCTAAGGTGTAAATATAGGGTTTTAGGTCTTCTATTACTTGGCTTTTCTCACAAAGAGATCGAATGATAGAATGTCTGAAGAAATACATTCTAGCACTCAATTTGTCAAATTCCTCACTGGTGAGTTGTTTGATTTCTGGGCTAGGTAAGGAGGTAGGCTTTCTTTCTGGAGCTAATTTTTTAAGCTGATGGGTTAGGGTTCGAACGGTTGCTCTCAATTGTTTTTCTTCGTCTGAAATGGTCTAGCTCTTCATCGTCCTTTTGCCTTTATCCATAATTTTCTTGAAATTTCTAGTAAGGCCTTCACAATGTCTGCACATCTGGAGAGGATTCTGAAAATCTGTCTGAGGGTTAGAACTACTACTACTGTCTGAACTACTGCTTCCAATTATCTGGCTAACTGAAGCTCCACTCGTAGCAAAGATGGTTGACTTCATCTTGCTCAATGTGTCCAGGTAATCTTTAGCTATCTGGCTAATAAAGTAACTAGTTCCTATCTGTCTTCGGGCATAGGTACTGGCTGACTCAAAATCATAAAATCCTTTAAACTGAGGTAAAGGAAAATATTTTACTAAGGGGTCTACCTCTGTTGTCCAGTCATGGTAAATACCAGGCTTGGTTCCTTTAACTACTACATAGAAAGAAAAACTTTTTGACAAAGGTTTATTTTGGATTTTTGAAAAATATATACTGAGAGAGTTTAAGGCTGAAAGGCGTTTAGCTGGGTGGTTCTGACTATTCCAAAGGTTATCTAAAAGACACTGTTGAACTGGGTCTAACTCAATTCCTGTTAATGGTCTGAATTTTGTTCTGCCTTCATGAATGGGAAGAGAGAATCCCCTAAAGTTCATGGTCTTGCTGTTCTCCATTATCTGCACAAAAATTAAACTGGTTATCTTCTTTTTCTAAATAAATTTTCCTACTTAACCAATCTGTTAGCCTATTATCGCTTCCTTTAATATGTTCAAATTCTACCTTATATCCTTGTCCTACTATACAATCTAAAAATTTTGCCCATCTTCTAGTACTTAATTTACGCTCATTGAGTTTGTTATGGAATCTAACTATTGCCTCACAATCTGTTCTAATTGTAAAAGGTTTGTGCAAAAATAATCTAAATTTATTTATTGCATAAACTACTCCTAGTATTTCAAAATCTAAGCTGGTCATGGTTGTATCTTTTTCTTTAAATTTTCCAGAACTGTATCTACAAATGCGTTCTTTATTCTTACTATCATATTTACTAGGTTTAGCTAATAAGATTGTTCCCCATCCTAGTTGGCTTGCATCTGTTTCTACAACTATGTACTCTGATTCTAAGGGAAGCTGCAGGTCTGGTAAATTTTTACAAATATCTTTAATTTTTCTAACTAAGGCTATATCTTGTTGGTTAAAATATTTTTGTCCTGTGGGTGTGGTTTTACTATAAAGTGGTCCTATTATTTTACTAAGGTTAGGAATATACATTCTTGCATAATTTAAAATTCCTAAAAATGATTGAAGCTGTTTTGTATCTTCTAATTTATCTGGATAATCTAAAATTTTCTTCACTATGTGAGGTTGTAACCTAATTTTTCCATCTCCTAACTCCATTCCTAAAAATTCTATGTGAGGTGTATTTAATACCATCTTCTTTTTGCTAATTATTATTCCATTATTTATGAATTCTTCTAATGTTATATACAAATGATCTATGTGACTATTTTTATCTGGGCTGAATACTAAAATATCATCTATGTATACCAGTATGAAACTATATTTATTAAATATACTATCCATTTTACGCTGAAATATGGAAGGTGCGTTTTTTAATCCAAAGGGCATAACTAGCCATTCATAATGTCCTTGAGGGCAACAAAAGGCTGTCCATGGTATACTTTCCTCTTCCATTTTTATCTGCCAAAATCCTGATTTACAATCAAATTTACTAAATATCTTTGCTGTCTGTATTCTATTTATAAGCTGATCTTTATCTGGTATATTGTATTTATCATCTTCTGTATTATCATTTAGTCTTTTATAATTTATTATCATTCTAGCTTTTCCTCTCTTTATCTCTGCATGATTTCTAACCATAAATGCTGCGCTTCTATGTGGACTATTACTAGGTCTAATTACTCCTAAATCTAATAATTCTTTAATCTGAGTTCTAAATTCTTCTATGTCTGCTGGTGTGTGATCTATTTGTGCTGAGGTAATCCTATAATCTCTATTTTTTATATCTAGACTGGCTAAAATTTTATTTCTCTCCCAATATTTCATGGGTTGTTCTCCTAAAATTTCTGTGGTTTCAGCTAATCTTATTATCTCATCTAAATCATTTTCTGTTCTCTTGTATTTCGGTTTTTTCTTTATTTTTCCTATTTTTGCAAAAATTAATTCTAAATTAGCTATTTCTTGAAAATCTTCTAAGTTCCAATAATCTTCCTTATCTTCAAAATGAACTTCTTCAAAATCTTCTGGCTCATAATTTTCCATATCTAATTTTTCTAAAGAAGTATTTACTATCTCATTAGGTATGTATGTTTGGGCTAGCTCGGGAAAAATATTTCTACTTGGAAATAGAAAACTAGCGAGAATTGAATCTACTCCTATGGTACCACCACGCTTCGCACGCAACTCTGATGAATGGGCGATGGTGCTAAGGGCATAAGCTGTGGGTGTATTGACAGTACGTTTAAAGAAGCTGATGTTGTGTTGACTGATGAACATGCCGCCTTGTAAACTGAGTATAAAATTAAGTCCTAAAATGAAAGGGTGATTCTGTCTGCTATTTCCGATCCAAACTTGGGGTGCTGGGGTTCACCTCCTACTGGGTCCCAGCACGATTGTTTCTCACTAAGGCATTCTTAATATTTTATTCTTATTTTAGAGGGGATTTTTATTGTTTTTTTTAATTATTTTTTAAGATGAATTATAAATATACTCTTTAAGATTTGCTTAAAATATAAAGGATTCGTTTGGTTTGATTTTCTGAAAAAATTTTGAGAAATTTTCTCTACAAATAAGTTTTCAAAAGTAATCAAACCAAACAAATTTTTCCAAATTTTTTTTCCAAAACTTGTAAACCAAACAAGTTTTCCAAACAAATCTCTCTCTCACACATATCAACTCAATCACTTTTTCTAAAACTCTCTCTCAAAATCATTTTTCAAAACATCTTTTGAAAAAAATCAAACCAAACATGTTTTCATACTTTTTATCTCTAAAACACATTTCTCAAACACAAACCAAACATACCCAAATTGTCTCTTGTGATTTGAAAAATTATAAATACTTCTATGATAGAATTTTTTATTTAACAAAATTAATTAAAAAAATAAAATTTTTAACTGTTCACCTATATAATAATAAAATTATTTGAATTATTAATTGAAACAAAATTTTAACATTATTAAAAACTATTAATTAACTTGATAATTTATTAATAAAAGAACCTATTTGTTATGAAATTAAAAATTTTAAGAGGCATAATGTAATTTTTAGAACCACATGGATAATTTATAATTTAAGTAAATATTAGAAATCATGTTTGTAATTTACCCTATTTTTTATTATCGGATAAAACAATTTTAGTAATACTGTTTTCTAAAAAATGGTTTTTAAAAAGCTGTGTTCTATAATTAAAATAATAATAAAAATTAAACACATAAAATTGTCTTTTGAAAAGTCAATTTTAATTAAGTTTTAATTAATTCTGAATTAATTAAAAATGATTTTTCTAATAACATTTTAACACCAATTTTTTTTTAATTTAAATTTGGAACATAAATATTTTTTTACTAAAAATATTATATATATATATAATGGTTTTTTGAAAACCATTTTAAAAAACGACTTTAGAATAGTCATTTTATAAAACGGCTTTAGAAAAACTGTTTTTACATAAAAAAAAATTTCTTTTTTTTTTTCGTTTGCTTTGGGCTTTAAGTGACACATCCACATTTTTTTTGGGGGGGGGGAGGGGGGTGCTCCAACGCCCTAGCATTCCAACACTACACAATTTCACTAAGTAGAAAAAGAAGAGAGAAGAGGAGCAATATACGAAGAAGACAAAGACGTGAAGAACGCGAAGAAGACGAAGGTCACCACGAAAATGAAGCCCACCGCCCAGAAGACTAACAAACATCCTTGCACCTCGCTCTTCCATCGTCCACATTGAGGTTTGTTATGCATAAATTAGGATTTTAATTTTTTATTTGGAATTTTCAATTTCAAAATTAGTGATTTTTGAAGTTAGGGTTTTGATTTTGATTGAGTAAGAATAGATAAGAATTTTCTTATTGCTGATTATTGTCGGTTTGTTTGCATGTGATTTTTAGGTTCTTCATGTTATTAGGGAAGTACATAACTGATGGAGGTGCATGCAATTCTTAATTATTTAAAAGTATAAATTACACTGGCATCCTTTGAGATTTAGAAAAAATACAACAAATTTCACAATTTTATCATAAGTGACTTCTTTTAAGGTTTAAAACATTAACTCTCTTTTTATCAATATCAATCTTTTTACATTGAAATATATTGTCATTTTCTTATTTATCATTGTGTATTCACACTAACTACATTAATTTGGTTCCTTTTGTCTTGCAAAAAGGAAGACCCATGTAATAATGCCAAAATTATAAGGTGTAGACCTGACTTTCTTTGCGCATCCCCCATTTTGGAGAGGCACGAATTGATCTCCTACAGTTTGGACTCCTGTCACGGTTCTAAATCTAATCTCACAAAGTGCAATGTGAGACTGATAAACACCAAAGAGTCCAATCTGGCAAATCATTTTGGAAAATCGATTTTAAATCAAATAATGCCAAAATTGGACTGCTTTGCCAGATTACAGAGTCGCCACCTAAATATTTTATTTTTGAGAAATTTAGGAAATCCTGACTCGTGCCAAAGGCCATGTATCCGTCATGGCCAAAGTTGCCTCGGCTCGAGAACTTGGATACGAGAGGGGAAGGTCCTGAAATGAGTACCCTCACTCGCCCGATCAAAGGATCGGCCTCTACTAAGCATGATATGTTATTTTATAAACCTCATTTGTTCTTATTCCGGTTATTAATCTAACTTTAATATGTGACGCACAAATACAAGTATAGACTAAGTCGCGAGAATTGAAACAAAACAATTCATGTTTGTTTTAGAAAATGGTTTGAAAGTGCTACTCGCAAGTGGGCTAAAGCGCGGATTTGCCACTTTCAAGTGGGCTTCAAAACATGATTTTGCCACTTCGCAAAGTGGGCTTAAAACTCACAATCATAGAGTTGTTCCAATTTAGGCAATGAAGCCTCCACCCATAGGCATTCATGCAGTTAATCACTTAAGTAAATAGCCTCATGGCAAGCATGCGATCATGACAACACTCATACTCATACAAGTATGCTAAAGCGTAAAACTTATAATATACTCCGAGCCAAAACAAAAAGCTAGTTAGAAAATCACGCATGATTCCTAACTATGCTAACATGTCTAACGCGACACATGCAATAATGTAACTAAATAGGCTCGGCTATCTAAAATGACATATGAATGCAACAATTTGATACATATATTCAAAGATGTATTGAAATACGATGCAGTTTGGATGATGTACCGAGCCCTGTGCATGCAAGACAAAATGAATGATGCAAACATGCAAAACATAAAGTATGCTAATCAAAACGTGCCTTAAAATTAACCATCGTAAGCGGTTAAATAAAAGGGAGAAAGACGTGGAGTTGGAATACATGCACACACACATGCACACTTATTACAACATCGTGCCCTCTCGAAGGAGGGTCCGAATAATTAAGCTAAGCTAAGCTAATTATTGCAAACCAACTAAGTAACTAACTTAGCTAATTAATTATTACAAGCCAAATTAAAATTGGATAACTAGCTACGCTAAGCTAATTAAGATATTACAAAACAAATTGAATGATTAATTACACAAACTAATCATAAGCAGTGAAATGGCCTCGCGGGTGAGGGAGACATGCATGCTCGGTTGGCATCATCCCGGAAATCCATCGCCTTACTGTCGATTGTCTCTTTTTGCACTCGCCTCTGTTTTCTAAACATTGTGCCAACTTCAAACTGCCTTTGTCTCAAAACAGGAACATTTTTGCACCAAAATGGACTGGTGGTCGGTCGGCCACCAAAAGTGGCTGCCGGCCACTCCAACTGGCCGGTCGACTAGTGCAAGTGGCTGGTTGGCTACTGCCACTGGCCGGTCGGCTACCTCCTTTCCCAAAATGCTATTTTTGCTGTAACTGAGAACAACAGAGGCAAGACAATGTATTTGCAAGGAAATGTGTGTACTACCACTCTCCTCATCATGTCTCAAGCTCAAAGGAGCATGGCACTCGGCTCTTAAGCCACCAATCAAGCATCTCAATGCATGATGGCCCAAAAACCAAGCTTGTACAAGCTTAGTGAATGCACAAACAATACACAAAGAGCCTCCACCCCATCATGCATGATCAAGGGTGTTGGCGGCCAAGAAATGTGACACATTTCATCACTTCGAGTATGAAACATCCCTCATTTCTTGTGTTTGGATTAACGTTCGATCCAAACATATGCAATGCAACACAAACGGTTATCTTGCACATGTTTTACTTGTCCTCTTTCTTGTTTACTCATTTTACATTACCAAACCATTCTTTACTTGATTTGTCCAATGTGAAAGTCCTTTAATGAGAGAGGGGTTAACCAAAAGACTGGTCTAAGGCATGAGAGAGATCATGCCTTTAGCTAGGAGGAATCCTCATAAGAGCGTTAAAGCCATTTGAGCATAAACTCTATGAAGCTTAAACACAAGAACAAGGTAAACCAACCCTCGAAACAAATCAAAAGTGAAGAAATATGGGAGATGACAGATATTTCAGTGCTAAAGTGGCATGAAAAACAATACAACAACATGCAAACAACATATGCACGACATGTTAAAGGCCAAAAGCATTGAAACTAGTGAAGGACACAACATTAGAGGCATGCAATGCAATGTGCAAATGGCCAAACAAGCCCTACAAAGACCTCAAACATGCTAAAACAGTGACCAAAACAATCTGAAATGGTAGCATGAAAAGCAAGAAAGACATGCTCATGTATTGGCTCATAAACAAGGCACAAAGCACACCTCTCAAAAGCAATTAAAGAGCGACATATATAAGAGTATGATAGATGTATATGCTCTGAAATCACATGCTAAATGATGCCATATCATGCAAACATCACAAGCAAGGCATGCTAGAGGGTCTAAAACACAAAGCTAGTAAAGGCCAACTACACTACAGCTATACAAAGCAAAGCATATATGACCAAGACCACTCAAAATAGAGTTAGAGCATGACCAAACATGAGCAAAAGCATGCTGAGATGGAGCTTACACAAGCTAAAATGATAGGCTAACTCATTAAGCATGTTAAGCTAGTAAGCATGATTACACTAAAAGTGTAAGAAACAAGCAACAAGTGACTTAACCAACCGAAAAAAGAGCTCAAGCAGGTCAAAAAAGTCACAAAAATATGTTGAGATCAAGGCATGAGATGGTAGAAAAACATGCTCACATGTTGGGCCATCAACACTTGCAAAGAAGACATAAGGAGGAGAGACCACCCCCTCCTATTTGGGACCTCAAAACCAATGTTTTACCACTGAAATTCCCCTGGAATTCAGTGGTTAAAGGGCCAAAAAAAGTTGTTTGAAAAGCTTTAAAAGATGGCACAATTCTTAGCAAACAAGCTACAAAGGAGGGTGGACCACCCCTAACTTCAAAAATGCCTTAAACCACCATTTTTAAGCCTTTAAAACATAGGTTTTTGTAGTTGAAAAGTAGGCCAAAAACAGCATGCAAAGGTGGCCAAACAAGTGTGCAAAAATAAGTTTGAAAGGGGTAAGCTTTATACCTTTGAAGCATAGCAACAAACAGCCACTTTTCTGAGCTAAAACTAGCTTTGAGAGCTCAAACAAGACCTCCAAGAACCTCAACTACAAGGTGGTCTAATTTGGTTAACAGGTTATATGCAAATATTTAGAGATTTCTAAGCTTAAGGCACAAAATAAGAGGAGAGAGAGGATTCTAGAGGGAGAGGCTTGTAGAGAGAGAGGAATTTTAGAGAGAGAGGCTCCCAAAATTTGATAACCTTTCAATAAATGAGATATAGCCTCTATATATAGCAATACAAGAGCTCAAGGTCGAAATATCTGAATTAGGACAGCTGGAGCTTATGTAGAACAGCAGGAGGGAAAATATCTGCAAAATATTTGAGTTTGCGACCTTAGTGGTCGGTCGGCTACTTCAAGTGGCCGGTTGGCCACTTGTCTTGCCGGTCAGCTACTTGTGGTGGCCGGCCGACCATTAAAAATCTGCTTCCAGACCCGACTTCCAGTGGGCATAACTCTTTCATCTGGACTCCGTTTTAGATCATTCTTGTGTCTAAATTGAAGCCCCAGAAGTAAGATTTCCAATGGTGTCAGCCTCACATCAAAATTTCATGTGTGCTAAGAGATATCCCTTTTTTAGTGAAGACTGCTCAGTTTCAGTCCAACTGGATTGATGCCTAACTTCAATCAGCCATATCTCCCTCATCTGGCCTCGGCTTTAAGAGATTCTTGAGTGCAAAATGAAGCCCCAAAAGCCCTTTTTCCAATGGTGGTGGCCTCACAACTTAAGTCCAAGTGTACAAAAGGATAGACCTGATTTGGTGAAGGCTGCTCAATGCTCTCTTAACGGATCATGCCCATCTTCTTCTCCGACTTGGTTTCTTCCCTCTTTTCTTCTTTTCTTCAACTCCAAACCTCTAAACAAGATGTTTTAAAGATTTTTTCAATGAGCTCACCTCTCTTTCGTTCACTTCCACTTGTCTTTACTCGGTTTACCGAAAAGTGCAACATTTAACAAAATGCAAGTGTCGGAACATCATAGTAACTTTGTTTCAAAAATGTTTTGAAATAGAGGGTTTTAAGGTCTAAAATCTTTGGTCAAAATAGTTTTAGTCCAAAAATGGGGTGTAAGGTTGGGATTTGATGCTCTCCTTGCCGAAGAAATTGAACCCTTGCACTGCACCCCTTTTATCATCAAGTAAGCCATCAGTGGCGCTCAAGTCTTAAGGGTGGTCAAAAATGGGGTGTCTACAGTTGCCCCTCTTTGACAGAGCTCGGAAGTCATGAAATGATGTGAGTGAATGTTAAAGCCCAGAGATGACCCATTTTTGACAAGGCTGAAGACTTGGACAAACAAATAGAATGATGATGCTGAAACACATGGTTGTGGCCGTAGGCTGCCTACGTGTCCCTTTGCAAGGAATCAAACCAACGTAGTTCAGAGGAAGGATGCAAAATGATACACAATACAACAAAGCACTGTAAATGATATACAATGTAACGAAACAATACAAATGACATGCAATGTAATTGAAATAATCAAACCACAAGCAGTGCGAACCACACAAATACCATAAAGGGATGGAGATGCAAAATCAAATTACGTTTAACACAGAAAAGGTGCCGGAACCCTCAAACCACAATTCTCTTAGTGGAATAGGCATGTGCACATGCAAAACTGTGTGTTTCGCAGAAACAACACAAGTAATTGGGTGGGATGATATAAGTGAGGAATGATCTGCTGAGGAAAGATCGTGATCCTAAATGCTGAATACAACAAAACAAAGTACAATGCAATAGATGTAGTGAATAAGGCACGTAGCCAAACCACATCTTACCTAGACAAGGCATGGACTCAAAATAGACCACATCTAACACAGAAAAAGGTGCCGACACCCTCAGACCACAATTCTCTTAGTGGAATAGGCGCGAACACATTATCACAGAACCATGCTTCAATGAAGGAAATGTATGAGCACATGCCAAACCAAGCTTAACATGGAAAGAATGCAGGCGATAAGACAGATATGTTGCAATAGATGCATGCGATAGATGCTATATGCAATGCGATAGACATAATAGATGATGCAGCAGTTAGGAAGTGAAGGTACCTTACAGGGGCAATTGGCAATGACTCACCTTATGCTGATGTGGGATCTTCCTTTTCTGCATCTTGCATTTCCGAACCATAGGTACTACTTTTCTCCCGAACCACAGGTATTGCTTTTCTCCCTGGCTATGGTCGCAGCTTTCCCTATTCTCCAACAGGGTGACAGACTAAGTTAGTTTAGTATCCAGAATTGAGGCGCATACCCGCTACCTCAACCTATGGGGTTGCCATACAGATTTCAAGCCAAGGATACACCCCTAGATATTTAAACCAGACTTTAGTCTCGGAAATTCTGAACCTTTGTGTTCTAGGCATCAGCCATTCGAACTCTAGTTTCTCCCGTCGCAGTTGATCTCCTAGAAACTCATTGCAAACATAGCCAAGATGTCTCTGACAGGGAATGGTGCTCAGGGAGAGCACTTTTGATTGCCATTCTAGCTTGAAACAGGCTTGAGCTTGAGGTAGAGGCACACTTATACTTCGGGGCATTGACAAGGCTTGAGGAAATGCATATGGAATGCAATCTCGGAACTTTGCTGAAGGTGAAACAAACTCAGATGCTCCAAATTTTCCCTCTTTTTTTTTTTTTTTTTTTTTTGCTTTGTAGTCTGAAACCTATATAGCTTCAGTTAGGTCCTTTTTCCATTGTTCTCATATGACCTGGGTCAAACCCTGCAGTTTTATGAAAGAACAAATCCTGTTTTGCACATATGTGGAGAATGACACAGCACTTTGCACACAAAACGATTTATTTTTGAATTTGAAATTAAGAAACGAGTTCTTAACTAGGTATTGAGCCTACGAATGACCACTGGCAAAATGAATCAACAAAGAAAAAAAAAGGTAAAACAACCTAAATACATCTATTGACACTCGAAACGACTCAAAACAATAATCGAGACAAACAAAAACGTACACACACACACACACACACATATACCACTCAGACGTGTTACAAAGGCGAGAGACCTCTTGGTTTATGAGGAGCCTGTTTCTCTGAGTATTGTTTCCTACCCTTTCTCATTTGTGATTCTCACATCACTTGGCACTCAATCTCTTTTTCTCTGAAAAGCCTTTTTCTCACTTTTTCTCTCAATGCACATCTTTCTATTCTTCAATCTCTCTTATTTTTTATCCCTCCCCTAGGTGGTTGATTGATAAACAGGAAGTTGTGGGCTCTTACCCCTAGTATTCTACTAGATTCTCTCTCTTTCACTCACAACAGTGAGTTTTCCTACAGAGGGGTTATGATGCAATTGGAGCAAATCTGCAACTGACATCGGTTGATGATGCCCTTGGCCAGTTTAGATGTGATTGGACTTGTCCAGATGAAGGAGTAGAATATCCAGCTCCATTTCCAATTCGTGTTTCGCACTTGGCTTGATACCTCATTGTTTGGAGGATGAGAGAGCTCTCAGCTCTTTGTTGTCAGCTTCAATTGTGCCCTTTTTTGGCAAGTACGGTGCCCTTTCTGGCAAGTATGTTGACAACGAGGAAAGACAGAAAACCTGAATCAACTGTGCCCCTAGTCCATCATTTTGACCATTTTTTGTTTTGACTTTCTGCTAAAACAAGTTTGACCAACATGAGAGTGAGATTAACAGACTTGTTCGATTTTCTGATTTGAAATCATGCAAGTCAGGTTATGAGCACTGAAAATTTTCCTTTTTTGAGTCCAAGAAATTGTCCAGTTTTGGAAAAAATGAAATAATTTTCGAGAGAATTAGTCAACCTCATTCAAAATCCTCAAAACTGTTTTTGCAAATGGACATTGCTCAGCCAACATGGAATCTACTCTCGAGATGGACAACCTCAGATTTGAACTTGAATTGTCTTGCAGCTGAATCTTCTAACAGAGTAGGACAATCAATTTTGAACAAACAAGAGCACGAAGACGAGCCAATTTGCGCATGGATAAGATAGCCGAGTTGAACAAGGATAAACCAATCAACATGGATGAGCCTAGCAGGTTAAAAATGATTGGGGCCAAACTTCAGGATGAAGTTGCCTACATATCCTAAACATGGGAATCAGGCCTGACGTAATTCCGGGTTGAGGTTTACTCGGGTGTTGACGCTCTTCTTTTGTGCTCTAACTTTTGCCAAGGCTGCCCTTCTGGATTTTCAACCTTGTGAGCTCTGTTTTTCTTTTCTTTTCATTTTTGTTCTTCTTTTCTTCTTTCCTTTTTTTATTTTTTTCATTTTAGTTCTTTCTCTTTTTTTTCCTTGCTCTAACTTTTGTCTGGGTCGCCCTTTTGGGTTTTTGGCCCAGCGAGCCTCTCAAGGATAGAAAAGTGTAACTTGTCCATGTTGATTGGCTATAAGATCTCGAAGCCATCTGAATCCAGGAGAATGGTTGTTGTTCGCTGATGATGTAGAAGTCCATCCAATGGGGGCTAAAGTTGCCCTTAGTGTTGTGGATAGGAACTCGATTGTCCTTCAACAATAAATTTTTTTCTTCCAGCTGCTGGAATTTGGTTTTCTGGCCAGTCTTCATTGACTTACAGAATGACCCATCTTTTGAATCTTTGAGCACGTCTGACATTTTTTCCCCTAGTTCAAGGGATACTTCTGATCTAGCTTTGCAAGCTTCCTTTGATAACATATGATCTTCTTGATCTGACTTTCTTGCCCCTAGTTCAAGGGCTGCTTCAAATCTGGCTTGGCGGGCCTCCTTTGATGTCATACAACCTTATTGCCCTTAGATCATGGGTTGCTTCAAATCTGGCCATACAAGCCTCACATTATGGTTGACCGTTGAACATTTTGAATCCAAGTTCAAGGTTTGAAAACAAAAGGGGTTGAGTCTTGAGGCTAAGAGCAATCCTATGCTACACAATCTCGAGAGCGATTCCACGCATGTCTTCGCAAGACCATGCAAAACATTTTTTGAAATCTTTTAAGAAAGCGACTAGTCGCTCGTGAAGACATTGTAGAACCAATCTAGATCAATCCAGGATCCTTCTCAGTACTCACATTAACAAACATGATTTCGTTCATTAAGGGCTTAGTATGCCTCTCTTTTTCTCAGTTGACCAAATTTTTACAAATCCCGAGGAATTCCTCCCTCTTTGTTTTCATCACAGTGTTAAAAAAGTTTTGAAAAACTTAGGTCAGTGCAATGATTTCAAGGCATAGAAAAGTAGGTGAAAAGCTCTGCTGTTTCATTCAGATCTTCTGGCACAACTGGCTCCATGGAAGAAACAGACACAAAAGAAATGGTGTAAAAGACTAACACAAAACAAGCAAGTGATGTCCGAGGTAACGCCCCCGAAATCACCTGACTCTAACACAATAGGACTGACTCGATACAACAAAACAGACTCGACTAACTCAGCACAAGAAGACTGACTCAATACAACATAACAAGACCCGACCTAATACCCAAGTCAGAAAGTAAAATTAACAGCATTTGCACATTGCTCAAAACAGTGCATGCCATCCATCACATCTAGAGTAAACTGAGAGCCATTCGCAGGTGATTCATCCCCCAATCACATAATCATATTATCCCCCACATTCATCGATCCAGTGCCGATAGACTTTGCAAGACCTGGTGCGACGATGACCTCTTTGTCAATCAGATCTTGTATTTCATGGCGAAGGCGAAAACACATGTTAGTGTCATGGCCGGCTTGTTGATGGAGGGCACAGTACTTGGCAGCATTATGCTTAACCGGGAGGGGATTTGGGAGAGGCCGAGGCTCAAGGGGTTTGAGATGGCCTTGTCCTATAAGGATTTGGAGAGCTTTGGACAAAGTCATGTAGAGGGGATTGAAGACCCTCTGGCCTCGAGGTGGATTCTTCGAGGTTTGTGGAGTTATGTTGGATGTACCACCAAAGGGATTAGCAGGTGCTGACTGGGTTTAATGATCTCTTTTGAGTGTAGGATTGGAGTTGAAAGGGGTGTTTCGGGTACGACATCCCTTTTTTTGGCTTGCCTCTTGATTCAGAATGCTCTCATCCCGAGTAGCAAAAGTGTCATCCATAGTCTTTGCAACAACTGCGAGCACTTGCTGTTTTGTTACACCCCAAACTTGCCCCTAAAATTTCGGGCATGACCTACTCAGAAATAGACACTTATCCTGATATATAAAAATATACGGGGCCTGAACGGAAGCGTTAATATAATAGAATAACATGCTGACACATCCATTGAGCTACTACACATATGCCAGGACCACGACTCGGAATTAAACATCTAGTGAACATGCATCTGAGATTAAATTACATACTCATTTACAAGTCCAGCCTAGAGGTTGGGCATATAACAAACATTAGATACAAGTCGACTTCAGCCCACAAAACATTAGTACAAAAGGACTAAGTCTAGCAAAACTGCACTAGCATGCAAAGGGCTTCACCAAGTGCCTGGTTGTCCTTAGGTTGACAAAAGAGAGATGATAGTGATGCTAGGACTGACCTCCAAGTTGATTACCTACAGAATCAGACAAAATTACAGGGTAAGGCAAGCTTAGTGAATAATAGTACTTAAGTAGTTTAATAATCAACTCTAACCACAATGCATAACAATGCATTCACAAAAATGAAATCCAAATAGTGTGTCTGATATTGTTTTACTTTCAGACCGACCTTGGGCCTAGTATTACAGTTATAACAGAACGGCCTACTGGCCCATAAATACAGAATAGCCTTTCAGCCCAGAAATATCTTGAAACGACCTTCGGCCCGGAATGTCTGAAACGACCTTCGAGAAATATCTTGAAACGACCTTCGGCGCAGAATGTGTAGAACAGCCTTTCGGCCTAGAAATATACAGAATGTAGTCAACCTTACATTGTCACCAAATTCCGATCAATACATATGTTAATGTCGTGTTCAACAGAAAACAGAATGGTCATAACAGATATTAACAGTAAGTAAATGTAAATTCCGTATACTATTACTCACAGTGTTGTTGCGGAGCGGTGGCTCCTCCTGTAGTGTGTCCTACACACATAGATAACACATATTAGTTTCTTTCTTCTTTTAACCATTTCTTGCATTTTTACATTTCAATTGCATGTACAATCATAAACAGGTATCAAACACAAATTCTGAAAAGAGCTGAGGGTTAAGCATGTAAAACGGAGCGAACAGGATTTCCAACCTGGGCCACACGTGTGTCCATAACCTCTGCTCGTGCGGACATGTACCGCACGTGCGGTCCCCCTCCACCGCTCGAGCGGCCAAAAACAGTATGCATTTTCCATTTTTCTCCTCTTGGCCGCACGTGCGGCCATGACCTCCACACGTGCGGTGGTGACCCCTGTTTTGGGCAGCTCGACTTCAACACAAATTTTAGCAATACCAATTCATTTTTCATGCAAACCAAGATTAAACTAATGCAATACCTTAATCCAACATCACTAATACATTAATTACATCTTGAGTATCACAAGATAAACATGCTTAGAAGCTTAATCAAATCACAACCTTTCCAAATTTCATCCTTGGATTCAAATTCCTCATGTTCATAAAACATAATTTCATGGGGTTGGCATAAAACCAAAGATTGAAGTATAAATTTCATACAACACCTAAATTAGGTATCAAAGCAACCAATTGATGAGAACCCTTTTGAATCAAACATAAATCATAAACATAAACCTCAACTACAAACCCTAAGTTGTTAAAACAAGAATAACCCTTTCTTAAGTCCAAGTGAAGGTTGATTAGGTTGAATTGAACTTACCTTGAATTAAATCCCACAACTCTCCTCAATTTTGACCAGCTTCTTGTTGAATTTCTTCTCCCCCAATTCTTCTTCTCCACACTCTTTATTTTCTCTCCCAGGAGATATTTCAAGTTTTTGTTCAAGCTTAAGAGGACTTAAATTGACATATTCATATATAAGAGCATATAGGACAAAATCCAATCGTTTAATCATTTCGAAATTGAAATTTCGTAAACATGCTTAATATTACTTAAAAATTATGTTGATCACAGATATATAATCAATTTCAGATAATTAAGCCGTTAAGGCTTCCAATTTCCGATTCAAACAGTTTAAGTGTGACAGATAATTTTCTTGTTCAACAGATAGGAATCCATATTTCCGAGTTTTACTTAATTCAACGTAATTTCATACAGAATTTCACAATAAGCATTCAAAAGCACAGAATAGAGGACCGAAAAGATACCAAAATCATATACGAGGGTCGGGTTATTACATGTTTGTTCAGTCCTTCGGCCTTCAAAACCTCAACAGCCACTGAAGATGTTCGTAAGAACCAATGCCTGCCCCTACCTTGTTCTTGCCATTTGCCTCAACTTTGCTAAGCGATTGGCCTTCTTCCAATGTAGCCCGCCCCATGATTGGGAAGCCTTTTGATGTGAAATTTCTGGCATGTGATGTGGTCGATGAAGGAGCCAATATCCCAAAGGCCATATCTGGCACAGTTCTCTGAAGATCTTCAATCATTCCAATCAGTTCAGAAGTAGTGGGTTCATAAGGTTGAGATGATTGGGGTTTAGGTGCATCCATCATGCACAAGTCTATGCTGACTGGAATAAACACCTTAGGCTTGGGTAGATGGGCCGGGGTGAAATATATGCTGGGGTTGTAGGTGGATGGCAGTATATGGATGAGGTTGAGGTAGGCAGGAGATATTTGGTTCTTGGGGTCTGGAGGTGGAGCTATCGTCCAGTTGTCGATGAGATTTTGGACCTCATAACGAAGGCGGTAGCAATGATCGGTGCCATGACCGCACTGCTGATGATACACAATATTTGGTGGGGTTATGTTTGGTAGAGAGTGGATCAGGCAGAGGTTGAGGATCAAGGGGTTTGAGATACCCTTTTTCCATCAGGGCTTTTAGTGCGCTGGTTAGGCTCATATAGAGAGGGGTGAAAGTTCTGCCTTGAGCTCACGTTGGGCCGGCTGTTTGTGGGCTTGATTTGGCAAAAGGGTCAGCTGTAGCAACTATATTGATTTCAGTGGGTTCGGGAATAGTGCTACTACCAGCATTAGTACTCCCTGAAATCACCCTCCTTATCGGTTCACTTGTTCTAGGAATAATTCCTCTGTTGAGCGCATTCTTGATCTGAACCCCCAATTCATGCAAACTTTTGAAAGTGAATAGTGGAGCGACTATTAACTTTTGCAACATATCATGCTTGAGGTTCTGCACCACTATCCGCACTTGGTCCCTCTCAGAAGGCCGATCTGTCATTTGTGCTGCCTTTGCTCTCTACTTTGCAACAAATTCCACAAACGACTCTGTTGGGTTCTGGTGGGTTGCTTCAAGCTCTTAGGTGGTCATTTCAACTTGGGTATTGTAAGAGTACTGATCGACAAAGGCCTCAGCGAACTCTTTCCATTTTTGCTTCATTGTATCCTCCAACTTAGCGTACTATGTGGTTGCTACACCCGATAGGGTTCTTTAGTACAGAGAGAGTTTCTGAGGCTTAGTCAGACCCATCGGTTTTAGGACGTCCAAGAAAAGCCGGATGTGTACCATAGGATCTCCAAACCCGTCGAAATGGTCAATTTGTGGCATTTTGAATCTGTTTGTGAGTCGTACGGCAGCCTCGGTGTACCTATCCTCAATGTCGTGAATGGAGTTAAGGCCCTATGCCTTTTTGAATTGCTTCTCAAGGTTAGCAATTTTTAATGAGGTCGGGTCGGGCTCATTAATATCAAGGGGATAAAGCCTCTCATTAGGTTGCACCAGGGGTCTGAAAACTCAGGCTTGAGCCAATCCTTCTCGAGGATTCGGACCATGCAAATCTTCAGCTGGCGGAAGTGGGTCAAAGTTTGACTAGGGTTCCCGAGGCTGAATGTGTGGTAGGTGCCCAAGATGGGCGTTGCATTTCAGCATTGGTCTCATCTTGCCTGGCGATTTCCTGGTTTAATGCCGCTATCATGGCCACAACTTCTTCCGAACTTTGTGCCATCACGGGTCTGCTGAGTTTGAACAAAGGTGATGTGACTGGTGACTGGTGACTGTTGGATCAGTTGAACCGGTGAGCCCTGATTGGCCTTTCTTTGCCTTGCCTCAGCGAAGGAAACACTGGTTGTCTCTGAACTAAATCTCTGACCTGACAAAGTCTATCAACAAAAGTCCAATGTACCCGGGGAATATCGGAGCCTTCTGAAGCTATGGTTCTAGGACTACCTTGCAAAAGAGAAAATAGATAGCATCTCAACTTAATTTCACCAGAACAAATATGAGCATAGCTGAATGACTGTACTCGTTACTGAATTCTGCCTCAAATTTTCGCCTAAAAACTAATGCCCTCAAACTGATACCCAAACTTGCAACTGATACATGCATTCCTGTAGAGACACACCCTAACAGCACATATTAAGCAAGTGAGAGCCAAAACACCCCTATGATGCGGTAGGGTTTCCCTGTGCTAGTTTCGTCAGGAGCTAGGGTTTCACTATGCACGCATGCGGTTTCAAACAATCCTGCATTTGGGTGAGCAACCTGTCCTAGTTTGGAACAGTCTCTAAGGCTTTTGATATGCAACTAGGTCAATTGGTCAAAAAGGGTGCCACAGCAAGACCACCTAATATACCTCTCGCTCCTAACACCGAGAAGTGAAAGAAGGATCAAACGGTACAACGGTAGTCCAGATCCAAGGTTTGTGGTCCCATCGTGGCAGAGCCAGCAACCGATCAGCCTTATGGGACGCTTTTCCAAGCAAACCTCCAGTAAACCGCTCAGAAATAGTAGATGGCAAACACTGTGACTTAGTGTAGACACCCCATTTTTGACCGACCTTGAGACTCATACGTCATCGATTGAGTGCTTGGCGATAGTGCATGTTACGCTCGTTTTGAGTTTCCGGAGTTTTCAGCTGGGTGCCTTGCCTCCGGGCCTCTGAATTCTTTGTGCTTTGGCACGGTTTGCATACCAAGCCTTGTTTCTCTTCCCTAGATGGAGGGAGTGGCCTTAGAGACCACCTCTTTGTGGTCATAGACCACTTTTCATGGTCGTAGACCACTTTTCTTGTTTGGAGACTAGTTTCCGATTTTAAGAGCCTTCGGCAGCACGCCTTGTCTCGGGACTGCTTAACGTTCTCCGTTTGGCTTGGTTTTTGAACCATGCCTTGTTGCCTCTGCCTAGAGGGACACTGTGGTCTGGAAGCCAACTTTTGTGGTCGTAAACCACTTTTGGTGCTCGTAGACTAGTTTTCGGGTCTCTCGGCTGCGCGCTTTGTCTCCCGAACTTTCATCTTGCATCCTTTTTGGTTTGTTTTTCGTGCAAACCTTGTTTTCCTTGTTTGGAAGGTGGTACAAGGGTGGGAGACCTGTTCTTCCCCTTGGAGACCACTTTTCTTCCCGCCAACCAGTTTTCTGGCCGGCCAACTGGTCTCCTTGGTCTTTGGGCCACCTTTTCTGGTCGGCCACCACACCACTACATTGTTTTCATGCTGCTGACCATCTCCCACCATGGCCGACCACTTTTTGTCTTGGGAGACCACTTGTGGTGGTCGGCCAACCACTTCAAGTGGTCAGTTGCTTTTCATCACATTTTTAGAGATATTTTTAGGCCAGCTGTGCCAGCTGGAAGGCATAGAAGTCATCCTCCATATATGGAGGGATGGCTTTAGGCTAAAGGCTTGTCTAACAAGCTTGTTCTTTGTTCTCTATAAAGGAGAATCTCCCCCCTCCTCCTCCAGGTTCAGTTTTTTGGGCTTGGAGGATATAGATACACATTTGTCTCTATCTTGCTCTTGTTCTTCATTTTGTGCCTTAAAAGTGTAGTTTTACCACACTTTAATACACAAACACACACTCAAACACCATCCTTTTGTTGCTGAGGCTTCTTGAGGCTTGTTTTAGAGTTTTTGGGTTGGTTTGAGTTCAATAAAGCTGCTGGAGTTGTGGTTTTGAAGGTGTTCTACAAGGGTGAGTCAACTAGCCCTTTAATCCTTTGTTTTGCTTAAGATTTTAGACCTATTTGCATGGTGTTTTAGACTTAACTTCCTACTATAAAAAGTTCTATTTTTCAATCCTTAAAATGTTTGTTTAAGGTCACTTTTGTGTTGGGGGTGGTCTACCCCCTCTTAGGCCTTGTTTGGCCTTGTTTTGTGCCATTCTTTTAAGCTATTGGGACCACCTTGTTTTGTCCTTCTCACCACTGAAACTCAGAGGATTTTTAGGGGTGGAAATGGTATTTTGAGGTCCCAAATAGGAGAGGGTCATCCCCTCTCCTTGTGTTTTGAATGCTTGCTTTATATGCCTCATGTTTGAGCATGTTTGTTAAGCTTATGTTGGCCATATCTTAGCATGTATTTGGGCTTATTTCAACATGGCATACCACTTTTTTGACTTGGTTTTGTCACCTCATGCATGCCTTATACACTTATAGTGTATTTCTCACAAACTAGTCTTGTATGCTTTATGAAGTAGCATGTCTTTCTAGCTTGTTTTGAGTCCATTTTAGTATGTTCTTGGTGTTGTTTTGCCATGATATACCTCTGTTAAGGTTTGGTTTGATAGCCCCATGCATGCTCCATGCACTTGTAGTGCATTTCCATTTACAAGCCTAATGTGTATCATTCTTTAACATGTCATTCTAGCATGATTTTGGCTTAACTTCAACAAGCTTTTGTCTATGTTTTAGCATGCTCTAGCTCTGATTTGTGTTGTTGTGGTCATGCATGCCATGCTATGTATAGCTATAATGCATTCTAGCTTGTTAGCTTTGTGTATCAAGTCCACTAGCATGCATTGCTTGGCCTATTTGAATGATTTGGCATAATTTGTTATGAGATTTCAGTGCATATTTCGTGGTCATACACTCACATCTTTCACTTATTCAATGCGTTGGAGGGTTTGCCCTTTATGTCTTAAACATGGGTCATTGTGTATGTCTTCATGCCTAAGCTTACGAGCTATCATTTCAATGTGTTTTTGGGGTTATTTTGCCATGCTATAACTCTGATTTTTGTTGGCGATGCCATCTCATGCTTGGTCTTGGTAGGTGTAGTGTAGTCCTTCCATATTGCCCTTGAATGATCCATGTTTTGGCCCTTCATGTTAGTTTATTTTGGCTTCCTTCCATACATGTTTTAGCATCATTTCGACATGCTCTAGGACTGTTTTGGGTTGTATTTTCCATATGCTTCATGAATTGCGTAGCTGTAGTGCAATTGGCCTTGTTAGCCTTGGGTTTTGATGCCTCTTGCATGCTATCTTGGAGCTATTTGGATGATTTGGCATCATTTAATTCTTGATTTCAGAGCATGTAACATTGTCATATTCTCATGCATATTACTCTCTAATTGAGGTTTAAGAGTTGTGCATTGTTGCCTCATTTGTGGCCTAGCATGTATGCTATCTTGCTTAGGTCCTTGAGCTCCCATCTCAGCATGTTATGGTCTTTGTTTAGACCTATTTGAGCTCTATCTATGATTGGTTCATGCATTTATGCCATGTATTGCATGTCCCCTTTGTAGTCCTCTTTGCTAGCTTTCATTCTTTAGGACCCTAGCATGTGTAACAGCGCCCGTGGGCCTCTATGCTACAGTTCGGACTCCCTTTTTGTGTGTTGCGGTTCGTAATCTGAACCAAAGAGTCCAACTCTGGCAAATCGTTTTAAAGAAAAACAGATTTTTTGAAAAGTAGTGTCAAACATGGACTGCTTTGCCAGATACAGAGTCACCACCTAAATATTTTTAAATGGGAAATTTAGGAAACCCTGACTCGGTCATTACCAAAGTGGTCTTGGCTCGAGAGCTTGGATACCGATCGAAGGTCCCTCTACTAACTGTGATATCCGTTTTGAAAACGTTATGTGCTTTTATTCCAATTATTAACCTAGAATTACTATGTTATAACAAGTATAGACTAGATTGCCTAATTTGAAATAAACATTGCATATCCGCTTGTTTTTAAAATGCTTTGGAATTTGCTACTAGTAGGCTAAAACACGGTTCAATGAGTTTTCCCAACTCAAGCAATCCAACCTCCACCCACAGCATTCAAATTATCTCATATAAGCATCTAGCCACATGGTAAGCATCTTGTCATGGCAACATTCACACGCATGTGGTATGCTAAAGCGTAAAATACTTACATCAAAACAAGAAACTAGTTAGCGCATGCATGTCCCTAGGTCATGTTAAGTGGCTAATGCAACACAAGGATGCAATTTAGAGTAGGCTCGGCTAACCCTAAAGATGGCATGTGAAATGCACTTTATTCGATGCACGATTCAATTTGGAATTGAAAATACAATGCTTATATGATGTTGCATGTCAACAAATGCATGGATGCATGCATGCATTGCATAAGGTATGCTAAAATAAACGTGCCCTAATAGTAACCATTAAAAGCAGGTAAGCAAAAGGAAAGAAAGAAGTGGGGGTTGGAAGACATGCACACACCCACGCACACTTATTGAGACCAAAAGAATAATACAAATAATTAACTACGCAAGCTAATTAAATATTACAAATTGCCTAATTAGTTGACAAACTAACTAAACCGAGAAAAACAGTAAAATGCCTCGAGGAGGAGAGCCAAAAGCGCGACGTCGCCTTTTGCCTTGCAATTGCCTTGCTATGCCCCTATGATTGCTCGCTTCTTTTATCTCCGCCATCGAGTCGACATCATCGGTGAATAGGACTTCCACCGCATCAACATGAGGTCAAAATTCATCCATCGGCCATCAATTGAGGGCAAAAACTTGCATGGCAATGTAATTCCAACAATGTATGCACCAAACACACTCTTTATCATGTTTATGACTCAAAGGAAGATGCAATCATGCATTTCCATGCATGATGGCCCAAAGGATCAAATGTGCAATTTCATGTCAAATGAAATGCAATGCAAACAACAAACCAAAGGGTCCTAACCTCTATCACACTCACTTCAAGAGGCCAAGTATGCACAATGCAATGCTATCCTAGACATGTTGGCTAGCATGTGGTATGGACAATGCAAGGCACTTATACAAACATACAAGCAAACATGCAAGGCAAGCATGCAAATCAAGTAAAAGAGGGACTTAAACATGACTTAGGCAACTCCAATTAGGCCTAAAATCAGTAGCCAAAAACCAAGGAAATGAAGGCCAAAATACACACACACATGCAAGCATCCATGATCCAATACTTGGGCACTAAACAAGCAACTTCCAAGCACACTTGAAAGGGGATATCTTGGACAACTAGCATGCAATATAAGCTCTGAAATTCGTCCTAGAATATGGTGCCAAACCAAGCCAAATGAAGCAAACATAAGCATGCAAGCATAGTCCAAGTACGCAAGGCAAGTCATGGAGGCTTGAACCACACTTAGTACAACCACACATGGCAATACTTAAGCAACTAAAAATAGAGTTTTAACACATAAAACTAAGTCCAAAGGACCACTTAGATGGCACCTAAGGGTCTCAAATTCAAAGGCATGCATAATGGTCGAAACAAAGGGCATGCAACATATGCTTTCAAAGCAATAAAGAGGAGACTTAGGCAAGCATATGAGCATGCCAAAGGGACTGAAATTACATGTTAGGTGGTTCCAAACCACCGAAATGATGCAAGAAACACAAGCTACACATTCACATACTTGAGGCAAGCCACAAATGCAAAGGAGCTATACTAAACATGCCAAAATCAATCCAAACGACCATGGACAGACCTAAAGCATGGAAAAATAAGCATGAAACATTCATAAGTCTAAGCCTAAATCATGCTCAAATAAAGGCTAACAACCTAAGACATGTTAAAGGCATTACAAGGCATTACATGGCAACTATGCTAAGCATGCATAAGGGACCAAAACCAACTTAAAATCATGTTATATCATGGTATAATAAGCATGAAAAACAGTCATGGCATGCTCAACACACACTTGAACATAGGCTTCCTCAAGAGGCCAAAACTTGTCCTTTTCAAGGACAACAAGGAGGTGACCCTCCTTCTTGGGACTTCAAGGCATCATCTTCACCACTAAAATCCCTCAAGATTTCAGTGGTGAAGAGACCCCAACACCAAAATCCCAGAGCTCTCACAAAATAGCACAAAATGAGGCCTTTCAAGGCCTAAGAGGGGCCAAACTTCCCCAAAGTACAAAGTACCCTTAATAAACTATCAAGAGGACTAAAAAACAGAACTTTTTTGTATTAAACACCAAGCACAAAAATAGTTCAAAGATAGGTAAAAATGCAGTGCAAGAATGGGGTAAAAAGAGGACTAGTGTCTTACCCTTGTAGACCTCTTCACCAAAGATGATGTTGTTGCTTCCTTAAGCTCTAATCCAGTCAAAAACTCTAAGAACAACCTCTTGGAACCTCAGTAACCGAGGGAAGGTGAAACACTAGGTGCTTGTGTGCAATAATGTGGACTAAAGCACCTAGTGTACAAACAAGAGAGCAAAATAGAGATAGGATAGATATAGAACTCAAACCCTAAAACCAGAGCTTCTTCTCTGTCTTTTCTCTCTAAAAATCTCTAATTTTTCTAACCCTTGAGCCAAGAGAAGAGATCCCTCTCTTGTAGGCAACAAAGCTTACAAGCTAAGCCAACCAAAGGCTCATCCCTCCATACACTTGTATGGAGGAGAAACAAATGCCATACAGCTGGTTCAAAATATCTGAAAAAGCAATCGACAAGAGGTCGGCAGGCAAAATTGTCATTTTGACAAAATTGATCGCCGACCGCACAAAGAGTGCCGACCGGCACAATATAGTGCCGATGGCAACACTATCCAGCCGGTGGCCTCTAGCCACTGCCGGTGGTGTGTGGGGATGCCTCACAAGGCATTCCCTGCCCCTCCAAGGCAAAGCACAAGTGTTTGGTGCGAAACCAGACACAAAACGGTCGAGTTCGGAGATCCTGAGGCAAGGCGCGTAGCTGAGAACTCCGGGAACTCCAAACAAACACGAACATGGATGATCACCGGGTGTTCAAACGGTGACGTCCAAGTCTTGAGGACGGTCAAAAATGGGGTGTCTACAGCATGCCATGCTTATGTTGTTTGAATGATTTGGCATCATTTCATACTTTATTTCAGTATATATAGTGTTGTTACACTTTCACTTTTGTCACTCCTTGAGCACTCTTGAGAGTTGTGCTCTTATGCCTAGTCAATGGGCCATTGCATGTGCATGCTTGTATCTGCTCTTCATGCCTTCATTTTAGCATTATGGCCACTGTTTTGGGCATGGCTAAGGTTTATCCACATTCGGTTTAAGTCCATTGAGCATTGTGTATGTTACGTCGCGTTGTGCATGTTATGATGTTGTTTGCATTGTGTATGCCATGTTCTTGTTCGCATTGTGTATGCCATAATCACATTGCATTGAGTATGCCATGTTGCATTGCGTTGTGTATGCCATGTTATTTGTTGCATTTTGTTTGGAATAGGTGTTAGTCCAAACACGGGAAACGAGGGGCGGTTCATACTTGAAGTGATAAAACGTGCCTTAATTCCCGGTCGCCGACGCTCTTGATTATACATAATAGAGTTTTAGGCTTTATGTATTTATGTGTGCATTCATTTTACATTGAATTGTGCAATTTGGCTTCTCGGCCATCATGCATCGAGATGCGTGATTGGTGGCCTGAGGGTCGAGAACTACACTCCCTTGAGCTCATGAATGATAGGGAGGTGGTTGTGCACACATATTTTGCAAATATATTGCCATGCCCTTTCTTGCTCTCTGTTGCAGCAAACTAGAGAAGTGCAGCAAAAAATGGCCGGCCAGCCAAAAAAACTAGCTAGCCGACCACTTTTTCTGGTCTGTAGCAACAAAAAGTGGTCAGCAGCCCTCCCACAGGTCCCTAAGGTGAGTTAGAAGCTTTCTAGAGCTTGGTGCAAGGTTCTAAGAACAGTTGCAAACAGAGGCAAGTTGGGGCATCGCGACGGATTTTCGAACGAGGCGACCGGCATGCATACCCTTCTCCCTTTGAGGGCATTGGTGTACTGCTTTCCTTAGCTAGTTTATGTTTTGGTTCTGTACCTAAGTAGTTAATGCGTTTAGCTGCTTATTTGTGTTGTTATAATTAGTTGTAGCTAGTTATTCAATTTTGTGATGTAATAATTAGTTTAATTAGCTTAGATTAGCTAGTTAGCTCTTTATTCGGACCCTCCGTCGAGAGGGCCAACTGTTGTAATAAGCGTGCGTGTGTGTGATGCATGTCTTCCAACTCCCATTTCTTTCTCCCTTTTACTTAACTGCTTACAATGGTTAGTTTTAGGGCATATTTCAATTAGCATACTTATGCTTCGCATGCGTGCATTCATTCGTCTGTTTTGCATACACCGGGCTCGGCGCATCATACTAACTGCATTGTATTTCAATACATTTACTTAAATACGTGTTCAACAGCATGTTATCAAGTTGCATTTCATATGCTATTCTAGAATAGCCGAGCCTATTTTAGTTGCATTCTCGCATGTGTTGCATTAGCCATCTTAACATGAACTAGGATCATGCATGATTTCTAACTAGTTTTCTATTTTGGCTCAGAGTACACTGTGAGTGTTTATACTTTAGCATACTCATGTGTGTTATTGATTTCCATGTTTAGCATGCTTGCCATGAGGCTAACTACTTATTTGATATAACTGCCTGAATGCCTATGGGTGAAGGTTGGATTGCTTGAATTGAAACAATTCATCAAAATCCTCATCTTAGCCTACTTGCGAGTAGCAAACTTTAAAACCGTCTTCAAACAAACGAATATGTAATGTTTTGTTCCAACTTAGGCGATCTAGTCTATACTTGTATGCTGTGCGCATCACATAGTAATTCTAGGTTAATAACCGGAATAAGAACACATGTGTTTTCAAAAACAAAATATCATGCTTAGTAAAGGCCGATATTTGATCGGGCGAGCCGGGGTGCTCATTGCATGACCTTCCTCTCTCGTACCTAAGTTCCCGAGCCGAGGCAACTTTGGTGATGATGGACACGTGGCTTGAGGCACGAGTTAGGGTTTCCTAAATTTCCAAAATAAAATATTTAGGTGGCGACTCTGTATCTGGCAAAGCAGTCCATGTTTGACACTTCTTTATAAAAATTAGTTTTCCAAAACGATTTGCCAGATTTGGACGCTTTGGTGATTTATCGGTCTCACATTGCACTTTGTGAGATTAGATTCAGAACCATGACATTGAGTCCAAACTGTAGTAGCTAGAGAACAAAACGGGATTCACGCCCTCGCAGTGCGGAGGCCGGGGAGTTCTCAGGCCGGTCAACAATTTCTGGCGACTCTACTGGGGAATTAGAGAACTTGACTCGAACTCATGATATCTTGTTTCGTTTATACTTATGTGTCTCTTTGCATTGCATTTGCATTGGTGCGCCTAGGACACCGTGTTTGCCGTATGCTATTCATGAACAGTTTGTCGGAGGCTTGCTTAGAAAAGCGTGCCACAAGGCTGACTGGTTGCGGGCTCTGCCAAGACAGGAACACAAACCTCAGTTTTTACCGGGGCACCCTTTTTGACCATTCAACCTAGTGCATATTCGGAATTCATAGTAACCATTCCAAGCTAGGACAAGTTGCTTACCCGATTGTAGGTTGTTTTGAAACCGTTGCGTGCGTAGTGAAACCCTAGCTCCTGACGAAATAGGGCAGGGAAACCCTACCCCAACATAGGGGTGTTTTGGCTCTCACTTGCTTGCTATGTGCTTTTAGAGTGTGCCTCTACAGGAATGCATATATCAATTTGCAAGTTTGAGTATCAGGCCTGAGGGCATCAGTATTTTGGGGGAATCAGTTTTACCCGAGGGTATCAGTTTACAGGGCAAAATTTTAAACAGAATTTAGTAGAGAGCACAGTCATTCAGCTATGCTCGTATTTGTTCCAGTGAAATTGGGCTGAGATGCTGCCTATTTTCTCTTTTACTAGGTGGTCTTGGAACCGTAGCTTTAGAAGGCTCTAATATCCCCCAAGTACACCGGACTTTTGCTGATAGACTTTGTCAGATCAGAGATTCAGTTCAGGGCAACCAGTGTTTTCCTTCGCTAAGGCAAGGCATAGAAAGGCCAATCAAGGCTCACCGGTTCATCTAATCCATTAGTCACCAGTCACATCACCTCTATTCAATTCAGCAGACTCGTGATGACATAGAGTTTAGAAGAAATTCTGGTCATGGCAGCAGCATTAAACCAGGGAATCGCCATGCAGGGTGAGACCAACGCTGAAATGCAACGCCCATTTGGGGCACCTACCACATATCCAGTCTTGGAACCCCAATCATTTCAAACCCGTGAGCCCACTACTTTTGAGCTGATGGGAATGATCGGCAATCTTCAGAGAACTGTGGCTGATCTAGCCTTTGGACTATTAGTTCCACTATCTACCACATCACATGCTGAAAATTTCACACCAGAAGACTCTCCACTCCTGGGGCGAATTGTAATTGAAATTGGCCAACCTGAAGCCATCCCAAGTTTGGGCAATGACATGTCAACAACAACAGGGCTTCACTCTGATATAGCGACCCAAACCTTCGACCAAGCTGAGGCAAGTGGAAAGAACAAGTTAGGGGCAGACATTGATCCCTATGAACACCTTCTGTGGGTTGTTGAGGCTTTGAAAGTCGAAGGACTGAACAAACAGCAAGTGCTCACAGTTGTTGCAAAAACTGTGGATGACACTTTCACCACTCAGAATGAGAGCAGTTCAAATCAAGGGGAAAACTGGGAGAAGGGCCGTCATACCAAAAACAATCCTTTGAGCTCTAAGTCTACACCCGGAAGAGATCAGAAAACCAAGTCAGCACTAGCCGACCCCTTTACTGGTGCGTCTAGGAAAAATCCACAAACCTCGAAGTATCTACCCCGAGGCCGCAGGGTCTTCCATGCCCTCTGTATGCTTTTGTCCAAGGCTCTTCAAATCCTTGTTGAAAAAGGCCATCGGCCATCTCAAACCCCTCGAGCCTCAGCCTCTCCATGGTCGTCTTCCTCCCGGTCATGATACGACCCAATACTGTGTGTACCATCAACAAACCGGTCATAGCACAGACAATTGCTTTCGTCTCTGCCACGAAGTACAGGATTTGTTTGACAACGAAGTCATCATTCCACCAAGCTCAGCAATGTCTATCGTCATTGGATCAGTGAACTTGTGGGATAGTGTGATGTGATCAGGAGATGAACCACCTGCGGACGGCGCTCAGTTTACCCCAGATGTGGCTTATGGCAAGCACTATTTTGAGCATTTGCGAATGCTAGTTTTTGTGCTTTCTGACTTTGGTATTGGGTCAGTTTTGTTGTGTTGTATATAGTCAGTCTTTTTGTACTAAGTCAGTCGGGTCCATCTTGTTGTATTGAGTCAGTCCTGTCTTGTTAGAATCGGGGGTGTTACCTTGGACATCACTTTCTTGTTTTGTGTTTGTCTTTTCACTTTCTTTTGAGTCTGTTTCTATCATGGAGCCAGTTGCACCAGAAGATTTGAATGAAACAACAGTGATTTTCACACTCTTGTGTTTGCTTTTGCCTTGTACCAGTTGTGCTAGAAGTTCTGAATAAGATGGCAGTATTTGACTAAAAACTTTGTCTTTTCTGTGCTTTGAAGTCATTGCATTGATGTAAGTTTTTCAAAACTTTTTGAACACTGTGGTGAAAACAAAGAGGAAGGAATTCCTCGGGTTTTACAAAAATTTGATCATCTAAGAGGAAGAGAGGCATGCTAAGCCCTTAATGAATGAGATCATGCATGTTAGTGTGAGTACTGAGAAGGATCCTGGCTTGATCTAGATTGGTTCTACTTTGTTTTCAGCGCGAGCGACTAGTCGCTTTCTTAAAAGATTTCAAAAAAAATGTTTTGCGCGATCCTACGAAGACTTGTATGGAATCGATCTTGAGATTGTGCAGCATAAGATCGCTCTCAGCCTTGAGACTCGACCCCCTCACTTTCAAACCTTGAACTTGTATTCAGAATGTTCAACGGTTAACCACAATGTGAGGCCTGTATGGCCAAATTTGAAGCAGCCCATGAACTAGGGGCAAGAAAATCAGATGTGATCAAAGGAAGCTTGCAAAGCTGGATAAGAAGAAGCCCTTGAACTAGGGGCACAAAAAATGTTAGATGTGCTTAAAGATTCAAAAGATGAGTCATTCTGCAAACCAATGGAAAGTGGCAAGAAAGCCAAATCCGAGAAACGAAGAGAATCGAGTTCCTATCCATAATACTATGGCAAATTCAACCCCCATTGGATGGACTTTTATATCATCAGCAAACAGTAGCCATTCTCCTGGATTCAGATGGCTTTGAGATCTCAAACCAATCAACATGGACAAAGCTACACTTTTACCCTTGAGAGGCTCGCTGGGCCGAAAACCCAGAAGGACGACCTAGGCAAAAGTTAGAGCAAAGAAAAGAACAAAAAAGAAATGAAAATTCTGAAAAGAAATGAAAAGTAGAAAAGTAGAAAAGAAGAAATGAAAAGAAAAGAAAAACAAAGCTCGCAAGGTTGAAAACTCGGAAGGGCGGCCTTGGCAAAAGTTAGAGCGCAAAAGGAGAGGTTAAATACCCGAGTGTATCTTAACCGAACTACGTAAGGCTTGATTCCCATGTTTGGGATACATAGGAAACTTCATTTTGAAGTCCAGCCATAAATGCTTCCAAATTGATTGTGTCCATGTAATGGTTCTGATCATTTTGGTCTTCTCTGTATCCAAGAGTTTGGTTGTGACCTTCATTATGAGAACTGGTTACAGTGTGCTGCGGTACTATTCAAACAAGGGGCAACTTTCCGTTGCCGTTCAGTGTGCTACGGTACTATTCAAACAAGGGGCAATTTTCCTTTGTTCTGGATCTGAGGTTGTGCATCTCAAGAGTAAATTCTGTGTTGGTTGAGTAGTGGCCATTTACGAAAATAGTTTTTGAGAATTTTTACTAAGGCTGACTAATTCTCTCAAAAATTATTCCATCTTTTCCAAAACTGGACCATTTCTTGGACCCAAAAAGGAAAATTTTCAGTGCTTATAACCTGACTTGCATGATTTCAAATCAGAAAATCGAACAAGCATGTTAATCTAACTCTCATGTTGGTCAAAATTGTTTTCGTAGAAAACCAAAACAAAAAATGGTCAAAATCATGAACTAGGGGCACAGTTGAGTCAGGTGCTCTGTCTTTCCCTATGGTCAACACACTTGCCAGAAAGGGCAGTCTGCTTGGCAGAAAAGGCACCACTGAAGCTAACAGCAAAGGGCCGAAAGCTCTTAACATCCTCCGAGCAATGAGGTATCAGGATATTCCACTCCTTCATCTGGACACAATTGATCACGTCCAAATTCCTCGGCAGAGCATCGTTAACCGATGTCAGCTGCAGATTTGCTACACTCCCAGTTGTAGCGTAACCCCTGTAATAACCCGACCCTCGTATGTGATCGTGATATATTTTAGTCTTTTATTTTGAGCTTTCAAATGCTTCATCTGAAACTTCATGAGGAATTAAGTTTCAGTATACATATTTTAGGACTTGATGTCTTATGAATTGAACTTGTATCTGTTAGGTAAGAGAAGTATCTGTTACTATTAGAATGTTAAAACAGAAATTGAGGGCCTTAGAGGCTTAATAATCCAAAATTGATTATACAATTGGAATCAGCATAATTTTTAAGTAATATTGAGCATTTTTGTGAAATTTCAATTTGGGATGATTAAACGATTGGATTTTGTCTTATTCACTCTTGCTATAAGATATATATATATATGTGTGTGTGTGTGTGTGTGTGTGTGTTCTTGAACCCATTTATCAACAAAACCTTCCAACTCAAAAATAACTCTTAAGGGTAAAAGACTAAGGGAGAGAAGAATTGAAAGGTTAGGAAGTTGAAAACTGGAGCTTAAGGTATGTAAATGTTAACTCCTACAACTCTTCTTTTCCTAATTGGTGTGAGATATCTCCATAATCTTGTCATGGAAGGGTTGGGATTGTGATGCTATGTGTGTGTAATTCACAAGATACCCTTATTTGTGAATGTTTGAATTAATGTGAAGTATATATGAGAAGTTACACTCTTTCTTTCAATTGACTTGCTTGGAATCAAATATATAGCATAGCTTATGTGTATGTGTCTATATATGTGTGTAAAGGTAGGAATTTCATGAAATTGAGTGTGTTATGAGTTGTAGATTAAAGATCTAACTTATATTCAAATGAAGTATGTATTTTGAATCCTATTCATATGCATTTGGGCCTTTACATTAACAATTTATAGTTGGGTTTTCAGGCTCTAAACATATCTACAAAAGGAGGGAATTATGCAGAATTTTTTGACTTTTTTTCTGCAGAATCGCCACACGTGCGGGGGCTAAGGCCGCACGTGCGGGAGTCATGGCTGCACGTGCGAGGGAAAATGGCAAATTTTGGTGTTCAACACTGCTAAAAAGGCATGTGCGGGGCATCACTGCCGCACGTGCGGGAGACTTTGCCGCACGTGCGGGGATCCTAGCCGCACGTGCGACCCAAGCTGGAAAACGTGGGTTGCTCCGTTTTGCGTGCTGGTTACCCTAATGTTGTTGAAACCTGCAATTGATGTGGTTATAATGTTTGTTAATTTAGTCGAAGTAAAATGAATCAAGAATTGATTTAACAAGAAAAAGGAGAACTAATTTGTATCTTTGTGCATGTGTAGGACACGCTTTAGGAGGATCTAGTGCCCCGCAGCAACATAGTGAGTAATAGTACTAGATGTACTTTAATCATCCTAAGTGTTATTGTTATTAACGTTGTATTTAACATATATGCTACTTTGGAAGAAATGTGAATTAATGAAATTTGAAAACAGTGTGAAGTTGTGAAAGTACCAAAGGAACTTGTGAAGTTATGTGTGAAACTATGGACACACCGAAAGAACTTGTGAATATGACTCTATGTGGCCGAGAGCCAACTTGTGAAATATGAAATTAAGGGTCCGAGAGCCGAATTGTGAAACTCTGAATTTAAGTTATGAAACTATGAAGCCAAGGGGCTAATTTGCGATCGTATGAACCCATCAAGCCAAGGGCCAATCTATGAAATTGTGAACTGATAAAGTTGTTCGGTAAATCTGTACAGATTCAGACTCATTACATGATTTCCGTATTACTTACGCTTTTATATGTGTTGCAATGTTAATGGTGCATTGTTGCGTTTAAGTACTATTGTTCACTGAGCCTGACTCACTCCATGTTATGTCTGTTTCTGTAGGTAACCAACCTGGAGGTCGGTCCTAGTCCTGTCTCCGTCGAACTTTTGCCAGCCTAAGCTTAATCAGGCACTTGGTTGAAGCCGTATATTTTGGGAGTGTTTTTCTAGACGATGGCTTGCATAGTTATTGACTAAGGATATAATGTGCTTAATGTTTTTGTTATACGCCCATCCTTGGGGCTTGTTCTGTATATGCCTATGTTTATATATATATAGCTCCCAAATGTGTAACCCCTCATGTCTATTCGGCTTATACTATATCTGTGATCCTGGCATGGTAGTAGTAGCTCGATGGATGTCATACTTTCTTATATGTTACTCTTTGATGTCAATGCTTCCGTTCAGGCCCGTATGTTATATATATATATTAGGTCATATGACTATTTCTACATAGGTCATGCCCGAACTTTTAGGGGCGAGTTTGGGGGTGTGACAAGTGGTATCAGAGCACAAGTTGCTATCTCACACACGAATCCATTGAGCCTTCGGATGTCTAGAAAAGATTTAGGCATCATGCGTGGCATCCTAAAAATGTATGAAAGATCGATGGCAACGTAGAATGTACTCTGCTAATGCAAACAATTTGAGTTCTGTTTATTGGATATAATTGAATGTTATGTAGGTTATGGTCAGAACAAGGACAGAAGATCCAGAAGATGCTACTTTGGCGTGGTTGGACCGAATGGAAAGGATGATTATGGAAATGGCAAAGACCTTAAGGCAACAACAGCAACAACCGCAACCGCCACCACCACCGGTACCTCCACTTGTAGTACAAGATTTTCATGCCGAGGATCGAACCATTACACTTACAAAGGAGTTTAAAAAGATGAAACCACCGTCATTCAAGGGAGGAATAGAACCGATGAAAGCTGAAGCGTAGGTGCTGGGAATAGAGAAATTGTTCGAAGTCTTTCCATGTACTAAAGCCCAGAAAGTGCAACTTGCCGCCTTTACTCTTGAAGACGAGGTGCGAAGATGGTGGATGCTCATGAGAATGGTGCATCAGGGCTTAACATGTGATAGATTTTTGGAGCTGTTCTATGATAAGTACTTTCCTCAAAGCATGCGAGATAATAAGGTGACGGAATTTGAAACTCTTAGACAAGGAAGTAAGACTGTTGCAGAATATGAAGCCCAATTTGCTGAATTAGCTTGGTTTGCGCCTTATATGGTAGATACGAATTATAAGAAGGCACAAAAATTTGAAGGGGGATTACGGGGCGCGATCGTAGACCGGGTCAATATGTTAAAGCTACCTACTTATGTCAATGTGCTAGAAAGGGTCGTTATAGCAGACAGAAATCTTGTTGCTCAGAATCGGATTTCCGAGTGGAAAGGGAAGAAGCAGAATAATCAATGGTCAAAGGGATCAGTTGCTCCACCAAATAAGAAGCTTAATTCAGGGAACTCCCGCACCACCACCCCTGCTCAAAACTCCAGTCTTGTGTGTCCAGACTGTGGAACGCAGCATCATGGGACTTGCCACCGGAAGACTGGAGCTTGTTTTAAGTATGGTAAAACGGGTCATTTGGTAAGGGATTGTCCACAGTGGACGCAACAAAGGGCACTGGGACTGCTACAAGTTCTGCGGGGTCTACACCAACCCCCAACACAAAGGCAGCTTCTAAACCTACTAATAATAAAGATACTGCAAGGCAAGGCAAGGTGTTCGCATTGGTTCCGGGAGATGTACAAAATGCAGCAATAGTGGTGTTAGGTACATTTATTGTTCATGGTCATTCCGCTCGTGTATTATTTGATTCTGGCTCCACCCACTCTTTTGTGTCAAAATTATTTGCTCCTAATCTAGATAGAACTGAAAAAAATTTGTCTTATATGTTTTGTGTGTCTTCCCCTTTGGGAGACTCTATAATCTGTGCTTCTGTATACTTAGCTTGTGAACTTCAGTTGGGAGATACTCGGGTGTATGCTAATCTGTTACCTCTTGACATGACCTATTTCGATGTTATTCTGGGAATGGTTTGGCTAAGTGACTATGGTGCAACTATAAACTGCTTGACTAAGCAAAGTACTTTCCACCCTCCGGGACAATCATAGTCTATTGTTCAGGGACAAGAAGTGACTTCGCCACCTTATCTGATTTCTACAGTAAAGGCTTGTAAGTTAATTCAAAAAGGGTGTCAGGGGTATTTTTGCAGTATTTTGGAAGGGCAAATGCCGCATGGGGATATTCACCTGATTCCAGTTGTTCGTCAATTTCCAGATTTTTTTCCCGAAGAATTGCTAGGGCAACTAAGAGACCATGAAATTGAGTTTATAATTGACGTGGCACCGGGAACTCAACCTATTTCTAAAACTCCGTATAAGATGTCGCCAGCTAAAATGAAAGAATTATAGATTCAATTACAGGATTTGCTAAACAAGGTATTCATCCGTCCGAATGTATCTCCTTGGGGTGCGCCGGTTTTATTTGTGAAAAAGAAGGATGGAACACTTCAGCTATGTATTGATTATAGGGAACTCAATAAGGTAACAATAAAAAACAAGTACCCTTTACCACGGATTGACGATTTATTTGACCAGGTACAAGGGGCTCAAGTTTTCTCAAAAATTGATCTACGATCTGGATACCAACAATTGAAGGTCAAAGCTGATGATGTGGAGAAGACAGCTTTTCGAACCCGGTACGGTCATTATGAATTTCTGGTTATGCCCTTTGGAGTTACCAACGCACTGGCAACATTTATGGATCTAATGAATCGTGTCTTTAAGCCTTATCTGGACGAGTTTGTGGTAGTCTTTATTGATGATATCCTTATATACTTAAAGAGTGCAGAGACTCATGAGGATCATCTTTGCCTAATCCTTCAAACACTTAGAGAAAAGAAGTTATATGCGAAGTTAAAGAAATGTGAATTCTGGCTACAAGAAGTGGCATTTCTGGGGCATGTAATAACAAAGGAACGTGTCTCTGTTGATCTGCACAAAATTGAGGCAATTGTGAATTGGCCAACTCATACCAATGTAACCGAGGTGCGTTGCTTCATGGGATTAGTCGGATATTACAGGAGATTTGTTCAAGATTTTTCCAAAATCGCTGTGCCGCTTACACAACTGACTCGTAAGGGAGTCGCATTTGAATTGTCAGAAGAGCGAGAATCTATTTTCCGGGAGTTGAAAACAAAGTTGACTACAACACCAGTTCTGGCCTTACCATCCGGTACCGAAGGGTTTGTAATCTACAGTGATGCTTCGCATAAAGGGCTTGGTTGTGTACTTATGCAAAATAGAAGGGTTATAGCCTATGCCTCGCGGCAGTTGAAACCCCACGAAAAGAATTATCCCACACACGATCTTGAGCTAGCAACAGTAGTTTTTGCTTTGACGATATGGCGGCACAACCTCTATGGTACGAACTGCGAAGTCTATACAGATCACAAAAGCCTCAAGTACCTTTTTACCCAAAAGGAGTTGAATATGCAACAGCGGCGATGTTTACAGTTGTTTAAAGATTATGACTTGCAGATCCATTACCATCCTGGTAAAGCCAACACAATTGCGGATGCACTTAGCCGGAAGAATATGAGAAGTTTGGCAAACCTATTGACGGAGAAGGAGGAGTTGATGATTGAATTAGATAAAATGAATGTAGATCTTGTGGTACATGGACAGGAAGCCGTACTAGCAGCAGTAATGGCTCAACCGACCTTACTCGAAGAGATCAAGTTACATCAAATGGAGGATGACACGCTAAGGAAGATATGTGATGAGTTAGAGACAAAACCAAAACCAAGATTTACTTTAATGGATTCGGTGCTCAAGTTTCAAAACTGAATATGTGTCCCCAATGTGTTGGAACTTAAACGAAAGTTGATGGAAGAAGCGCATGCCTCGAGATTTTCAATACATCCGGGAAGTACTAAGATGTACCGGGATTTGAAGCAAAATTTTTGGTGGCCAGGTATGAAAAAGGAAATTGCGGGATTCGTTTCTAAGTGTTTGCAATGTCAGCAAGTAAAAGCGGAACATCAAAGACCAACAGGCTTATTACAACCCCTTCCAATCTCGGAATGGAAATGGGAACAATTGACCATGGATTTTGTTATAGGATTACCACAGACTCCTCGAGGCATGAATTCGATATGGGTCATTGTAGATCGGTTAACTAAGTCTGCTCACTTCTTGCCAATGAAAACTCATTATAATGCAGATAAGCTTACAATACTTTATGTAAATGAAATTTTAGGGCTTCATGGCGTTCCAATTTCAATTGTGTCGGATAGGGATCCCAAGTTTGTTTTGAGATTCTAGCAAAGTCTACAGGAAGCCATGGGTACAGAACTTAAGTTCAGCATAGCTTTTCACCCTCAGACTGATGGTCAATCCGAGAGAACGATACAGACCCTAGAAGATATACTCTAAATGTGTGTGCTAGACTTTCAAGAAAGTTGGGAAACCCATCTACCGTTGATAGAGTTTGCATACAACAATACTTACCATTCGAGTATCGAGATGGCACCTTATGAAGCTCTAGATGGAAGACCATGTCGTTCCCCTGTATGTTGGGCCGAAGTTGGGGATAGAGCATTGCTAGGGCCTAAAATTGTGTAATTAACAACGGAAAAGCATAAAATTATTTGGGCAAGATTGAAAACGGCTCAAAGCAGACAGAAGAGCTATGTAGATAACCGACGAAGGGATTTGGAATTTGAAGTGGATAGTCATGTGTTCGTGAAAGTTACCCCATTGAAAGGACATCCGAGATTTGGAAAAAGGGGTAAGTTAACACCCTGGTATGTTGGTCCCTTTCAAATTCTGGAAAGAGTGGGCCCGATATCGTACCGAGTGGCCCTCCCACCGAACATAAGCCAAGTACACAATGTGTTCCGTGTCTCTATGCTTCGAGGATACCTGTCAGATCCATCTCATGTCATAGATTACCACCAAATTATGTTAGATGATAAGCTAAGCTATGAAGAAAAACCATTTCGAATTCTAGATCGACAAGTAAGGCAGTTACGCAATCGATAAATTCCAATGGTGAAAATAGAGTGGCAAGAACATTACGGGACTGAGGCAACTTGGGAAAAAAAAGAGGAAACGCAACACCAATATCCGCATCTGTTTCTGTTTTGAGGTAAAGCAAGTTTTAGGGACCAAACTTATTTAAGGAGGGGAGCTTGTAATAACCCGACCCTCGTATGTGATTGTGATATATTTTAGTCTTTTATTCTGAGCTTTCAAATGCTTCATATGAAACTTCATGAGGAATTAAGTTTAAGTTTACATGTTTTAGGACTTGATGTCTTATGAATTGAACTTGTATTTGTTAGGTAAGAGAAGTATCTGTTACTATTAGAATGTTAAAACAGAAATTGAGGGCCTTAGAGGCTTAATAATCCAAAATTGATTATACAATTGGAATCAGCATAATTTTTAAGTAATATTGAGCATTTTTGTGAAATTTCAATTTGGGATGATTAAACGATTGGATTTTGTCTTATTTACTCTTGGTATAAGATATATATATATATGTGTGTGTGTGTGTGTGTGTGTGTGTGTGTGTGTGTTCTTGAACCCATTGATCAACAAAACCTTCTAACTCAAAAATAACTCTTGAGGGTAAAGGACTAAGGGAGAGAAGAATTGAAAGGCTGGGAAGTTGAAAATTGGAGCTTAAGGTATGTAAATGTTAACTCCTACAACTCTTCTTTTCCTAATTGGTGTGAGATATCTCCATAATCTTGTCATGGGAGGGTTGGGATTGTGATGCTATGTGTGTGTAATTCACAAGATACCCTTATTGGTGAATGTTTGAATTAATGTGAAGTATATATGAGAAGTTACACTCTTTCTTTCAATTGACTTGCTTGGAATCAAATATATAGCATAGCTTATGTGTATGTGTCTATATATGTGTGTAATGGTAGGAATTTCATAAAATTGAGTGTGTTATGAGTTGTAGATTAAAGATCTAACTTATATTCAAATGAAGTATGTATTTTGAATCCTATTCATATGCATTTGGGCCTTTACATTAACAATTTATAGTTGGGTTTTGAGGCTCTAACCATATCTACAAAAGGAGGGAATTATGCAGAATTTTTGGACTTTTTTTGTGCAGAATCGCCACACATGCGGGGGCCAAGGCCGCACGTACGGGAACCCCAGCCACATGTGCGGGAGTCATGGCCGCACGTACGGAGGAAAATGGCAAATTTTGGTGTTCAACACTGCTAAAAAGGCACGTGCGGGGCATCACTGCCGCACGTACGGGAGACTTTGCCGTACGTGCGGGGATCCCAGCCGCACGTGTGGCCCAAGCTGGAAAACACGGGTTGCTCCGTTTTGCATGTTGGATACTGTATTGTTGTTGAAACCTGCAATTGATGTTGCTATAATGTTTGTTAATTTAGTCGAAGTAAAATGAATCAAGAATTGATTTAACAAGAAAAAGGAGAACTAATTTGTATCTTTGTGCATGTGTAGGACACGGTTCAGGAGGATCTAGTGCCCCGCAGCAACACATTGAGTAATAGTACTAGATGTACTTTAATCGTGCTAAGTGTTATTGTTATTAACATTGTATTTAACATATACGCTACTTGGGATGAAATGTGAAATTATGAAATTTGAAAACAGTGTGAAGTTGTGAAAGTACCAAAGGAACTTGTGAAGTTATGTGTGAAACTATGGAAACACCGAAAGAACTTATAAATATGACTCTATGTGGCCGAGAGCCAACTTGTGAAATATGAAATTAAAGGGCCGAGAGCCGAATTGTGAAACTCTGAATTTAAGTTATGAAACTATGAAGCCAAGGGGCTAATTTGCGATCGTATGAACCCATCAGGCCAAGGGCCAATCTATGAAATTGTGAACTGATAAAGTTGTTCGGTAAATCTGTACAGATTCAGACTCATTACATGATTTCCGTATTACTTGCGCTTTTATATGTGTTACAATGTTAATGTTGTATTGTCGTGTTTAAGTACTATTGTTCACTGAGCTTGGCTCACTCTATGTTATGTCTGTTTCTTTAGGTAACCAACCTGGAGGTCGGTCCTAGTCCTGTCTCCGTCGAACTTTTGCCAGCCTAAGCTTAATCAGGCACTTGGTTGAAGCCGTATATTTTGGGAGTGTTTTGCTAGACGATGGCTTGCATAGTTATTGACTTAGGATATAATGTTCTTAATGTTTTTGTTATACGCCCATCCTTGGGGCTGGTTCTGTATATGCCTATGTTTACATATATAGCTCCCAAATGTGTAACCCCTCATGTCTATTCGGCTTATACTAAATCTGTGATCTTGGCATGGTAGTAGTAGCTTGATAGATGTCATACTTTCTTATATGTTACTCTTTGATGTCAATGCTTCCATTCAGGCCCCTATGTTATATATATATATCAGGTCATGTGACTATTTCTGCATAGGTCATGCCCGAACTTTTAGGGGCGTGTTTGGGGGCGTGACAAGTGGTATCAGAGCACAAGTTACTATCTCACACACGAATCCATTGAGCCTTAGGATGTCTAGAAAACATTTAGGCGTCATGCATGGCATCCTAAAAATGTATGAAAGATCGATGGCAACGTAGAATGTACTCTGCTAATGCAAACAATTTGAGTTCTGTTTATTGGATATAATTGAATGTTATGTAGGTTATGGTGAGAACAAGGATCGAAGATTCGGAAGATGCTACTTCGGCGCAGTTGGACCAAATGGAAAGGATGATTATGGAAATGGCGGAGACCCTAAGGCAACAACAGCAACAACCGCAACCGCCACCACCACCGGTTCCTCCACCTGTAGTACAAGATTTTCATGCCGAGGACCGAACCATTACACTTACAATGGTGTTTAAAAAGATGAAACCACCATCATTCAAGGGAGGAATAGAACCGATGAAAGCTGAAGCATGGGTGCTGGGAATAGAGAAATTGTTCGAAGTCTTTCCATGTACTGAAGCCCAGAAAGTGCAACTTGCCGCCTTTACTCTTGAAGACGAGGCGCGAAGATGGTAGATGCTTACGAGAACGGTGCATCAGGGCTTAACATGGGATATATTTTTGGAGCTGTTCTATGATAAGTACTTTCCTCAAAGCATGCGAGATAAGAAGGTGACGAAATTTGAAACTCTTAGACAAGGAAGTAAGGCTGTTGCAGAATATGAAGCCCAATTTGCTGAATTAGCTTGGTTTGCGCCTTATATGGTAGATACAGATTATAAGAAGGCACAAAAATTTGAAGGCGGATTACGGGGCGCTATTCTAGACAGGGTCAATATGTTAAAGCTACCTACTTATGTCGATGTGCTAGAAAGGGCCGTTATAGCAGAAGGAAATCTTGCAGCTCAGAATCGGATTTCCGAGTGGAAAGGGAAGAGGCAGAATAATCAGTGGTCAAAGGGATCAGTTGCTCCACCAAATAAGAAGCTTAATTCAGGGAACTCCAACACCACCACCTCTGCTCAAAACTCCAGTCCTGTGTGTCCAAACTGTAGAAGGCAGCATCGTGGGACTTGCCACTGGAAGACTGGAGCTTGTTTTAAGTGTGGTAAAACGGGTCATTTGGTAAGGGATTGTCCAGTGGAAGCAACAAAAGGGCACTGGGACTGCTACAAGTTCCGCGGGGTCTACACCAACCCCCAACACAAAGGCAGCTTCTAAACCTACTAATAATAAAGATACTGCAAGGCAAGGCAGGGTGTTCGCATTGGTTCCGGGAGATGTACAAAATGCAGCAACAGTGGTGTCTGGTACATTTATTGTTCATGGTCATTCCGCTCGTGTATTATTTGATTCTGGCTCCACCCACTCTTTTGTGTCAAAATTATTTGCTCCAAATCCAGATAGAACTGAACAAAATTTGTCTTATATGTTGTGTGTGTCTTTCCCTTTGGAAAACTCTATGATCTGTGCTTCTGTATACTTAGCTTGTGAACTTCAGTTGGGAGATACTCGGGTGTATGCTAATCTGTTACCTCTTGACATGACCTATTTCAATGTTATTCTGGGAATGGATTGGCTGAGTGACTATGGTGCAACTATAAACTGCTTGACTAAGCAAATTAATTTCCACCCTCCAGGACAATCAGAGTCTATTTTTCAGGGATAGGAAGTGACTTCGCCACCTTATCTGATTTCTGCAGCAAAGGCTTGTAAGTTAATTCAGAAAGGGTGTCAAGGGTATTTTTGCAGTATTTTGGAGGGGCAAATGCCACATGGGGATATTGACCCGATTCCAGTTGTTCGTGAATTTCCAGATGTTTTTCTCGAAGAATTGTCAAGGCAACTGATAGACCGTGAAATTGAGTTTATAATTGATGTGGCACTGGGAACTCAACCTATTTCTAAAACTCCGTATAAGATGTCGCCAGCTGAAATGAAAGAATTAAAGATTCAATTACAGGATTTACTGGACAAGGGATTCATCCGTCCGAGTGTATCTCCTTGGGGTGCGCTAGTTTTATTTGTGAAAAAGAAGGATGGAACAATTCGACTATGTATTGATTATAAGGAACTCAATAAGGTAACAATAAAAAACAAGTACCTTTTACCACAAATTGACAATTTATTTGACCAGCTACAAGGGGCTCAAGTTTTCCCAAAAATTGATCTACGATCTGGATACCATCAATTAAAGGTCAAAGCTGATGATGTGGAGAAGACAGCTTTTCGAACCCGGTACGGTCATTATGAATTTCTGGTTATGCCCTTTGGAGTTACCAACGCACCGGCAGCATTTATGGATCTAATGAATCATGTCTTTAAGCCTTATCTGGACGAGTTTGTGGTAGTCTTTATCGATGATATCCTTATATACTCAAGGATACCATAAACCACTTTTAGTGCTCGTAGACTAGTTTTGGCTCACCAAGGCTTGCCTCTCCGAACTTTCGTCTTGTATTATTTTTAGTTTGTTTTTGGTGCAAACCTTGTTTTCCTTGTTTAGAAGATGGTACAAGGGTGGGAGACCTATTTTTCCCCTTGGAGACCACTTTTCTTCCTGCCAGCTAGTTTTTTGGTCGGCCAACTGGTCTCCTTTGTCTTTGGGCCACCTTTTCTGGACGGCCACCACACCACTGCATTATTTTCATGCTGCTGACCATCTCCCACCATGGCCGACCACTTTTTGTCTTAGAAGACCACTTGTGGTGGTCGGTTGACCACTTCAAGTAGCCGGCCGAGCACTTCAAGTGGTCGGCTGCTTTTCATCACCTTTTTTGGAGATATTTTTAGACCAACTGTGCCAGCTAGAAGGCACAGAAGCCATCCTCCATACACGTGTATGAAGGGATGGCTTTAGGCCAAAAGCTTGTCCAACAAGCTTATTTTTTGTTCTCTATAAAGGAGAACCTCCAACCTCCTCCTCCAGGTTTAGTTTTTTGGGCTTGGAAGATATAGATACACATTTGTCTTTATCTTGCTCTTGTTCTTCATTTTATGCCTTAAAAGTGTAGTTTTACCACACTTTAACACACAAACGCACACTCAAACACCATCCTTTTGTTGCTGAGGCTTCTTGAGGTTTGTTTTGGAGTTTTTGGGTTGGTTTGAGTTCAAAAAAGCTGCTGGAGTTGTGGTTTTGAAGGTGTTTTACAAGGGTGAGTCAACTAGCCCTTTAATCCTTTGTTTTGCTTAAGCTTTTAGACCTATTTGCATGGTGTTTTAGACTTAACCTCCTACTACAAAAAGTTCTATTTTCAGTCCTTAAAATGTTTGTTTAAGGTCACTTTTGTGTTGGGGGTGGTCTACCCCCTCTTAGGCCTTGTTTGGCTTTGTTTTGTGCCATTCTTTTAAGCTATTGGTACCACCTTGTTTTGGCCTTCTCACCACTGAAACTCAGAGGACTTTTAGTGGTGGAAATGGTATTTTGAGGTCCCAAATAAGAGAGGGTCATCCCCTCTCCTTGTGTTTTGAATGCTTGCTTCATATGCCTCATGTTTGAGCATGTTTGTTAAGCTTATGTTGGCCATATCTTAGCATGTATTTGGGCTTATTTCAGCATGGCATACCACTATTTTGACTTGGTTTTGTCACCTCATGCATGCCTTATACACTTGTAGTGTATTTCTCACAAACTAGTCTTGTATGCTTCATGAAGTAGCATGCCTTCCTAGCTTGTTTTGAGTCCATTTCAAAGATGTTCTTAGTGTTGTTTTGCCATGATATACCTTTGTTAAGGTTTGGTTTGATAGCCCCATGCATGCTCCATGCCATTGTAGTGCATTTCCATTTACTAGCCTAATGTGTATCATGCTTTAACATGTCATTCTAGCATGATTTTGGCTTAACTTCAAGAAGTTTTTGTCTATGTTTTAGCATGCTCTAGCTCTGATTTGTATTGTTGTGGTCATGCATGCCATACTTTGCATAGCTATAATGCATTCTAGCTTGTTAGCTTTGTGTATCTAGTCCACTAGCATGCATTGCTTGGCCTATTTGAATGATTTGACATCATTTGTTATGAGATTTCAGTGCATATTTCGTGGTCATGCACTCACATCTTTCATTTATTCAATGCGTTGGAGGGTTTGTCCTTTATGCCTTAAACATGGGTCATTGTGTTTGCCTTCATGCCTAAGCTTGCAAGATATCATTTCAATGTGTTTTGAGGGTTATTTTTCCATGCTATAACTCTAATGTTTGTTGGCGATGCCATCCCATGCTTGGTCTTGGTAGGTGTAGTGCAGTCCTCCCATATTGCCCTTGCATGATCCATGTTTTGGCCCTTCATGTTAGTTTATTTTGGCTTCCTTCCATACATGTTTTAGTATCATTTCGATATGCTCTAGGACTATTTTGGGTTGTATTTGCCATATGCTTCATGAATTGCGTAGTTGTAGTGCGATTGGCCTTGTTAGCCTTGGGTTTTGATGCCTCTTGCATGCTATCTTGGAGCTACTTGGATGATTTGGCATCATTTAATACTTGATTTCAAAGCATGTAACATTGTCATATTCTCATGCATATCACTCTCTAATTGAGGTTTAAGAGTTGTGCATTGTTGCCTCATTTGTGGCCTAGCATGTATGCCATCTTGCCTAGGTCCTTGAGCTCCCATCTCAGCATGTTATGGTCTTTGTTTAGACCTATTTGAGCTCTGTCCATGATTGGTTCATGCATTTATACCATGTATTGCATGTCCCCTTTGTAGTCCTCTTTGCTAGCTTTTATGCTTTAGGACCCTAGCATGCCATGCTTATGTTGTTTGAATGATTTGGCATCATTTCATACTTTATTTCAGTATATATAGTGTTGTTACACTTTCACTTTTGTCACTCCTTGAGCACTCTTAAGAGTTGTGCTCTTATTCCTAGTCAATGGGCCGTTGCATGTGCATGCTTGTATCTGCTCTTCATGCCTTCATTTTAGCATTATGGCCACTGTTTTGGACATGGCTGAGGTTTATCCACATTCAGTTTAAGTCCATTGAGCATTGTGTATGCCATGTTACGTCGTGTTGTGCATGTTATGATGTTGTTTGCATTGTGTATGCCATAATCACATTGCATTGAGTATGCCATGTTGCATTGCATTGTGTATGCCATGTTATTTGTTGCATTTTGTTTGGAATAGGTGTTAGTCCAAACACGGGAAATAAGGGGTGTTTCATACTTGAAGTGATGAAACGTGCCTTAATTCCCGGTTGCCAACGCTCTTGATTATACATGATAGAGTTTTAGGCTTTATGTGTGCATTCATTTTACATTGAATTGTGCAATTTGGCTTCTCGGCCATCATGCATCGAGATGCGTGATTGGTGGCCTGAGGGTCAAGAACTACACTCCCTTGAGCTCATGAAATGATAGGGAGGGTGGTTGTGCACACATATCTTGCAAATATATTGCCATGCCCTTTCTTGCTCTCTGTTGTAGCAAACTGGAGAAGTGCAACAAAAAATGGCCAGCCAACCAAAAAAACTAGCTGGCTCACCACTTTTTCTGGTCTGTAACGACAAAAAGTGGTCGGCCAGTGGCTGGAAATACCCCTAGGTGGTTGGCAGCCCTCCCACAGGTCCCCAAGGTGAGTTAGAAGCTTTTTGGAGCTTGGTGCAAGGTTCTGAAAACAGTTGCAAACAGTGGCAAGTTGGGGCATCGCGATGAATTTCCGAACGAAGCGACCGGGCATGCATACCCTTCTCCCTCTGAGGCCATTGCTTTACTGTTTTCCTTAGCTAGTTTATGCTTTGGTTGTGTACCTAAGTAGTTAATGCGTTTAGCTGTTTGTTTGTGTTGTAATAATTAGTTTTAGCTAGGTTAATAACCGGAATAAGAACACATGTGTTTTAAAAAACAAAATATCATGCTTAGTAAAGGCCGATCTTTGATCGGGCGAGCGGGGGTGCTCATTGCATGACCTTTTCCTCTCGTACCTAAGTTCCTGAGCCGAGACAACTTTGGTGATGACGGACACGTGGCCTGAGGCACGAGTCAGGGTTTTCTAAATTCCCAAAATAAAATATTTACGTGGCGACTCTGTATCTAGCAAAGCAATCCGTGTTTGGCACTTCTTTATAAAAATCAGTTTTCCAAACCGATTTGCTAGATTTGGACTCTTTGGTGATTTATCGGTCTCGCATTGCACTTTGTGAGATTAGATTCAGAACCGTGACGTTGAGTCCGAACTGTAGTAGCTAGAGAACAAAACGGGATTCTCGCCCTCGCAGCGCGGAGACCGGGAGTTCTCAGGGTGGTCTACACTTAGGCGCACCAATGCAAATGCAATACAAAGAAACACAAATGTAGATAAAACAGCGTATCATGCGTTCGAGTCAAGTTCTCTAAATCCCAAAGTGAAGTCGCCAAATCAGAGACTTTCGCCAAGGCCTTTTGGAGAGGCACGAAGTGGTCTCCTACAATTTGGACTCCTATCACGGTTCTAAATCTAATCTCACAAAGTGCAATGGAAGACTGATAAACACCAAATAGTCCAATCCGGCAAATCATTTTGGAAAATCGATTTTAAATCAAATAATGCCAAAATTGGACTGCTTTGCCAGATTACAAAGTCGCCACCTAAATATTTTATTTTTAGGAAATTTAGGAAACCCTGACTGGTGGCAAAGGCCATGTGTCCGCCATCACCAAAGTTGCCTCGGCTCGAGAACTTGGGAAGAGAGGGGAAGGTCTTGAAATGAGCACCCCCGCTTGCCCGATCAAAGGATCGGCCTCTAATAAGCATGATATGTTGTTTTATAAACCACATGTGTTCTTATTTCAGTTATTAATCTAACTTTACTATGTGACGCACACATACAAGTATAGACTAATTCGCGAGAATTGGAACAAAACAATTCATGTTTGTTTTCAAAAATGGTTTGAAAGTGCTACTCGCAAGTAGGTTAAAGTGCGTATTTGCCACCCTCAAGTGGGCTTTAAAACTTGATTTTGCCATTCCGCAAAGTGGGCTTAAAACTCACAATCATAGAGTTGTTCCAATTCAAGCAATCAAAGCCTCCACCCACAGGCATTCATGCAGTTAATCACTCAAGCAAATAGCCTCATGGCAAGCATGCGATCATGGCAACACTCACGCTCATACAAGTATGCTAAAGCGTAAAATTTACAATATACTCCGAGCCAAAACAAAAAGCTAGTTAGAAAATCATGCATGATTCCTAACTATGCTAACATGCCTAATGCAATACATGCAATAATGCAACTAAATAGGCTAGGCTATCTAAGATGGCATACGAATGCAACAATTTGATACATGTATTCAAAGAGGTATTGAAATACGATGCAATTTGGATGATGCACCGAGCCCGGTGCATGCAAGACAAAATGAATGATGCAAACATGCAAAACATAAGGTATGCTAATCAAAACGTGCCCTAAAATTAACCATCGTAAGCGGTTAAATAAAAGGAAGAAAGACGTGGGGTTGGAAGACATGCACACACACACACACACTTATTACAACATCGCACCCTCTTGAAGGAGGGTCTGAATAATTAAGCTAAGCTATGCTAAGCTACGCCAATTATTACAAACCAACTAATTAACTAACTTAGCTAACTAATTATTACAAACCAAATTGAAATTGGATAACTAGCTACGCTAAGTTAATTAAGATATTACAAAACAAATTGAATGATTAATTGCACAAACTAATCATAAGCAGTGAAATGGCCTCGTGGGCGAGGGAGACATGCATGCTCGGTTGGCGTCATCCCGGAAATCCATCGTCTTACGGTCGGTTGTCTCTGTTTGCACTCGCCTCTATTTTCTGAACATTGTGCCAACTTCAGGCTGCCTTTACCTCAAAACAGGAACATTTTTGCACCAAAATGGACTGGTGGCCGTCGCCACTTAAGTGTGGCCACTCACACCCAATCGGCCTCGGCTAATGGTGGCCTGGCGATCGCCATCGGCCTTGGCTACCTCCTTTCCCAAAATGCTATTTTTGCTGGAACAGAGAACAATAGAGGCAAGACAATGTATTTGCAAAGAAATGTGTGTACTACCACTCTCCTCATCATGTCTCAAGCTCAAAGGAGTGTGGCACTCGGCTCTCAAGCCACTAATCAAGCATCTCAATGCATGATGGCCCAAAAACCAAGCTTGTACAAGCTTAGTGAATGCACAAACAATACACAAAGAGCCTCCACCCCATCATGCATGATCAAGGGTGTTGGCGACCAAGAAATGTGACATGTTTCATCACTTCGAGTATGAAATGTCCCTCATTTCTTGTGTTTGGATTAACATCCAATCCAAACACATGTAATGCAACACAAATGGTTATCTTGCATATGTTTTACTTGTCCTTTTTCTTGTTTACTCATTTTACATTACCAAACCATTCTTTACTTGATTTGTCCAATGTGAAAGTCCTCTAATGAGAGAGGGGTTAAGCAAAAGAATAGTTTAAGGCGTGAGAGAGATCATGCCTTTGGCTAGGAGGAATCCTCATAAGAAGGTTAAAGCCATTTGAGCATAAACTCTACCAAGCTTAAACACAAGCACAAGGTAAACCAACTCTCAAAACAAATCAAAAGTGAAGAAATGTGGGAGATGACAGATATTTCAGTGCTAAAGTGGCATGAAAAACAATACAACAACATGCAAACAACACATGCATAGCATGTTAAAGGCCAAAAGCATTGAAACTAGTGAAGGACACAACACTAGAGGCATGCAATACAATGCTCAAATGGCCAAACCAGCCCTAGACAGACCTCAAACATGCTAAAACAGTGACCAAAACCATCTAAAATGGTAGCATGAAAAGCAAGAAAGACATGTTCATGTATTGGCTCATAAATAAGGCACAAAGCACACCTCTCAAAAGCAATTAAAGAGCGACATATATGAGAGTATGACAGAGGTAAATGCTCTCAAATCACATGCTAAATGATGTCATATCATGTGAACATCACAAGCAAGGAATGCTAGAGGGTCTAAAACACAAAGCTAGTAAAGGCCAACTGCACTACAGCTATACAAAGCAAAGCATATATGACCAGGACCACTCAAAATAGAGTTAAAGCATGACAAAACATGAGCAAAAGCATGCTGAGATGGAGCTTACACAAGCTAAAATGATAGGCTAACTCATTAAGCATGTTAAGCTAGTAAGCATGATTACACTACAAGTGTAAGAAGCAAGCAACAAGTAACTTAACCAACCAAAAACAGAGCTCAAGCAGGTCAGAAAAGTCACAAAAATATGCTGAGATCAAGCCATAAGATGGTAGAAATACATGCTCACATGTTGGGCCACCAACACTTGCAAAGAAGACACAAGGAGGGGAGGCCACCCCCTCCTATTTGGGACCTCAAAACTAAGGTTTTACCACTGAAATTCCCCTGGAATTTAGTGGTTAAAGGGCCAAAAAAGAGTTGTTTGAAAAGCTTTAAAAGATGGCACAATTCTTAGCAAACAAGCTACAAAGGAGGGTGGACCACCCCTAACTCAAAAAATGCCTTAAACCACCATTTTTAAGCCTTAAAAAAAAGGTTTTTTTAGTAAAAAAGTAGGCCAAAAATAGCATGCAGAGGTGGCCAAACAAGTGTGCAAAAATAAGCTTAAAAGGGGTAAGCTTTATACCATTGAAGCATAGCAACAAATAGCCACTTTTCTGAGCTAAAACCAGCTTTGAGAGCTCAAAAAAGACCTCCAAGAACCTTAGCTACAAGGTGGTCTAATTTGGTTAAGCGGTTGTATGCAAATATGTAGAGAATTCTAAGCTTAAGGCACAAAACAAGAGGAGATAGAGGATTCTAGAGGGAGAGGCTTGTAGAGAGAGAGGACTTCTAGAGAGAGGCTCCCAAAATTTGCTTAACTTTCAATATATGAGATATAGCCTCTATATATAGCAATACAAGAGCTCAAGGTCGAAATATTTGAATTAGGACAGCTGGAGCTTGTGTAGAACAACTGGAGGGAAAAGATCTGCAAAATATCTCGAGTTTGGGACCTTAGTGGCCGTTCTGCTACTTCAAGTAGCCGATCGGCCACTTGTCTTGCCGATCGCCACTTGTCTTTTCGGTCACTACTTGTGGTGGTGGCCGTCCACTAAAATCTGCTTCAGCCCCGACTTCCAACTGCATAACTTTTTCATCTAGACTCTTTTTCAGGTCATTCTTGTGTCTAAATTGAAGCCTCGGAGTAATATTTCCAATGGTGTCAGCCTCACATCAAAATTTCATGTGTAATAAGAGATATCCCTCTTTTAGTGAAGACTCGCTTTCAATCCAACCGGATTGATGCCTAACTTCAACCACTATATCTCCCTCATCCGGCCTCAACTTAAGGAGATTATTGAGTGCAAAATGAAGCCCCGGAAGTCCTCTTTCCAACGGTGGTGGCCTCACAACTTAAGTCCAAGTGTAGAAAAGGATAGACCTGATTTGGTGAAGGCTGCTATGCATCGTATTCAACTTTAAAAGGGTTGCTTTTCAATGTGCCTTTTTTTTTTTTTTTTGGTTGTGAGATTAAGATTTGAATGGCAATGTTGTGGTTCTATGATTTGATGACATTAGCTCCTAAGATGTGAATCAACTATTAATTTGTTGCCAATATGTTATCGTTATATTTATGAAATATCGGTGGGTATTTGTCACAACCCAAACCCACCCCTATAGGTTTAGTATCGAATAACTACCAATAATCCTAAGATTACCAAAAGCCTCTGAGACAGATTAGCAAACTAAGAGGCTAGTGGAAGCAAATACATAAATATAATCATCCAATGAGTTGTATTGACTTAAATAAGACAGAAAGTTTAAACTTAAATATATAATAAACATCACATGCACTTCATTCTTACGCCAACCATATACAGATGAAACAAAAGGGACTTAGCCCTATTTATAGAGTAACACAGAGATTCATCCAATAAACAAAAGAAATAAAAGCTTAAAACTTGTTCACAACACAAGGGTTACGGAACTCATCCACAAAAGACTTTCAGGAACCTCCATGTGAGGTACTTAGGTTGGCTGACAAAACAGAAGTCCAGACAGGTGCCATTAGGCTCGGTTTTGTACTCATTTATCTACATATATATATACATACAATAAAGCCCAGTGAATAACATTAAGGTAAAGAGGTTAGTGAACTAATTTTGAACATTTCATAATCATAAAACAGATCATAATATAATCATTCTCATATCTGAACATAATAATGGTACATCTAACAAAACATAACATATCGTCTTCTAACTAGAGTAATCGGTCCTAGTCACCGATTATCAAACATAACACCACTTTGTCAAGTGGCTAGCAAGATCTCGTAATCACATATATGCCATGGACCAGCATGAACATGTTGTCCCCCATGACTTGGGACTTCCTTTGGATGCCATAGTATATTCAAATAGGACATTCATTCACATTAACAAAATAACTTTAAGAAATCATAACTTATCAAATTACATTTCGAACATAATTCATATGAACATATCTTTACAATAACGTTACTCATAGTGGGCTTCCAGAAACGGTTGATCGGTCTTCGAGTCTTGACCTACAATCACAAACGTATATAGCACAAAACTTGTCTTATCATTACACATTCATATGGCCATCAAGGCTTAGCTTTGCTTACATTAGCTTCTTATTCTTTCATATCACATTGCTTGTACACATTGAAACACACACTCTAAATATACTTGACTTATCACATTGCGTCTTTAGGTGTGTTTCCATTTCTTATCCTCATTATTATAGCTTAATAATGGCTTAAGTATGCCTAGGATGCAATGATGATGCAATTATGCACTTTGAAACACTTGACACCATTTTTGAAAACAAACCAATTTGCTCGAGCGGACCCCTTGATCTACAAAAGTATGAGATGTTAAAAATCTAGGCTCAAGCCAACTTTTGGTCGCTCAAGCCACGTGCCTTGAAAATGTGAGTTCGCTCAAGCGAAGCTTTGGTCGCTCGAGCCAACTGCCTTGACTACAAAACTTCTAAGACCTTGCAAAGTGGGCTTAAGTGAAGCTTTGGTCGCTCAAGCGGTGTGACAGAATTCTAGAAATTTCAGATTTGCATTCAAAGCTCAAAACTCAATTATAATGCACCAAAACTCATTCCTTTGGGCCAAACCTTGAGAAAACATGTAAAAACTCATAGAACAGCTTGAATTGAAGATCATTTCGCAAAATCAAGGCCCAAAGCATGTCAATTCTTTAAAACAAACTTGAAACTCAATGTACAATGCATGCATGTAACGATATGAATTTAAAACTTCCAAAACAAGGTTCAAATCTGCATGTTCTCGACTTGTATGTAATGGTCTCTTTTCAAAATTCATGGGTTTAACAAATTTGAGCTCAAAGGCTCCATGCATGTAAGGTACTTCTTTCCAAAACATGTATTCAAGAGTTAAAACATAAGAAATGTGTAGCACCTATGTCCTTTAAACTATTGGAGAGTGTATTTAATTCCTTTATTTTCATTTCGGAGTCTTTGGAGTTGTTATATCTTGATTTTGGAGGAATACAATTCGATTTAGACTTATTAGGGTTGTTAATCAAGCTTGATTTCGTCAAAAAGTTCTTTAAGAACTTAGAAATTATGTTCTGGTGTTGACACCATGGGTTCTGGGGTTAACACCACCTTGTTGTCTTACTCTTGGTGTCTTTACTGTTTTCTGGGGTCGACCCTTGTCTGCTGCTGTGTTCTGGGTGTTGTTTTTGTTTTTTAGGGTCGATGCCACGGGTTCCTAGGATCGACCCTTGTTTGCTGCAAAATATTAGTCTCTCAACATTTGTTCTTGAGGGTCGACACCACTGCCTTGGGGGTCAACCCTTGTGAGTTATTTTTAGATTTTTGGTTCGGTTTTGGGCCCTACTTTTGAGGGTTTTTGACTTATTCTTTTCATTGACTTTGGGACTATTATTCTATTAGTACTTGGTTACTATAAATAAGCTCCAAACACTTATTCATTTCACTTTCCTTCTCTTTTCTCTCCCTACATCATGAGTTTCTCTTCTCTCTCTTTAAGCTCAAACTTTTTCACTTAGATCTTTAGATCTACTCACCTAGAGTCATCTTTTCACCTTAGATATGGCAATCGAAACCCAACCCGATGGGGACCCGATCCCCCGACCCCGAAATGAGCGATTATTCCCCGAAAAATAACCCCCACAAACCAGCGAAGGGATTGAAAAATGAATCCCCGATTATATTCGGGCCGGGGACGGGGATACATGTTTCAGCGAACCCGCCCGACCCTATCCTTGGTTGCCCCAACATAAAATTACTATTTGCCCCTGTTTATAGATATAATATATATGTGTGTGTAGGGTTTGGTTAAACATTCACAAACACAAAGTTGCCTCTGCTCGTGCTCTTTCTCTTTGAACAAGGGCTCACATGATTCCAACTTTGCTGCGCTCTATCTCAATGTTCTCTAAGCTGCTATCTTGAGGAGCAGCCTCGTTTGCAGACTGAATGTCTGCAGATACTGAACCCATTTTCTTCAACAAAACCAATCTCAATCTCAATTTCAACCCAAATTTGGATATGGAGGAGGATGATGAGGATACAGATTAGATTAATATATATTCAGATATCCTAACATCGTACATATGTTATGTTAGGAAAACGTAGAGAGGAGGAGATAACCGACAAATTGATAGATGAAAATGAACTTGGACTCCACTAGTGCATAGTCGTATCATTTGCTTTTTAATTTTTAATTTTTTCATTTGCTTTTTTATTATGTCTAAATGCAGAACATCCAAGACCTTAACATACACAACATTCTAGATGAATGCTATCATGGCATGGAAGCTACGAAGACCACAACTGGTAATACGAAGTTGCCATTGAGCTTCAGGAAATTAGACGAGACTAAAAGATCGTCTTTCAGTGTTGTTGAATATCATATCTGGAGCTGAATTTTTTATTTTTTTTTTTGGCCGGGGAATTTTCGAGGTCGGGGAAACCCGATCTCCGTTAGGGAGCGGAGGCGAGGGCAGTGATAGGGACCCCATCGGGGATCGAGGCCGGGGACGGAGAAATTTCCACTATCGAGGATCGAGGACGGGGAGTGTGATCCCTAGCCCCGGCCCCGCCCTGTTTGCCCCAACATAAAATTACTATTTTGCCCCTGTTTATAGATATAATTTATATGTGTGTAGGGTTTGGTTGAACATTCACAAACACAAAGCTACCTCTGCTCATGCTCTCTCTTTTTGAACAAGGGCTCGCATGATTCCGACTTTGCTGTGCTTTATCTCAATGTTCTCCAAGCTGCTATCTTGAAAGAACCTCATCTGGTGAATGTCTCTGAGATACTGAACCTATTTTCTTCAACAAAACCAATCTCAATCTCAATTTCAACCCAAATTTGGATATGGAGGAGGATGATGAGGATACATATTAGATTAATATGTATTCAGATATCCTAACATCGTACATATGTTATGTTAGGAAAACGTAAAGAGGAGGAGATAACTGACAAATTGATAAATGAAAATGAACTTGGACTCCACTAGTGCATAGTCATATCATTTGCTTTTTAATTTTTAATTTTTTAATTTGATTTTTTATGATGTCTAAATGCAGAACATCCAAGACCTTAACATACACAACATTCTAGATGAATGTTATCATGGCATGGAAGCTACGAAGACCACAACTGGTAATACGAAGTTGCCATTGAGCTTCAGGAAATTAGGCGAGACTGAAAGACGGTCTTTTAGTGTTATTGAATATCAGATTTGGAGCTGAATTTTTTTTTTTTTTGGCCGGGGAATTTTCGAGGTCAGGGAAACCCGATCCCCGTTAGGGAGCGGGGGTGGGCGCAGTGATAGGTACCCCGTCGGGGATCGGGGCCGAGGACGGAGAAATTTCCACCGTCGAGGATTGGGGACAGGAAGTAGTCAATCATAGCACATACAGATTTCATATACTTCCAAGTAGTCAAGGTTTACAATCAAACTAGTATGCTGTCAACAAGTCCCATAGCATCAAATTCTATGCACAGTAACACGAAAGAAACCATTCTCTTAATCAAACAATCTCATGGCAGTAACGGTAATACTGAAGTAATTAATCACATGTCATAATCACATAGTCTGCTATTGATAGTTCATATTCTTCGTAAGTGTTCAAAATTGATTCAAGTTCTTAGTCGATTAGTTCCCTTAGCAACACAACCCGGTCATTTGGTCATAAGTAACTCATAATCCCCCATAACATAATCAAATCAGATAATGGTTCTCAAATTAGGTAAACGTCTTATCAGATCAAATCAAACGAAGGTCCTATCAGATCACATCAGATGAAGGATCTATCAGGTCAAATCAAACAAAAGTTCTATCCCCATCATTTCAAACGAAGTGCATTTGGTTATATAGTTCACACTCCATTTGCTTAGGTACATAGTCAAGAGTTTCACAATTGTTCTAAGTTCATCAGTTCTCATAGTTATATTAAGGTCATAGCATAATGGTTCATATCATCTCAAGTCATGCCATAGTTATATCAATATAGTGGTTCCCAAATAAGTCCCACATATAGGCATACAAGTTCACAATTATGCATGATATGGAGTTTACTATCAGGGGTGTTCAAACAAGTCACTGAGTCACAAAATCATGGTCTCGATAGTCTAGTCAACATGAATGAGCAATAAAACAATCAGTCCAAGAAAAGGTATATATATATATAAGTACAAACATTTTCCATAGCATAGGTGATTTGTCAAATTCATAAAGTTTCATTCACAGTGTCAAAATTTCCATAACACAGTCAATTATCGTATGTTCCCATGTCCATTCGTTTCCAGCATAGTTCCAAATGTCATGTATAACAGTTCATATTAAATTGTCTAAGTATGGTGTAAATAACCAACCCCCATCATGTTTCATTGCGTACGCATAGCTCTTCAAAGATTTTACGTTCAAAAGAGATAAGTGGAATGTAGCCTATTGTAGACACCCCATTTTTGATCGCCCTTACGACTTGGGCACCACCGCTTGTGCACTCAATAATGAATTTGTATATGCTTTTCAAGTGCTGGAAGTCCTTAGTAGAATGCCACAGCTTTGAGCCTTCAAACCCTACACACCTTTCGTCTTGTTTTGGACCAGAACCACAGTTTTTCAAGCCTAAAAACCTTGGGACCTGCCGGCCACCAATGTGGACTGCCGGCCATTTGTGTGGCCTACCGGCCACTTGTTTGTTTTTGCAAATATTTATGCTAGTTGTGCCAGCTGTTTCCACAGGTGCATGCATCTGCCCACACGTGTATGTACGGATCTTTCTGAGGGAGTTTCATGTTTTTCTATAAATAGAAGACCTCCTCTTCCATTTTTTAGGGTTGGAAATTTTGGGGCAAAAATACCTCTCTCTCTCTCTCTCTCTCTCCACAATTCCCTCTCTCTCTTGCAAATTCTTAAGCCTTTGCTTATACACTCTAGACCAAACCTTGTGGTATTTGAGCTGAGATACTTTTGAGTTTACTTTGAGCTCTTGAGGGTGTGTAAGTGTTGGTTTGTCACTTAGAAAGGGTTCTCATCTTCAAAAGTCACAAGTCTTGGCTTATTTCTTTGATTTATTTTCTATTTTTCTTGCTATTTTTGGACCATTTTTGGGCTGTTTATACTCTTTATTTTTGGGTTGAAACTTGGGGTTTAAGACCATTAAGGGTGGAGGGGTGGATCACCCTTCTTTGCACCTCACTTCTTAAGCCTTTGCCCTTGTGTTTCCTACCTTTTTGTCAACTTTTTTTGAGCTATTTAATCCTGTATCTCAGAGGTTTTTCAGAGGCTAAAATGATATTTTGAAGTCCCAAAAATGGAGGGTGTAGCCTCCCCTCCTTGTGCTTGTTTACTAGCTTAACTTGCTCCATGTTATAGCTTATTGTTTTAGATATTTTTGTCTTAATTCCAGCATGTTTTTGGACTGTTTTTAGTTGTTCACTGCATTTATGCCTTGTATTTCATGCTTGTAGTATAATAGTCCTCATAGGTTTGGAGGTTTAAGCCTTCGCCACCAACCTATTTGAGTTGATAGCATTTATTTCTTGCTTTCCATACTTGTGATCACCTCTAATCAGTTCTGCAACCTCCCTCATTTCTTGGATTTTTTCTTTGTTTTGAAAGTTGTGTCAAACCAAGTATTTGTTTAAGCATGAGATTGAGGTATTGTGCTCAATCGTTTAATCCCTTTAGAGGTTCATTACCAACGACATGGTGTCTTTCTCATGCCCAAAACAACTAATTGTTTGATATTTCTTTCCATTAGAGGACTTAAAGATCAGTAGTGGACTTAATGAACTAAGAAATGGTTGGTAATTAAAATGAAGTAATAAAATTGGGACTAAAAATGATGCAAGATAATAAACAATTTGGTGTTCAATCGGACGTTAAATGAACACATGGAAACTTGAGACATTTCATACTTGCTAGTGATGAAATGGTTCAAGTTTCCAAGGTCAACCACTTCTCTTGATGAATCTATGATAGGGAGGAGGTTTGAGAGTCTTTTATTGTGCATTTATTGAAATTGTACAACTTGGTTCATAGGCCATCATGCAATGAAATTGCATCGATTGATGGCTTACGAATTGAGCTTGCCACTCTTTTGACCTGTTTGATGATAAGGAGGGGTAAAGTGTACAAGCATATCTTGAGAATACCCTGTTTGTGCTTTGTATGCTTTCTGTTGCAGCAGTAGGAACCAAGCTTTAGTGGTGGGGAGGCTACTGCTTTTGAATGGCAGGCTACCTTTTGTGGTTGGCCGGCCACTACTTCTGGCCTATCGGCCACTTTTGTCAAATTAAGCAGCAACTTTTTGGAACAGAACAGAGCAGAGGTTGAGGTGAAAAGATGTTCTAACTGTACAATAAAGGCATTCTGGTAGCAGAGCAGTGGGCTTTTCAGGTGGAAATCCACATATGCATGAGCATTCCTCACTTCTCGGGGCTGATTAGTTAGCTTAATTACTTCTTTCATGTTGTATTCATGTTGTAATTAATTAGTTAATTCTAATTTGTAATTAATTAGTTAGTTCCATAGAATAGTTAATTAATTAATTGGTTTTGTAATAACTAGCTAGCATAGTTAGTTTATTCGTTTTGTAAATAGCTAGTTAATTAGCTTAGCTAGTTAGTTTATTCAGACCCTCCTGTACATGGGCAAATAGTTGTAATAATGTGTATGTCTTCCAACCCCACATCTTTTTCCTTTTTATTTACCTATATATGATGGTTAGTTTAGGGCATCATGTTTCGTTTAGCATCTCTCGTGCTTTGCATCCATTGTCTTGCATGCATTGAGCTTGACGCATCATTCTAACTTGCATTGTAGTTAAACATTTGTTGAATGCGTGCTTAGACTGCATGCTATCAAATTGATTCATATACCATATTAGTAGCCGAGCCTAGTAATTGCATATTGTATGCATTAGTCATATTGCATAGTTAGGATCATGCATTATTCTAACTCTATCATCTTTTTTGGCTTGGAGTACTAGGTGAGCTTTTATTTGTTTTAAGCATATCGCATGAGTGTGGTTGTTACCATGTCAAAGCATGTTCACCATGAGACTAAGTGCTTAAGTGATAAAATATTTGAATGCTCGTGGATGAAGGCTAGTTATTTGAATTAGGATAGTTTGATTAATGTACAATTGAGCCCACTTGTTCAAGTGGCATATTCACAAACTCTTTTCAAAAACAAACATGAAATCAAATGTTCCAATTTTTACAAATTAGTCTATACTTGTGTGCGTCACATAGTAAGTTAGCCTAACAAATCAGAATAAGAGCATATAATGTAAATAAGAATCACATCATGATTAGTAGAGGCCAATCTTTGATCGGGTGAGCGGGGGAGCTCAATTCATGACCTTCCCCTTTTGTACCTAAATTTCCTAGCCGAAACAATCTTGTTGATGATGGACACGTGGCCTTTGGCACGAGTCATGGGTTTCCTAAATTTTCCTAAAAGATTTAGGTGGTGACTCTGTATTTGGCAAAGTAGTCTATTTTTGGCATTTTGATGCAAAATTGATTTTCCAAAAGATTTGCCAGATATGGACTCTTTGGTATTTATCTATTTCACATTGCACTTGTGAGATCAGATTTAGAACCGCGGGAGTCCACACTATAGGGCTTATCATCTTCCGAAAGGAGCATGAAAAGTCGAGCTACAGTTTCTGGCAACTTTGCTGGGGACTTAGAGAACTTAACTCGAACTTTATGATGTGAAATTTTGTCTACACTTATATGTTCTTTGCATTGCATTTGCATTGGTGCACTTAAGTCACTGTGTTTGCCATCCACTATTCCTGGAAGGTTTGCCAGAGGCTTGCCCAAAAGCTTGCCAAAAGGCTGACCGGTCGTGGGCTCTGCCATGTTGGGAAAACAACCCTTGGATCTGGACTACCGCTGTATCGTTTGATCCTCCTTTCACTTCTCAGTGTTAGGTGTAAGAGGTATATTAGGTAATCTTGCTGAGGTACCCTTTTGACTAATCGGCCTAACTGCATATAGTAAAGCCATAGTAACTATTCCAACTTAGGACAGGACACTCTCCCATATGCAGGATGATGTGATACCGCTTGTTTGAGTAGTATAGCTGTAGATCACTCCAAAGCTAGGACAAGGAAACCCTAAACCTTTCATAGGGGTGTTTTGAATGCTTTTGTGCAAAATGTGAAATCTTTGGCAATGTGTGATCCAATCCTGGGAGAGTCTTAATCTTAAGGATCATATTAGAATCATAATTTGGGTCGAAATCCAGGGGTTTGTGTTTGATATGGGTGAATTTTCAACAAAACCAGAATCAGGGCCAAAAAAAAAAATTGTATCTTGCTTTGCTTTGACTAGCATACCCAATATCCCGATCTGACGCGGCATTTGTTTTTAATGCTAGGTTTGACTGAGCCAAAGAAGGAGCCATACCCAACTCAGCAAAGGCCCAATCTATCCAATGTTAGAAAAAAAAAATCCACTCAGCAAAAGCCCAGTCCATCTGATTCCCAAAAGAAAATATCTATCCAATACCGAAAGACCCATTCTAAAAAAGCCCAATTCAGTCGAGCCCATCTAGACTAATCTAGTTCAAATACATCAAGTATAACCGGGTCAAAATCAGTTAGCTCTTAGCTTATACCCATTAATTTCCCCAATTACCAGACCTATGATGGCTCAGAGTTCAGAAGAAGTTGTGGCCATGATAGCGGCATTAAACCAAGGAGTTGCCATGCAGGATAAAACCAATACTGAAATGCAATGCCCGTTTAGGGCATCTACTACACATCCAGTCCCGGGCTCCCAGTCGAGCTTTGATCCACCTTTGTCAACTGAAGATTTGCAATGTCCGGATCCTCGAGAAGGGTTGGCTCAAGTTCAAGTTTTCAGACCCCTGATGCAGCCTAATGAGGGGCTTTATCCCCTTGATATTAATGAGCTCAACCCAACCTTGTTAAAAATGGCTAACCTTTAGAAGCAATTCAAAAAGGCATAGGGAATTAGCTCCATTCTCGACATTAAGGATGGGTACACCGAGGCTGTCGTAAGGCTCCTAGACAGATTCAAAATGCCACACATTGACCGTTTTGACTGGTTTGGAGATCATATGGTACATATCTGGATTCCTAAAACCGATAGGTCTAACTAAGCCTCAAAAACTCTCTTTGTATGGAAGAACCCTATTTGGCATAGCAGCCATTTAGTACGCCAAGTTGGAGGATAAAGTAAAGTAGAACTAGGAAGATTTGGCTGAAGGATTTGTCAATCAGTATTCTTACGATACCCAAATTGAAATGACCACCCAAGAGCTTGAAGCAACCCACCAGAATCTTGAAGAACCTTTTGTGGAACTTATTACAAGGTTGAGAGCAAAGGCAACACAAATGACAGATCGACCTTCTAAGAGGGACCAAGTGCGGATAGTGGTGTAGAACCTTCAGTCTGATATGTTACAAAAGTTAATAGCCGCTCCACTGTTCACTTTCAAAACTTTGCATGAATTAGGGGTTCAGATTGAGAGTGTATTTAACAGAGGGATTATTCCCAGAACAAGCGAACTAATAAGGAGGGTGTTTTCCGAGAGCACCATTTCCAAACCCACTGAAATCAATACCATCACCACTGCAGACCCATTTGCCAATACAAGCTCAATAACAGCCAGCCCAACCCGAGCTCAAGGTAGAACTTTCACCCCCTCCATATGAGCCTAACCAGCGCACTAAAAGTCCTGATGAAAAGTGGGTATCTCAAACCTTTCGATCCACAACCACATCCTGACCCACTTTTTGCTAGACATAACCCCACCAAATACTGCGCGTACCACCAGCAGTGTGGTCATGGTACCGATTGTTGCTACTGCCTTCATTATGAGGTTCAGAATCTCATTGACAACCTGACGATAGCCCCACCTCAAGAATCCAATGTTGCTACCAACCCACTTCTCATCCATGACCAAGTACTTTCTCCTCACCTTAACTTCATCCATACACTGCCACCTCCCTTCAACCCTAGCATATACATCACCCCGGCCCATTTATCCAAGCTTGAGGTGTTTATTCCAAAAAGCACTGACTTGTGCATAATGAACGCACCCAATCCAGTTCGGATATCCCAAAAGGGCCAAATGGCTAAACCCACTACTGTTGAGATGTTGGGAATGATTGAAGACCTTCAAGGAAGAGTGGCGGATTTAACATTTGGGGTTTTGATCCCGTTAAAAAGCTCCCCAATCTTGGAGTGAGCCGCAGTTCAAAAGGGCCAACCCGAAGCTATCTAAAGTCTGGGTGATGACAGATCAACAACAAATGGGCCTCGCTTCGATATAGCGACCCAATCCCTTGGCCAAGCTTAAACAAGTGGCAAGAACAAAGCTGGGACAAGTATTGATCCCTATGCACAACTTTGGTCAGCTACTAAGACTTTGAAGGTCAAAGGGTTGAACAAGCAGCAAGTGCTTGAAATTGTTACAAAGACTGTGGATAACTGTAGCTCAACTTTTTCACGCCCCCTTTCGGAAGCTCGAAAGATGCCATACAGTTCGGACTCCCGCAGTTTTGAATCTAATCTCACAAGTGCAATGTAAAATTGTAAACACCAAAGAGTCTAAATCCGGCAAATCGTTTGGAAAATTGAATTTGAATCAAAAATGCCAAAATTGGACTACTTTGCCAGATACTACCTAAATATTTTTGTTTTGGAAAAATTAAGGAAGCCCATGACTCATGCCAAGGGCCACATGCCCGTCATCACCAAAATTGCCTCGGTTCGGGAACTTGGGTACTAGAGGGGAAAGTCATGAATTGAGCACCCCCGCTCACCCGATCAAAGATTGGCCTCTACTAATCATGATATGATTTTTATCAACATTATATGCTCTTGTTCTGGTTTATTAGGCTAGCATTTACTATGTGATGTGCGCACACAAGATATAGACTAGTTTACCCAAATTGCAACAATTCAATTTCATGTTTGTTTTTCCGAAAAGAGTTCGATTTTGCCACTTAACAAAGTGGGCTTAAATTATGCAAGTATGCTAAAGTACTAAAAACTCACCTAGTACTCCAAGCCAAAAATAAAACAAAAGAGTTAGAAAAATGCATGATTCCTAACTATACAAGATGACTAATACAACACATACAAAGAATGCAACTAATAGGCTCGGCCACTAATATGGCATATGAGGCAATTTGATAACATATGGTTAAACACGAATTCAAAGAATGTATTGAAATGACAATGCAGTTAGAATGATGTGCTGAGTCTCGGTGGATGCAATACAAGATGAATGGATGCAAGCATACAATATGCTAATTTAAAACATGATGCCCCTAATCTAACCATCAAAAGCGGATAAATAAAAAGGAGAAAGACGTGGGGTTGGAAGACATGCACATTATTACATTACGCTCTCACGAAGGAGAGTCTGAATAAATAAACTAACTAGCTAACTAAGCTAAGCTAATTAAAGCTAATTAAGTTAATTATTACAAACCGAATAGATAGCTAAACTAATTAACTAATTATTACAACACTTGAATTAACTAGCTAATAAACTAATTAATTAAATAATTACAACACAAGTGAAAGTAAACTAAGCAATTAACTACTCTTTCTCGAGAAATGAGAGATGTGCATGTGCATGCTCGATTTTCATCCGAAAAGACCGCCGTTTGGCTCTCGAAAGCCTCTGTTTGCACAGTTGAATACTTCTAGAACAATTTTGTTCCACGTTACCAACATTCTGATGAGACTTGCATCAGTGGCCAGCCGGTCACTGGTAAAGCTTGCCGGCCACCTGCCAGCCATGGAAAGTGGCATGTCGGTCACTGATTCACATGTTCATCTTGCTGCAACAAAGGACAAACAGAGCATATATAGGGTATTTTCAAGGGTTGTCTGCACAACTCACCCCTCATTTTCATGAGCAAATCCAAGGAATGGTGAATCTTAAGTTACAAACCACCAATTCAAGCAATTTCATTACATGATGGCTTGTGACTTAAGATGTGTAACCTCAATAAATGCAAAACAAGACACAAGCCTCATCCCTTTCATGAATGATCAAGGGAAGGAGTAGACCTTGGAGACTTGGATCCTTTCATCACTAGCAAGTATGAAATGGTCCAAGTTCCATGTGTTCAATTAACGTCTGATTGAACACAACCAAACATTATCTTGCTCACTTTTAGTCCCAAGTTTTTAGTTACTCATTTTAACTTACCAACCATTCTTTAATCCAATTAAGTCCAAAAAGTGAATTAAAGTCCTCTAATGGTAAGAGGACTCAAAACACAAGTTTCTTTGGGTATAAAAGAAGCATCATACCGTTGGTAATGAACCCCCTAAGGGATTAAACCATTAAGTATGAAACCGCAATTTCACACTTAGGCAAACAAGTGAGTTGAAAACCACTTTCAAAACAAAATTAAAAGCCAAGAAAGGAGGGAGGTTGCAGAGGTTATTAGTGCTGAAATTAAGTGAGAAAAGCACTAAAACAATGCAATCAACTCAAACAAGTGATGTCTAAAGGTCTAAAACACCAAGCTTGTGAGGACTATTACACTACAAGCATGCAAAATAAGACTCAAATGACTTAAACAACCCAAAATAGAGTTAAAAATGTCCAAATCAGAGGCTAAAACATGCTGGAATTAAGCTACAAATGGCTAAAAAAATAAGCTAACACATAGAGCTAACTAGGCTAGCAAACAAGACACAAGGAGGAGAGGTTAACCCCTCCAAATTTGGACTTCAAAACATAATTTTCACCATTGAAAATACTCTGAAATTCAATGTTTAAAGGCCCAAAAAAAGATGATTTGAATGTGGGAAACAAAGGTGAAAATGCCTTACTAACAAGGAATAAAGAAGGGTGAACCACCCCCAAACGTTAAATGGCCTAAAACACCAACTTCAGCACACAAAAATAGAGTTTTTTATAGCCCAAAAACAGCCCAAAATAGTGGGAAAAAGATAGAAAAGCAAGTATGCAAAGCAAGCCAATAAAGCAAGTATTATACTTCTTGAAGAAAAGAGTAACTCCGAGCAACAAAACCAAGCAAGTACACCCTCTCTAGCTCAAACGAAGCTCAAGAACACCTTAGCTCAAAGATAAGAGGATTTGGTTAAGGGTGTATAGACAAAGGTGTAGTGAATATAGGCTAAAGTGTGGAGAATTTGTAGAGAGAGGAAAATTTTTTAGTCTAAAATTTTCTAACCTTCAAACAAGATAGAGAGGGCTCCTATTTATAGAAAACGTGAAATTTCTACAAGGAGATCCAACCTTCCACGTGTGGACAGATGCCTGCATTTTGTGCAAACAGCTGGCATAAAATATCTATAAAAAAATGGTGGCCGGCAAGCCACATCAGTGGTCGGCAAACCAAAAGTGATGGCCGACAGCCTCTAGGGATGACCAGCAGGCCACTAGAGGTTGCAGACTAGGAAGACCAAGGCATGGTCCAAAAATGAGACAAAAATGATGGAGGATGAGAAAGGCTCAAAGTTATGGCATTCTGCTGAGGACTTCGAGCAGTTGGCGAGCAAACAGAGTCATCATCGGGTGTACTTGCAAGGACATCCAAGTCGTAAGGGCAGTCAAAAATGGGGTGTCTACAGTTGCCCCTCTTTGACAGAACTCGAAGTCATGAAATAATGTGAGTGAATGTCAAAGCCTAGAGACGAGCCATTTTGGCAAGGTCGTAAGACTTGGACAAACAATCAAGACAAAAAACTAAAAGATGGTTGCGCCGGCAAGCTGCCTACGTATCCCTTTACAAGGAATCAAACCAGCGTCGTTTTGGGGAAAAATGCAAATGATATGCAAAATGCAAGAACATAACTTATGATCATGCGATGAGGCTGTACAATGAAACATTTGAATGCAAAGGCAATGCAAAGAAAATGCCATATTTAAACGAACTGAAACAAGGTACAACAATTCCAATCATGAAAAGAAGTAAGCAAATAAACACGCCTCACATCAGAAACACGAGCCAAACCACATTTCATGCAGAAAGGATGTAAGAAAATTATGCAAGCTTAAGTATGCATCGCATGGGAAAGGTGAAATGCGACATAACCATCGGGCACACCTGAGGTCTCAACCGAGATCCTAAAGCGTTGCACGCATGAGAAGGAAAGCGCGTTGTGAACATCGGGCACACCCGAATATTTTTAACTGATGCAAACAATCCTAACGTGTCTCACACTATAGGAGGAGAGGTGGTGTGAACACTAGGCGCACCTGAATGTTTTTAACCAATGCAAACAATCCTAACGTGTCTCACGTGAGAGGAGGAAGGGTGGTCTGAACACCGGGCGCACCCAAATGTTTTTAACTAATTTCCAATCCTAACATGTCTCACGCGAGAGGAGGCAGGATGGTGTGAACACAAGGCGCACCCTAATGTTTTTAACCGATTGGCAATCCTAACACGTCTCACGCGATAGGAGGAGAGGTGGTGTGAACACCGGGCGCACTCGAATGTTTTTAACCGATGCAAACAATCCTAACACGTCTCATGCAATAGGAGGAGAGGTGGTGTGAACACCAGGCGCACCCAAATGTTTTTCACCGATGCAAACAATCCTAACGAGTCTCACGCAAGAGGAGGAAGGGTGGTGTGAACACGGGGCGCACCCGAATGTTTTTAACCGATTTGTAATCCTAACGTGTCTCACACGAGAGGAGGAAGGGTGGTGTGAACACCAGGCTCACCCAAATGTTTTTAACCGACTGTGAAAACGATGTGATCCGAATATGGCAGAAATGATTTTTCCTGGAACTCCTCTGAATGAACTGTATATACAATAACATTTGCCTGTATAAGAAAGAAACTTAAAAAGTGCAATACAGTAAGAATGCATGTTTTATGCAAAACAAACAACTGAGATACAATGTTAATGGCATGTTCTATGCGAAACAAACAATCGAGATACAATGTTAACGGCATGTTCTATGCAAGAAACAAAAACAGAAGCATATTATATGCGTGATTCAAGAGCAGAAGCATGTTCTATGCATGATTCATAACGGATGCAAGACCCGCATGCAGTATGCGTGAAATACATATCTTATGTAACAACATATACAAAATGCATGTTCTATGAAAAGAAGCAAAATGCATATTCATGCAACAACGTGAAATACATATACATGCAACAACGTGAAATGCATATTCATGCACCAATGGGGAAATGTATATTCACGCACCAATGACGAAATGCATATTCATGCACCAATGGGGAAATGCATATTCATGCAAGGTAACTTCTGATTTATCTCTCGGAAGAGTTACAATATGTTTAAAGGATACACCTCGTTCATGTTGACAAGTGACGAACATCGTGCATTGAAAACACAGTTTTGAGCTTCCGTAGAGACAATCTGAACCAAACAGTGAACTATCCATACACTTCTTGGAAACCAAGGACACAAAACAGCATGAAGACCCTAAGGGAGGCCACCAGCCACAAGAGGAGGCCGCTGGCTAGGTGCCGGCGACTGGTGAGCCTTGCCGGCCACAGATGGGCCTTGCCGGCCATCAATGGCAGATTCCGGGCCTTTTGGTCTTTTAGCCTCAGGTCTTTAAATATAGGCCACAACTCTTCATTTCCTCACAACCTCATATCTGAAAATCCTTTCTCTCTCCCTCTTTAGGTGCTCCTTCTCTCTAGATTTGCTCTACGCATTTTCCAACGCCCCACGCACATTTTCTATGCTAAACCGTTTTTGTTTCCTTCACTTTGAACCAATTGAAATTTGATTTCGGCGCCTTTTCCTTCACTTTCACCATTCTAGGCTTGTTTTCCTTGAGTTTTTCTCGAGTTCTGTACACTTTTCCCGGCATTGATTTTTTCTTCCATTTTTTCTCTCCTAGGGTTGACTTTTTCCAAGTTTACCCTCTTTTCGGCATTTCTCTTCACTTTTTCACCTACTTCACACCTATTTCCATATGGCGGATGAGATTCCTCATAACGGAGCTCCTTCGAAGGTTCCACCTGCATCTCCACCCGTTCCTGAGGTAGTAGCGCCAATAGCTGACCTTGAGGCCGACCTGGAGGCAAAGTTCAAGCTTGAGGCCAAGCCAGAGCCCCTACCGCTGAGGGTACAACCTTTCGATCTGAAGAGATACCACCCCCAGACACATATCTTGCCTATCGGAGGCATCAAATGCTTCGCTGAGTTTGCTTGCAGTGCATTGGAGGACCTTCTGTTGAGGGAGCTGGCTTCTCACTTGTCAGCCATTGCCGTTGAGGTATGAACTCTGCTTTATGCATTTCTGCCTCTCTTTACTTGCATTTCTTGCACTGCCTTTCATTCGACTATACTATCATCACTGCTTTGTATAATTCATCTGTCCATTATATATTGCATCTGTTTTCTGCCACAGGGCGAGTCTCGCGCCTTGAGGTGTGATTACTCGACTACTCAAGGCGGTATGGCAGGCTCCCTGGAGTTTGCGACATCATTGACGAGGTTGGCTTTGGACTTTTCTACTCGCACGACTCGGTCGTCTGAGTTGTCCTCTCTTAGGAGTGCTTTCGTGGAGGTGGTAGGACACCACCAACTCCTTCCACTTTTCCACCACAAGCGAGATAGCGATGACTCCTCGACTTTGCCATGATCACCGGCTTAGGCGTGAGGCGATTCAATCCCTCTCGTCTGAGATATGGAGGTGAAAGGCGGCTGGTTCGAGTCTGGGGTGCATCCACCTATATACCAAACGGGCATGGTCAGATACACCTAGTTTGCCAAGCGATTCAGAGGGATCGAGCCCAAAACGATAGAGTAGATTGAGCAATATGCTAAGGGCTTCCTAATGTTCATCTTCGGTACCACCTTGTTTTCGAACAGGTGGAACACCGTAGGCCTGCATTTGCTGAGTGCCCTAGTGACCCTTCCTCGGGTTCGTTTTTATGACTGGGGTGGAGCCAGCCTTGCCACGCTATATGGATACATGAGCTCGACCTCTCGTCTAAGGGGAGATTTGATCGGAGGCTACTAGCGACCCTGGGAGGTACACATCTCAGTTCCCTCTTAGCACTTTACATTTTCTGCTTTAAATATATTCAACACTTGTGCTTTTTGCTTTGCACTTTTTGTATCAGCTTATACATTATGCTTTCTGCTTTGCACTTTCTGCATCTGCTCATACTGTATTGATCACATATCACTGTATTTTTCCCACAGCTATGGGTGTGTGCATATTTTCCGACTCTTACCCTAGAGCCTATAGAGGAGCTTCCATTAACAGTCCCCTACTTACGGAAATATGACGGTCAGCTCCACTGTAGGATTCGTGAGCCTTTCACATTCTTCAGGCATTACTTTGACACGGTAGTTGCCCATGAGGTAATCCAAAACATAGTCATTTTTACTTTGAAACTGTTGTGATTCACATATTTAGCAACTGACAGCAACTAATGATATGTAAAATTTCTATTTGTAGATCATGTGACAGCCATGGGCCATGATGCCAGCGGGGGTTCGGGACCAGTATGCCGAGGCTTGGGCCACTTCCCGCTACCGTATTCTACTCGAGGGCCCAGTCTGCAGGGCCTGGTTCTTGGGGAGAGGTTCATGCGCCAGATTATGGGCTTGCGGCGATCATTGAATGGCTCCGCCGGTCGGTGTCGATAGATGGCCTATTTGTTGAAAAGGTCATCCAGTTTATGGTAGGCTTGGATGTCGACTACTTCCGAGTAGAGGGTGACTATGCGGCCTTCATCCAGACACATTTGATGCCTTGAGCCGCTTTCGTGGAGGTGAGGAAGCGAGAGCACCTATCGCGAGAGAGACCTAGAATGACCGGCGGCGGGCCCATGGTAAGGACTTCCGAGTGGGGGCGAGGACCTGGCTAGAGCTTCCGACCGCTTCGCCGAGCTGGCGAGAGGATGGTCACCGGATCTGAGATGCTTACCGGATCTGAATGAGCCTCGGCGGATGGTCATGAGCTTGTCGGGTTCGAGGCCCAACTCGGTATGGACCATTCTTTATGTTTGCACCCCACATTTCATTTCAGATATGTTCATTATAGATACTAATCATTCAAATGTATTTGCAGGCCTCCATCGAGTACACAGGGGGCGCCCTTGAGCTGATAGCCTCGTTGATGGAGATGGTATAAAGGAAAGAGACGCTGCTCGGCCTCTATGGTATCCCGATAAGTTCTTCAGTTTACACCCCAGGCATCAAATTTCCACTGATACACTAACACTGATATTTCAACTGAAAACTTCCCAAACTGCACTGATACACTGTATCGATACACCGCATTTGACACACTACACTCACACACTGTATTCATACACTATATCTAACTTTTGCATACACTCATTCTGCACATCATGCTATACACATACTGTAACTGACATGTGACAACTGTCCTTTCAGTTCCCATCTTTACCAATGGCACCAGTGGCAGCTGCAGCACCTGTACCAGCAGTACCTCCTCTAGTAGCAAGGAGGAGAGAGAGACAGGCTCCGGCATGAGGCCGAGATAGAGCTAGGGGTATTTGAGTTGAGAGCGGTCCTTCAGAGCCCATTCTGAATGATGATGATGTTGAGATGAGCGACTTTGAGAAGGCAGCAAGTCAACATCCGAAGTCATCTAAGAATGGAGATGATGGCCTTGACTGAGTTCGAGAGTAGAGGCAATACCGAGCCAAGCTTTGAGGGGGAAAGGGGTGATGACGCTGGCTTTGGTTTTGGGATAGATTCAGACAACAGTGCTGACGGAGACAGTGCCCTAGAGTCCTTTCTTCTGAGGAAGAGGACGAAAAGGGCCTCTCGACCCTGAGATTCTTTGGCGATTTTTATACTTTTGCTTAGTTTCTTTTCGTTGGTAGCATTAGCACATTGTATAGCTTCAGATAGGCTTATTTGCTTTAAAAACCTGTACACCTTTTTTGTAAAAACAACCATGATCGGAATAAAAGCAGTTTTTATGAAAAAGTGTTGTATTTTGCATCATGAACACCATATAACATGAAATGGACATGGAATCGAATTGGCCAAGGACACTCTTGATTGAAACAAAATCTTTATTGGGTAACAAACCGACCAACAACTGACATAAAAAGCAAAATACAACTCAATAAACAAAACAAAATATAACTCGATAAAGAAAACAACATATAACTCGATAAACCAAACAACATTCAACTCGATAAACAAAACAACATGCAATTCGATAACCAAAACAACACACTTGCTAAAACCAAAAAGGACTCAAAACAAGACCTTAAAACACTCAATGATCAAAACAAAACATATGCTTTCAGCATTTTTTAGCACAAAGGAGGACAACAGGTTAGAGTGAGAGACTGCCGGCCACAAATAGGGGTTGTCGGCCACGTGCTGGCCATGAGAGGTGGCTTGCCGGCCACCAATGCAGCTTGTTGGCTACCTACTGGCCATCAATGTATAGAACCTCCAGACTATTGACACTTGGCTTCCACTCACTGCCTTATCGTCTACAAAAGGTTTAAGCTTTGTGGTTTCTTCATTTCAGCTACAAATTCTTCACAAATGGAGCCATTTTTCGTCGAAAAACTCTCGAATTGAATAATGACTTTAGATGGCTCGAAAAAGGTGAATTTCAAGGGTTTCGGCATAAATGCACTTTTCCCACTTAGCCATTCTCCGCTTTGTTTTCCATTCCTTCATGCCACGACTAGATGTTGGTACCCGATTACACATGTCTTTAGCTTCGAGGGACAAGAGATATGCCCAACAATTGAAGAATTTCATGGGCTAATGGAATCCTGGCGCGATGAGGAAATAATACCTCAACCCCATTTCAGCCGTATCCAAGCTTTGGGACGGATGTGTGGGCTTACTCTACACGAGGCTTGATCTTTGGTTCACAATAGAGAGTTGGATATTCCCAGTTTGATTCATTGATTTTCTGACATCAGTGACATGGTGACCTTCTTTGGTGGGGTTTTCGACATCGCCCTTTGCTTGTATCTTTGGCTCACTTCCTTCTTGCCCTAAATTTCAGCAGGTTTAACATTCGACTAGTCGAAGTGGCCCAAGGTTTGAAAGAGGGCAAGAGTTGCATTGGCTTAGTACTGGCCGAGACTTTGATGGGCTTAGAGGCCTTCCATTGACAAGAGATGACCAAATTCGCGGGGAGTCCACTACTTCTCCAAGTAATGTTTCCCATCCTTTCTAATATGTGTTTTTCACATCACTTGGCACTCATGTTCTATTTTTCCTCTCAAAGCCATTTTCTCACTTTTCTCTTAATATGCATATCTCTATTATTTAATCTCTCTTTTCTTTCATCCTTCCCCAGGTGTGGCTAATGGACAAGCTGAAGGTAGTGGACTCTTGTCCTACATACTCTGTTCGAGCGTACTTCTTCCACCAACAGCTAGTGGATTTCCCGAATGAGGGCGGTTGTGCCACTAGATATGCAACAGGTTTGCTGCAAACATTGCTTAGCGTTGCCCCTGGCTTAATCTAACTGAAATGAGCTACAACATGACTCGATAACCTGGCATTCAGTTGATTGGCTTGACACACTGTGTATTCTACTTTCCGTTCCGGTTCAGGCATCAGTTTGGACATGATCAGACTTGCCCAGATGAGGGGGTAGAATACCCAGTTTCATTGCACATCCGAGGTTCACATTTGGCTAGGTACCTCACTGTTTGAAGGACGAGAGAGCTTCTGGCCCCTACCCCTAGTTGCAGATGTGCCCTTTTTGGTGAGTGCCTGGCTTGGCTCGAGGATCAGGCACAAACTGGGGCCACTTTGGCATTAGAAGCTTCCACAAGCACAAGCAGGGGACGCAGGAACACCTGACTCATCTATACCCCTAGTTTATTGCTTTGATCTTTCTTTTTCAAGTTTTATGATGTAATAAAAGCAATTTTGATTTGTATTGAGAGTCGGAGAACTTTGTATTGAAATCAATGAAATTAAAGTTGTGAGTACTGAAAATTTTCCTTTTGGTCCAAAAATGGTCTAAGTTGTAAAAGGAAAAATTTGAGCAAAATCAACTTTTATCAAAACTTTTCAAAACCATTTTCAAAAAGGATTACCACTTGACATGCATGAAATCAATCCTCGAGATGTACAACCCCAAATCCAAAGATCACAAATTCCTCTTGACTAAATAACACTGCTTAGCATTGTAACTAGTTCTTCTCTCAGAGTGAAGATCACAACCGAACTCTTAGGTAAAGGATAGACAAAGATGACATAATCAGACACATGGACAGAATAGTTGAATTGGAGGTGTTTACGGCCGAACTTCAGGATGAAGTTGCCTACGTATCCCATAGATGGGAATCAGTCGTTACGTAGTTCGGTTAGGGTTCACTCGAGTATTAACTCTCTCCTTTTGCGCTCTAACTTTTGCCAAGGCCATCCTTTAGGGTTTTCAACCTTGCGAGCTCAATTTTTCTTTATTTCCAATTTTTTTATGCTCTAACTTTCGCCTAGGTCACCCTTCCTGGTTTTCGGCCTAGCAAACCTTTCAGGGATAGTATTTCTTCAACTTGTCCATGTTGATCGGTTGAGAAAATTCTAGGCCATCCAAGTCCATAAGAATAATAGCTCCGCCTGACCAGATAGCTTTAATGATGTAAGGACCAGTCCAATGGGGTCTAACCTTGCCCTTAGGGTCGTGGATGGGAGCTCGGTTCTCTTTCAACGGCAAATCCCCTTCTTTGAGATTTCGGGACTTAATCTTCTTGTTAAAGGCCCTAGCAATCCTACGTTGATAACCCTGAACAGAGTATAATGCTTTCAGCCTTCTCTCATCAAATAACATCAGGTTTTCAAACCTGCTCTGCTGCTAGTCTGCCTCTGCTATTTGACACTCAGCCATAACTCGCAGTGACGGGACTTCTATTTCAATTGGCATAACAGCTTCCATCCCATAGACAAGAGAGTAAGGAGTTGCCTCTGTAGATGTCCGGATTGAAGTTCTGTAGCCCCAGAGTGCGAATGGCAATTTGTCTGGCCAGTCCCTATAGGTCTCAACCATTTTTTGCAAAATATGCTTGATATTCTTGTTGGCGGCCTCAATAGCTCCATTGGTTTGTGGCCGGTATGTAGATGACTTATGGAAAGTCACATTGTATTTCTCCAACAAGTCTATCACTTCTTTCTTGAAATGGGAGCCATTATCTAAAATGATCTCGTTTGGGACTCCATATCGACAAATGATGTTGTTTCGGATGAACTTAGCCACATGTGCCGCTTTCAACACTGCATAAGACTAAGCTTCCACCCACTTCGTGAAGTAGTCAATTGCCACCAGAATGTATTCATGCCCATTTGACCCTTTCGGTGTGACTGCCCCAATGACATCAATTCCCCAAACTAAGAAAGGCCATGGTATAGTCTTGTTGTACAATTTTGAAGGCGGGATGTTCATGCGATTAGCATGAATTCGACATTTGTGGCATCGCCGAACAAAACTGATACAATCCTCTTCTATGGTAGACCAGTAGTAACCTTGCCTGAGAATCTTCCGGGCTAACATTACTCCGTTCAGGTGCGCTCCGCACTCTCCTCCATGGATAGCCTCCGTCAAGCGCTTTGATTCCTTTGCTTCGACACACAACTTGTGCATTCCCAGATGACCTCTCTTGTATAGTTTACCTCCGTAGATGATAAATTAGGCGGCCATCCACCATATTGCCCCTTTGTCTTTGGCATTTGCCCCTGGTGGATAAACCTCATTTTCCAAGAAGTTCCAAATATCGTAATACCAAGGGTTTTGATCTTGCGCTTCATCTATTGCGGCGTTAGTCTCATAGGCTGGCGTGTATCTCTGCTTAATGATGATTGGACGCATCCGGACCCCAAACAGGATGTCTATCATGGAAAATAGAGTTGATAAGGCGTCAGTGAACCTGTTGTTCTCTCTTAGTAGATGCGTGAAAGTCAACTTTTCAAACCTAAGAATCAGAACGTCCAGGGTCTAGTGGTAAACCTTTATCTTTTCTTCTTTGACTTTCCAGTCTCTATTTGCTTGAGAAACAACTAGGTTTGAGTCCCCGATAACATCCAACCTTTTTGCCCCTAATTCCAGGGTGACTTCCAAACCAGTGATACCCGCTTCATATTCTGCTTCGTTATTAGATACCTTGAACCAAAGTTTGAAGGCTAAAGGTATATGAGAATTGTCGGGTGCTGTCAGCAACACACCTATCCGATAACTGTTCTGATTAGACGCTCTGTCAAAGTACATTGTTTAAATCTCTTCCTCGACTTGTAGAATGGCTTTATCTGGGAATAGGTATTCTACCGCTTCATCCCCTTCCACTGGGTGATTTGCCAAGAACTCCGCTACCGCCCTCCCCTTGACCGACTTGCGAGTGATATACTTCAGATCAAATTCGGAGAGAAAAAGTAACCAACAGGCTAACTTACCCATAAACGCTAGTCTCTCAAAAAGATATTTGATGGGATCTAATCTCAAAACCAGAATTACGAAGTGAGCTAACAAGTAGTGCCTCAACTTCCTGGTAGCCTATACCAAGGCTAAGCAAGCTTTCTCCAACGGGGTGTAACGGGTCTCATAATCAAACATTTTCTTGCTCAAGTAGTAGATGGCTTTCTCCACCTTATCCTTATATTCCTGAGCAAGCATGCATCCCATTGTGGTGTCTGTTACTGACAGATACAGAATCAAAGGCTTCCCCAGCTCTCGCGGTGACAACACAGGTGGATTATGAAGGTATTGCTTAATCTGCTCAAAATCGAATTGAAATCGATCATTCCATTGAAATTTCTTTCCTTTTTTCAGGAGACCAAATAGTGGTTCACAAGTCAAGGTTAATCAAGAAATAAACTGTTTTAGAACTTTCACTCCCTCCATATAAACCTAACCAGGGCACTAAAAGTCCTGATGAAAAGAGGGTATCTCAAACCCTTTGACCCCCAACCACATCCTGGCCCACTCCTTGCTAGACATAACCCCACCAAATACTGCGTGTACCATCAACAGCGCGGTTATGGTACCGATCATTGCTACTGCCTTCGTTATGAGGTTCAGAATCTCATTGACAATCTGATGATAGCCCCACCTCAAGAATCTAATGTTGCTACCAACCCACTTCTCATCCATGACCAAGTACTTTCTCCTCACCTTAACCACATCCATACACTACCACCTCCCTTCAACCCCAGCATATACATCACCCCAGCCCATTTACTCAAGCTTGAGATGTTCATTACAAAAAACACTAACTTGTGCATAATGGATGCACCCAATCCAGTTCGGGTATGCCAAAAGTGCCAAATGGCTAAACCCACTACTGTTGAGATGTTGGGAATGGTTGAAGACCTTTAAGGACCGGTGGCAGATTTAACATTTGGGGTTTCGATCCCATCAAAAAGCTCCCCAATCTTGGGGCAAGCCACAGTTCAAAAGGGCCAACCCGAAGCTATCTCAAGTCTGGTGATAACAGATCAACAACAAATGGGTCTCGCTTCGATATAGCGACCTAATCCCTTGGCCAAGCTGAAACAAGTGGCAAGAACAAAGCCGAGACTAGTATTGATCCCTATGCACAACTTTGGTGGGCTACTAAGACTTTGAAGGTCAAAGGGTTAAACAAGTAGTAAGTGCTTGAAATTGTTACAAAGACTGTGGATAACTGTAGCTCGACTTTTTTGCTCCCTCTTTCGAAAGCTCGAAAGAAGCCCTACAGTTCGGACTCTCGTGATTCTGAATCTAATCTCACAAGTGCAATGTGAAATTGATAAACACCAAAGAGTCCAAATCCGACAAATCATTTGGAAAATTGATTTTGAATCAAAAATGCCAAAATTGGACTGCTTTGTCAGATACAGAGTCGCCACCTAAATATTTTTGTTTTGAAAAAATTTAGGAAACACATGACTCATGCCAAGGGCCACATGTCCGTCATCACCAAAATTGTCTCGGCTTGGGAACTTGGGTACTAGAGGGGAAGGCCATGAATTGAGCACCCCTGCTCGCCCGATCAAAGATCGGCCTCTACTAATCACGATATGATTTTTATCAACATTATATGCTCTTGTTCCGGTTCATTAGGCTAGCATTTACTATGTGATGTGCGCACACAAGATATAGACTAGTTTACCCAAATTGCAACAATTCAATTTCATGTTTGTTTTTTCGAAAAGAGTTCGATTTTGCCACTTAACAAAGTGGGCTTAAAGTTTGTGAATTTGCCACTCAACGAGGTGGGCTTAAACATACATTCATTGAATCATTCCAATTCAAGCAATAAGCCTTCATCCACAGGCACTCAAGCAATTCAACAAGTAAGCACTTAGCCTCATGGCAAGCATGCTAGTTATGGCAATCACTTACACTCATGCAAGTATGCCAAAGTACTAAAAACTCACCTAGTACTCCAAGCCAAAAATAAAACAAAAGAGTTAGAAAAATGCATGATTCCTAACTATACAAAATGACTAATGCAACACATACAAAGAATGCAGCTAATAGGCTCAGCTACTAATATGGCATATGAGGCAATTTCATAACATGCGGTTAAACACGTATTCAAAGAATGTATTGAAATGACAATGCAATTAGAATGATGCGCCGAGCATCGATGCATGCAATACAAGATGAATGGATGCAAGCATACGATATGCTAATTTGAAACATGATGCCCCTAATCTAACCATCAAAACCGGATAAATAAAAGGGAGAAAGACATGGGTTGGAAGACATGCACATTATTACATTACGCTCTCACGAAGGAGAGTCTGAATGAATAAACTAACTAGCTAACTAAGCTAAGCTAATTAAAGCTAATTAAGCTAATTATTACAACCCGAATAGATAGCTAAACTAATTAACTAATTATTACAACACTTGAATTAACTAGCTAATAAACTAATTAATTAAATAATTACAACACAAGTGAAAGTAAACTAAGTAATTAAACTAAGCAGTTAACTACTCTTCCTCGCGAAATGAGAGATGTGCATGCGCATGCTCGATTTCCACTTAAAAAGACCACCATTTGGCTCCCGAAAGCCTCTGTTTGCACAGTTGAACACTTCCAAAACAATTTTGTTCCACGTTACCAACATTCTGCTGAGACATGCATCAGTGGCCAGCCGGCCACTAATAAAGCTTATCGGCCATCTGCCGACCATAAAAGTGGCCTGCTGGCCATGGAAAGTGGCATGCCGGCCACTGATGCACATGTTCATCTTGCTATAACAAAGGACAAACAGAGCATATATAGGGTATTTTCAAGGATTGTTTGCATAACTCACTCCTCATTTTCATGAGCGAATCCAAGGAATGGCGAATCTTAAGTTATAAACCACTAATTCAAGCAATTTCATTGCATGATGGCTTGTGACTCAAGATGTGCAAGCTCAATAAATGCAAAACAAGACACAAGCCTCCTCGCTTTCATGAATGATCAAGGGAAAGAGTAGACCTTGGAGACTTGGATCATTTCATCACTAGCAAGTATGAAATGGTCTAAGTTCCATGTGTTCAATTAACGTCCGATTGAACACAACCAAACATTATCTTGCCCACTTTTAGTCCCAAGTTTTTAGTTACTCATTTTAACTTACCAACCATTCTTTAATCCAATTAAGTCCAAAAGATGAATTAAAGTCCTCAAATTGAAAGAGGGCTCAAAACACAAGTTTCTTTGGGTATAAAAGAAGCATCATACCGTTGGTAATGAACCCCCTAAGGGATTAAACCATTAAGTGTGAAACCTCAATTTTACACTTAGGCAAACAAGTGACTTGAAAACCACTTTCAAAGAAAAATTAAAAGCCAATAAATGAGGGAGGTTGCAGAGGTTATTAGTGCTGAAATTAAGTGAGAAAAGCACTAAAACAATGCAATCAACTCAAACAAGTGATGTTTAAAGGCTTCAAACACTAAGCTTGTGAGGACTATTACACTACAAGCATGCAAAATAAGACTCAAATGACTTAACCAACCCAAAATAGAGTTAAAAAAAAGTCCAAATCAGAGGCTAAAACATGCTGGAAGTAAGCTACAAATGGCTAGAAAAATAAGCTAACACATAGAGCTAACTAGGCTAGCAAACAAGACACACGGAGGGGAGGCTAACCCCTCCAAATTTGGACTTCAAAACTTGATTTTCACCACTGAAAATACTCTGAAATTTAGTGTTTAAAGGCCCAAAAAAAATGGTTTGAAAGTGGGAAACAAAGGTGAAAAGGCCTTACCAACAAGGAATAAAGATGGGTGAACCACCCCCAAACCTTAAATGGCCTAAAACACCAATTTCGGCCCACAAAAATAGAGTTTTTTATAGCCTAAAAACAGTGGGAAAAAGATTGAAAAACAAGTATGCAAAGCAAGCTAATAAAGCAAGTATTATACCTATTGAAGAGAAGAGTAACTCCAAGCAACAAAACCAAGCAAGTACACCCTCTAGAGCTCAAACCAAGTTCAAGAACACCTTAGCTCAAAGATGAGAGGATTTGGTTAAGGGTGTAAAGGCAAAGTTGTAGTGAATGTAGGCTAAAGTGTAGAGACTTTGTAGAGAGAGAGGAAAATTTTTTAGTCTAAAATTTTCTAACCTTCAAACAAGAGAGAGGGGGTTCCTATATATAGAAAACATGAAATTTCTACAAGGAGATCCAGCCCTCCACGTGTGGACAGATGCATGCATTTGTGCAAACAGCCGGCACACTGGCATAAAATATCTGCAAAAAACACTGGTGGCCAGCAAGCCACATCAGTGGCCGAAAAACTAAAAGTGATAGCTGGCAGCCTCTAGGGATGGCCAACAGGCCACCAGAGGTTGCAGGCTGGAAAGACCAAGGCATGGTCCAAAAATGAGACAAAAATGATAGAGGATGAGAAAGGCTTAAAGTTATGGCATTCCGCTGAGGACTTTGAGCAATAAGTGAGCAAACAGACTCATCATTGGGTGTACCTGCAAGGACATCCAAGTCATAAGGGTTGTCAAAAATGGGGTGTCTACAATAACACTTTTGTCGCTCAGGATGAGAGCATTTTGAATCAGGGGACAAACAATGGAAAGGGATGCTTTACCAGAAACACTCATCCTGATTCCAGTCCCAAGCCTATGAATACTTGACCAACACCCACCGACCCATTTGCCAGTGTTTCTAAACCTAATGCTTCTTCCTCTAAAAACCGAACCTTCGCCCAACTCCATATGAGCCTAACTTGTGCATTGAAGATACTGATGGAGAAAAGGTATCTCAAACCGCTCAATCCTTGACCTCTTCCCAAACCTCTTCCATCTAGACATGGCCCTACCCAATATTGCACATTCCATCACCAGTACGGTCATCATACTAACCATTTCTTTCACCTTCGCCATGAAATTCAAGACCTAATTGACAAAAAGGTCATCACCCCACTTAAAAATTCCAAAGATGTCAATAAACCTCTCCCTGACCGCAATAGATTGTAACTCCGTAACATAAAACCCACCCACAGTTTGCCAAAAACCAACCACTACCCTAGCCAACACATCATACCCGCTAATGAGCCCGAACCCATTGTGTTTATTCCTGAATCTTCAGATTCCAATCTGAGCAAAAGGAACAAAATCTTGAAGAGATGGAAAGTTCACTCGATCTTGGTGAGTTCAAGCTTGATGAAGTAGTGATGCCAGCACTGGTGGTTAGAATAATGAATCTCAATCTTAGCTGGGGTAATTGTCGAAAGCACTTGGAAAGGACCTTCTGAGCTAGGGACATGGTGTGAAAAAGGAATTGTTTTGGTCAAGAAGATGTGTGGGGACAACGTAATTATGAGGTTCAATTTGTGAGACCCGATTTGAAAGTCAGAAATCAATCCTTATGAGTGTGGATGTTAGTATTGCTGAATTAAAGGAAAGTTTGGACCTTCCCATGGGTTACTTGCAGTTGTTTTTGAAATTCTACAGATGGACTTAGAGAAGGAAAACCCCTTTTGTCTCAGAAATGCTTATTTTGTTTTGAGTTGTGTCCTGTAAATAGTTATTACGAGTTTTATTTTCTTTGTGTTTTTTTGCATTGTTGCTTTAGTTGAGTCTTTTCCTTTGAGTCGCTCTCGTGTACCCTCAGATCTTCGTTGTTTTCAATAAGAAAGTGAGAGTCAAGTTTCTAATCATTTTATTGTGCCTAGAGTGACGCATGTGTGACCTTTTACAAATAGAAAAAGGCCTTAAATTTCTTTTTAAATTTTTTTTGAATGAGATTCTGTTAATAAGCTTGAGTATTGAGAAGGATCCCCTGAATGGTTTGAGTGAATTCTGACTTACCAGCACAAAGTCATTTATGATTTCAAAATTTTTAAGTTGTTTTTTTTTTTGCAAAACTTGTGAAGATAGGTTCAAAATTGTGCATGGTATTCTACATTGTCCTGGGGATCCTCTTCGCTGTTAGGCGATCATTTTGGCAAGTACAAAGCGACTTTCAGACTTGCTAGTACAAGGCGGCTTTCAGACCTCATAATCATAGAATTTCTCCCTGGTGTTTTCGTTATTTCAAAAAGAAATGAAGAAAAGTTATCAAAAGAAAAAGAAAAGAAAAAAGAAAAGAAAAGAAAAGGAAAAGAGAAAAAGTCAACCCCCAAGCCAGGGGTATTCTTTGGAATGAAATCCAAGCAACTGTGAGGAAAGGAACTTCTATCTGAATTCAGGAAAGCCAATACGAGGAAGGTACCACATTGCGGGAAGAACCAAATTTCAGAATAGAGCAAAAGAAAGGAAGAAAGTACGCATAAAAGAATGGAGAACCAAGCTCAAATCAAGGCGAAGCTAGTTCTAGTGTTAGGGCAAGGATGACTATTGATCAAATTCACCACAAATGTTGTAACGCTATCCTTGAGAGGCTCGCTAGGCCGAAAACCTGAAAGGGCGACCTAGGCAAAAGTTAGAGCATGAAAAATGATAAATCAAAAAATATAGCTCGCAAGGTTGAAAACCCTGAAGGGCCAACTTTGGCAAAAAGAGAGTGTCATTACCTGAGTGAACCTCATCCATGAACTACGTTGACCAGATTCCCATTCTTAGGATACGTAGGCAACTTCATTCTAAAGTTCGGTTTCAATCATATCCATCTTTCTCGTCTCAACCCGATCACCTTGTCTAATTCACGTCACCAGGTTCGCATTAATCCATGAGCTACATCGACTGCTGTACATGTAATGACCCCAAAGTGCGTATAGAAGGTTATCCTTATTTAATTAGGGGTTAATGTGTTTGTCATTGGAATTGAAGAACTATCCGTCGAGTTATGTCTTTGAAACTGGAGTTGGTGACCTTTACCGAATAATCTGAAAATTTTCCCCTCTGCTCGAGCGGAGTTGTTGGCGCTCGAGCGCACTTTTGGGGTTTTCAGTAATTTTGCAGGCGGACTAAAATTATGGGAGTGGTGATTTTCCGCTCGAGCGTAGAAGTGGTCGCTCGAGCGGACATATTTGTTGGTCTTCGCGCTCGAGCGCAAGGTTGGGCGCTCGAGCGGGTCTCCAAGTTGAGTTGTGTTTTTGAGGCACATGAGTTCGTTTTGGACGTTCTTATTAGTGTATTTGAAGTTTTCTTATTTTATTTTGGAGTATTGGTTGAGGTGGTAATATGATGGTAAAGTAAGATTGGACCAAAAGCTTTACTTAGAATAATTTGCCGGTGACCAGCCGTCACTCTTTGGTCCTTTTCTTTTTCCACACTTTGAATTTGGATGTGAGGTTAGAACCATTGGAAAGTTTATTTTCGGGGCTTCAATTTGAGCACAAGAACGACCTAAAACGGAGTTCGGATGGGAGAGTTACGCCTATTTGAAGTTTTGGAATCTGTGCTGAGAGCAGGTCCGCTCGAGCGGAAATAGTAGCGCTCGAGCGGGAATTACGGGACAGCAACTTTAAAAACGGGATTTTGAGATCATTTCTTATGTTTTCCTTTCCTCTCTTGATCCCTCTTGCCCTAAGACCGAAAACCCTAAGGTTTTGGTCCCCAAATACTTGCATTTCCCTTAGGTTTGAGTAAGATCTTCCACCAAGAAGTGAAGAAGGTAAGAAGATGAGCATTTTCAACCGATTGGAATTTCGAGATTTTGGAGAATTCTTCCCAAAGCTTTGCTCCTTGCTTGAGTCTTGAGGTAAGGGTTCTAAATTTCCTCAATACTTACATCTATGGATGGATTGATGGTAACTTTAGCATATAAATGCAAAAATCTTCATTTGTATTATCTAGGGCATATTATGAGATTTGGGGATTTAGAGTTTGAGATGTTGGAAGTTTAATTGGTGGGTTAAAATGATGAATTATGAATCCTAGATGTAGAATCATTGGGAAAATTGGAATTAAAAGTGGTGAATTAAGAAGTATGAATTTTATTAAAAATCCTCATTTTTATTCTTGAAACCCTAGATTGAGTTATAATGATACCCAATGTTTTGGCCCAAATTAGAAGTGGAATAATGAAATTGAGGTGTTGAATTGTATGTGTTCAAGTTTAATTTGAATTTGGAAATATTTGAAGATTATGTTTAAAAAATTACGAATAAACTTTATTATGAGCATGGTAAATCATGTTTTAATGAGAAAGGAAATTGGGGGAAAGATTTGTTGATAATATGGATGATGTAAACCTGGCTATGGAATGTTGAAATGAGCCTTGGCAACCTAAGTTGAATTATGATGAATTATATTCGGTGGCATTGAGTTGAATAATGTTAAATAGTGTGGGATTATATTGAGTTGTGTTGATTGAATTAAATGATGTTGTGCTATGATGGATTATGTTTGAATTACGTGATTTGTGTAGGGTTAGCTACAAGGGCGGACCACGCACCTGATCCTGTGAGTAATAGTACAAAGATATACATTTTATTTAGCATCGATAATTATTATCACTAACGCTCTGTTTCTTGTAAGTGTTACACAAACATGTTACACAAACATTTATGATAGTTAAAAGTCAATGTGAACGTTGAAAGGTCGGCATACATCGGTATGACTTTGAAATGACCGCTGCTCACGATGATGAATAATAATTCTCTATTATCTATAAGCAATTCTTAATGAATAAACGGAATTATGTTTATCTTTAAACCAAATATCTCAGATGAAACTAAGAATATTCCATTGTGTTACACATGGACCAAGTCGTTGAGAATCTATGATACGCATGTAAATGTTTAACATTATTACGAGACTCACGTTAGAATGTGGGTCATTCTGTCCTTATTAAGCAGAACGGTATTTTAAGAAAACTGATGTTATTTCTATTACTGTCCCGGTTGTGCTATGCATAACATGATATTAACTTCTGTTTGATTCAATGTATGTTTTGTGTCATAATGTTCGTTAATGACATTACGATTTCCGTCGATTACAATATTAGCATATGTGTTGATTGGAACTCAATGAGAATGAAATGTTGAAAAGATATACGTACATAGTAGTATGTTATGGGCCGTAAAGGCTTCCGGGCGAAAGGCTATTACATTATTTGGCGATCAATTTGCTCATTACGGAAACTAGACTCATGTGTGTGTGAGACATCTTTTCAGAATGTAGTTAACCATATACTTCTCTGATTATATACTTTATTGTTTGAGTTGAATATTACATGATTTACTTACTATTATTCACCGAGCTTGACTCACTTTATTTTATGTCTGCTTACAGAGGCACTCAACTGGGGTCAACCTTAACACCGTGGCTTCCAAGGTTGCCAAGCCTTGAGTATCTAGATTCTTAGGTGTTGACCGTTCAAGTTATGGAGTTTTGCTAAGTTTTTATTTGTACCCTAAGTGTTTATTAAGCTTGATGTATATGTATATGTATTTAGCTATCTCCAGATATACGTCAATGTATATTTATCTGCATTATGTTCTGTCTGTGATCCTGGCATAGTAGTGGTAGCTCAATGGATATTATTTTATACTATTATATGATATTAAATGCTTCCGTTCAGGCCCCATAGATAATATTTATCAGGTTTGGTGTCCATTTCGAATGGGTCATGCCCAAATTTTTAGGGGCGGATTTGGGGCGTGACAGTACATGTCATATACTTGCGTTGGGTAAGAAAGAACTAACTTGAATCAACAAGTGGAGCAATTTTCAATACTTGACCTTATCAATAGAATCTCTAACTTGAGCAAAAAAGGGAATTGAAATTGAGTTTTAAAGGAGCATAAATAATACTAGGGGCACCATGAGTGATCAGTTACCTTGAGCCTTTTTTCTGCTTTTTGGGTCAATTGTAAGTTTTGTTGTGTCGTGCCTAGTGTTTGTCTCACTCTGCGCTCTTCATCGAGTCACCATAGCATACTTGTTGCTCAAAAGCACTCTTCATTGAGTCACCCTAGCAAGTCTGTCGCTCAAAATTTCAACAGAGTGGCATGGTCAAAATTCCATACATGAATGTTCGCTCCAACTCGAAAACAAGTCCATGTGTGGAATTCATACACGAGTTGAGAGTGACCATACAAGGGGCATCGCGTTTATGATCATTGCAAAGTGTCTATGAGGAATCTGTCACTGCTTCGGAGGGGACTAGAGTAAGTTCTCAATATGTCAGAAGAGAAGCATGAGTCTGATTGGTTGGTAGCTATTCTAGGATCTGATGATCTTCATCGCACGTGCCTGCATAATGTTGAAAACAATGGCCAATGGCTGGACACTAGGGGCAATTTTCAGTACATCTGACCGGGTCATCCATAGAACAAAGGGCATGAACCAAACTGGTAGCTAGTGCTTGGACACTAGGGGCAATTTTTAGCACATCTAATTGGGTCATCATCTGAACAAGGGGCATGAACCCAACCTTTCCCTTAGTTCGCTCGAAGCCTTTTGTTGGGCACTTTTCCCTGGATTAGGGTGGGCTCACCCCCATGATGATTCTGATATGATTCAACTTTCAAAAATTATCTCCGACCATTTCAAAACTCTCTGGGGATTGCCATCTTCCCTCTAATTAATACATGTGTTTTGGATTATGCATACATGCTCATATACTCTAATTGATTTGAACTGCGTGATTGGTTGCTCTTGCTCTTGACTTTGTTCTACACTTAATAGAGTTTTGTCGAGTTGCCTCTCTTTGTGTTATATTTCAATGAGTTATGGCAAGTTGCCTTGCACTCATTTCATAAGGTACATTATGCACAAAACTATGTACTGCTCATTTCCCTCTGCATACCATTCATCTTGCATCGCATTGTTTTGTGCACCCTGTATCGCACTGTCCTATGCACTTTGTATTGCATTATCTTGTGCATTCTACCATGTATTGCACTATCTTGTGCACTTGCATCGCACTGTCTGGTGCAAACCTTGTATCACACTGTTTTGTGCATTTAACCTACATCGCACCTTCTACAGCACTGTCTTGTGCATTCACTTGCATCGTACTGTCATGTGCACCCACCTCACACTGTCTTGTACACTTGCATCGTACTATCTTGCGCACCCCATATCACACTGTCTTGCGCATTTGTATCTATTTCATGTATTCCACTTGCATTGCACTGTCTTGTGCACCCATTTAGCACTATTTTGTGCATTCACCTTGTATCGCACTGTCTTGTGCACCCATATCGCACTGTTTTGTGCAACTTGCATCGCACTGTTTTGTGCATTCTACCTACATAGCACTGTTTTGTGTATTCCCCTCACCGGCACTGTCTTGTGCACTCCCTGGGTCTACAAGACATTAAATCCTCTAAAGGTTTGTCGTGCCTAAACGACATCAATCGGTCTGGTATAGCCACTTGACTGTGTTTGTAGTGAGTTCTTAGGAGACCAACTGAGATGGTGGAAACTAGAGTTCGAGTGGCTGAGGCCTAGAACGCAAAGGTTCAGAATTTCCGAGACTAAAGTCTGGTTTAAATACCCAAGGGTGTATCCTTAGCTTGAAATCTATATGGCAGCCCCATAGGCTGAGGTAGCTTGTATGCGCCTCAATTCTGGATAATGAACCAACCTAGTCTGTCACCCTGTTGGAGAATAGGAAAAGTTGCAAACATAGCCAGGGACAAAAGTAGTACCTATGGTTTGGAAGCGCAAGATGCATAAAGAAATCTTGAAACCAAGAAGAAGAGAAAGATTCACAGCAGCATAAGGTGAGTCATCGCCAATTGCCCCTGTAAGGTACTTTCACTTCCTAGCTACTACATCACATTTATTGTCTATTAGATCACCTCTATGACATTGCATATAGAATTTATTGCATGTATCTACTGCATTATCTATTTCATCACCAAAGATCCTTTCGCATTAAGCTTAGTTTGGCATGTGCTCATACACTTTCCTCATTGAAACATGGTTCTGTCATGTGTAAGTATCCATGCTACGCCGAGGCCAGTATTGAGGGTGTCAACACCTTTTCTGTGTTAGACGTGGTCTGTTTTGTGTCCATGCCTTTTCTAGGTAAAATGTGGTTCGGCCTATGCCCCTTATTTACTACATCCATTGCATTCATTGCATCGTACTTTATCTTGTTGCATTCAGCATTTAGGATCATGATGTTTCCTCAGCAGATCATTCCTCACTTATATCATACCACCCAATTATTTGTACTCTTTCTCTTTTTTGCAAAAACATAGTTCTGCATGTGCTCACACCCCTTTCATGTTAAAACATGGTTTTGTTATTGTAAGCATCTATGCTGTCCTAAGGCCAGTATTGAGGATGTAGGCACTTAGCCTGTGTTAGGCGTCGTTTGGCTGTGCCCACTTCTTTTCTATATAAAACGTAGTTTGATTTGCATCTCCATCCCTTTATGATATTTGTGTGTTTTGCACTGCTTGTGGTTTGATTATATTATTGTATTGAACTACATATCATTTGCATTATTTCATTACATTGTGTATCATTTGCATCTTGCCCCTGAATTATGCTGGTTTAATTCCTTGCAAAGGGATGCATAGGTAGCTTGCGAGCATAACCATTTAATTTATTGTCTTGATTGTTTGCCCAAGTCTTACAGCCTTGTCAAAATGGGTCATCTTCGGCCTTTGACATTCACTCACGTCATTTCATGACTTCGAGTTCTGTCAAAGAGGGGCAATTGTAGACACCCCATTTTTGACCGCCCTTATGACTTGGGCGCCACCGTTTGCGCACTCAATAATGAATTTGTATATACTTGTCAAGTGCCTTAAGTCCTCAGCAGAATGTCACAACTTTGGGCCTTCAAACCCTACACACCTTTTGTCTTGTTTTGTACCAAAACCACAGTTTTTCAAGCCTAAACACCACAAACCCCGCTGCCACCAATGTGGGTCACAAATATTTGTGTATTTCCACCGGCCACTTGTGTATTTTTGCAGATATTTATGCCAGTTGTGGCAGCTATTTCCACAGGTGCATACATTTGCCCACACATGTATGTATGGATCTTTATGAGCGAGTTTCATGTTTTTCTATAAATAGAAGACCTCCCCTTCCATTTTTGAGGGTTGAAAATTTTGGAGCAAAAATATATATATATATATCTCTCTCTCTCTCTCTACAATTCCCTATCTCTCTTGCAAATTCTTAAGCCTTTGCCTATACACTCTAAACCAAACCTTGTGGTATTTGAGCTAAGGTACTTTGAGGGTGTGTAAATGTTGGTTTGTCACTTAGAAAGGGTTCTCCTCTTCAAGAGGTATAAGTCTTGGCTTATTTCTTTGATTTATTTTCTATTTTTCCTACTATTTTTGGATTGTTTTTGGGTTGTTTATAATCTGTATTTTTTTGCTGAAACTTGTGATTTAAGGAAATTGAGGGTGGAGGGGTGGATCACCCTTCTTTGCCCCTCACTTCTCAAGCCTTTGCCCTTTTATTTCCCACCTTTTTGTCAACTTTTTTTGAGCTTTTTAATACGGAATCTCAGAGGTTTTTCAGAGGCTAAAAACATGTTTTAAAGTCCCAAAAATGGAGAGGGTAGCCTCCCCTCCTTGTGCTTGTTTACTAGCTTAACTTGCTCCATGTTGTAGCTTATTGTTTTAGCTATTTTTGTATTAATTCCAACATGTTTTAGGACTGTTTTTAGTTGTTCATTGCATTTATTCCTTGTATTGCATGCTTGTAGTGTAATAGTCCTCATAGGTTTGGAGGTTGAAGCCTTAGCCACCAACCTATTTGAGTTGATAGTGTTTATTTCTTGCTTTCTATACTTGTGATCACCTCTAATCAATTCTGCAACCTCCCTCCTTTCTTGGATTTTTTTTCTTTGTATTGAAAGTTATGTCAAACCAAGTGTTTGTTTAAGCATAAGATTGATGCATTGTGCTTAATGGTTCAATCCCCTTGTAGGTTCATTTCCAACGACATGGTGTCTCTCTCATGCCCAAAACAACTCTTTGTTTGATATTTCTTTCCATTAGAGGACTTAAAGATCACTATTGGACTTAGTGAACTAAGGAATGGTTGGTAATTAAAATGAAGTAATAAAATTGGGACTAAAAATGATACAAGATAATAAGCAATTTGTTTTTCAATCGGATGTCAATTGAACACATGGAAACTTGAGGCATTTCATACTTGCTAGTGATGAAATGGTTTAAGTTTCCAAGGTCAACCGCTTCCCTTGATCAATCCATGATAGGGAGGAGGTTTGAGAGTCTTTTTATTGTTCATTTATTGAAATTGTACACCTTGGTTCATAGGCCATCATGCAATGAAATTGCATCAATCGATGGCTTGCGAATTGAGCTTGCCACTCTTTTGAGCTGTTTGATGATAAGGAGGGGTAAGGTGTACAAACATACCTTGAGAATACCCTATTTGTGCTCTATATGATTTCTAATGCAGCAGAAGGAACTAGGCTTTAGTGGTCGGCAGGCCACTTCTTTTGGACGGCAGGCTACCTTTTGTGGCCGGCAGACCACTACTTCTAGCCTGCCAACCACTTTTGTCAAATTGAGCAGCAACTTTTTGGAACAAAACAGGGCAGAGGCTGAGGTGAAAAGATGTTTTAACTATGCAACAAAGGCATATTAGCAAATGTAGCAATGGGCTTTTCGGTGGAAATCACAGATGCATGAGCATTCCTCGCTTCCCGGGACTGATTAGTTAGTTTAATTACTTATTTCATGTTGTATTCATGTTGTAATTAATTAGTTAATTCTAATTTGTAAATAATTAATTAGTGTAATTAATTAGTTAGTTCCATAGAATAGTCAATTAACTAATTGGTTTTGTAATAACTAGCTAGCATAGTTAGTTTATTCGTTTTGTAAATAGATAGTTAATTATCTTTATTTGGACCCTCCTGCTCGAGGGCAAGTAGTTGTAATAATGTGTATGTCTTCCAGCCCCACGTCTTTCTCCCTTTTATTTACTTGCTTATGATGGTTAGTTTAGGGCATCATTTTTTTTTAGCTTCTCTCATGCCTTGCATCCATTGTCTTGCATGCATTGAGCTCGGCACATCATTCTAATGTACATTGTAGTTAAACATTCTTTGAATACGTGCTCAGACCGCATGCTATCAAATTGATTCATATACCATATTAGTAGTCCAGCCTAGTAATTGCATATTGTATCTGTTGCATTAGTCATATTGCATAGTTCGGATCACGCATTATTCTAACTCTGTCATCTTTTTCGGCTTTGAGTACTAGGTGAGCTTTATTTGTTTTAAGCATATCGCATGAGTATGGTTGTTACCATGTCAAAGCATGTTCACCATGAGGCTAAGTGCTTAAATGATAAATTGTTTGAATGCCTGCGGATGAAGGCTAGTTGCTTGAATTGGGAGAGTTTGATTAATGTACACTTGAGCCCACTTTTTCAAGTGGCACATTCACAAACTCTTTTAAAAAACAAACATGAAATCAAATGTTCCAATTTTTGCAAATTAGTCTATACTTGTGTGCGTCACATAGTAAGTTAGCCTAACAAATTGGAACAAGAGCATATAATGTAAATAAGAATCACATCATGATTAGTAGAGGCCGATGTTTGATCGGGCAAGCAGAGGTGCTCAATTCATGACATTTCCCTCTCGTACCTAATTTTCCAAGCCGAGGCAATCTTGGTGATGATGGACACGTGACCTTTGGCACGAGTCATGGGTTGTCTAAATTTCTTAAAAATATTTAGGTGGCGACTCTGTATCTAGAAAAGTAGTCCATTTTTGGCATTTTGATTCAAAATTGATTTTCCAAACGATTTGCCAGATTTGGACTCTTTGGTGTTTATTTATTTCACATTGCATTTGTGAGATCAAATTCAGAACCACACAAGTCCAAACTGTAGGGCTTATCATCTTCCGAAAGGAGAACGAAAAGTTAAGCTACACCCATCAATTCTAATATCATTCCATACATCAGGGTATAAAGCATAAGTTCATAGTTCTAATAATTCAATTGGTTCAATCAACATGTCCACAATTTATATCAAGATAAAGAGTGTACAATTCCCAAACAAATTCCCACATAAACATTGCACATGATTAAGGTAATACATGTGTCAGTTGTTTCAGTGTTCTGAGCATTTTCTGAAACTAGGGTATAAACCCTTCCTTGCCTAAGATTGCTTCCCTTGGGAGTAGAAATCGCATTTGTCCTTAGTGTCATTACTAATCCAACCCCACTAGTAATAGGTCTATTATCGTTCGGGTGAGATTGTGGACAAGATTTAGCTAAGTGCCCTTTCTTTCCACATCTGTAACAGGCTCCTGATAGGCAGCAATAAATGCCCTAATGTTGTTTTCCACATTCTTTACACATAGGTACATCATTGTTCCCATTGTTTCCCCAGCTTATATTGCCAAACGTTCTTGGATTTGATTTTCATTTACAGAGGTCATTGAAGCACTGGTCTTTTCAACATTCTGTTTCTTTTGTTTCTTACTTTCCCATTCAGTTGATGATGTTGACTTTGATATTTTCAAGGCTACTATGTTTGCCTCAGACATTAAGGCCCTTTCAAGAACATCCACGTACTTAGTCAATTTCAAAATATTTACCCGGTCACGCACATCAATATCTAATCCGCTCTTAAATTTCCTTGGCTTTTTATAATCAGTATCTACCATATGGGTTGCGTATCGGGCTAGTTCAGTAAATTTTGCCTCATATTCAGCCACAGTCATATCACCCTGCTTAAGTTGTTCAAACTCATATACTTTCCTACCTCAGATCCATTAGGAAAAATATTTTTCAAAGAAAAATTCTTTGAATCTACCCATGTCAAACTTTCATTATAATTTCATACTAACATCAACCATCTTCTAACTTCTTCTTTAAGTGTGAATGTTGCCAACAAAACTTTTTGTGCCTCAGTATATAGAAATACTTCAAATATTTTCTTAGTTTCCAAAATCTAAGTCTCGGCTTTCAACAGTTCAATACCCTCTAGAAATTCCGGTGGCTTCATTTTATTATATTTCTATGTCAAAGTTATTATATCATTATTAACCAACTCCACTTGTATCGGGGACAACGAAGGAGGTTGCGATAACCATGTTTCGTGTTACGTTAATTAACCTTAGTTATGATTGTGACTAGGTGCCTGATATGATTTTGAGTGCCAATTATATGATTATATGTGTTTTTGAATTTCTATTTGTTCATCGTAGGAAAATCTGTCCAACTTACTACTATAATTTGAAAATTGTAGACCGTAGAGGCGACATAAATTGGAATTATCTGTATCATTGCGATTAGCATGCTTTTTAAAGCCTACGGTGAGATTTAATTAAAAATTGATTCGGATCAAAATAATTAGATTGAGTTGATTAAATTAAGCATAATTACTTAGCCTTAATCAAATTTGATTAGGCAAGCATATATAAGAACCTAATTACACTCATGCTCATTCTTTTTTAGCTCATTTTCATAACCTGGCTGAATATATACTCTAGAGAGAGAGAGAGAGAGAGAGCACAAACTTGAAGGTGTGAACTAAAAGCTTGGGAATTTGGAAGCTAGGCTTAAGAATTAGCCATAATTAGAAGGGTTGAAGCTTCTAGGTGAGTAATTGAACTCAAATTCATGAGTTTAAGTTCATAACTAAGTGAATTCAAAGTATATATAAAGTTAAATACATGAATTAAGCTAATCTTGGTGTAGCTTGCTTTTCGTGCTCATTTCGGATACGACTAACCCAATAGTTTGGACTCCCGTGGTTCTGAATCTGATTTCACAAGTGTAATGTGAAATAGATAAACACAAATGAGTCCAAATAAGGGAATCTTTTAGAAAATCGATGTTTGAATCAAATGCCAAAAATAGACTGTTTTTCTAGATTATAAAGTTGCCACCTAAATATTTTTTTAGGAAATTTAGGAAACCTGTGACTCGTGCCAAAGGCTACTTATCTGTCATCACCAAAGTGTCTCGGCTCGGGAACTTAGGTATGAGAGGGGAAGGTCATAAATTGAGCATCCCTCTCACACGATCAAAGATCGGCCTCTGCTAATAATGATGTGATTTTTATTTACATTATATACTCTTGTTCTAATTATTAGCTTTTTTTACTATATGAGAACAAACAAGTATAGACTAATTTTCAAAAATTGGAACACTTCGATTTCATGTTTGTTTGAAACAAGTATGTTGAATACGCATCACCAGACTAAGTGAGTTTGTATGTTAATCAATTTATCCCAATTTTAGTAATTAGCCTTCATCCGGGCATGAAAACAAGTATATTAGTTAAGCACCTAGCCTCATGGTATTATGCTTGGCATGGCAACAATCACACTTATATGGTATACTAAAACAATAAGTGTTCACCTAGTACTCCAAGGCAAGCCAAACAAAGCAAAATAATTAGAAAACATGCATGCTCCTAACTTATGCAAAATGACTAATGCAACACATGCAATATGCAATTTTTATAGGCTCAACTATGAGTATGGTATATGATCCAATTCAAGACATGATAAATCATGTTTTTCAAGCGATGAAATTGAGATTGACATTGGTTAGTATGATGAGCCGAACCCAAATGCATGTGAGATGAATGTATGTGAACATGAGAATGCTAAGTAAATATGATGCTCTATGCTACCATCATAAGCGGGTAAATAAAAAGGAGAAAGAAATAGGGGTTGGAAGACATACACCATTATTACATATTTGCCTCATGCAAGAGGGTCTGAATAAGTGTCCAAATGTTCGGATTAACTAATTATTACAACATCATACGAATAAATTAATTGAACTAACTATCAATTAGCTTTTTAAGTTATTACAACAAGGGTACTACAATAATTACATCAATGTAATATGAACAACAATAATTACAACAAGAATAATTACAATAATGATAATTATAATATTAATACAAATAACAATGAGGCATAATGGTTGCATACACAATGTCCAAAAGCTGCTCTATCTACCCAGATTGCTCTGTCTCACCCTCAGCCATTGCTCTCTATTTCTACAAAAAAAAAAAAAAAAAAAAAAAAAAAAAAAAAAAAACTCACTGCTTGCCAAACAATGGGAACCGGCCGGCCCCAAATGAGATCCGGTCAGGTCAAAAAAGTGTCGGTCGTACCCTAATTTTATGCCAAAAAATGTTTTGTGCTCTGAGGTGAGAACAGTGCAGACAGAGCCTTTCTAGGCCCTATTTGTTCCATTTGCTCCTCTCTGTCATGGGAAACTCAAGAGAAGAACGATTTCGAGTTCGAAACCACCAACAACACATTTGGACAAAATTGAATAAATGTAATGGAAAACCACCCCTCCCTCTTATTATGAAGGCTCAAAGAGGGAAGTAGACACACTCTAAGTCTTATCAACATACCACGGATTGATACGTGACAATTCTCGAAACAATGGACTCAACATAACGTTCGGCCAAATCTAACCAACTCTAAACATTTTCTTTATGTTAGTTTAGTTCATTTTAAGTCGATTTTATTAGTCCTTTCCATTCTTTAACCAATTTGTCCAAAGTGATGGTTAAGTCCACTAAATGAGAAGAAACATCAAATGAGAAATGATCCTAAGCATGAAAGACAGCCTATGCCTTGACGATGAACCTCCATAGAGATTAAGCCATTGAGCATAAGTCTCTTTCCCATGCCTTGAATAACCAACAATTGGTTAAAGTGACTCTCAAACAAAAGAAGAGAAGAAAAAGAGAGGTCACAGAAATGATTATGGATCAATTATTAGAATGAGACTCTTCAACATGAAAATTAAACAAAGAAAAGCTAACAAAGCATGGGTAACACAACACAACAAGCTAGATATGAGGACTCACAATACAACAAGCTAGATATTCAAAGCATACACTAATTAAATAAATTAGGACAGCCTTAAAACAGCCCCTAATATGCTAAAAACAGTAGCCAAGAATCATGTTAAAGAGCATAAAAAATAGGAAAGAACAAGACAATGCAAGGCTAGTGAACAAAAGAAATGAGAGGTGGCTAACCTCTTCATTTTTGAGACCTTAAACCATATTTTTTAGCCTTTTTCAAACCTTGAAAATCAGTTTAAAAGGCAAAGAAAAGAGTGTAAAACATGGGTGTGAGCTATGAAGTAGATTGCAATAAAGGGTGTTAACCCCTTTCTACCCTTTGATAGCTATTCAAACACAAGTTCCAACACTTGAAATAAGATCAAAACAATACAAAAACACAAGAGATAGGCAGAGAACAACAGAAATGAAAGCAATATAAAGGTGCTAAGCTTATACCTCTTAAAGAAGGTAAGCTCTTGTTTGTGAACCAAACTTGGTCCAAGCATATTCTCAAGCTTGAATTGTGATTCACAAAGCTCAACCAAGGTTCTAAGTTGTGGTTCCAACGTTGTGTGTAGTGTATAGATATGGTGTATGGATGATCAAATATCTTCAAAGTTAGCTTGCACAAGAAGAAGGAGCTCTCAACTATGTTTTTGCTTCTTTGAAATTTTTTCAACCTCTAACACTGAGACATATGCTCGTATTTATAGAATTTGAGCAAAAATAGGTCGAAAATATCTGCAAAAATGGACAGCTGGCTGATTCCCACCCATAACAGTGTTTCTCACTAAAGAGAGCCGGTCGGCTTTCAATGACCACAGCCGATTCCCAATGTGCTCCCCTGCTCCTCTGTTTCAAACTCAATGTAGGGTGGCACAATGTTCAAAAGTGTATTTCTGGGGTAAGAACAGTATGAATATGAAAGGTTTGGGATTGGTTTGGGAGCTTGAACTTAAATCCCTCGTTGAGAACTCAAACCACACTCAACGCAACTTTCATCATCGAGTGCGTAGGACAAAATATCCAAGTCTTGCGGGCGATCAAAAATGTGGTGTCTACAGTTGCCATTCTTTGACAGAGCTCGAAGTCATGAAATGACGTGAGTGAATGTCAAATCCCAAAGACGACCCATTTGACAAGGCCGTAAGACTTGGGCAAGGAAACAAATCAAAATACAATTGCCAAAGGTTGAACCCGAAGGTTGCCTACGTATCACTTTGCAAGGAATCAAACCAACGCAGTTCAAGGGCAAGGTACACAATGAAATGTAAGAAACATAACTTATGATCATGCAACCAAACAATGCAATGAAACAAGAACGTAAATAACAAGCAACAAAACAATGCTATAAATAAAAGCAAGTATACAACTTCTGAATGAAAGCAGAACAACTCAAGTTATGTCTCACACGAAGAGAGGTGAGTAAACAAACAAGGGAACAAAGAGAGTGCGAACCAAACCATGTCCTGTGCAAGAAAGACACCAGCCTAACTACGTCTCACACAGGGAAAATGGAGGGCAATACGAATTCCCACCAACTATCCTGTTTATCGCTAATGAGACTCGATTGGGCCACAAAACATACGGCCAGGCCCAAAAATGAAAGGCCAGGTCTAAAAGGCACTACGGACTTATTTTTCATTGAAACTCGGCCAGGTTTAAACAAGACACGGCCAAATCTAAACAAACCCAACCGGGACCAAAGAATAGCTTTCAAGTCCGACTTCAAATGGGCATACCTCCCTCATCCGAACTTGGTTTTAGGTGATTCTCGAGTCTACATTGAAGCCCCAAAAGCCGACCTTCCAATGGTGGTAGCCTTACATCTAAATTTTAAGTGCAAAGAGATATGCTTAATTTAGTGAAGGTTATTCATTTCTTTCTTAACGATTTGATACTCAACCTTTTCCTAAACTAGTTTTCTTCCATCTCCTCCCATTTCCTTCAACCCCAAACCTATAAATAAGATGCTTTTAAATATTTTTCAAAGAGTTCACCTCCCTTCTATTTATTTCCACTTTGTCCGCATCGATTTCAAAAGTGCGAGATTTTAATCGAAATGCATGCCTCAGAACATTATACGGACATTCGGAAAATATTTTGTAAAAAGGGTTTTAAGGTCTAAAATAGTTTGTCTAAAATGAGGTGTAAGGTTTGGGATTACAGCTCGAAACCAAATTCTTTTGCTAATGATCCGAACGATTTGCATAATGTAACTTTCATCATCGAGTGCTCGGAATGTGGCACCCAAGTCTTAAGGGAGGTAAAAAATGTGTTGTCTATAGTTCCCAAGCAGTTTTTTATCTCAGGGCGTACAAGAACACGACCCTGAGCGATTTTCTCAGTACGCTTGAAACGTGTTCCTAAGCTATTTTTATCTCAGGATGTGCAGGAACAAGAGCTTGAGCGGCTTTGTCAGAACACGTAAGACACGTTCCCGAGTTGTTTTTTTATCTCAAGGCATGCAGGAACACAACCCTGAGCCATTTTCTCAGGATGCGTGAAACGTGTTCCTGAGCTATTTTTATCTCAGGGCGTGCAGGAACACAACCTTGAGTGGTTTTCTCATGAAGCATAAGACGCATTCCCAAGCTATTTTTATCTCAAGGTGGGCAGGAACACAACCTTGAGTGGTTTTCTCAAGATGTGTGAGATACGTTCCTGAGTGATTTTTATCTCAGGGCATGCAGGAGTCTCTTCCTCTTCTCACGATTTCAGCATAATTAGAGTGTATCCTTCCTCACACGATTTTAGCGTGTTTGGAATTTGTTCTTTCTCTTCTCATGATTCCACCATGGTTAGAGTGTGTTCTTCCTCACATGATTTCAACGTGTTTGGAAGTTGTTCTTCTTCTCCTCATGATTCCACCGTGGTTGGAGTATGTTTTCCCTTTTACGCGAAACGTAGTTTGGTTTGCTTTTTTTTTACCCTTTCTACTCGAGGCATAGTTTGGGGTGAATCTTTTCCCCGTTTCAATGCGAAGCGTAGTTTGGTTTGCATTTTTCACCCTTTCTGCATGAGGTGTAGTTTAGCTTGCATCTGTTTACCCTTTCTATGCAAAGCGTAGTTTGGTTTTGTATCTTTCACTTTTCCTACGCAAGGTGTAGTTTAGTTTGTATCTTTCACCCCTTCTACGTGATGTATAATTTGGGTTTATTCCCCCCTCATCTTCATGATTTTCGGGCAATTTGCTCATTTATGGCTTCAATTATTACATTGCATTCTTTGTTATTTACATCATGTCCCCTAATAAATGGTCAAATTTCCTGCAAAGGGATACGTAGGCAACCCTTGGGTTCAACCAACTGCATGCACATTTTTTTTGTTTGCCCAAGTCTTACGGCCTCCTCAAATGGGTCATCTTAGGGCTTTCACATTCACTCACATCATTTCATAACTTCAAGGTCTGTTAAAGAGGGACAATTGTAGACACCCCATTTTGACCGCCACTAAGACTTGGGCACTTCATTCTGAACACTCGATGAAATTTTATATTGTGTAATCTTTCGAATCTTCAGCAAAAGAATTCAAAATTTAGTTTTGAACTTCAACCCCAAACCTTGTACCCTATTTGAACCAAACTTGTTTTTCTAGCCTGACCACTCAAAAAGCAGAAAAACCAAAAAATGGCCAGCAAGCCACATTTTTTTGGCCGGCCGTACATCCTCTTGGCTGGCCAGCCATGTTTAGCAAAGTAGATATTTTGCAATAACAGGCTGCTCTCATGCGCAGGATTTCGCCATTGCTCATTTGAAGATATTTCCGTTGGAAAGCGGTTAAAAATCTATAAAAGACCACCTCACCTCGTAGTTTAGGATAGAACAATTTCCCAAAGGCTTAGAGGAATACCCAAAGCTTTTCTCTACCCTCTTGATTATTGATACACTATAGATACACCATTAAAGCTCAAACTTGAAGCTTTTTGCTGAAGTTTTGAACTTATTTCAGATACTTGAGAGTGTGTGGATTGAAGTTTGTGAACCAAGAAGCTCTTCCTCTTTTCAAGAGGTTGATCTTTGAATTCTTTTCATTGCCTTTTCTTTGATTCCCTTGTTCTTCATCATCTATTTTAAACATTGATTTTCAGAGTTGTTTTAAGCTTAAAAATGTGATTTCAACCTTGTTAAAGGTGGAAGGGTTAGCCACCCTTCCATTTTCTGATCCATAGTTGTGCTCACTTTGTTTTCTCCAGGCTTTTGTTCATTTTTCTTCACTTTTAGATTGATTTTATCACTATTTTAATTAGTTTTTGTATGAATATGGACTACATATATGTGTTTAAAGCTTTAAATAGATAGCTTAATCCTTGAATCTATCTCTCTTCTTCAAAGTTGCTATAAGCTTTCTTCTAGTTCCATCTTTGAAGCATGGAAATGCATGTCTTATCTATATTCCATGAGTAGGAAGATGAGCATACAACTCTTTATCACTTTCATTCATTTACTTAGTCTTCTTTTAATTTTGTTTTGAAGCCATATGAGAGCTCTTGCATCGAAGGTGTTAGAAACTCTCTTCTAGTTGCTTTTCAAGCATGGAAATGGGTTTTAATCCATGTTCCATGAGTAGAAAGAAGAGTCTCTAATTACTTCCCTCAATGATGTAATCTTTTGTTAATAAGCTTCTGTTTCAAACATGGCTAACCTCTTCTCTTCAAATTTGAGTGCTCTTTTACTCTTATTTTTCATGAGATATAGTAGGTTTTAGCCATCTCTTTGAATACTTTCTTAATTAGCCTTAGTTTTGTGCCCATTGAATACTCCGTCCCGTTGCTTCATGACTCATCATCTAAATACCCTTGGGATGTTTGATGAGTTGTAAAACAAACATATTCCCTCCTTGAAAATCTTCATGACAGGAGAGAGCATGAAGGATGAACATCTTTTGGAAACCCTCAGTTTTGCTCTGTTCTAATTTCACATGAGGGTTTTCATCCAGAAACAATGGCTGGCCGACCAATTCTTTTGTACGACAGTGGTGGTTTTTTAGCAAATAGAGTAGATCTTGAGGCCAAAACAGAACTGTTTTCTGACTGCGAACAGGGCAATTTTTGGCAGCAAGCAGAGGGGTTTCCAGAGGATGTTCTTGCTTGTGCGCATGCGATTCCTCGTAGCTCATTTAATTCCTCATATTATTCGCTTTTGAGATTCTTATTTTGTAATAATTAGTTAATTAGGAAATTTGGACCCTCCTGTGCGAGGGCAAATTTGTAACACTTGATGTATGCCCTCCAACCCCCATCTTTTTCTCCTTTTTATTTAAATTCTTACCATAATTGTACAACATCATATTTTCTTTTATCATTCCTATGCTTTGTATCCATTTTTGCATGCATTAAGGTTCGGCTCATTAAACATTTTCTTACTTGATTATGTGTGCTACTTCATGCTTTGAGTTGTTTCACATGTCATGTTAGTAGCCGAATCTAGTAATTGCATTCTTGCATGTGATGCATTAGCCACTTTGCATATTAGGATCATGTATTTTTCTAACTATCTTCTTTTCTTCGGCTTGCCTCGTTTGAGTACTAGGTGAATATTTCTTTACTTTAGCATATCATAAGTGTGTTTGTGTTATGTTACCATGTTGAGCATACTACCATGAGGCTACTCGCTTACTTGAAACATCTCTATGAATGCCTATGGATGGAGGCTATTTTGCTTAGATTAGAATGACTTTGATTATTGTACATATGAGCTCGCTTCTCCTTTGAGTTGAACATATTCAAAACCCTTTTCAAAGAAAGCATGAATCAAAGCATTCCTAAGTAACTGAAGTGGTCTATACTTGTTTGCTTCGCATAGTAATGGTAGTATCATATATCATTAGAACATGAGCATATAATGTACATAAAGTTCACATCATGACTTAGTAGAGGCTGACCTTTGATTGGGTGAGTGGGATGCTCAATTCATGTCCTTCCCCTCTCATACCTAAGTTCCCGAACCGAAACACCTTGGTTATAACGGACAAGTGGCCTTTGGCACGAGTCACGGGTTTCTTAAATTTTTCAAAAATACTTAGGTGGCGACTCTGAAATATGGCAATGCAATCCATTTTTGGCATCTCCGATGATTAATTGATTTTCTAAGATTTGCTGGACTTGGACTCTCATTCGTTTTTTTTTTTTTTTTTTTTTTCACATTACACTTGTGAAACCAAATTCAATTACCACGGGAGTCCAAATTGTAAGGCAATCGTACCCGAGGAGACTAAACCCCCCCGGGGAGACTAAACCCCTCCGAAGAGCGCGAAAAACAACTACAGTGGCCTAATATAAAGAGAGAAATTGTTGAATTTGTATCTAGATGCCTTCAATGTCAAGAAGTTAAAGTTGAACATCAAAGACCGGCAGGGTTGCTTCAACCTCTCCCTATTCCAGAATGGAAATTGGAGCACATAACCATGGACTTCATTGTTGGATTACCTTAGACACCTAGATGTATGAATTCTATTTGGGTTATTGTGGATAGGTTAACTAAATCGCCATTTTCTTCTTGTTAGATTTTTTGTAATTCTTATAGACTTGCTACCATTTATATCAATGAGATTATTCATTTTCACAGAGTTCCAAAGATTCATTCTTTTCGCATGTGATCCTAAGTTTGTGTCCAGAATTTGGTAAAGTCTTCAAAAGTTGATAGGAACAGAGTTGAGATTCAATACTAACTTCCATTAACAAACTGATGGACAATGTAAAAGAACCATTCAAACCTTGGAAGATATGCTTCGGATGTGTGCTTTAGATTTTCAATGTAGTTAGGAAACCTATTGCCATTGGCGGAATTTGCATATAGCAAAAGTTTTCCATGCTAGCATTGGTATGGCACCATATGAAGCTTTGTTTGGTAGAAAATGTAAATCTCTGGTTTGTTGGACAGAAGTTGAGGATAGAGTCTTACTCGGACCTGAAATATTGCAAACAACCACCAAAAATATTAAGATCATTAAATAAAAGCTCAAAATCGCGCAAAGTTGACAAAAGAGTTATGCAGATCAAAGAAGAATCATGTGTTCATTAGAGCGACTTCAATGAAAGATCAGGCAAGATTTCGGAAGAAAGGCAAGTTATCACCTCGGTATATTGGGCTGTTTCAAATTTTGGAAAGACTTGGCCTAGTTGCGTATCGAATAGCTTTAACACCGGAAATGAAACAATTACGCAATGTGTTTCATGTGTTGATATTAAGAGGTTATCTTCGGGATCCGTTTCACATTATTGATTATCACCAGATAGCTCTTGATGATAATATGGAATACAAAGAAAAGTCGATGCAAATTATCAACCGACAAGTGAAGCAATTGAGGAGTAGAGCAATTCCTATGGTTAAAGCAAAGTGGAAATAACATTATGTCAAGGAAGCCACATGGGATAAAGAAGATGAAATGAGGCAAAGGTATCCCAAATTGTTTCCGACACAAGGTAACGCAAGTTTAGCGGACCAAACTTCTTAAGAAGGAAACACTGTGATAATCCCACCACGTAATATACTTATATTTGTTTAATTTTGAATTATGATTATGTGCTTTGTGTTTAATTTGTGTATATTTGTTTTATTTGTGAATTATATGTTATCATTTATGCTTTTAATTTAAAATTGAAGGCCTTAATGACTTCAAAAGCCAAAATTGACAAGTTCAACTAGGCTGGCGTAATTTTTGGGACCTATTGAGAAATTTGATTAAAATTTTATTTAGTTCAAAAAAATTAAGTTTAGTTTAATTAACCTTATGCCTTAATTAGTTAACTTAATCCCTAATTAGCATCCTAAGATAATCTATATATATATATTAAGAGAAGAGAATTACGGGACTTTGAACTCAAATTTGCTTGAGCAACATTTTAGAGAGAGAGAGAGAGAGAGAGAGAGAGAGGAGCTCAATTTTAGAGAGAGAAGAACTTGATCTTGAAGAATTTGCAAGAAGATTGGAGAACTAAGGAGAGGAGTCAAAGAATTTGCTAGAATAAGTGTAATTGAAATTCATAAATTTAAGTCACCTAGCATGTGAATTCAAGAAGATTATGAGATTAAACACAAGAATTGAGCTAAAAGGATGATGAATTTGAAAGCAAAGCATACATGCATGCATGATTTTGTGAAGTTCCATCATTTTTAAGCATAATTTTGCTATCTATGTTTGAATTGAGAGTTGAATCATACATGCACCCATAATTTTTAATGTTTTGAGATTTAATTTCATGTTTTGGAAGTTAAGGAAAACAGTCTGAAGCTAATTTATACATGCATGGAAATTTGAGTTTCAATTATGAAGAATTTATGAAGTTTTGAGCTAAGGGTTTGAAATTGACTACATATTCATCTTTGAAAAGTATTTTCAAGTGTTTGGACAAGCCATGCAAGAGGTTTTTCTTTGGAATTGATTTTTGTGCATTTTTCTTCATGTTTAGAAAACCCAAAATTCGACTTCGTTGCTCGAGCGATGAAGTCACCTCTTGAGTGCACAATAGAGCTTGCAGTATTTTTGCAGAGCATTTCACCATGCTTGAGTGACCTCAGTTCATTTTGCACATGGCTCGAGTGACCATCGAGCTTAGATTTTGTACATCCAGTACTTTTGCTGACCCTACAGTCTACTCAAGTGAGCAACTGTGCGCTCGAGCGAATTGCCTTGTTTCAGCATGTTTTGAAAAGTTATATTCTACTTATATCTTTGTTCTCATATTCTTCTAAACATTCCTAGGCATGAATTAAGCCTCGTGAATGAAGTAATGAGTTAGAATTGGACTTAAAGGAATTGGATAAGTTAAGAATGATTCTATTAAACCATGAGTTACAATGTGTGTATGTTTATGTGTTATATATGTTAATTCATGAGACGTTACAATAACGTAATCTATGTGAGTAATATCTTAGTAAATATATTTTTGTATATTCTATTTTCTGAATGTCCAATGTGGTAAGCTTTTCTAACATATGATTTCATGAAAATGAATGAGCTTCTATGTATTCGATCAATATGATATCTATTATGGAATTGGATAAGTACAAATGTGTGAGATGGACCTAAGGTCATTCTGTATATCTGATAAGATGAACCCAAGGTCGTTCTGATTATCTAATAAGTCGAGATATTAGTTATGTGTTAACCAAGTGGTCATTATACAACTGTAATCAATTGGACCCAAGGTCATTCCGTCAAGTTATGATATGTTCTACTCTGCACATCTGTTATATGTTGGACCAGAGGTCGTTTCGTTATGAAATGAATATGATATGGAAATGATTATGTTTAAGTAATAAAACTCATTCATATGACCCCTTTACTTTGATATTATTCACTGGTCTCTAGCTTACTCCATTATATATATATATATATATATATGTGAGCAGCGGGATGTCTAGCCTTAGAGAAGTTTGATGATTACCCGAGTCTTGTGAAGGCAACCATGGAATGCCTCTGAGATGAGGCTCTTGTCTTTTGTCTTTTGTTTTGGTTGGTCATGTTTGACTATCTTTTGTTTGCAAGAGTTTAAGGTTGTAAGTTGTTGAATTGTACTCTCATGTATAAGTCTTTGACCATGTAGTCTAAAATGAATGTATAAACAATATGTGTGTGTGCATGAATGTGAGTTATTAACATATAAGATGTTTTTGTTTATGCCATTTATGCACAACTCATTAGACAAAATTTTATTATTCTTATTCTGCTTCTGGCCCCATACATTTAATTATATTTTGAATTCATGTCTGAGGCCATAGATAATCTCATAATCATTGGCCGGTTATGATCTAAATGTTGGAACAATCTTCTGTGTAAATAAAAAAACTTGAAATAATTCAAACAAAATAAATAAATAACATACCGAATTTATTTCATTGAACCGAATAAATAATTTAAAACCAAGTCAAGTGTGTGACACTCTGTCCTTAAGATGATTCGCCCACTTCTGGTGCTTACGGTTAAGTGGCGCCTATCTCCCAAGATACAATGATCTTCACAAATTTATAGAAGCACTTCAAATAAATTTGTTCGTAACTAGAACCTTGTGTTCTATAACTCTCTAAATTTATTCCTAATCTAGAATGAAGATTAAAATGCAAAATAAAATTTGGACAGAAAGAGGGTTTTTTTTTTTTCCATCGTTCTATCGATCCAAGACTGTTGAAATGAATTAATATATATATAGGCAACTTTACTCGACTAACAGTGCAATCTGCTTATAAACAGATTCTAACCTGCTTCTAACATTAATATTCAAACTTCAAAAGTAAACCGTTAGTGGACCAATTTAAACTGTTGGAGCATTAGGTTTATTTATTATTTAAATTATTTCAAATATATATATATATATTAAACTAAATAAATATATATATTAAACTATTGAAATAGTTAAATAAATAAATAAATAAAGAGGTACAAACTTTAGGAAACTTTTAAGGAATCTAAAATTTGAATTTAGAATTAAATTAAATTCTCACAATTACAAATTTTAAGAAACCACTTAGGAACCCAAAATTTGAATTTAGAATTAAATTAAATTTTCACAATAATTTTTTATTGAAAAAATTCAAAAGAATTTTATCAATTGAAAAATTAATGTTAGACCAAACCGACGCCAACTTCCCATTCACTCATAAATGGTTTTGACGTTCGCCTTCACTGTGACTTGCCACGCAAGGACCACGCCACCTCTTCGACCCACCCCAAAAGACGTTTAGTCCACTCTATTTTGGGCTCAAAGTCGGCCCAAAATATGCCATATATAAACCAATTTTCCAACAATCCCCCACATGAATGGAATTTGACGGAGAAAATGCAACAACATGATCTAATCGAGAGTTTAGAAATTGGAAATATTCTCGCAAAGGATAGGTAGCTTTTAGCTTTGAACCTTCCTTGTGAGACACTATTGGATTTACTAGCTAACCAAAGGAACATGATGTCTTGAACTCAAATTGCTTGTGTAAACCAAGACAATAGAACTCACACAAGATATCCCTGCATACGCTTTAGTTCTCACTATTGTGTTCATTTTGGCCCTGAACAACCTGGTCTTCATGAGTGCTCTAGAGAATTGTAGCCCTTCACAAATCTCACAGAACCGGCCCAGTTCACACTTACATAGGTTATGCTTATGAAGAGTATCCTGCCATACTCCGCTAGGTTTACCTAGATATAAGAATCATTAAAAGTTTTACTTAACCTAAAACGCTGCAAACATCACTATTTCATCAAAGAAATGGGTAGGAGTTAGACTCCCCAGTGTTCCTTCTGAGTCATTCACAACTCGATTGTCCCTTTGAACCTAGATCTTGGAATCTCCAGTCAACTAGGTTGGGTTGCCATTGTGGTAACTCTTTTTTAATAGGCTTAAGTCTTATTTCCCTCGATGAATTCTCAACTAACTCTCTTGCTAACCCTTTGGTTAGTGGATCCGCTATGTTGTCTTTAAACTTAACATATTCTATGGAAATAATTCCATTAGAGAGTAGTTGTCTTACGGTGTTACGCCGATTTATTTAATGTGTCGTGACTTACCGTTATACATATGACTCTATGCTCTACCTATAGCTGATTGACTATCGCAATGTATGCATATAGCAGGCACCGGTTTTGGCCATATTGGAATATCTTCAAGGAAGTGGCGAAGCCATTCTGCTTCTTCCCCTGCTTTGTCTAAGGCTATGAATTCTGATTCCATAGTAGACCTAGCAATGCAAGTTTGTTTGGAAAATTTCCAAGATACAGCCGCCCCACCAAAAGTAAAGACATACCCACTGGTGGACTTCGAGTCTCTAGTATCCGATATCCAATTTGCATCACAGTATCCTTCAAGTACTGCTGGATATCTAGTAAAATTAAGCCCAATGTTACGAGTAAATCAGAGATATCTAAGAACCGTTATAATTGCTTTCCAGTGTTTTACTCCCGGATTACTCGTATATCTACTTAATTTACTTATTGCATAAGCTATATCTGGGCGAGTGCAGTTCATCAAGTACATTAAGCTTCCAATAATTTGGGCATACTCTAATTGAGAAATACTTTCCTGTATATTCTTAGAAATATACAAATTAACATCTACAGGAGTTCTAGCAAGATGATCATCATCTTTGCTGAATTTGTCAAGTATTTTCTCAATGTAATGAGATTGTGACAAAGCATATCATTCTGATATTTTGGTAATTTTCATACCAAGAATTACATCAGCAATGCCCATGTCCTTCATGTCAAAATGTTTATTCAACATTTTCTTAGTAGTTTTAATCATATCATTATTACTATCAATGATGAGCATATCATCTACATAAAGACATACAATGACATAACCTTTGTCTGTGTTTTTAATATAAACACATTTGTCACACTCATTAATTTTAAATCCATTTGACATCATTGCCTTGTCAAATTTCTCATGCCATTGCTTTGGGGCTTGTTTTAAACCATATAATGATTTAACCAATTTACACACTTTCTTTTCTTTCCCTAGAACAGAAAACCCTTCTGGTTGTTCCATGTAAATTTCTTCATTTAACTCACCATTTGAGAAAGCGGTTTTAACATCCATTTGATGAATTTCTAGATTGTATAGAGATGCAATGGCAATTAGCATTCTAATGGATATTATTCTAGTAACCGGTGAATATGTGTCAAAGTAATTTAAACCTTCTTTCTGTCTAAAACCTTTGACTACAAGTCTTGCCTTGTATTTGTCGATTGATCCATCTGCTTTCAATTTTCTTTTGAAAATCTACTTGTACTCAAGAGGTTTACAACCTGGTGGCAAATCCACCAATTCCCAAGTGTGATTTTGCAAGATAGATTCAACTTCACTGTTGACAGCTTCCTTCCAGAAAGGAGCTTCAGGATTGGACATAGCCTCTTTAAAGGTTAAAGGCTCATTTTCTAACAAATATGTTAGAAAATCTGGACCAAACGATTTTGAGGTTCTAGCACGTTTACTACGCCTAGGTTCCTCTTCCTCATTTTGATCTAACTCTTGTTCTTGATCATGTTCATGATCATTACTAGTAATAGCATCAAAAGATCTTTTGTTATTACTAGTCTCTTGTCCAGTCTTATTTGGAAATACATGTTCAAAGAAAGATGCATTCCGAGACTCAATAATAGTATTTACATGCATTTCGGTATGTTCTGATTTATGAATCAAAAACCGATATGCATTACTATTCTTCGCATAACCAATGAAAATGCAATCAATGGTCGTAGAACCTATCTTAGTCTTTTTAGGACTATGAATAGCCACTTTAGCCAAACACCCCCACACTTTTAAGTATTTGTAGGATGGTACTCTACCATGCCACATTTCATAAGGTGTTTGATTCACTTTCTTTCGGGGTACTTTATTTAAAATGTAATTAGCAGAAAGTATTGCTTCCCCCCACAAGTTCTGAGATAATCCAAAACTGATTAACATGGCATTCATCATTTCTTTTAAAGTCCTATTTTTCCTTTCAGCAATTCCATTTTGTTGAGGTGAGTAAGGAGCGGTGGTTTGATGAATTAGTCCATGTTCTTTACAAAACTCACCAAAAGGTGATTCATATTCATCACCTCTATCACTTCTAAGTTTCTTGATTTTCTTACCAAGTTGATTTTCAACTTTATTCTTATATTGAATGAAAGTTTTCAAAGCTTCATCCTTGGTTCGAATTAAATAAACATAACTATATCTAGTATAGTCATCTATAAAAGTGATAAAATACTTTTTCCCACCTCTAGTTTGAATTGATTTAAAATCACAAATGTCACTATGAATTAATTCAAGTGGTTCCGTACTTCTTTCAATTGAATGAAAAGGAGTTTTAGATAATTTTGCCTCAACACAAATTTCACATTTATGATTTGAATCAATGTTAAATTTAGGTAAACATTCCATATTAATTAATCTACGCAAAAATCCATAATTAACATGTCCTAGTCTACCATGCCATAAATTTGAAGACTCAAGCAAGTAAGAAGAAGATATAGTATTATTAATAACTGAGGGTACAACGGTCATTACATTTAACTTGAAAAGGCCATCAGACATGTAACCTTTCCCTACATACATCCCATTCTTAGTAAGTACAAATTTATCACTCTCAAATACTAGCCTAAACCCATTCTTACTCAACAAAGATCCGGAAACAAGATTCTTGCGAATGTCCGTACATGCAAAGACATTGTTGAGAGTGAGTTCCTTTCCTGATGTCATCTTGAGAACAATCTTTCCTTGTCCTTCAACTTTGGAAGATGAGGAGTTGCCCATAAAAAGTTGTTCACCATTGTCCACTGTAGAGTAAGATGTGAACATCTTTTTGTCGGCACAAATATGGCAAGTAGCACCAGTGTCCACCCACCATTCTTTAGGATTTCCGACAAGATTTGCCTCGGAAACAACTACAGAAAGATTGATGTCATCTACACCATTGGAAACCTTGTCCACTTCGGTCATATGGGCTTGTGCAGGCTTCTTGCTTGTTCTTCTTTTGCTTTTGTCTTTGCTACGACAATCTTTGGCCCGATGTCCCTCTTTGTCACAGATGTAACATTTGCCATTAAACTTGTACTTTTTATTATCCCCTCCCCCCTTTAGAGCCTTGTGATGAACTTTCTCCAGAAGACTTTCGTTTCTTGATTTTTGAAGCATGTTCCACCACATTTGCCTTAGACTCCATAGGAAGCTTACCAGCCCGCTTTTTAGAATTGCTGTTGTCCTCCTCAATCCTCAAACGTACAATTAACTCGTCCATAGAAATTTCTTTGCACTTGTGTTTGAGGTAGTTCTTGAATTCCTTCCAGCCTTTTGATAATTTTTCAATTAAGGCTGCAACTTGAAAGGATTCACTGAGAGACATACCTTCTGCGTGAATGTCATGCAGAATGAGTTAGAGATCTTGAGCTTGGTCGATCACGCTTTTGAATCAACCATTACAAAATCCGTGAATTTGCCAACCACAAATTTCTTTTGAGCCTAAGATCTTCTTTTTGTACTTTTTCTCCAACGATTCCCAAAGTTCCTTAGTCAGCCTTGATTGGACTATAGACGTTGTATAATGTGTTGTCAAGTCCGCTCAAGACGCACTCGCAAAGGAAATTGGCATGTTTCGTGCATAAACCACAGTAACCACTTGCCGGTCGGTTTCATCCTCTTTCAGGATAGGAGCATCTTCACGGAGGAAACGAGCCAAGTTCAGAGTTGTAAAATAGTACAATATTTTCTGTTACCATCTTTTAAAGTCAGCCTCGAGAACTTCTCCGGCTTTTCATCGTGATTTACCTAAGATCAAGTATCACAGAGAAGGGATTGGTGCAATTGTACCACCACAAAGAAGATTTGTTTGGACATTAGTTTCAGTAGTCATCAATTCTAATACATAAAACAAAATTAGAATTAGAATTTACACTACATAGAAAATTAAACCAAATTCACAGAATTAAATTCTGTAAAAATAAAAGAAACAAGAATGTAGCTTTTATTTTCCAATTAATTTGAAAATAAAATAAAATTTTATTTAAACAAATTAATTCCACACAGAAAATAAAAGAAATAAAAACTATAACTTTTATTTTTCAATTAATTTGGAAATAAAATAAAATTTTATTTAACCAAAATAATTCCACACGTAAGATTAAATTTCAGAAAATAAAAGAAATAAGAATATTACTTTTATTTTTCACTTAATTTGGAAATAAAATAAAATTTTATTTAACCAAATTAATTCCACACAAGAAATTAAATTCTGTAAAATAAAAAAAATAAAAATATAACTTTTATTTTTCAATTAATTTGGAAATAAAATAAAATTTTATTTAACCAAATTAATTTCACACAGAAATTTAAATCTCTTGTTACACTCCAATAATTAAAATACTGAAAACAGAATTTTAATTAATGAAAACTCAGAAAATAATTTCTAAAACTCAAAATTAATTTCTGAAAAAATTTCACAAAAATATATTCTGAATTGTTAATGACACCAGTATCGTACTACTAGTTGTTGTCAAAGAAAAGAGAGTGTATATTACTACTATATGTCAAATAGCATATAATCACTATTTGTTTTTTCAACCAGAATATTATTTTGTAAATCCACAGAAAATAATTTTATTTCGAAATTATTTATGAAGAAAGAAAAAGGGAAACAAACGAAAAATTCTGTAAACAGAATAATTCGAGTTTGTCTTAAGATTGTTGGAACAATCTTCTGTGTAAATAAAATAACTTGAAATAATTCAAACAAAATAAATAAATAACATACCGAATTTATTTCGTTGAACCAAATAAATAATTTAAGACCAAGTCAAGTGTGTGACACTCATTCTTAAGACAAATTCGCCCGCCATGTTGTTTACTATTGAGTGGCGTCTATCTCCCAGGATACAATGATCTTCACAAATTTATAAAAGCACTTCAAATAAATTTGTTCGGCGAACTAGAACCTTGTGTTCTATAACTCTCTGAAATTTATTCCTAATCTAGAATGAAGATTAAAATGCAAAATAAAATTTGGACAGCAAAGAGGGTGTTTTTTTATTTTTTCCAGACTGTTCTGTCGATCCGGACTGTTGGAAATGAATTAATATATATAGGCAACTTTACCTCGATCTAAGTGCAACTGCTTATAAACGATTCTAACCGGTTCTAACATTAATATTCAAACTTCAAAAGTGAACCGTTAGTGGGCCAATTTAAACTGTTGGAGCATTAGGTTCATTTATTATTTAAATTATTTCAAATATATATATATATATATTAAACTATTGAAATAGTTAAATAAATAAATAAATAAAGAGGTACAAACTTTAGGAAACTTTTAAGGAATCTAAAATTTGAATTTAGAATTAAATTAAATTCTCACAATTACAAATTTTAGGAAACCACTTAGGAACTCAAAATTTGAATTTAGAATTAAATTAAATTCCCACAATAATTTTTTATTGAAAAAATTCAAAAGAATTTTATCAATTGAAAAATTAATGTTAGACCCGAAACCGACGTCAACTTCCCATTCACTCATAAATGGTTTTGACGTTCGCCTTCACTGCAGGACTTGCCACGCGGCAAGGACCACGTCACCTCTTCGGACCCACCCCAAAAGACGTTTGGGGCCCACTCTATTTTAGGCTCAAAGTCGGCCCAAAATATGCCATATATAAACCAATTTTCCAACACTAAACTCTAGGGGCGAGTTTGGGTCGTGACATAGTTTTTGGATATACTACAAGAAGATCTAAGGATTAGCAATCATGAAAAGTTTACAATCATGTCTGATAAGCAAAAGGTAAAAGGTTGGTTTTCTTAATGTTGTAAAATAATATTTATTACATTATGTACTCTATATTGTATCATATAAATTGTTTTTTTCTTTTGTTTTTGTTATTTGTTTTTTATAGGGAATGATTCGAGCAGTTGTAGAGGTGCTTCCATATGCTTAGCATAGGTTCTGCCTATGACAACTTCAAAATCAACTTCAACGGATTGCATCTGAAACATATATTGTTTGATGCGGCCAAATCAACATATGTTCAAAAGTTTGACTTTTATATAGAAGAGATGACGAACACAAATGAAGAACCTTTTATATGGTTACCGAAACGTTTCTGGAGCAGGTTTCATTTCACAACATATAATAAATGTGATGAGTTAGACAACAACATGTGTGAGAGCTTCTATAGTTTGATACTAGATGCAAAAGATAAGACTATTTTGCCACTACTTGACTATGTGAGATGCATTTTGATGAAGATGATGCAAATAAAGAGAGAAAAAATTAAGGGCATATGAGGGTCCCATATGCCCTAACATACAAAAATGACTAGAGAAGAGAAATGTGGATGCATACAATTGCATTGCAATGTGGTCAGGAATGTATACTAGATCAACTACTTTAATAGAGAACAATTTGTGGTTAATCCAGAAGATTACACATCTTCATCTAGAAAATGGGCCTTAATTGGCATTCCATGTTGTCATCCAATAATAGCCATTTATGAGAAATATGAGAAGCCTGAAGACAATGTTGCCATTGGTTCAAGACAAAGACTTATATGGCCTCCTATGATCCACTAATCTACCCCATTAATGGATCTAAAATGTGGCCTAGGTCAAGGTTAAATGCACCATCGCCCCCTAAAGTGAAAAAGCAACCAGGGAGGACAAAGAAATTAAGGAGGAGAGTGGCAACACTAATCATCCCATCTAGACTTATTATTTTTCTTGAGCAACTTGAACAATGGCTCACAAGTAGATGTGACGTTGGCTATGAATCTACTAATGTATTGTATCTTGCCAAGAAAACTTTTGACTTCTTTCTTAGTTCGTGGTGGAGCCATTTCAATGATAGCTTTTATTTTGCTTCGGTCAACCTCAATGTCTCCTAGTGATCAAGAATCCCATCAACTTCCTATGTTGTTACCTCGAAGGTACATTTATGTGGATTGAGCCTCAATCTATACTCCGTTTGAAGAACTTCTTCAAAATCTATACATGCTCGGATTTTTGCTTAGATTTAATAATCATGTCATCAACATAGTCCTCTATCTCTTTATGAATCATGTCGTGCAACAGTGTTGTGGCTTCTTGTTGATAGCTAGCCCCTACATTTTTCAAACCAAATTGCATAACCTTGTAGTAATAAGTCTCCCACTAAGTAGTGAATGTTGTGTTTCTTTCTTCTTTCTTTTTTTTTTTTTTTTTACTCTATTTTTTGTTTATTTATTTATTTATTTTCTTCTAGTTATGCCCAGAGAACCCATCAATAAATGATAAGAGTGCATAACTTGATGTGTTGTCCACCAAAGTGTCAATGTAAGGCAAAGGGAAATCATCTTTAGGACTTGCTTTATTAAGATCTCTAAAGTTAACACAAAGTCTAATTCTACCATCTTTCTTAGGACATATACTACATTAGCAACCCATGTGGGACATTCAAGGAGCATTAACTGCCATGATTTGTTTAGTGATTTCCTCATTGAATGTCAAAAACCAGTCGAGTCGGACTCTTCTTAATTTTTGTTTGACAAGTTTGGCATCATAGTACAGAGGAATGCAGTATCGAACAATATCTAGCTCAATTTAAGGCATATCTTCATAAGACCAAGTGAAAACATCTTTGTATTCTTTTGAAAGGTTTATCAAGTCTTTGCTTTCCTTAGAAGACAAACCAAAACCAATCTAAACTTTCCTAGGATTTTCAATAGCCAAATTTAGTGATGAAGGTAATGAGTGAGGAGAAAGAGGCTCGCAATAGGGCTAGGTGAGAAAAAAGGGGTTCACAGGGTGAGGTGGGTCAAAAGAAATTGAGTGGTGTTAAGGCTATGACTGTAAGACTGGGTTACAAGGACAGTTGGGGGGGGGGGGAAGGGAAGATGGACAGGTTGTAGGAGAGGGGCTAGTGGTGGTATATAGTGGCTGAACATGGGTGGGGGTTGGTTGAGGTTCTTTTAAGATTAGGGCTTTTAGAGTTAAAGTTGGGTTTTTGGAAAGAAGATGTTTAGATTTAGAATTTTTCTCACACCAACTATAATTAATGGCACATGTAGATACTGCATTTTTTACTAACCCTAAGATTTCGGACGCTTCTAAGCTTCCCAATGATGAAATGATAAATACTTCATCCTTAGAGATGCTTAAGGTTGATAAGAACTACTGCGTGATCTTGTTTTGGCTTAAAATCATCTTTTTATAAAAATGGCTATTTTACCTCAGAACCCATTTTTATTCAAAACTTAAAAAGTTGATCGCCCCCTAGAGGAAAGGGGTCCGGTTGAGTTCAAATTAATAAATATTTTCAAAACATTGACTAAATTCATGTACAAACATCAATTGGAAGTCAAATGGACCTACTTAGGCAAAGGAGCGTCCAAAAGTCTAAACCACATATTTGTGCATGTATGCATCGATGGCACGTGCGCCTCCACATAGAAGCTTGGTGGCATGTGTGCCCACACATGGATTGTGCGACTGCACATACTACCTTAATAAATCACGTTTTTCAAGCAATGAAATTCAGATTGACATTGGTTAGTATGATGAGCCGAACCCAAATGCATGTGAGATGAATGTATGCGAACATGAGAATGCTAAATAAATATGATGCTCTATGCTGCCATCATAAGAGGGTAAATAAAAAGGAGAAAGAAATAGGGGTTGAAAGACATACACCATTATTACATATTTGCCCTCATGCAAGAGGGTTCGAATAAGTGTCCAAATGTCCGGATTAACTAATTATTACAACATCATATGAATGAATTAATTGAACTATCAATTAGCTTTCTAAGTTATTAGAACAGGGGTACTACAAAAATTACATCAATGTAATATGAACAACAATAATTACAACAATGATAATTATAATATTAATACAAACAACAATGAGGCATAATGGTTGCATGCACAAGGTCCGGTTACCTGCGCCTAAATTGCTCTCACACCCTCACCATTGTTCTCTGCTTCTACAAAAAAACTCACCGCTTGCCAAACAAAGGAACCTACCGACCCCAAATGAGATCCAATGGGTCAAAAAGTGTCGGTCGTACTTAATTTTATGCCAAAAAATGTTTTGTGCTCTGAGGTGAAAACAGTGCAGACAGAGTCTTTCTAGGCCTTGTTTGTCCCTTTCGCTTCTCTCTGTTATGGGAAACTCAAGAGAAGAACGATTTCGAGTCCGAAACCACCAACAACACATTTGGACAAAATTGAATAAATGTAATGGAAAACCACCCCTCCCTCTTATCATGAAGGCTCAAAGAGTGAAGTAGACACGCCCTAAGTCTTATTAACATACCATGGATTGATACGTGACAATTCTCGAAACGATGGACTTGGCATTACGTCCGGCCAAATCCAACCAACTCTAAACATTTTCTTTATGTCAAAATAGGTCATTTTAAGCCGATTTTATTAGTCCTTTCCATTCTTTAACCAATTTGTCCAAAGTGATGGTTAAGTCCACTAAATGAGAAGAAACATCAAACAAGAAATGATCCTGAGCATGAAAGAGAGCCTACGCCTTGACGATGAACCTCCGTAGAGATTAAGCCATTGAACATAGGTCTCTTTCCCATGCCTTGAATAACCATCAATTGGTTAAAGTGACTCTCAAACAAAAGAAGAGAAGAAAAGAGGGAGGCTGCAGAAATGATTATGATCAATTATTAGAATGAGACTCTTCAACATGAAAATTAAACAAAGAAAAGCTAACAAAGCATGGCTAACACAACATAACAAGCTAGATATGAGGACTCACAATACAACAAGCTAGATATTCAAAGCATACACTAATTAAATAAATTAGGACAGCCCTAAAACAACCCCTAATATGCTGAAAACAGTAGCCAAGAATCATGTTAAAGAGCATAAAAAATAGGAAAGAACAAGACAATGCCAGGCTAGTGAACAAAAGAAAGGAGAGGTGGCTAACCTTTCCATTTTTGAGACCTTAAACCATGTTTTTTAGCCTTTTCCAAACTCTGAAAATTAGTTTAAAAGGCAAAGAAAAGAGTGTAAAACATAGGTGTGAGCTATGAAGTAGATTGCAATAAAGGGTGTTAACCCCTTTCTACCCTTTGGTAGCTATTCAAACCCAAGATCCAACACTTGAAATAGGATCAAAACAATACAAAAACACAAGAGATAGGCAGAGAAAGACAGAAATGAAAGCAATATAAAGGTGGTAAGCTTATACCTCTTAAAGAAGGTAAGCTCTTGTTTGTGAACCAAACTTGGTCCAAGCACATTCTCAAGCTTGAATTGTGATTCACAAAGCTCAACCAAGGTTCTAAGTTATGGTTCCAAGGTTGTGTGTAGTCTATAGATATGGTGTATGGATGATCAAATATCTTTGAAGTTAGCTTGCATGAGAAGAATGAGCTCTCAACTATGTTTTTGCTTTTTTGAAATTTTTTCAACCTCTAACACTGAGACATACTCGTATTTATAGAATTTGAGCAAAAATAGGTCCAAAATATCTACAAAAATGGATAGCTGGCTAATTCCCACCCATAACAGTGTTTCTCACAAAAAAGAGTCGGTTGGCTTTCAATGACCACAACCGGCTCCCAATGTGTTCCCCTGCTCCTCTGTTTCAAACTCAATGTAAGGTGGCACAATGTTCAAAAGTGTATTTCTGGGGTAAGAACAGTATGAATATGAAAGGTTTGGGATTGGTTTGGGAGCTTGAACTTAAATCCCTCGTTGAGAACTCGAACCACACTCAACGCAACTTTCATCATCGAAAGCGCAGGACAAAGTGTCCAAATCTTACTAGCGGTCAAAAATGTGGTGTCTACAGTTGTCATCCTTTGACAGAGCTCGAAGTCATGAAATGACGTGAGTGAATGTCAAATCCCAAAGACGACCCATTTGACAAGGCCGTAAGACTTGGGCAAGGAAACAAATCAAAATACAATTGCCAAAGGTTGAACCCAAAGGTTGCCCCCAAAGGTTGCCTATATGTCACTTTGCAAGGAATCAAACCAGCGCAGTTCAAGGGCAAGGTACACAATGAAATATAAGAAACATAACTTATGATCATGCAACGAAACAATGCACTGAAACAAGAACGTAAATAACAAGCAACAAAACAATGCTATAAACAAAAGCAAGTATGCAACTTCTGAATAAAAGCAGAACAACTCAAGCCGCGTCTCACACGGAGAGAGGTGAGTAAACAAACATGGGGACGAAGAGAGTGCGAACCAAACCATGTCCCGTGCAAGAAAGACGCCAGCCTAACTACGTCTCACACAGGGAAGATGGAAGGCAATGCGAATTCCCACCAGCTATCCTGTTTATCGCAAATGAGACTCGACTCGGCCACAAAACATACGGCCAGGCCCAAAAATGAAAGGCCAGGTCTAAAAGGCACTACGGACTTATTTTTCATTGAAACTCGGCCAGGTTTAAACAAGACACGGCCAAATCTAAACAAACCCAATCCGGTCCAAAGAATAGCTTTCAAGTCCGACTTCAAATGGGCATACCTCCCTTATCCGAACTTGGTTTTAGGTGATTCTCGTGTCTACATTGAAGCCCCAAAAGTCGACCTTCCAATGGTGGTAGCCTTACATCTAAATTCTAAGTGTACAAAGAGATATGCTTAATTTAGTGAAGGTTATTCATTTCTTTCTTAACGATTTGATGCTCAACCTTTTCCTAAACTAGTTTTCTTCCATCTCCTCCCATTTCCTTCAACTCCAAACCTATAAATAAAATGATTTTAAATATTTTTCAAAGAGTTCACCTCCCTTCTATTTATTTCCACTTTGTCCGTACTCGATTTCCTGAAAAGTGCAGTATTTTAATCGACATGCAAGCCTCAGAACATTATACGAACATTTGGAAAAATATTTTGTAAAAAGGGTTTTAAGGTCTAAAATAGTTTGTCTAAAATAAGGCGTAAGGTTTGGGATTAGAGCTCGAAACCAAATTCTTTTTGTCAAGATCCTAACGATTTGCATAATGTAACTTTCATCATCGAAAGTGCTCAATATAGCACCCAAGTCTTAAGGAGGTAAAAATGTGTTGTCTATAGTTCCCAAGCTTTTTATCTCAGTATGCAGAACACGACCTCGCGATTTTCTCAGTACGCTTGAAACGTGTTCCCGAGCTATTTTTATCTCAGGATGTGAAGGAACAAGACCTTGAGTGGCTTTGTCAGAACACGTGAGACACGTTCCCGAGTGGTTTTTTTATCTCAAGGCGTGCAGAACACGACTCGAAGCTATTTTCTCAGATGCGGAAACGATTCTGAGCTATTTTTATCTCAAGGCGCAAGAACACGACCTTGAGCGATTTTCTCAAGAAGCATAAGATGCATTCCCGAGCCATTTTTATCTCAAGGTGTGCAGGAACACGACCTTGAGTGGTTTTCTCAAGACGTGTGAGATGCATTCCTGAGCGATTTTTATCTCAGGGCGTGCAGGAGTCTCTTTCTCTTCTTACGGTTTTAGCGTAATTAGAGTGTGTCCTTCCTCACACGATTTCAGCGTGTTTGGAATTTGTTCTTTCTCTTCTCATGATTCCACCATGGTTAGAGTGTGTTCTTCCTTACACAATTTCAACGTGTTTGGAAGTTGTTCTTCCTCCCCTCACGATTCCACCGTGGTTGGAGTATGTTTTCCGTTTTACGCAAAGCATAGTTTGGTTTGTTTTTTTTCACCTTTTCTACTTGAGGCATAGTTTGGCATGAATCTTTTTACCGTTTCTATGTGAAGCGTAGTTTGGTTTGCATTTTTCACCCTTTCTGCGTAAGGTGCAGTTTAGCTTGCATCTGTTTACCCTTCTACGCAAAGCGTAGTTTGGTTTTGTATCTTTCACTTTTCCTACGCAAGGCGTAGTTTAGTTTGTATCTTTCACCCCTTCTACGTGATGTGTAATTTGGGTTTATTCCCCCATCATCTTCATAATTTTTGGGCAATTTGCTCGTTTATGGTTTCAATTGTTGCATTGCATTCTGTGTTATTTACATCTTGTCTCCTGAACAACGCTGGTCAAATTCCCTGCAAAGGGATACGTATGCAACCATTGGGTTCAACCAACTGCATGCACATTTTTTTTGTTTGCCAAGTCTTACGGCCTCCTCAAATGGGCCGTCTTCGGGCTTTCACATTCACTCACGTCATTTCATAACTTCGAGGTCTGTTAAAGAGGGGCAACTATAGACACCCCATTTTGACCGCTCCTAAAACTTGGGCACTTCAATCTGAACACTCGATGATGAAATTTTATACTGTGTAATCTTTCGAATCTTCAGCAAAAGAATTCAGAACTCAGTTTTGAGCTTCAACCCCAAACCTTGTACCCCATTTGAGCCAAAACATGTTTTTCTAGCCTGACCACTCAAAAGGTAAAGACCAAAATGGCTTCAAGTTTACATTTTTTGGTCGTCAGACATCCTCTTGGCCGGCCAGCCATGTTCAGCGAAGTAGATATTTTGCAGTAACAGGCAGCTCCCATGCACAAGATTTGGCCAGCTACTCTCTTTTGAAGACATTTCCATTGGAAAGCGGTTGAAAATCTATAAAAAGACCACCTCACCTCATAGTTTAGGGTTAGAACAATTTCTCAAAGGCTTAGAAGAATTCCCAAAGCTTTTCTCTACCCTCTTGATTATTGAGACACTATAGATACACCATTGAAGCTCAAACTTGAAGCTTTTTGCTGAAGTTTTGAACTTATTTTAGATACTTGAGAGTGTGTAGATTGAAATTTGTGAACCAAGAAGCTCTTCCTCTTTTCAAGAGATTGATCTTTGAATTCTTTTCATTGCCTTTTCTTTGATTCCCTTATTCTTCATCATCTATTTTAAACATGGATTTCAGAGTTGTTTTAGGCTTTAAAATGTGATTTAAACCTTGTTAAAAATGGAAGGGTTAGCCACCCTTCCATATGTTTATCCATAGTTGTGCTCTCTTTGTTTTCTCCATGCTTTTGCTCATTTTTCTTCACTTTTAGATTGATTTCAGCACTGTTTTAATTAGTTTTTGTATGAATATGGACTATATGTATGTGTTTAAAGCTTTAAATAGATAGCTTAATCCTTGAATCTATCTCACTTCTTCAAAGTTGCTATAAGCTCACTTCTAGTACCATCTTTGAAGCATGGAAATGGATGCCTTATCCATATTCCATGAGTAGGAGATGAGCATACAACAACTCTTTATCGCTTTCATTCATTTACTTAGTCTTCTTTTAATTTTGTTTTGAAGCCATATGAGAGCTCTTGCATCGGAGGTGTTAGAAACTCTCTTCTAGTTGCTTTTCAAGCATGGAAATGGGTTTTAATCCATGTTCCATGAGTAGGAAGAAGAGTCTCTAATTACTTCCCTCAATGATGTAATCTTTTGTTAATAAGCTTCTATTTCAAACATGGCTAACCTCTTCTCTCCAAATTTGAGTACTCTCTTACTCTTATTTTTCATGAGATATAGTAGGTTTCGGCCATCTCTTTGAATACTATCTTAATTAGCCTTAGTTTTGTGCCCATTGAATACTCTGTCCCGTTGCTTCATGACTCATCATTTAAATACCCATGGGATGTTTGATGAGTTATAAAACAAACCTATTCCCTCCTTGAAAAACTTCATGACAGGAGAGAGCATGAAGGATGAACATCTTTTGGAAACCCTCTGTTTTGCTCTGTTCCAATTCTGTTACAATAGGTTTTCATCCAGAAATAGTGGCAGGCCGACCAATTCTTTTGTACGACAGTGGTGGTTTTTTAGCAAATAGAGCAGATCTTGAGGCCAAAACAGAACTGTTTTCTGACTGCGAACAGGGTAATTTTTGGCAACAAGCAGAGGGTTTTCCAGAGGATGTTCTTGCTTGTGCGCATGTGATTCCTTGTAGCTCATTTAATTCCTTATATTATTCACTTTTGAGATTCCTATTTTGTAATAATTAGTTCATTCATTTATGTTTGTAATAATTAGTTAATTAGGACACTTGGACCCTCTTGTACGAGGGCAAATTTGTAACACTTGATGTATGTCTTCCAACCCCCATTTCTTTCTCCCTTTTATTTAAATTCTTACCATAATTGTACAACATCATATTTTCTTTTATCATTCCTATGCTTTGTATCCATTTTTGCATGCATTAAGGTTCGGCTCATCACACTTGATGTCATTAAACATTTTCTTACTTGATTATGTGCGCTACTTCATGCTTTGAGTTGTTTCACATATCATGTTAGTAGCCGAATCTAGTAATTGCATTCTTGCATGTGATGCATTAGCCACTTTGCATATTAGGATCATGTATTTTTCTAACTATCTTCTTTTCTTCGGCTTGCCTCGTTTGAGTACTAGGTGAGTATTTCTTTACTTTAGCATATCATAAGTGTGTTTGTGTTATGTTACCATGTTGAGCATACTACCATAAGGCTACTCACTTACTTGAAATATCTCTATGAATGTCGATGGATGGAGGCTATTTTGCTTAGATTAGAATGACTTTGATTATTGTACATATGAGCTCGCTTCTCCTTTGAGTTGCACATATTCAAAACCCTTTTCAAAGAAAGCATGAAATCAAAGCATTCCAAAGTAACTGAAGTGGTCTATACTTGTTTGCTTCGCATAGTAATGGTAGTATCTTATATCATCAAAACATGAGCATATAAAGTACATAAAGTTCACATCATGACTTAGTAGAGGCCGATCTTTGATTGGGTGAGTGGGATGCTCAATTCATGACCCTCCCCTCTCACACCTAAGTTCCCGAGCCGAATCACCTTGGTTATAACGAACAAGTGGCCTTTGGCACAAGTCACGGGTTCCTTAAATTTTCCAAAAATACTTAGGTTGCAACTCTGAAATATGGCAATGCAGTCCATTTTTGGCATCTCCGATGATTAATTGATTTTCTAAGATTTTCCGGACTTGGACTCTCATTCATTTTTTTCTGTTTCACATTGCACTTGTGAAACCAGATTCAATAACCACGGGAGTCCAAATTGTAAGGCAATCGTACCCGAGGAGACTAAACCCCTCCGAAGAACGCGAAAACCAACTACAGTGGCCTAATATAAAGAGAGAAATTGCTGAATTTTTATCTAGATGCCTTCAATGTCAAGAAGTTAAAGTTGAACATCAAAGACCGGCAGGGTTGCTTCGACCTCTCCCTATTCCAGAATGGAAATTGGAGCACATAACCATGGACTTCATTGTTAAATTACCTTGGACACCTAGATATATGAATTCTATCTGGGTTATTGTGGATAGGTTAACTAAATCTGCTCATTTTCTTCTTGTTAGATCTTTCTATAATTCTTATAGACTTGCTACCATTTATATCGATGAGATTATTCATTTGCACAGAGTTCCAGTATCTATTGTTTTAGACAGGGATCCTAAGTTTGTGTCCAAATTTTGGCAAAATCTTCAAAAGTTGATGGGAACAGAGTTGAGATTCAATACTAACTTCTATCAACAAACTGATGGACAATGTAAAAGAACCATTCAAACCTTGGAAAATATGTTTCGGATGTGTGCTTTAGATTTTCAAGGTAGTTAGGAAACCTATTGCCATTGGCGGAATTTGCATACAGCAAAAGTTTTCCACGCTAGCATTAGTATGGCACCATATGAAGCTTTGTTTGGTAGAAAATCTAGATCTCCGGTTTGTTGGACAAAAATTGAGGATAGAGTCTTACTTCTAGCCCGAATATTGCAAACAACCAATCGAAAAGATTAATATCATTAAACAAAAGCTCAAAAATCGCAAAAGTCGATAAAAAGAGTTATGCAGATCAAAGAAGAATCATGTGTTCAATAGAGTGACTTGAATGAAAGGTCAGGCAAGATTTGGAAAGAAAGGCAAGTTATCACCTCGGTATATTGGGCCGTTTCAAATTTTGGAAAGACTTGGTCTAGTTGTGTATCAAATAGCTTTAACACTGGAAATGAAACAAATACACAATGTGTTTCATGTGTTGATATTAAGAGGTTATCTTCGGGATCCGTTTCACATTATTGATTATCACCAGATAGCTCTTGACGATAATATGGAATACGAAGAAAAGCCGATGCAAATTATCAACCGACAAGTGAAGCAATTGAGGAGTAGAGCAATTCCTATGGTTAAAGCAAAGTGGAAATAACATTATGTCAAGGAAGCCACATGGGATAAAGAAGATGAAATGAGGCAAAGGTATCCCAAATTGTTTCCGACACAAGGTAACGCAAGTTTAGAGGACCAAACTTCTTAAGAAGGGAACACTGTGATAATCCCACCACGTAATATACTTATATTTGTTTAATTTTGAATTATGATTATGTGCTTTGTGTTTAATTTGTGTATATTTGTTTTATTTGTGAATTATATGTTATCATTTATGCTTGAATTTAAAATTGAAGGCCTTAATGACTTCAAAAACCAAAATTGACAAGTTCAACTAGGCCGGTGTAATTTTTGGGACCTATTGAGAAATTTGATTAAAATTTTATTTAGTTCAAAAAAATTAAGTTTAGTTTAATTAACCTTATGCTTAATTAGTTAACGTAATCCCTAATTAGCATCCTAAGATAATCTATATATATATATATATATATTAAGAGAAGAGAATTACGGGACTTTGAACTCAAATTTGCTAGAGCAACATTTTAGAGAGAGAGAGAGAGAGAGGAGTGGAGCCTCAATTTTAAAGAGAGAAGAACTTGATCTTGAAGAATTTGCAAGAAGATTGAAGAACTAAGGAGAGGAGTCAAAGAATTTGCTAGAATAAGTGTAATTGAAATTAATTCATGAATTTAAGTCACCGAGCAAGTGAATTCAAGAAGATTATGAGATTAAACACAAGAATTGAGCTAAAAGGATGATGAATTTGAAAGCTAAACATACATGCATGCATGATTTTGTGAAGTTCCATCATTTTTAAGCGTAATTTTCTTATCTATTTTGAATTGAGAGTTGAATCATACATGCACCCATAATTTTAATGTTTTGAGATTTAATTTCATGTTTTGGAAGTTATGGAAAACAGTTTGAAGCTAATTTATACATGGATGGAAATTTGAGTTTCAATTATGAAGAATTTATGAAGTTTTGAGCTAAGGGTTTGAAATTGACTACATATTCATCTTTGAAAAGTATTTTCAAGTGTTTGGACAAGCCATGCAAGAGTTTTTTCTTTGGAATTGATTTTTGTGCATTTTTCTTCATGTTTAAAAAACCCAAAACTCAAGTTCATTGCTCGAGCGATGAAGTCACCTCTCGAGCTCACAATAGAGCTTGCAGATTTTTGGCAGCATTTCACTATGCTCGAGTGACCTTAGTTCATTTTGCACATGGCTCGAGTGACCATCGAGCCTAGATTTTGTACATCCAGTACTTTTGCTGACCCTACAGTCTACTGAAGTAAGCAACTGTGCGCTCGAGCGAACTGTCTTATTTCAGCATGTTTTGAAAAGTTATATTCTGCTCATATCTTTGTTCTCATATTCTTTCCAACATTCCTAGGCATGAATTAAGCCTCATGAATGAAGTAATGAGTTAGAATTGGACTTAAAGGAATTGGATAAGTTAAGAGTGATTCTATTAAACCATGAGTTACAATGTGTGTATGTTTATGTGTTATATATGTTGATCCACGGAGATGTTACAACAACCTAATCTATGTGAGTAATATCTTAGTAAATATATTTTTGTGTATTCTATTTTCTGAATGTCCAATGTGGTAAGCTTTTCTAAACATATGATTTCGTGAAAATGAATGAGCTTCTATCTATTCGATCAATATGATATCTATTATGGAATTGGATAAGTACAAATGTGTGAGATGGACCTAAGGTCATTCTGTATATCTGATAAGATGACCCCAAGGTCGTTCTGATTATCTTATAAGTCTGAGATATTTGTTTTGTGTTAACCAAGTGGTCATTAGACAACTGTAATCAATTGGACCCGAGGTCATTCCGTCAAGTTATTAACTATTCTACTCTGCACATCTGTTATATGTTTGGACCAAAGGTCGTTTCGTTATGAAATGAATATGATATGGAAATGATTATGTTTAAGCAATAAAACTCATTCATGTGACCCCTTTACTTTGATATTATTCACTGGTCTCTAGCTTACTCCGTTATATATATATATATGTGAGCAGCGGGATGTCTAGCCTTAGAAAAGTTTGGTGATTACTCGAGTTTTGTGAAGTCAACCATGGAATGCCTCTCAGATGAGGCTTTTGTCTTTTGTCTTTTGTTTTGGTTGGTCATGTTTGACTATCTCTTGTTTGCAAGAGTTTAAGTTGTAAGTTGTTGAATTGTACTCTCATGTATAAGTCTTTGAACATGCAGTCTGAAATGAATGTATAAACAATATGTGTGTTTGCACGAATGTGAGTTATTAACATATAAGATGTTTTTGTTTATGCCATTTATGCACAATTCATTGGACAAAATTTTATTATTCTTATTCTACTTCTGGCCCCATGCATTTAATTATATTTTAAATTTGTCTGAGGCCATAGATAATCTCATAATCATTGGCCGGTTATGATCTAAACTCTAGGGGCGAGTTTGGGTCGTGACATAGTTTTTGGAGATACTACAAGAAGATCTAAGGATTAGCAACCATGAAGAGTTTACAATCATGTCTGATAAGCAAAAGGTAAAGGGTTGGTTTTCTTAACGTTGTAAAATAATATTTATTACATTATGTACTCTATATTGTATCATATAAATTGTTTTTGTCTCTTGTTGTTGTTATTTTTTTTTATAGGTAATGATTCTAGCAATTGTAGAGGTGCTTCCATGTGCTTAGCATAGGTTCTGCCTATAACAACTTCAAAAACAACTTCAACGGATTGCATCTAAAAGATATATTGTTTGATGCGGCCAAATCAACATATGTTCAAAAGTTTGACTTTTATATAGAAGAGATGACGAACACAAATGAAGAACCTTTCATATGGTTACCAAAGAAACCAACTTGATTCTGGAGCAGGTTTCGTTTCACAACATAAAATAAATGTGATGAGTTGGACAACAACATGTGTGAGAGCTTCAATAGTTTGATACTAGATGCAAGAGATAAGACTATTTTGCCACTACTTGACTATGTGAGATGCATTTTGATAAAGATGATGCAAAAAAAGAGAGAAAAAAATAAGGGCATATGAGGGTCCCATATGCCCTAACATACAAAAATGACTAGAGAAGAGAAATGTGGATGCATACAATTGCATTGCAATGTGGTCAGGAGAACAGAAGTACTAGATCAACTACTTTAATAGAGAACAATTTGTGGTTGATCTAGAAGATTACACATCTTCATCTAGAAAATGGGTGTTAATTGGCATTCCATGTTGTCATCCAATAACAACCATTTATGAGAAATATGAGAAGCCTGAAGACAATGTTGCACATTGGTTCAAGACAAAGACTTATATGGCCTCCTATGATCCACTAATCTACCCCATCAATGGATCTAAAATGAGGCCTAGGTCAGGATTAAATGCATCATCGCCCCCTAAAGTGAAAAAAAGCAACCAGAAGGACAAAGAAATTAAGGAGGAGAGTGGCAACACTAACCATCCCATCTAGACTTATTATTTTTCTTGGAGCAACTTGGAACAATGGCTCACAAGTAGATATGATGTTGGCTATGAATCTACTAATGTATTGTATCTTGCCAAGAAAACTTTTGACTTCTTTCTTAGTTCGTGTGGAGCCATTTCAAAGGATAGCTTTTATTTTGCTTGGGTCAACCTCAATGTCTCATCTAGTGATCAAGAATCCCAACAACTTCATATATTGTTACCTCAAGGTACATTTATTGGATTGAGCCTCAACCCATACTCCATTTGAAGAACTTCCTCAAAATCTATACATGCCTCGGATTTTTTGCTTAGATTTAACAATCATGTCATCAACATAGTCCTCAAAATCATCTCTTTATGAATCATGTCGCAAAAAGTGTTGTGGCTTGTTGATAACTAGCCCCTCACATTTTTCAAAACCAAATTGTATAACCTTGTAGTAAAAAGTCTCCCACTAAGTAGTGAATATTGTCTTTCTTTTCTTTCTTTTCTTTTTTTTTTTTTTTACTCTATTTTTATTTATTTATTTTCTTCTTTCTTTAAAGTTATGCCCAGAGAACCCATCAATAAATGATAAGAGTGTATAACTTATGGGTTGTCCACCAAAGTGTCAACGTAGGCAAAGGGAAATCATCTTTAGGACTTGCTTTTATTAAGATCTCTAAAGTCAACACAAAGTCTAATTCTACCATCCTTCTTAGGACATATATACTACATTAGCAAACCCACTGTGGATATTCAAGGGCATTAAAAAGCCATGATTTGTTTAGTGATTTCATTGATTCCGCTCTGTCAAAAACCACTTGAGCCTGACTCTCCTTAGTTCTTTTTTTTGTTTGACAAGTTTGGCATCATAGTATAGAGGAATGCGGTATCAGACAATATCTAGCTCAATTCAAGGCATATCTGATAAAGATAAAGATATAACAGATGCGTATGTCAGATGTTAACAGATGCGATGTCAGATGTTAGTTACGATTCTAACAGAGTTTGTTACAGAAGCGTTGTTAAGAGGTGTGGTTAGTTTGTTTGTGTATGGTTAAGCTTTGTTAGCAAAGAGTTAATGCACTTCGCTGCTAAAAGAGATTAGTGCAAATGCAGTTCTTTTGTATATATATATACCGGATGTAATACGCTTCAGACTCTAAGATGAATTGTTGGTGAAACTTCTTCATGGTATCGTGAGCTTGAGAGTCTAAAACGAGCAACAATGGCGCCATCATCTACAACACCTCCGGGATTCCTTCCAAATCTGGAGAGATATTGCTCTTTAACTCAATTCACTTGTTACAGTTGAAGTTAGATGGCACTTCGAACTTCATTGTTTGGAAAGGCCAATCAGCAGAATATCCTTAGAGCAACATGTGATCCGCTAAAAATTGTTGATGGATCTTTTCCATGTCCCGATGAGGAAAATCCGCAATTCTATCCGTGTTGAAGTTCAATCCCGCAAGCAAGCTTCAATGGAGGTGTTGTTAGGATGCGCGACCTCGCTTAGTTGTGTTGCTGCCCACACTATCTCCTCGCAATATTCACATCTCGTGAATCATCTTCTTCAAAACCAGTTGCTCAGTGTGGCAATTTCTGATGATGAAAGATTTACATCATTGTCTCTCATTCATATATCATCAACTCAAAAATAGACTCGAATTCAATTTCAAAGAAGAAGAATGAATCTATGGAGAATCTCCATTCTCCATCGATTAAAAATCTTGTAGAGCAAATCTAAGTCTTGCATCTTTTCATCGCTGATTTATGAAGATGTGGTGCTCATCACATTAAAATGGACTTCCGAAAGAGTATGATGCAATGAAGATAAAGAATTGCAAGACTTCAAGGCACAGAGTATTTCAATGGCAGATCCGCTTCTTCTACTCGCTTCCAAGCTCATATTGAAGCAAAGACTAAACAATATCCGACCTAATCAAGCAGATATGCTACTGAAGAACCTACCTCAAGAGGTTTTCATACCTATCATGGTAGAGGTGGCGACAATGATTCTCGAGGATTTTTCAGAGGAAATAGATCTCGCTTTTGAAGATCAAACTTACCACTGGTCGCAGATCCTCATATTTTCCAAAGTCGCAGTAGGCCTAATTACGGAAACATCTGGCCGGTTGTGGAAAATCCAATCATTAAACTGAGTGTTGGCATCGGTTGGATGCTCAATTTCAACCATTGTCTCCATCATCTGCACCTCTCGGTCGAGACACAGCCGGTTCTTTTGCTCTCGTACATCTAGATTTGCTCCTCATACATCTAGAGCTTTTTGTTACTCTCTTCTGGATGAAACCTCTCAATGTTCAAGTCCTTGGTTTACGGATGCATGTCGACCACATCCTCGGGATCTTCATCACTGCATTCTTATAAGCCATATGCAGTCCAGAACATGTCACCATTTAGTATTAGCTCTTCTCTTCCCATTACTCCTCTTGGCCAAGGTATTTTACCTACTCCTCATCACTCTTCCGGTTGAATAAGGTCTTCGCGGTCCCTAATATTTCTTCTAATCTTCTTTACATTCATCAACTAGCTAAAGATAACAATTGTTACCATTATTTGATCAGGTCTTCTTTTTCATTGAGTTAATCATTCCAAGGCCAAATTGCATAAAGGCTATCATGCTGTAAAGCATATCGATACTACTGTCATATCATCACATCTCTGTCTGCTTCTCATCATACTTTCCATAGTTCTCTTTATTAATGCCCTTTGCATCCTGGCGATACTTGGCACAAGAGGTGGGGCATCATGCAGCACCCCAAATTTCATTTCTTGAAGCACTTGTTCTTAAATAATACTAATAAGACTCCCGTCTCATGTATTGATTGTCTTTATCATCTAAATCTCACCAGACTACCATTTAAAGCATCCCAATTCTACATTAATCAACCTCTTGCTTTAATTCTGCTTGATGTTTTGAGGACCTTTTTCTTGTGCTACCTCTGATTACAAATATTATATTATTTATGTTTGTTGATGATTTTAGTACGTTTACTTGGCTTTATCCTTGGCTTACAAGAGTAGGGTGTATGGTAAATTCTGAGTTTAAAATGTTTGTTGAAAAACAATTTGGCTATCCTCTTAAAATTTTAAAGATCGTGGAGGTGGTGAATTTCAAAATCATTCTATGCACATAACTTCACTTGACTACATAGTATTCTCCTCCAGTCTTCTTGTCCTCATACACCCCGACCCCGAAATGGTGTAGCGAGCGTAAGCATCTCCATATTCTTGAAAGCGCCATTGCTTTATTACATCAATACGCCTTACCTCTTGCTTCTTGGTTTGATCTTGTGAGCTATTTCTTCTTTTACGATTAATAGACTTCCCTAGTGTAGCGTTCTAATTGTTCTCCACTTTGAAATTATTGTTTCAAAAATACGACTATTACGGCAGCTAGCAAAATCTTTAGTTGTTTGTGATTTTCCATGGCTTCAATCTTATTCTTCTCATAGAATTGTCTCCTAAACTTGCTCCTCATGTGTTTCTTGGCTATCATCTGCATTTTAAAGGTTATAGGTGTTTGAATCCTCTCCTTTGGTCATATTATTCTTTTCTCGGCATGTTAGATTTGAAGAACA